>CM067565.1:19787939-20411257 GCA_034336665.1 Luscinia megarhynchos
GAGGAATCCTGCACAGAGCCAAGAGTTGGACTTGATGATCCTTATGGCTCGCTTCCAGTGCAGCATATTCTATGATTCTGTGACCTCTCAAGAGTCTGGTGGGAAAGTATGGCCACCTCATGTACTACACAATATCCCAAATACAAAGCACAAGAATGATGCCTACTGAAACAGCAGCACACAGATGTCTACAACCAAATAATGCAAGTATAAATTAACTGAAATGGTACAAGATTAATTGATATAAATAGCAAATTAAAATATTACTTCTAAATTAAAAGGAAAATATTATTATTCATAAAAGCAATAACAACGGAGAAAAATGTGTAGGAAGGAAAAAGACAGCATAGAGAAATCAGCACTTGTAAAAAGATATTCAAGGCAATCTCTGAAAAGATACAGAACCCAAGTCCTTCTGTCCCTGGTACAATCTAGTGTTTTTCTAAATGTCTCAATGGAACTGAAAGGAAAACATAAATTTCTAATAAAAGCACTGGATATCACTGATCAGAGACTTTGACTTACAGCAGAGCAGTCACCATGTTATTAGGTTTCTGTGAGGCTTCACCATAACAGCAGCTACTCATTTACACTGTGCACTAATGGCTGGTATCCTGCTGATTCACAATGCTGCTGAGGTGATAATGAAGCATTTGCCAGCTAGAAAGTTACAAAAGCATGAACAATTAATACTGGTGAGAGTTATTACATATACATGGTTTGTTAGAGGGGGGAAAAAAGGAAGAAAGAATAAAATTCTGGGAGACTGCTGGGCAAAGCGGTATAACTTCGGGAACAGGGGAAATTTATTCCAAGCCACATTGCTTTCCCACCACAACATCCTGCTTGTAAGCTTCTGGTTTTAAGCATAACAGCTCAAAGAAACCACATCACCACAGAATGTGACTCCCCCTCTTTCTTCAAATTTTATCATTGATACTGATAGATTTTATCTTTCCTAGAGCAAATAATTATGGTTCGGAGGTATCAGATCATTCAGAACTCACTAATAAGTTGAAATGTACAATTTTTTTCAGTGATTTGCATCTTGATTGAAGTTAAAAATCCTCTTTTAATTACTTAAAAAATTGTCTTCCAACATGCAGCACTGAACCACCAAATCTGTTGGAAATAAAGCTTCTTAAGTTTCAGTCAGATCTGATGAGTAAAGCGATAGCCTCAGGTGTGTTTCAAGCCACAAAGTGAAAAACAGAAGCTGGGAATGAATAAATTCCACTTGGTAGATCTACACCTGTTACCAAACAAGTTATATTTCTTTAAGAAGTCTATGCAGCAATGGGTGAAGATGTTGAAAAATTCTTTTAATTTTATCACAATAGTGTATGGTCCCTGTATTTGTGGTTAATGCTTACTTTTGTACCATTCAGTGATCAGTAAAAATATCAGAGATTAATATGGCCTTGTGTTAACTCCCTGAATGTCTGACTAATAAGTCTTGTGCCAGGTAATGCTTCCTTATCTATTTATATTAGTGATTAATATGTATCAGCAGATATTTTAGTTTTGAAAACAAGGATTGTATGTCAGAACAAAAAATAGCAAGAGAAGTACATTATGCCCTGATCACATATTTGACATACTCTCAAGAAGGTAAGATTCACCCAAAGATCCAGAACCATATCCAATAAGTCGACCAAAATAATTAGCATATATGCATAAATTCAGGAAATGTGATGAATATGTATTGCTTTGAGGAATTTAACCTGGTCTGTTAGGTTAGTGGGCATGCATGCTTTGAGGAGAATTCCCCATGCATCCAATACTGGTAATAAATTAATGTTGACTTTCAAACCTGGTAAGTTGAAGAGTTTATTTCCTGTTATTCAGTGACACACCTAGATAGTGGCTCAAATGCACAAGTAAAGGACTATAAAGAAACTTGGCTAAAGATTGAAACATTATATATTTTTTTGGGTTTTGCCTTTATATCTTAATTTATGAAGATTTGTCTAACCGAGTGCCTGTGCCCTACATTCACATTAACTCCCCTGCTACTCCTTGTTTAATACCTCCTTGTCACCCACCAGCAAGGAGCTTCTATTCCTAGGAGTTTTTCAACCTGCTGTGAAAAGGAGAATGTCATACCAGGTTTACAGGTTTTCTTTATACCCAAATTACTTTGGTACACCTGAAGGGTGTACCTCACACCTGAGAGAAACTGACAATACTGTTACCAGACTTTAGCAGGGACTGTCACTTCTTTTAGTTAAGACAGGGTTTCGGAAGCCTGAGTTCAGCTCCCAACCTATCAGGCATTTTAGCAGATTGAAATAGCCAACAGTTGAGTCTTGAACACTGTTAACTCAGAACTAATCTAAGATACTACCCTACCACGTCAATCTTTTAAGGGACTTCTTCCCCTCTATACAAAATTATTCTTAGAAAGAAATTAACATACCACTCCTGCCTCTGGAAATGGACATTATGAACATTCTGAAAGAGCAATTTCCTGGGGGGAAAAAAAAAAAAGAGGACTGGGGAGAACCCTTAATGCACTAGACAAATCAAATTACTGCTTTTATAAGCCACATAGTTCAGTGACCAAATCACTCAGTAGTTTGTGCCACTAATTGGAGTTCTTTGTATCTTGTGTATCATATCATTCTCCATTTCCTCACTCTTTTTCCTGAAAATTAAAGTAATTCCCAAAGGCTCTGAAACTGGAAAGAACAGCAGTACAGGTAATCCACACAGCAGAGGAGGGATAGTGCATATTTTTCCAGGTACCACTGTGATTGAGTCCTCTCCAGCACTCTGAGTTATGTAGGTTCACAATCTGAAAGTACATAAACATCTCCCATCTAAGTAAAATCCAGGATGTTCCTTCATCTGTGTTCTTTCATAACCTTCTCATATGTGGTCTCAGGGAGTAGCCTATAATTCACATTTGATCCAGACTGCAGAACTGGTAATTCTCTCCTGTGCAGGAGGCAGCAAGTGCTCATGTAAATATGAACATAAATCTCGGGAAGCATCAAGAATATTCATCCTTCTAAGTGATGTCTCCTGGATCCAGCCTGATAAGAGCAATTTCTTTTTCCTGCTCTTACAGGCTTGCAAAGTGACAGATCTCTCTATAGTGGTCCAAACTCCCATGGTAACAGAAAGTTACAAATATCTGACTGCTTTTGTACTTATTTACAAAAGAAGATCTTGCCCTTGAAAAGTTGGGGTATTTTTACCAACTAGGGCTTTCAGGCTACTGTGCCAGATTACTGAATCTATCTAAAATTGTTATCTGATATGTGAGTTCATCCCTGGCATGATTATCTGCATTCAACTCCATGTCAGGGTCACACTAAGCACGCATATCTGCATTAAAGTAAACGGAGATCTTAAAAAAAAAAAAGTTTCTCCTTATTACTGGAGGTCTAGTACTCATCATTAATTCATCTGACATGTGTCACCAGAAAAAGAGGAAGGGGCACAACTTGAAAGTAGGAGCAGACACAGCTGTCATGCCTGGGAGGCTGATCTTTCCTATTGCTCAGATGCTCTCCTCCTGTCTGTGATAGAAAATTGAACCCTGCACAGAAGACAAAAAACATCCCTTTGGAAGCAGTTATTACAACTTGATTATGCTAGGTCTCCAGCATTATTAATACTTGCTGCCTGTGCTTGCCATTAGATCCCATCAAGTTTTAATAATACTTTCTGAAGCAGAACTGAAAACATTTCTCACATCCAAATTAACACCTGATTATTTTCATTCTGGTGAGGGTGGATTGCATACATAAAGCTTTTTTTTCTACACTTTTAATTTTAGAACAAATAAATTTGGTTTTATAAATCATGACTAAAGTTGTTATTTTTCAAGTTCTTAGTATTTCCTAAAAATGTGCATATCTTTATTTTACAAGTGTTTTGCAAGGGTAATGGCAAGTTGCTTGCCTTAAATTCCTTTCGACCTAATCCTAAATGTCAGTTTAACCAGAGTTTGTCAGTGAATTAACTTCTTAATTTGGATTTAGGGAAGCTATCAAAAGCAAGTTGAAACAGTTTTTTCAAATAATCTGGTTCTTTAACAGTCCTTTATGGTACACTAGCTTGTTTGTTTTTGTGGTAGGAATCCTTCAGTTGGCCCATGGTTCTTATAAAACCTCTTGCCTTCAGTTGGTCTGAAAAAACACATCAACACATTCTTGCAGATGGAAAATTGACAAGAATTATCTAAGCTCCTGTTTCAATTCCTAGGAGTCAGCTGCACATGCAAGGATTCATCAAGGTCCTGCCTGGGTAGCAGTAGAATGAAAGAAGTGCAGTACTTGAAGGGTAGAGAGAAAATAAGGAAAACATTTGTAAGTATGGAAAAGAGATGATCATAAGTACATCTTCCAGAGGGGAAAAAAAAAAGAACAAAACAACCCCAAACAATGTTGTTTATAAAACATTTTAATTTATCACCCATATTGATATAATAGCACTGACGTCTCAATGCTAACATCATCAGCTTGGATCACTGAAAGCAGAAGGATTCAAAATTTTTTGACATTTTTTATTTTATACATGTATGCTGTAGTTCTTTGAAGAATGGATCTTTGAAAACTTGTGGACCATTGAGGACAGCCCATGTCAGCTGTCCATCTCACCAGAAGCAATGGTTGCATCCTATTCAATTTTTCAAACGGTGCACAGGAGCTGATGCACTGTAAAAGGAACTTTGTAAAACAAAATACTTTCAAGTTATCTCCAATATTCTGCAGTTCAGCAGCTGTGCTATATATTGCTTAGCTGCAGGTTCTTACTCTGCTGAAAGATGGAAATAGTATCACATATTTAGTCTGAAATACCACATGAGTCACATTAACAGAGCAGCACAGAACTAGTGCACATCTAGCTTTTTCTGCTGGGGCAGATTATGCACAAAATGGCCATGAAAGAAACAGGAAAACATTTATGTACAGTTTTATAAAACTGCAGCAACAGGGAAAAGCTAGGCTTTCATCCTGCAGGGATTAAAAACAACTCAAGGAACAAAGAACAGTCTGTAACACTTCAAAAACAACCTCCCCTATCACCACTATCATCCAAGTAGTGCTGTTGCACTTAAGGCCATTATACAGTAGAGCCCTCATGGACAGATCAGCCAAAGTGCCTTCCAGCATCCTTCAGAATTATACATGTGCTTCTGACAGCTTGTTCTCCCTCTTGAAATAGTATACTCAGCCTTCTTTTACCTTCTGGTCAGTTGGCAGCACAAAAACAGTCAGCCACCTTTCTCAAGCTGCAACTGAAGATAAAACCTCAAGCTAAGATTTCAAAGACTTTTGTCTGCCTAAGTAGTCAAGTATAGTGTTCTATGAGCTCTCTTCATAGCCATTCCCCTGCAGGTTTGGGAATGCCAGACAGCCCCCGATCCTTCTGCACCTCACCTCCTTCCTCCACCCTTCTGAGAAGCAAGAAGGAGTTCCCGTGGCTGATAATGCTAAAAATCCCAAGACATCCATTCTGCATGCAAGGACAACATCCAAGGACACAGTAACAGTGGAAAGTCTCTTGAGAACCAGAAGAAATTGCATGGGGCATGGCTCTGCAGTTGAGAAAACGCGTTAAGTGCCATCTGAAGCATCCAACAGTGTCTAGGTCAGCATCTTAGGGACCATACTCTTTTTAGGTGTAGGTGTATTACCTTTTTAGGTCATTTTACGTATGATCACAGCTGGAGTTACATGCATTGCAATAGCAGGCAATATTGGTGCTACACAGCCAGGAGTTAAACCAAAGGTTCCTTTACTTTAGCTTGGTGCAAGGAGAAATCCAAACCAGATATTCTCAAGAGGTCATAAATACACAGAACTCTACTGGTAAAAATATAGAAAACTAAAGAACTTTGGCAGAGGAGTAAATATGACATCAAATTCTATATAAAACACTTATAGCAATACAACATAATGGAACATAAACTTCACATTATTAAGTTAATAATAACTTCATAATATTAACAAAAAATTCAATATTAAGTTAACATAAACTCAGTCCATTCAACTTAGAAACTTTCAAACCTATGAGATGTGAAGTTAGCCAAAAATATTCCATGTAAAGAGAATGAGGAGAAGAGGGAGACAGACAGAAAAGGTACAGAAAAAAAGCCACATATAGTAACTATCAGCTCCTGGGTCCCCGCGTTTCACCCAAGGGACGGCAGGATCGAGACAAAGGGCCTCCCCTCACGGTCAGCCCCTTTTAAACCCTTGGTGCTCCATGGGCCCGCCCCTCGGGCGGGGCTTCTGCTTGCCCAGCCAATCAGAGGCTGGATGGCACCGCTGTTCTGTGAGTGATGGAAAGCGCTACCAATTAGAAGCTGGGTTTGGACCATCCCAGCGTGTGATTGGTGCACGGCTGGGGTCTGGGGGCGGGATAGGCATTGCCCCGCCCCCGCACAGCCCGGCCCGCCCCCCGCGCCAGACGCGAACCGGCGCTCCGGGATGGCTCCGGACGTGGTTCTACTCCAGGCTCTGACAGCTGGTTCACGTAAGAAAAGTCGCTCTTCCTGTGGAACCAAGTGGCACACTGGAGCCTGCATGGAGTGCCCCTTCTGTAGTGAGGACATAGGACACTGCACTTCAGGGGCACCAGCGTGCATTCTCAATGACTCACAGAAATACAATACTGGAAATATTCATGGATCATACACCTCCCTCTCACGTCAAGAAAGCTTAAAAAGGTGATGAAGATCATTGAAAGACAGCCTCTGTTTCTTAAGATTTTAATGGAGACGTTTTAGCAGACTTGGGGTTACATAACCGAGTATCCAAGATGCTGATTTGGAGGCTTTTCCATCAATCTCATGGCTCAATTCTGCCTTTTCCAGGTGTCATACTGCCCAGCAGAAACACAGATTACCTTGCAGTGGACTGCTGTTGGCTGCTTGCGGCATAAGATGATCGGATTCACCTGGTTCGACCTGGATAACAAATATACCCATTTTTCTGAAGCAGACCAGTGCAGAACCTGACAAGTTAAACCACAATTGGTAGCAACTTCTACCTGGTTGGCTTCAGTGATGGAGGAACTTCAAGAGCTGGTCCGAAGCTACAAGATTAGCAAAGCCATTAGAAAGCAATAAATAATTATGGCATTATCTGCTTGAAAGGAAGTCATAATACACAGATGTCTAACATCTATAGAAGCAAAAGTTCAAGGACAGGAACCACCATGTGCAGGGGCTGCACTGTCCACTGTGGCTGCAGCACAGAACCAGTCAGAGAAAGTACCTTGGTCCCTCACTGGAGCTTAGCTGCTCTACACCAGGCTGGTGGGGCTGAAGCTCTGATTCCCAGGTACATGTGCACACTGGTGGGAGGGAGGGGGGTCTGCTCATAGAGCAGGTATTGCTACTCACCTGCTACACCTGTCCTACCAAGTAAGTAAATTTATATATCACTAAATTATAGAGTTCTCTTTTAGCAGCCGCACAACCCTGTATATCCAAATGAGATTATAAAGGTATTTGGAGCATCTGTACTGAAAAAGCATCTCATATTTAATCTTTAGCAGTAGACTCCATGTTACCTCAGCCATTCATGTGCTAATGCTGAGTTTATCTTGTTTAGAACATGAGCACTGTACTAGGATGGTCCTGTGCTAGGGAAGGGAGTTGCCCTCCATCACCCTCCCTGCTAGGCAGGAGAGTTATTTACATAGTGAATTGCTATTGCAGGGGCACATTTCCTATATTTATACTTTATCTTTGGCCAACAAAGGAGTGAGAAATATTCTGGTCAGGGTAGCTTTCTCCTCTAAGTAGACATAAATGCACACATCATTGATATGAAGAGCCAGGTACAGGTGAAAATACTCAGGGTGCTGTCACACGCATTTTTCCTGAAATAAAGGGGTTGAGAAAATCACTTTTAGCAGACATTTGGTTATTTAAGCAGCTGGGATTAGTTTCAGTAAGAATTATGTTTTGCTCCTGTTTCATTAAAATTAGTTCCCTTTTCCGCTGCTGCTAAAATTTGGACTGCTGGAAAAAAAAGCTAAAAAGGAAGAGTCAGATATAAACATTTTATCTCAGCAGCTGCATGTAAGATCTCCTCCTGCAAACAGCTTCCAGCTTTCTAAAAGCAGAGCAGTGGTTTGCCTTCACCTCACTGCTGACTGCCCAAGCTTTCTGAAAACAGTCAGTCACCACTCAAACAAATCCCCCTCACCTCCCCTCTGCTCTCTTCCCTCACCTATTTTACAATACCGCTCATCTGAACTGGAGGCAGCTTCTTTCAGCAGCACTTTCTTCTCTTATTCATTAAGATTTCCTATGTTTGCAATGATGATTTTGGGAGGTTGTTGTTCGTTTTTTTGGAAGGGCGGGGAGTGTCAATATGTGTTTTCATGAAAGCTCCCCTTAACTGTAATTTCCTAATTATGCAGTTCTTTTTTGGCTGGCAATAATCTAAAGTGCTGCATGGCTTTTCCTCCTTCTCTGGAACGACGTGTTCCAGCATTGTACTATTTGTCAACTGCTCTGTTATATTTGCCCAGTTTTTTCTATCCTTTCCATTTTGTCAGCTGCATACCAGAATGTTCTCTCTGATCTGTCCCACACTCCTCTTTCTGCTCCTGTTTCTGCCCCTCTTTTTAACCTTCAAATGCAAACTTTTTGTGTACCATTGTCACTTCTGCTTTTAAAAGGAGACCTGTATTCTCCTAATATCCACTGTGGGTATGTTATCCTCCCTGCCACCCTCACCACCTCTCTGGAGCTCCTGTTCAAATGACACATGTATTTCTTACTGCATCCACACTATTGATTTGTTTTCTCAAAAGTATCTTGATAATTTCTTTGTTATAATTTAATCATAATGAACATCATCCAAAGCAAACTCAATCATTGTTACTTTCTTCCAGCAGTATCAGGTTTTTGGGCAAACACCCCTTAAAATAGTTTGTTTGGGGCATTCCATTCACTCACTCCTATTTCTGTTGCATCAGCTGTTATTATTCAGGCCATACTATCAAGAATATGCCATGCAGATTTCCATACACACTGTTAGCACTGAAATCCTTTCCTCTCACTGTCCAACAGAGGCATATATCATTCAAAGGTTATGCAGTTTCAGCTGTCATATGTGTAGTTTTGTTATGAGATTACATCCATAAATTATCCTTCAGAAGAGATTACAGCAACTATGAAAAAGGCATCTATATCTTCCTAAAACAGGGAATTTCTTATTTCATACATACAACAATGCCAGTCCTTGCATGAATTCTGACTCATCAAAAGCCAGAAGAGAAGCCAGAAAGCAATTGAATTAGAAAGCAAATATCACAATAGTGCCTGTGAAAACCAGCATGGATTTACAAGTTGGTTTTGTTTTATTTTCCTAAAATGGCACTGCACTAACTCTTAATTTAATAGATTTTTTTCAATCATGGCAAGAGTTATCTCCACTGTTACTAAAAAGGCTGAAAATAGCATTTCAGATTCTGAGCTCCTTCTGTGCAGTACATGTGCTACAAGCAGTTCCTGTAGGATGGGAGGACGATTGTTGCAGAAACTGTAGCCACAGTAACATCATTCTCTTGCATGTTCACATCGGAAATGAAGAGCAAATCAGGCTGCAGTTACAAAGTGTTTGAACCACTGGCATTTACAAATTTCACAGCCACCTCTGCCAAAGGAATGCTCCATCATGCTGTGCACAAGAAAAGTGCCTGCCTGAATTGGCAATGTGGTCTTTCACTGTTCAGGTAAGGCTGTATTAGCCAGTGAGAGAGGGGATTTGCCCTATCAAACACATGCAGATAAACACTATGACTCCATCAGTTACGTTTGTCCCCATTTGGAAAAAATAACAATGCTGTATTTTTCAGATCCAGGCCATAGAGAAGACTATAGATATTTTTCAGACAGGCATGGCCCAGCATGCAATGACAACATATATACCCTCTCTGTCTCCTATGTTTTTTGATGGAAAGGGCTAGAGGTGTCATGATGCTTGTACTGAGTTCATGTGGCAAGGTGCTGAGCAGTGGGGGATGCAGAAGAATCACTGTGAGCAGAGGACAGGGCCATCCTGTGTGGGACACACCAAGGTCCAGATGGCTCCAACCAATCCATTGTAAGGCACAGCTGAGCCCCACAACCAAAACAGTGGCACCTGGGAGAATACATTTAAGGAAGGGCGAAAACCATTCTGTGCAGTAGAATGGTAGGGAACACATGTGAGAAACAGCCCTGCAGACACCAAGGTGAGAGAGGAAGCAGGCAGGAATGGTGGTCCATGCACTGGAGCAGAGATTCCCCTGCAGTCCATGGAGAAGACCATGGGGGAGCAGGTTGCCACCCTGCAGCATACAGATGATCATGTTGGAGCAGATATCCACACTGCAGCCGTGGCAGACACCATGCCAGAGCAGATGGATGTGCTCTAAATGAACTGCAGACTGGAGAGGCCATGCAGGAGTGGTTTTATCCCAAAAGACTATAGCCCGATGAAAGATCCCAAGCTGGAGCAAGGGAGACCTGGAGGAAGGAGGCACAGAGATGTTATGAACTGACTACAGTCCTTATTCCCCATCCAGTACTACTGTTCAGTGTGTGGACAGAAGGACATAGAGGAGCCAGGAAAGAAGGAGCGAAATTGAGCCTGGGAAGAAGCAGAAAGGAAATGTTTTCATTTATTGTCTTTATTTTTCTCTATCCAACTGTAATGGACAATAAATTAATTTTCCTGAAGGTGAGTCTGTTTTGTCCTTGATGGTAATTGCTAAGTAATCCACCTCCCTGTCTGCACCTTGACTCTTGAGATTTTCTATCTTATTTTCTCCTCCTGTCTTTTGAGAACTGGGAATTACATGGCTGGGTGGGTGCCTGGCAGCCAGCCAGAGGCAGCCCACCACAGAGCTTGACCATGGAAAAGTGAACAATGATGCAAAGTTTCCAAAAGTGTTAGTTTCACATTGACAAACGAAAAATCTTGCAACGTGGCAGTATGTGGCCATAGTCCTCCCTGCCCAGCTTCTTTCAGTTTATAGAATTTCTTTATTCTCTTTGGTACTTGGCAGCTCTGGAGGGCTCCATATATTTCAAAATCACTCATGGGATAGCTAGTTTTAATCCATTGATGCTTCAGTCTTTTTTGGTTTTGTTTTTGTTTCTAAGCCCTTTGTCCTAGTCCTTTAAGAATGCTTTCTCTTTGCTTTCTTCTCTTCACCTCCTGTGTGCCACACTCTGGCTTTTGCCACCTCCTCTTCATCTTGCCCCAAATATGTTAGTGCCTCTTGTGTTTCTGAACTCCTTTAGCCATGAAACGCTCCTATCTAGTACCAGAATGTGTAAAATCATCAACACCTCACATTAATCCATGTCCCCTCTGCAAGGATGAAGAGCTGGCAATACTACACTACATTCCATTTGATAAGCTGTTACTTTAAATCATAACAGCATCCCATCCTAGTCAGTACCCTATTAAAACTATCATAGAAAGAAATCAAATTTATCTTTTTAATGCTTTACAACTTCATCTCGCTCACAGTGATGCAACCACTGAAACTGGGGTACTATGAATACCAGACACAATAGAGAACTGGGTAGCTGCCAGCTCTTCACATTGTGCTAATCTCCTCTCCTGTGTTTTCTCATAGCTTTCTGTTTTAAATTTTACAGCACTGAGCTTGCTTTAGGCAAGCTAGCAGAAATAGACAACTTCTGGTGCATGCCTTCTCCCCACTAAGAAAATTCAGAACTACCCTCTCATTACAAGGAAAGAGGAGAATGCCTGGGTTTATTCAGGATGAAACATTAGTAATTACAATCTGTCATTGTGTTAGTGTATATTTGGGTTGTACTTTTAGCCTTTGGGTGACAACTGGGTAACACTACAAAATACACAGAAATTTGTAACTTTTCCTGAACTGACAGTGATACCAACTTCATCTTGATGACAAAAAATTGCCAGAAAAGCTTTTATAGACTTAGTTTTTGAATTGTTCCTTCAGCTTCAACATTGCAATTTTTACATAAATTGTTTTCAATTCCCATAACAGCCTTTAAATGTAATTCTTAAGTATAATCCTAAACAGCCTTTGCTATTGTTTTATGGCAACATTTGACTTCAGTAAAAGTGGTGCTTACGAACTCCCAGAGTAATTTCCAAGTTAATGTGTTATCTATTATAAAAGCCTCCCAGTTTCTAAAATGATGCCAACAATTCTCAGCCTAGGCTCTGAGGAACTGGGAATGTCTTGACCTGGGTCTAGGCTCTATTCGAGCTCTGAGTCGACCAGTGTTTTGAGGAACTGATACACACTGGGCTGTCACTGCCAGCACCTCATGTGTCTGATCAGCTGCTGAGGTGAGTCAGTGGGTGTAACTATCACTACACATTTCAACAGGATTATCAGAAACTGCATTTTCTCAAAGCTGAGCACACACACCTGTTTAAAGTCTCCTTGGTGAGACTGAAGAAGCTGTCTCATGGTTGTCACTGTAGCAGCTCCTCCTCCTCTGGTATCTGATCCTGGAAGAGCCTCAATCTGCATGGTGTCCTCACCAAAGTATTTGCTCCCACCCCTTCTCAGACTCTGACTCCTAAATGGCTTCTTTGGGAACAGCCCCTTGGTATGAAATTTGTGGTGTTGCCAAATGTATCACAAAAACAAATATTGAACCCTCTCCCTGCATAAGAAAAATGTCCTCTGATATATATATATCTATATATATATATATATATACACACACATACATACATATATATTTATTTTTTTAAAGTGGAAAACAAGAGCAATTCATGGGTATTGACTTAGCTGTAAAAATCGTTTCTTTAAAAAGAATCTTATTCAAGAAACACTACTCATCATCAAGGTGAAGGAAAATGCATAACTGCAGAAAGGACTCTTCTCATTCAAAAACTCAAGGATAAAAATTCTTAAAGTATTTGTTTATGGAAAAAATTTATGCCTTATGCCAAGAGTTCATGTCAGAATACAACTGAGTTATGTTGTCCTTTATAAAAGAGGTATTTCAACAGTTGAAACAGAATCTTCACAGTAATACAAAAATTTACAAAAGAAGAGACCATGGAGGCCATCCAATCAAACCTCCTACTCTCAGCAGGGCTAACTGCAGGGTTTAGGTCATGTTGCTCAGAGCCTTGTCCACCCAAGTTGTGAAAATACTCAGAGATGGAGATGTCACATTAGCATTCAACTGAAATTAGAAAAAAAAATTATGTGAGGGAACAGTGCTATCTTTAAAGTCCTTAATTATACTCGTCATTTCTCTAGACTAGCGATTTTCCAGTATTTAGGAATATGTGTTGAAGATGGGTGGCTAAACAAGGTATAATCAATTTTTTACTTTCAAATACATAGAAAACTATGTAGAACTGGAAACCCCCAGCACCCTGACAGGGTAGGAACATCAGCTGGACACACTGCATACTCATCTGTCTGGAAAAGGTTTATTAAGTGTTTACTTAGCAAATGCCCTACACTGGAATCTTCCTCCTCAGGTTTAGCCAAAAAAAAATCTTCTTAAAGAGAGCACTTGGAGAGAAAAAGTAAAATCAGAAAGCTGACTAGGTCTTGCACACAGTGAATTGCCTGCAAAATGTTTTGTAGTCCTTAAAGGGACAAAGTCCTATTTCCATCAAACATTTGTAAGAAAAAAAGTGTCTTCTGTAATTAACACTTTTGTCTCGAACTTTCTTGCTAGCAGAGAACCCTGAGTGCACCAACTTTCATGCACACACAGATTTTTTAAAGAATCAATACAGCAAGTCAATAGTTCTTATTTTCTGACATTGCAATTCAAGTTCCCATGCCTAAAATTTTCCTTTGATATTGAGTTTTCCTTTAATATTACCTATCAGATATTATTTCATTTTCGCTGTCATACATGTAGCAAATATCTAACTCCATCTGTTTTTAAACACTTTAATTACTAAAATTGTTTCAGCCTTGCATCTCCCATTAATCGTTACACTCTTTGAATCCACTAATTACAATACACAAGTTATCACTAAGATTGCTTACAGTTAATGTCAATACAGTGGAACTGCAGTCTTTCTATTTTTTTCAATTTACTTTATTTGTACACCACTGCCAAACTATTCATAGTTTCTCAAGAAACTATGTGAAGATCTGAAAACCCCATTGTTCTTTCATTACCATTCAATCACTAACGTTCAGATATGTTCCATGAAATGTTTTTTATTTATCTATTTTTTTCCACAGAAGCATTAAATAGAAGTCCTAGAGAAGGTTATAGACATTTTTAGATGTCTATAACCAGGCACTTTCTTCATGCCTTTGGTTATTGCAACTAAATAGATTTTCACTGTTCACAATAGAAGACTCTTCAAACCAGGAGTCATTAACAGCAGTCTCTTTTCCATGATACCAGTACTGGGTAATCAAAAACACTTCTGCAATTTACAAAACAAACATTTAGCTATCACAGAAAAAAAAATCAAACAGAACTTTATATAATACAAGTTTTATAATACAAGGTCCCATTTTTCAGGTGCACTTTAGTTCTAGGATATTTATTTTTCCATGACTGCATATTGCCTACATTTGGGCACATACTCAGATTGAACTTTTCTTCCTACCAGAACATTCCCTGAACAGGGAAATGGGCATACAGAAAGGTCAGGCTGCACTTCAGCACTAATCCCACTGACAACATTTACAAGAATCCAACAAGACTGGTTTAACACAGGATTTTCCATAATCTTCAAACGCATCTCAATAAACCGGAGAGGCACATGTCCACCCCCAGTGTAAACCTCAATTCTTATGCCACTGTGCACAGCATGCTAACCCATTCTCTACCAAAACTTTCCTCCTCCAAAAGACAGGAATTACTCCATTCATTTTTAGGGCAGTTTCTCCCTACACCATCGTGTTTAGAGAATACAAGGAACTTGGATTCTTGTGAATGCAGCCCAACAGTACCTCTGTGTAGTAATCTGCATTCACCTAACAGATGGTGATGGTCAAAACCAGGCTTAGCCAAACACTTGAGCATTATATATTCGAAATCAGGAAACTAAAGAAGGATTAACTGATTGCCTAAATACGCAACCATTCTTCTTGGAAAGAAAGTTAGGTCTTCCCTCCTTTGTGAAGCTAAATTTTCTGCCAGGTTTCTGCTGTCCATCACATCACCCCATGGAGATTCTCCAGTTCTGTGAAGCTAGTTGAGGTTCCAGAGCCAGCCTCAGCAAAGGAAACAAGAGCCACTGGGTTTTTTAAGTTTCACCAGGGAGCATGGCAGAATCCACAAACAATCAGAACTCTGATCAGAACATCTTTGTCCTCATAAATCTCAAGTTATTCTTAGGTTAATAAATGTGCTTAGAAGGCAGCAATGATCAAGTACACTACAAAGAAATTCCACTTAGTAAAGGATGTCATAGGACTCTAATAGATAAGCACAGTGAGTGTTTAGATTTGCATGTACGGCATGGCTAGAAAGCTCGGAGTCGTTTGGCTACTGCCCTGCTATTCACCAGCCCTCCCATCTTCCAAAGAGACTTCCTTTTCATACTGATAGCAGGAACAGCAGTAGAACACAGCACAAATAAACCAAAGCAGATGCTGTTTCTCTGCACAGCACAGCAGAGTGTACATGGGACAGACACACTTGTAGTAGGTGTTGGCTCATAGCAGACACTCAGAAAAACAGAACAGTTTTCAGTGTTTCCACAGAGATGCTGAACACAGTTTTTAAGTCTTAGTGGTGACATTTTTTTGCTTTCCTAACCTTTAAGGTAAAAGACCCTGCCTGCATTTTTCTTGTAGGACAAGTAAGGTCCTACAGAAGTCTGAAGTGTCTTTGTACCCACAGAAAAAATTTACCAGCAGGGGCTAAAAGAGCAATTACTAATGCCTGTGGGAAGCATAGGCGCTGTTCCATACATAAGAGGTGTGCTGGGCTGTTTATTATGATGAGGATCTGTGTAAGAAAACTTCCTTCATGTGAATGTGTTGTGAATACCGCTCCGGTGCTCGGAAACAGCGATGTGCTGAGGAAAAGCAAATCCAGAGCGCCACCTGCAGCTGCTTTTAACAGGAGAACGGAGCTGGACGCCAGCTTCTCCTCCTCATCTCCCATGAGAACTGAAGTTCCCTTGGACCCACAGCCAGCTGAGCGATATCGGGTTTATTGACCGTGTACTTGGAAACCAAAACGCTTTAAAACTGTTTCTGGTGTTCACCAGAAATTGGTTAATGTTTTGCACTGAGCCTTTAGCAACTTCAGTTCAAATCTCAACCACAGAGAATTTCTTCCAGCTCTCAATATTCCAAAGAAAAGAGCTGCAAAATATGTAGAGAATTTACTGGGCAAGTATCACTATCTTATTGCCCTGTCTTTATATTCTTCCCTAGGAATCTGCTACTGACAAACAAAAATGTTGTACCAGTTAGTCCACTGTCCAAAAAAGGAAGGTTTTCCTGTAACAACCTTAGCCTTGTAACATCAGTAAATAAAACCCACCAAAAGCAGAGGTATGCCTTTAAAATGCTCTGATATCTGCAAAAAAAACCAAAAAAACAAAAAACCAAAAAAAAAAACCCCAGCAGATTAGTAGTTAACAGATACTAAAACTACTATTTGGATTTTTCCTTTGTATGTTAAACATATCAGATAAACTGTCAAACACACAGACAAGTTTTTCATTCCCTCAATTCAAACAGAAACAAGCTAAAACAAATAGCTCTCTGAATGTTTCCATGAAAGGAAAGTCTCACAGGTATTTTCAACCTTCTGACTTAGGCCTTCTTCTTCAGACTGCCTCTAGAAGACTTTTTTTTTCTCTAGTGATGATGAACTTCTGAGTTAATTAACTAAGGATAACATACTTAACTTGAACAGTTAAGGTGAATCTACATTAATGGTTTACGAAGCAGCACCACTTCTCCTAGGTATGAATGTGCTGAGTATCCGTGCCTAGAGTTACAAGGAGCACACTTTGGGCACACAGCCTGTGCACACACTGTGGTTTCTTTCCTGAACTAAGCAGAAAACTTCACACTGAGATGCAATCCAGAGTACCAGGGTTACTGGGGACACAAAGTACAGCTTTTAAAGCAAGAATTCAGCAACTCTGAAGTTCTCCTGCTATTTGCAAGCAATGGATCTGGAAATATTTATATGCCTTGTCCTTCCTCTATAGTTGAAGGAAATCCAAAATGATCAGGAAAGGAATAGGAGACCAGTCACAAGCTTACGGGTGTTCCAAAAATTAATAATTAAAAAAAAAAAAAAAAAAAAAAAAAAAAAATAAAAGAAAACAAGTATACATGACTTTTCTTCTTCCAAAGAGGACAATTCTAAGACAGAATTTAACCCATGAATGTAAGTGCTCTTATACCACTATTATATTTTCAGTTCAGAAGAACAAAAACAAGGGCAGCTATTGGAGGAGTCACCACCTCAATTCCGATGAGTTCAGTCACTGAAAACACCAAAAATTTCATTGTAAGGTTGAATGATCTGATAGCAGTCTGCAAAGGTCACAAGGCCATCCCTGCATCCCACCCCACCAAATCAATGCTGCATGAAGTTAAAATTAAAATGAAGGCAGCATTTGAAATACAGGGATAAAAGCTAAGTCTGCTAAACCCAGGAAAATCCATCTCTGTTACAGGAAACTGAAGAATTTTGTCTGTGAGAAGAAAAACAAGGCTACTGCACTACTCAACACGAAGCCTCTGAAGCCTGGAAGAGACCAGAGGACCCCTCTTCAGAGATATTAAAATGTGTTGAAAAAGGCAGATTAACCACTCTCCCCAGTGAGAACATCCCAGCACCCTGGAGTCTCCATATGGGCATTTTTGAAGCTGATGAGATTTGATAATGCTAGAGCCCTGACTTTGACTCAATATTGTACAGGTGAGAGACAGTTAATTCCAGTGGTTCATGAGATCTGGAAGATTGCCTATCTACTGCTAGTGGTGAAAGCCTAGACTTCATCTTCAAGGAAAAGATCTCTGCCTGCATTTTTCTCCTAGCAACAGCTAACGACACCATGAAGCCATGCAGTTGTTTGACTCTGTCAGGGATAAGGGATAAGGAGCAAGGAGGGCAGAGCAGCTACTTCCATATTATTGTACATTTAATCCTTTTCATTAGGACAACAGTGAAACAGTTTCCCTCCCTGTCCCCTCTGTGAAAGTGTGTTACCCATTCTCATGTAAATACAGCATCTGGCAACATATTAGGACAGCCTGTTTTGAAGCTAGTGCTGTTAAAAAAGGGAAAATTTAATTGGAAGCCAGAGAAAACAGCAGTAACAAGGAAAGGATGCTACAACATACTCTGCAAAAAGGTGAATGCTGCCATACCTCATATTGCTGTGTGTGGGGGTCAAGCACACAGAGAAGCACTGAGCTATAATTGATAATGGAGGCTCTGGAATAGATTTTTAGTGGTGCCCCAGGTGTTAGCATATTTTGTCATTGTCTTTCCTCTGCTGTGCTTTTTCTTTCCCATTTTGTATTTTCCAGTATATCAGAAAAAGGCACTGCAGGGGATATTTTATTTATTTATTTATTTATTTATTTAAACAACTGGCTACTACCTTACTTTCTGGCAGTACTGCTTATGGTACAAGAAGAAAGACTGGACACAGAACATAAAAACAAGGAGGATGGAGCTGGAGGAGAGGATCTCTAGTTGTAGAATTCTTTTCCAGGAAGGAAGTACAGGATAGTTACTGGACAGACACATATTTCTTGCTGAATTCCTTTTATTTCAACAGAACAGGATAGAACATGGGTTTTCCAAGCTAAACCCTACAATTCTCAAATTGAATCTGGTTACCTTTTACACTGTACAGGTCTTCAACATGTCCTGACATACAACCACTCCCATGACAGTGCTTCTCGGCCAATGGCAATTTTAAAAACATGTACAGTTTTACGTGTTTCACTGTCCAAATATCACACAATCCTCAAATTGCAAACAATAGGCCTGCAACTAAGAATTCAAGAGTTTGGGCTGCGATTCTTCTGTCAGTATCTCTAAAACTTGTCTTTGCCAAAAATATTCTACATGGCCTCTTTCTTGCATTCATCATTGACCTGGAATTTGTGCAACTTGACTTTTCTCTCAGACTTTCCAGATATGCTGTGTGTTAGCCTCCTAAATGGTTTTGCTGATTTATCTCTCATATATTTGCTTTTTCAGGGCCTCAAAGCTTCCATCTACAGGTTAATTCCCTGTACAAGCATGACAGCTCAGCTCATAGGGGGAGCTGCAAATCTCTGTCCTACCAGAGACATCTACAAAACTGGGAAATCCTCATAACTCAAAATCTCTGATGATTCAGAGATTCTGAATCTCTGACAGAGAAGTGTCATATAAAATCCATGTACAGAACAGTACCTAAAACCTCTCTCATAATCTTCCCAACAGGGGACTTTTCAGCTGGTGTGCTATTATGGGAGACAACCTTGAATTGAAGTACATATGTCACATATTGAAGAGTGGTGTGTGAACAATTCAAAACATCATCACCACAGCAACACCCCCATCCAGTCAGGAACACAGCTAGAGACATTTTTCACCAATTATGAGGCAAGGAGACTGTAGAATAACCTATGAATCTGTAAAACCTCAAACTGAAAAAAAAAAAAAAAAAGCTGGAAGATTAACTGACATTAACTGACTGCTTCTCAACTGTTCTGATTGAATGGCCAGGTGTTACCTAAGAACAGTTGGCAAAAGTCTGAGGGCAGCAAATAAAAAGAGAGATGGGCACAATTCTGTGACCTGAAAATAAAACAGGCTTTATCTGCAAAACAACAAATGTCACAGAAGGTGATCTCAGTATGGGGTGCACCAGAGAGGGCGAGGGCTAGGGTGAAACAGTAACTTATATAAGGTAGGTTAGGGGCAGAGTCTGAGGGAAGGGTTCCAATCATGAACTGGGGTTAGGAATACTAAAATTACTGCACCAAACATGAACCAATGACAACTGAGGAAACAAAGAACTTTCTAGTAGCATAAGTTACATTCTAGTCTAGTAACTTTCTAGTAACATGAGGACTTCCAGGGGGCAATGGGGGTGAATTTTTGATCCCCATAACTAAGGTGATTTCTCCCATGGCTTTAGGCAAATGCCTTTGTCCCATTCTCAACCCCAACAAACTGAGTTCTGAAAAATCTCCAAAAAAGAGGAATCCCACCTCTTTGGAAATCTTTTCCACTGTTTAACTGTTCTCATGGGGAAAAATTTTTTCTTTTATCCAGCCCAAACGTCTAGCTTCACTTCAGCTGCATTGCCCTCATTCTCACACCACACCACCGGGAGAGCCTGGCTCCATCTCTTACAAGCTCCTCATAAGCACTGTCAGGCTGCTACTGGGCTTCCCATGGAGACACCTCTTGCCAGGATAAACAAGCCCAGATCCCTCAGCCCCTGCCCCAGGACAAATTCTTCAACTCCCTGAGTATTTTGACAATTCTCTACTGAATTTTCACCATTTAGCTCTACTGTCCTTATATCTGAAGTATCCAAAGGTAGATGTAGATGTGTTCTGATGAATGCTGAATCCCTTAATCTCCTGGGCGTGCTGTTAATACAGGCTAAGAAACTACTGACAGTATTTGCTGCCAGGTCACACTGTTGGTTTATGTCCAGCTTTTTGCACCTCCCCAGGCTTCCCAGGCTGTGCTCAGCAGTGCTGCCTCCCAGCCAGCTGGTCCCAATCCATATCCCTGGGAAATCAAAAGTATAGAGCAATATAGGTCAGACCTCTGGAGGTCATCCAGTCAAACTCATTCTCAAAAGCAGGGGTAACCTCAAGCTTAGATGAAGTGGCATCCATCATCTAAACCTGAAACTCACAAATTACATACATAAAACAACCCAGTCATTTTTAAATTCTATTTCTAAATTATCTTTACAACACTATGATTATTATTCTTATTTTTCAAGCACGTCATGACCAATAAAAGCTAGTACTATAAAAAGATAAAGAGACAGCAGCTGTAAAAAAATAATGGAACCACTCAAATATAAGTATTTTATAATGGCAAGGACACGGAAAGTGGAGGATTTTAGTGGAAGGTGGATTAGAGTGCTGCAGTGGGCGGTGCGATGGTGGTGCCGCAATCCTCCGAAAGCGTCTCCAGCAGGAGAAAGCTGCTTCGGTGGCACAGGCTCACTCACAGGGAAGCAGCTACATGCTCTGGATAACTCTTGCATCAAACAAGGAAGAGACAAGGAAGGGTCTTTGTATGGGGTTCTGCAGGGCACGTTTATTCCAAGCATGGGCAAAGTGTCCAGGGACAAAGACAAGGAGAGTGGAGAGTCCAGGTCAATGAGGGATGCCATGGTCCAGAGGCCATGGGAGGAAGCACCCCTCTAAATGTTGTGGAATGTCCTCCCACAGTTCACTGCAGTTCTATGTTAATTACCCATTATGTCATCCTTATTCTCCTCCCCAGTTCTACAATGTTCCCGGCTCATGACTTCCCTATTGGCCCCGCTCATAGCGGATCCTCCCCTGGATCCCAGCTGATTGTCCCTTTAGTCCCACCTCCGCTGTGCCCCTGTTCCCTCACCCACCAGCTCTCTTGCTCCACCCTTTGCTACCGGGTTTATATACCTGGGCCCTTCTTTGTTCTGGGTTCTTTGTCCCTGTTTCCTTTCTGTGCATGGGTAATAACACCCCACAGGAATATCACACAACGAACCCCTCCTGTCATTTCTCCTTTCGCCGACCCTTGGAAGTTATCACGCAGCGTGAGCATCTGGTGCACGCTGAGCTGTCCATCAATTCTCGTGGAGGAGACACTCTTGGGAAGGCGGTGGTCTCGGCAGCTCCTGCCACGCCACGGCAGGATACCCCATCACACAGAGGCTTTTACCAGCCAGCTTGTTTTCTCAGCTACATAAACTTAAGATAAATGCCTGATTTTCAGTCCTTTCCTATGTAAAGTAAATGAAGTTTTTCTGTTGTTAAAAGGGAAAAAAATATCCTTTTACCAATCAAGTTTTTTTTCTTTCATCCAGATCACTTGGATAAATTGTCATGCAGTAGAAGGAAATTACATAGGAATCTGAATCTTGCAACAGAAAACTTATTCTAAGTTTTAGAAACTACTTAAGTTTCTCACAATAACAAGATCAGAAACATTTCTAGCTCATTATTATTGTTGGTACTATACACTTAGGATTAGTAGAGTATTCTAAAAATTAGGATTTTATTGTAGCATGCTGGCTTTGCAAAGAAGCTATAAAAGCACATGCACACAAGTTTTTCCCTATAGAAGACTAATGTATCTGCTCATTGCCTTTTAAGTATCTTGTTCACATTTCATTCGCCACTAAAAATAAACGATAGACAACATATACCACATGAAAGATTATGTATCTGCTACCATCTGCTGACAAACAGCATTATTGACTTTATCTTAATCAATCTTAAAGAAATAACTCCTATTGTCCAATAGGAAAGTTTCCACTAATGCTACAATGGCTGAACAGTAAAAACTACATGAATTTTTAATTCAGCATGTTGTAGCCACAGTTAAGCCAAGTATTTATCCACCCATCTTGTGGATCATCACAGATTCACCACTGACCAGCATATTCCACTCATACAGTAGTGACTGCATTCTGCATTCATTGAAGCCCTTCAGCTATTGCAGATAGTTCCCAAAGTCAATTACTGAGCAATTACACAAAACTCATTCCTCATTTACAAAATACAAAACCATTTAGATTATTAATTGTAAAACTTTCCAAACAAGTCAGATTGGAAGGGACCACAGTAGATTATCTGGCCCAATCATCCCACTCAAGTAGTGTCATTCTACAGCACACTCACTGGATAGGTTTGTGTCCAGATGGTTCTTGAATATTCCCAGGGACAGAGACTCCTCAGCCTCTCTGGGCAATCTGATCCAGTGCTCAGTCACCCACAAAGTAAAGTTCTTCCTCAAGTGCAGGTGGAACATTCTGTGCATCAGTTTCTGCCCATTGCCTCTTGTCCTATTGCTGGGCACCACCAAGAAGGGCCTGGTCCATCCTCTTGACACCTCCCTTCAGATAGTGACAGACATTGATCATGTCCCCTCTCAGTTTCTCTTCCTGGAGGCTGAACAGGCCCAGCTCCCTCTGCTTTCCTGTATAAGAGAGATGCTTCAGTCCCTTAATCATCTCTGTAGCTCTCCATTAGACCTGTTTGGGTGCTCCAAGTCTCTCCTGTCCTGAGGAGCCCAGAACTGGACACAGCACTCCAGATGTGCCTCACCAGGGCTGAGTAGAAGGACAGGATCACCTCCTGTGCCCTGCTGGCAAAGCTCTTCCCAATGCACCCCAGGACACCTTTGGCCTTCTTGGCCGCACAAGGACACACTGCTGGCTCATGAGCACTTGCTGCCCACCAGGAGCCCCAGGCTCTTTGTCCATGGAGCTGCTTCCCAGCAGATCAGCCCCCAGCCCCTACAGGTCCATGGGCTTGTTCCAGTCTTGCTTTCCAATCTACATTATGGGATAAAAGCATCTCTTCTCTCCTAGTCTTAATTTTAAGACAAAAATGGTAGTAGAAATGACAACCTTTCTATCATCTTATTTAATTTTACAACACTTCAAATGAAAGCCTTGATTAGCCTCCAGATATTATTTTTGTTGAGAAAAAGACTAGCAAAAACCTGAAACAAAAAACCAAAAACCAAAATAAAACCAAACCCCAAACCCCTAAAATTAAAAAATCCTCCGTTTCAAGTATCTCATATAAAATCGCAGAAGTGTGACAGTGAAGAAACACCAGTCACAGTGATGACCTGGCTATACAGTAAACTAAATTAAAATAGTATCTGCAGTATTTACTTATACAGGCACTACAAAACATTAAAAAAAAAAAAAAAAAGCCAAAGCTTCACATCTAATATGCCAAAGTGTCAGAAAAAAATAAATCATGTAATAAAAGCAGAATGTAGAGGTATATATTAAAATACTGTTTGTTCGACAGATCAAATCCTTTAGATTAGATTTGGCTTCATTGTTAGGAATGTGAGTTTGAAATGCTCTTTAAGTGGTGAGTCTTAACAGTAGTTGGCTCTTCCAGACCTAGCTGCATTTAGCAAATGCAGTTTTAAATTAGAGGTTTAACCTGCGTCTTGTTCCGTTTTAAATTTAATATTTTTCAACTTCTATAGTTTAAAAATGTGTCCTTGAGCTCTGCTGTAGTACCGAGGAGGGAGCTCCGCTGCCCCTCGAGATGGGCATTACTTGGAGAGAAGAGTGTTTTTTATTTGAATTAAGTTCCTGCCTAGAGACCTCAACTGTGTTTTTAAAGAACACTCAGCTGGGCTTAAAGCTCTTTTTTTCTTTCAATTCTATGGCTAAAGCCAACCTTGGGTGTCACTGAGAGGAGACCAAAAGCCAACACCGGTGCTGGGCCACGGATCCAAAGCGCAGAGTCCAGCGGGACCCCACAGAGCAGAGCTCCACCCCGCTGGCCTCCCGCCGTCAAACGCTAAAAACCAGAGCTCGTTCCCCACTGCGGAGAGCCAGAGCTGCTTCTGCCGGCCACGCTCGGGAGAAGGAGCCCGGGGCTGTGCGGAGCCACCTCGGCCCGGCCCCCAAACCGCGGGGCGACCGGCGCTCCCCTCACGCCGGGCCGCGCCCCCTTCCCGCCATCGCCGCGCGGGGCAGCGGCGGCCGCGCGAGTCTCGCGAGAACCGCCGCCACCGCCGCCATGGAGGCGCCGCTGCGCGGCCCGCCGGGGCTGGCGGACGTGCTGGCGGTGAGGGGAGCGGGGCCGCCCGGGGGAGCGGGGCCGCCCGGGGGAGGGGGAGGCCCTGCCTGGGGCCGGGCTGCTGCCGGGGCTGCTGCGGGGCGCGGCGCGGGACCGAGACCGGCCGCGCTCGGTCTCTGTGGCCGCCCGGGGACGCCCCGTGTGCCGCCGCTGCCTGACCCGCGTTCCCTCTCCCGCAGAGCACGGACTGGTCCGAGCCCTGGCTGCTGGGGCTGGCCGCCTTCCACCTGCTGTGCTTGCTGCTGACGTGCGCGTCCCTGCAGCACCGCCGGCTGCAGGTCGGGCACTTCCTCTGCATGGGTGAGTGCGGCCCTGCGCTGCCTCTGGCCATGGCCGCAGACCCTGCTGTGGCCTGTAAACGCGTGCTTACTTTATTTACAAGAAAATACGTGAAGTAGCGAGTTAAACCTCCGGCCGTAGTGAGGAAGTGCGATGAGTTGGGTCATTGCCGTGTGTGCCACAGCTTCCCGATGAGGTGTTGCCGTGCTGGAGAAGCAGGAGGAAATGGACCGAGAGCCGGCAGGTGCTTTGTGCTCTGCCTTTTCTGGTGGTGCAGTTCGGTGACACGGTCCGGTTTAGTTTCTGAAGCAGGCTCACCACGTGCCCTGCTGACAGCCGTGAGGAGGAGCGGGCCTGGCTTGTACCTTGCAGTAACAACTTGTGTTACCTCGGGGTTTATCACCCGAGAGTCCACAGTGACCTTGCCTAGCCAAAGCAGTCATGCCAGAACATCTACTAGCTTTGGTTTAAGATCACATGGATTTGGATTAGATGATATAATATGAGCGCTTTGTTTTTAGAGAAATACCGAATCTAATATTTTTCTTTTATTGCATAGTGGGCTTAGTGTTCTGCGCTGAATATATCAATGAATTAGCAGCCATGAATTGGAGGTAAATTTTTACTTTCCTTTAAAATTACACAGTACAACATAGTTATCACATACTTCCAAAAATAATAAAAATAGCATGCTTTTTTGTACTAGTTAAAATGTCTTTATATGGATGCTTGTAAAACTGGTCAAAGAACTGCGAGAAAAGCAGAGTGCTATGGTTAAGGGGAAAAGAATGTGAACTTTGGCTTTTTTTGGGGGGATTGGGGTTTTTCTGGTTGGTTGCTCGGTTTCTTGGTGGTGGGGTTTTTTGGTTTTTGTTTTGTTGTGGTTTTTTTTGGGGGTGGGGGGTTTCTTTGGTATTCAAGTTTAATAGCTAAGTTAAGAACCACTTCTCAAAAATAACACTGCTGCATTTAAACTTACTTGTATGTATAACAAGCATTAACATTTACCTCGTTTACTAAACCTGTATACCAGAATTAAACTGATGGTTTATTTTGATATTTTGAGCATTGAATAAATCTTTCCCTGATACCACTAAAAGTTATGTGTTTAGCACCACTTTATGTTGGCATCTAATTGTATTCATTGGGTTTCGTTTCAGGTATATGTGACCGAATTACACCTTTGCTATATTTATTCCTTTTGTTATCTTTTCTAAAATAAGTAAGCAAAATACCTGAAAAAGTAATTTCAGATGCTTCAAAATAAGCATGATTTGTGATGCACTCTTGTAGTCATGTTACTTAGCTTTTGCATTGTAAAGCTGTAAAAAGGAAGGACTGATTGTAATATTAGTAACAATTAGTATTAATATTAGTAACATAAAGTATCAACTGCCTCTTTTTTCTGACTTAATACAGTAGAATGCTGGCCTGTGCTTAGTGATTCCAAGATGTGGGATGATGTATACAGTGTCCATGTAGAAGAGTTGCTGGGAAAGTTGAATGTGTGAACTACACTAAATAAAGCTTTGTCTCTCATTTTTATTTCTTTCAGGCTCTTCTCTAAATACCAATACTTTGATTCAAGAGGAATGTTTATTTCACTTGTATTTTCAGCACCACTGCTGGTGAATACTATTATAATTGTGGTATGTATGTGTTCATTCATGTAGGTGCTTTCATTAAATGAGTCAGTAAAGGTATATGGATTAGTTGAATTTAATAATTTACTTACTTTTCAGGTCACCTGGGTTTACAGAACTTTGAATGTAATGACTGAACTAAAGATGCTACAGCAGAGAAGGAAAGCAGAAAAAGAGAAAAAGAAGTGAAAGCACCAAACACTATTTTTCTTTCTTGAGTTGTAATAATGCCTGTCAGGTAATCAGTCCTGTATGGGTATGCAGGAACAGAAGTATTTTTGTGTCCAGTGTCAAGAGGACTTTGTAATTGTGGCTGTGGACATTGAGGTGAAAGCAGATATCTACAGTACATTTGAACTGGCTGTGAAATTATGAAACCCAGTCTTAACAAGTCTTTGTGTCCTTCAGTGTAAGATTGTTTTCCTCCATGACCAAGGCTGTTAGTATTGATGAGACACAATCTTCCAGTTTCCATTTGCCTGTGTATTTTTTTACTATGTCTTTTATTCTGTGCTTATCAAGTATCAGTTATTCTGCTGCTTAAGCCAATTGGAGCTGTGTTATGAATTACAGTAAATGAGAGCTTTTATTCAGAATAACTCAGGAATCCATGCTTCTGTGAAGCACTTCACTTCTTTATAAATCAGGTTTCATACTTCCTATGTGTACTGTGTGCCAGTGGAATTTTATAAATAAAACTATCTGCTCACTGTATCTTAAATTGAGTTAATTTGTATTCATTTTTAATCAGACACTTTGCTTTGTTTTTCTCATAAAAATTCCCAGTTTGGTAAATACCCGTTTAATTTGTGTAAATAATTCAAAATGATCTTTCAATTTACACTTCATATTTTTAAGGCTTCTAGATAAATACATTTTTTAAAAATTGGATGAAAATTTGGTAGTTTTATGCTTCTTTGTGGAACAGAAAGGAAGAAGCTTAATAATGTTGTGTGCAATTTTGTTCCTTTTTTAATGCTTTTTTAAAATAACTGAAAATTAAAAATACATAAAATGAGAAGGGCTTTAGTTTTGCTTCAAGTAGTTTGTTTTTATTGAATTAAGGTAATTTGAGAAGGGGTGTGGACACGATGGAGATTGTCCATGTTAGGCAGAAGTTTTATCTTTGTGTAGAGACATACAGTTCTGTCTAAAATAGGTGTCATTTAAGACAGGAAATATGATCTACAAAACTGAAAAACACTTTGGTACAAAATTGCAGAACACTACTAAGTTTATAAGCTAAGGAAGTATTGGTGAAAGTAATTTTGATTACTTGAATAGTCTTCACAAGAGTGGAATAGGGACTTGAGGAAGAGAGCAGATGCCTGCCATGCACAGTTGGCAAGTCTCCTAAACAGGGAGAAAGTGAATGTCCTACTGAAAGGGCAGTGAAGTGTTAGTGTTGGATCCATTTCTTTACCTTTCCAGTGCCTCTTTGGCATTCCTTTACCCCACTCATTTCTCCATCCAGAACTGCTGGCAGCTAAACTGCTTTATATTAGCAAACTAAACAGATGCAGGTTTGTTTGTTGTCCCATTCTGGCTGTCCTGCTGGGACTCTTGGTGCAGTGTGGTGTGTGTCAGCTGTGTGGAGAAATCTCGAGTGGTCTGGTAGATAACTGTGCTTTTTGGGAAGAGAGTCTGTCCAGATGACTGCCAGGTGGGCTGTGGCAGCTGTCAGCAGGACCAAAGAGCAGACCTTTTTGATTTCATATACATAGGATGTTGTCCTCACAGGCTGGTTTATAAAAGTTCAGCCTTGCTCCTTTGATTTGATGGGGAGAGTTGCAATTTTCACGCATGGCCCTAAGCATGACCACTGTTCTGCAACAAATCTGCACAATTGTTCTAGTGTCACACGCTGGAAGCTGTAATACTTTATATGGAGATACTACCTTCTATCAAGTACCCTTTGGTTTCACAGTGTGAAGTGTATGAATTTGATTCACAGTAAGTGAGGAAGTTCAGAGCAGCTGAGCTACAAGTCTCTTGCAGTGGAAACAGTGTGCCTTATTTAGTACATCCAAGGCAAACTTTCTCCAGTTTGCTATTTTGTCTATCTTATGTGTGAGGTTGGAAAAAAGATGGATAATACTTGGTTTCAAAAGCACAATGTTTTTTTTTGTGTTCTAAAAGCATTGCTGAAAGTATAAATAACTCCAAACTCAAAATTCGTATCAGTATTTTTTTGAAGCATCTCAAAATTGTGAGTTTAAAACGTTCCCTGACTCTTGGAACTACAATAAGTAAATCTAACGATTATGTGAGGTAAATTTTCACAAACACAAAAATGTGGTTTCCATATATCACAAAAATATGGGTAGAAGGGGACCTTGAAGATCATCTAGTTCTGACCCACTGGCTGTGGTCAGGGATTCCACCCACTAGACCAGGTGGCTCAAGACCCAATCCTACCTTGAACACTGCCAGGGTGCAGCACCCACAGCTTCTCTGGGCAACCAGGGCCTCACCATTTTGTGAGTGAAGAGTTTCCTCCTAACAGCTACTCTAAACCCGTCCTCTTTTAGTGGAAAGCTGATCCCCTTTGTTCTATGACTACATGTCCTCATAGAAAGCCACTCTCCTTTTTTTAAGCACCCTTTAAGTACTGAAAAGCTGCAACCAGGTCTCCTTGAAGCCTTCTCCAGGCTGAACATCTCTGACACCCCTTCCTTCTTATGTCACCTGTGTCACTCAGCTTTGTGTCGTCTGCAAACTTGCTGAGGGTGCACTGGATCTCACCAGTTATTAAAAAAGCTATACTGATCTCACCTGTTATTATAAAGGTGCTATTGATAAAGGCACTAGAGGGCACTAATGCCAAGACTAGGGCTCTGAGGGACACCACTTGTCACTGGCCTCCCCCTGGTTGTAAGCAATTGACTACAATCCTCTGCTTGTGTCCATCCAGCCAATTTCTTACCACAGAATAGTCCACACTTCAAATCTGTGTCCCTCCAGTTCAGTGATGATGATGTGTGGGACTGTGTCACAGGCCTTGCAGAAATCTGTGTAGGTTACATCTGTTGGTCTTCCCCTGCTGATTGTTGCAGTCACTCTCTCATTAAAAGGCCACCAGGTGGGTCAGACAGGATTTGCCATTGGTGAAGTCTTTCTGGCTGTCTTGGATGACTTTCTTGTCTTGCATAGGCATGTGTGTTTAGCAGGAAAATATTCCAGTTTTCTACATTTCAGAAAGACTCAAATTTATCTGTGATCTCTAGCTAAACTTGCCTAAGAAACACTAAGTTTAAGAGTAAAGTTGTTTTGTTGGTTTGTTTTGACTTTTTTTTAAAGTAGGTAGCATTATCTGTAAGAGAAACAAACTCTCAGCAAGTGAAGCATGGCTTCTTTTCATCAGGAGTCTGGATTTATGATGTGATAGTGCAATAACATTAAGTATGGGCCAACTTGCTGACATACCAATATAATTAGATCATGAATTTAGAGGCTGTTCTGCCTGCTTAAAATTTGTATGTATAAGTGAAGGAGAGTCAAATGTTTAAGACTAGTGGAATACCTTTGCTTTTAACTGAGAAACCTGAATTTAGGCTGCTTGTGAAAGAGCCTGTTTATTTCATTTTCAAACATGCATACAGAAAACTTGTAGCTGCTCGGCTGGATCCTTTGGTGAGTGAGAGGAGACACAGGCAGTTTGTTACTGGTCTGTGTGTCTCGAAGGCAGTGACTGAAATCTTCATTACAGCACATGGTGTCAGCTTCATGGAGAAATATTACAAAGGAGAAAGTACTATTAACCTGGCAACTTTATCACAGTAGAAGGTAGTTTTGTTGCACTGTGAAATAATAATAATCTGTGAAAAGACAGATTATCAGAAATTGATTGGCAAACTTGTTGGAGCTTGAGGTTGGCCTTGTTTCCTATGAAAAAGTAATAACTGACATGAGTTTCCAAAAATGAGAACCTAGAATGCTCTCTTTTCCTATATCCACTGAAATACCATATTCTTAACATAGGATGTATTTTCATCTCTTTTTGGTCCAATGAATCTCATGATTCTAGGCAAAATGGAACAGATGCAATAAGGGATTTTAAATGTCACTTCCTCAGCAGTATTTCCTAGCTTAGCAGATACTTTGATCTGCATCTCCAGTAAAAAACCCACCTATCTCCAAAAGGAGCAGAAGGACAATGAATTGAGGTCTTCTGCATCCTTGACTGTCGTCTCAAAGAACATCCTTAAGTGTATAAAAAAAGGACAGCCTTAGTGCTTTTCAAATGCTGGGTTTTGAAAGGAGGGATCTACTCTAGAAAAGATGGTTTTGAGTTAGATGGTGATCTGCATGGCTGTGAATCCTAAATGGAATGAGAGTTTACAAGGAACTGTTTTGTGGGTGTTGAGAATCATAAGCTCAGATCTTCAGCTCTATTTTTATAAGGAAGTGAGATTTTCAGGAAAAAGAGGAGTAGTGGTTCTTTGTCTGAACAAGGTAGAAAAGAACACAGTTGTAATGTAGGAAATACTCAGTTTCTTCAAATACAGGTAAATGTTTTTGCTTACTTTTATTTTAAGTTTGATTAAATCTTCTGGATGCAATCTTGTAGAATTTGCCCTAGGATGACCCTGCTTGAGCAAGGAGGTTGAACAAGGTGACTTCACTGTGCTCCCTTCCAATGTGAGCCATTCTGTGATTCTGTAGTTTTTCAGTTCAGGTGAACACACCATTTTTATAATTAATGAGTTTTTTTGTTGTTTAGGAAACACAAACACTGTGTATATTTCTCTACTGAAATATTTTTATATTTTAAAATATGTTTGACATATTTTAATGTGTTTCAACTAAATACAATGTTGATGTTTTTCTGTCCCTCGGGGAAGAGATCACTGCAGGTAACCAAACTCTCCACTGGATGTCACTATGTCACACACAAAACCTGACTCGAAGCTTTCCTTTTGAGAGGGTTCAGTGGAGCTTTTCACCACAGCTTCATTAATTCAGCAACATTTTGGAATGACCAAGAAACCTTGGACTGTAGCCTCTGAAAGCATAAACTGAGCTCCTTGAGCCATTTTCAGGTGTTTATTGATAGTATTGCTTTTTACATTAAAAAGGGACAGTGATGAGGTGCATATATATTTCCAGAGTCAGGAAGTATATATGTTTTAAAATTTCTTAATGCATCAAGGGAATAAATACCCTGTTCACTCATACCTACATTTCATGAGGAGGATCCTGCCTTCAACCAATTAAAAAGTAATATAATAACAAAAAATAATTACATTATTGTGTGACCAATATGCAGGAAAGTTTACTGGAGCAGTCTAGTTCATGAACTGATGGAGCTTATCCATGTCCTCTATTTCTTTGTGATTTACCATTGCATAATGCAGTATTATGTCCATGTTAGGTGACAGCTGGCAGTCACTTACAGTCATGACTGAGGTTCTCAGAAGTCACTTCTGACTCTCCACCACCTGGCAAACAATGCTTTGGAGTGTTCATAGGTTTTATGAGAAGGTCTGTGTGCTGTGTTCTCCACATGCTGTTCTTTGTGTACCAGGTTTTGGGCCTGGTTTTATTTATCTTTGGAATTCATCCGAGTTCTATTTTCCACACTCCACCTCTTGAAGAATATATACTTACAGTTTGAATGGACTTTGTCCCACTTCCTGTGAGTTACATGCATTCACATTCACATAACAACTCTTAAAAGATTATGCAATTATAATAAAATATGCTTGAGAAATGCCAGCCTCATAAATCAAACCTGATATGTTCTGTGGACCTCTGTTTTATAATCTGTCTTCTTCTAACTAATTACACCATTGTTTTGCTCTAATACCAGAACAGTGTTGTACTGAACAGAAAATAACTCAGAGGACTCAAATGGAAGGCCTCTATATTTCCTATATTTGTGTTTATCTTTTTCATATAAGTATGAACTGTAAGAATCTTTCTCACAGAGTTTTCAGAGGCATAATAAAGCCAAGAAAGGAGCTGTAACTGAGAATATGCTACACTGCTACAAGCACTGATTTTAAGGGCTCCCACTGAAATCATGGTTCTGTTTTCTTTGGCACTGTCTAAAGTTAGAACCCAGTTGAAATTAACAGGACAGGATCAAATGTATTGCCTTTTTCATCTGAAAACCTTGTCATAATTAACAAGGCATTCAGCAGAACTGATTGAAACAAGGCACATGCCTTAAAATGGACAAGTTCCAAGTGTCATTTGCAATAGACTTGTTAATCCAGCCCTGAATCAAAGAAATACAATCTTGTGTACCTTTCTTTCCCTTCTGTTCCATCAAGAAGAGTTTGCATAGTGACCCAGGGGGAGGCAGAATGAGATTCAGCTGGACAAAGAGGCATTTAGGGTAAGACCCCTGACTGAAATCCCACTCATCTGTCAGTATTAGAACTGTGTAATAAACACACCTGAGTAGTTTCAATCAGCAGAGGAGGATGTGAGATTTCTCATATAATCATAACTAAAAACACCTTGATCCTAAAGAACTCTAAGCTTGGGAGGGGTTTAGTGTAGCAGGATCTACAAGGCATGAACCATTTAGGTCTGTAACTGTAAGAGTAATGTCTCTGATAAAATACTCATCACCTTGATTTAGGGATTAGTGAGGGTAATCAGCTTCCTATAGCCAGCCTGGAGAGAATGTGATTTGTCATGCCTGTCCTCAAGCAAAAGCAGCACAAAAATCAGGAAGCTGATGTACTAAACAAATAACAGGGAAGCTTTTGGCTCTTTGTTGCAAAGTACTTTCTAGCAGGTTATAGGGAACTGTAAGATTTTAGTTGTTTAAATACATTTGATCCACAGCAGTGTTGAAAAATGGGCTTAGGAACAGATTTAATGGTTTTACTTAAAAGTCCTGGATTTGTACATTAATTGATAGTGAAAGCTTTTGTAAGCAATCACAGGTTGATTTTTAAGTCTCAGAATCAACACAAACAAAACAGTTCAGTTTTTTTTTGTTGTTGTTTCAAAGTCCTTAAGTCCTTAATGCTACAGTTAATTCTACAGTAATTACCAAAAAGTGAGGCACAACATCCGATTAAAAAGAGCTAATTTATAAAAAAGGCTTATGAGACTGATTTCTTTCTAGCAAAGAGTTTTAATGATTTTTGCCATCAAAAATTCAAATAGATTACTAAATAGATTACTTAATCTGCTTAATTCTGCTTTCCTCCATGTTGTAGGAAAAACAAATGTAAAATGTATAGCTGACTGGATTTATATGTGAGCAAACAATGACAATTATAATGGTATGTGATTCCATGTAATTCTCTTTGAAGTAAAAATAAAAATATTTCAAAATATCATTAAGTAGCGGTCTTTCAGAAACTGATTTGTCAGTAACTTGATACTTACAAAAAATAACTGAAAATGTCCAGAAAACTTAATTTATACATGAGCTGTGGTTCCCTAAACCATTAACTTGCATGAAGTTTATAAAAAGTTTTGGCAAGTTTTAATTTGAATGAAATATGCTGAAGATACCAATTTATACATTTATGTCAGAAGAAAAATTAAGTTCTTCTCCCTAGCTCTGAAGAAACTTACAGAATGATAGATTATTCTGAGTTGGTAGAGACTCACAAAAATCATCAATTCCATTGGAAAGTTGTAGAATTATAGACTGGATTGGAAGAGTCTTTGAACCCAATTCCAACCCCACTGCAACCCCATGGGCAGGGATGCCACTCACTAGACTGTGTTACTCAGAACACCATCTAACCTGGCCTTGGAAACTTCCAGGGGTGGGACATCCACAGCTTCTCTGGCAAAACCTGTTCCAGTGTCCCACCATCCTCAAAGTGGATAATTTCTTGCTAATGTCTAATGTAAACCAACTTTCTTTCAGCCTGAAGTCATTCTGCCTTGTCCTGTCACTACAGGCCCTTGTCAAGAGTCTCTCTCCAGGTCCCTTGAAGGTCCCCTCTAGGGACAGGAAGGTGCTCCAAGGTCTCACCTCATCTTCTCCAGGCTGAACAATCACGAGTCTCTCAGCCTTGTTTTAAATTTAGGACTTCAAGAGTTCAATGTTAATAGAAATCATCCAGAAAGACACACGGTCTTAAGTGGAATGAAATACATTGGAGTCTTTCAGATTGTTTTTTGTGGTACAAATTCCAAATCATATCAATGTAATTATAATGTGAAATTTAGTTAAATTAACACAGTTGAAGACAACTTGTCATGGTTCTATCATGATCAAGAAATACAAGTGTCAAGTAAGATAAAATTACAGAAAAAGAAAAAGGATGCTATCACATTTTTTGACTGACTGCTTCTTTAATTCTCGTGTATGTTAATATACATCTATATTCACAAATTCTTGCCTCAGAAATGTCACCAAAAATCCTTTCAATTGAAAAATTGAGAACTTGTCCTCTCAAATAAAAGCAACCTTCTTTTAAGTGGAAAAGTGGAATCTTTACACAAAATGTTGAATGAAAAAAATGAAAGTATGCTAATTGCATTAAATTTATTATTCTATTACTATTATTACTAATACTTATTTTACCTAGCAAATGATAGGTTAAAATATCAGAATATCATACTCAATTTAAAACAACACCGAAGCCTTCTGACTTTCTTTTATGTATGCTCATTAGGTAGAGACATATTAATTCTATTCCAATTTGCAACAATCATTGTCATTCAATACCATTAACTTTGACCATTACTGTAGAAGATACTCTTTTAGAGTGGTCATCTTACTTAAATTTAACCCAGTAATGGGATGTGCTATAGCTGTATTAAATCTTTGAAAAGATCAAGTGGAGAATATACATAATTTTTTCAATTAAATACATAACTGGCCACATTATATCTTGGCTAGAAAGTGATCAGTTTGCTTTGTAACCCTTAGAGGGCTCCATTGCTATGTAGGACTGGAAAACAGACTAATTTTATCATCTTAACATATTCTGATATGTACTGTAATTTAATTTAGGCCTTATATTAATTCTGTTTACATGGGTTTAGCTGTGTACAGGACCTTACAAGCTGGTTAAAAGGTCTGATGACGTAGATTTAGGATTGTGAGATGAAGGAGAACGCCTACAATGCTGTTAAGTGTAGTTTTACTGGAATTTTTATCAAAAATATGAGAAGATTCTCAGTTCCCAAAATTTCAAAAGCATGAGGACTCACCTAAAGGCAAACAACTAAAGAATGACTTTACAATTTCTCATGGTTTTCTGAATGCTTCACTGTCCATTCAGAATGTCTGTGTGTAAATTACAGCACTGTAGTAATTTCCTCTGTAACAGGTTGAGACAGAGCATTGCCTCCAAACAACAAATCTCTTGTGCGTGAAGAAGCATAAGAGAACTTCTTCTTTTTTTCCTTCCAGGGTATTCAGGTGTGACACAGCTCCTTTCTAGAGGCACAAAACTGGCTAAGACTAATGACAGCTCTAGCAAAGGGCTGGCACCACAAGTAAGAAGTGTTTGATATGAAAGAGAAGAAAATGCTTAGATGTGGTAACAGTGAACTTTCATCCATGTTTCAGCTGTCTAGAAAATGCTCTTTTAAAGGCCAAAGTGGAGGCTTCCACTTCCACAGTAACTGAGACATAAGAGACCTTGAAGGACATTTGCAACTTCACAGACTGCTCCTGTAGGATGACGTGCTCAGCAAATGGGAAGAGGTTTGAAATGGAACTTCTGTACAGAAACAAATCTGGCATGTATAGAAACTGATCTGGGGGAAATGAGGCATTGAAGTTAAATGTGCTTTTGTTTGTTTAAAGTAATTTTTTTAAAAAAATATAATATTTGCAAGGAATTGTTAAGGACAGTCAAACCAATTGCAGAGGAAAAAATACATGGAAGAAAAAAACACATGATAAGGTGAAAGTTTTTGCGGTAGTGGTGGATATAGGAGAGCAGCCATCTGGGACAAGGAAAGGAGAAAACAGCTCTGTGAAGGAAAATAGAAATGGGCAGTGAAGTAAGAAGAAGTGTTTCTTACAGCCTGCGAGGTTTCTCAGGGAAAGGATAACATATTCCTTGCATAAAAATCCTCTACCAGAGCTCCTGTGAGAGGGACACAAATTATGTTGCGCAAACTCTTCTAAACCCATCAAACAATGACTATGGAAACTCTTTTTCAGAAATAACAAGCAATAACTATAACTATATAACTATATTATAACTATTTATATAACTATATAAATAGGTCAGTGCTGAGAGTTAAGAGCCACTAAACCTCATGCACTGCCTCCAGCACTCCGCTGAAGAGGGAGACTGACCACAAGATACTACTCCTCGTTCCTTTATTCTTTGGGTTAGGGTGTGCCTTACGAATCAAATTGCTTCCCTCAGTTCACCTAGACCATAAAGACACTAGCCATTACTATTTTAGCACACACATCTGGCACCCTTGTCCTTGCTAGGATCAGTATGGTGCATTCTCAAATTCCCCTGATTTGAGCTCACCAAAGTGAAACCTCTGCTACCGTGGTCTCTTCATGATTGCCTTTCCCTTACCATAGGAATGGGAAGTCCTGTCTTGCTCCACCCAGAAGGCCCGAATTGGTTTCTTTCAACAAGCCATCCTCTAATCTACAGGATTCAGTATCAGCTTCAGAAAGCTTCTGGTTGAGCCTGTATCCTGGAGAATGCTAAAGGATCTCCCTCTAGAAAAAGGAGAAACTTCCTGCCTTTCTAATATTCTCTCATGGTCTTGCTGATTATAGAATCTATAAACAACAACAAAAAAGGTATTTTTATTAATATTAATTTTTATTCTTGAAGGTGTTTATTTTGCATGAGATGAGAAGAAGATAGGTATCCAGGCAAGAATGGGATGTTAAGGGTATGAAACCAAAATTGTATGCCATCTTAATTGAAAGTATTTGTCCAATACTCATAAAACTGCTATCTAAAATACAATAAAAAATGTTTTAAAAGTTAAATGGCTGTTGTGCTAGTAGGGATAGAATAGTTTAAGGTAAAAAATATGTATGGGATGTATTAAAGTTCCAGCAAATTTAAAAGAAATAGGCAGGAAGGAAGGAAAATTATTGCATGAATCATACTCCCTTGGGTAACAGTGTCAGCAGACTTGAAATCATCATATTGCACAGGACAAACAGATGAGCAAATTGATGAGTAACTGACAAAAACTTTTTTTTTCCTGAACACTGAATTGGCAAACAGCTCTTTTTATATAATAAAGATGTGAGGTAATCACTAACATCTCTGAAAGTCAGAGCTATAAAGAAGGATGTAAAGGAGCAGATGTTGTGTTATGATAATGCCCTATGACAAATGGCTGCAGTAGCAACCATGCTACTGCAAAATGCTTCCTCACAGACCTATTTAATCAGAGGGGATAGACTTTGCTCTTACTACTTTAAAGCAGGTATTTATGGCATGGTTTAGGCCATTAGGCCTGTTTCAGTTCTATATACTCTGTGGCTCAAATTTCTTGACCAGAAGGGTTTGAATTTAAGCTGCCCTCTTGGTGTGCCCTGACTTGTTCCTCTGCTGGGCAGTTTGAGCCAGCACACAAGCAGTTTGGATAATTGAGGAGTATAGACAGGCCTTAGGCTGACAGTATAGACCAATATTTTTAAAAACACTCTGAAACTTCCTTTTTTTAGGATATGTCTCAGTGTGATCTCTCAAGTTAAGTTTTTTTAGCTCTTTCTTGATTAGGCAGGGAGGTAATGGATCTGATGTATTTCACTCTGCAAATTTGTATTGATTGCCCCAACATTAAAGCAATGCCAGCAATTCCCTTCTTCAAGCAGCACTTCAGTTAACCCTGGAAAGTCTCTGCACAGAACTAGCACTAAGTCATTAGAATAAAATTATAATACTAATATGAAAGAAAAAAAAATATATATATACAGAAATAACTTGCCAAAGCATTAGCAGAGTGATTCCTACAGGGAACAGGATGGACACTGAGGAGAAACAGAAGACAGTAGACACCAGAGGGGAGCCAGTGGGAATACTTCCTTTTTTCCTCTTTTCTGAAAACATAGTATTTTCTTCTCAAATGAGATTTACATCTTGAAAATACTGGTAAGTGCTGCACTGCAGCAAGATTTCATGACATCTCAGGTCTCGTAAACATTGCACATTATGAAATTTATGAACTTCAGGTATGATTTCCCAAACTGTAGTTTGGGAGCAAAAGATAAAACGTCCCCAAAAAGTGTGTCAAAGCAAGCAGTTGCAGCCTCTCTGCAATGTGATAGTAGTATGGAAATACAAATAGGTATGAGGAAGACAAAAAACAAAGCTAATGTATGTGGCTAATATTCCAAATAAAAATAAAAATAAATAATAAAAAAAAGATAATTGGTAAGAAAATTAGACCTCTTGGCTGCAAAGGAGGGCCACAAAAATCAGAGGGCTGTAGCACCTCTGTAACACTCCTGCCCATGCATTGGTTTTAGGGGAAGATCATTTGATACACTCTGGGAAGCGCACAGGAGTAAAAACAAAAATTCTCAGAATCTCCGATAACAGATCAGTCATTAACTCACAGAGGGTTAGTATCTTTTTCCCCATTAACCCTTTCTGAGGGCCAGTTTGACTATGTTAGAGATGAAACCTTTCCAAAGGTCTGGGTTACACCAGAAAACCTTTCAGTGGGTCTGATGGGCTCAGCCATCTGAGAGGGGGAAGATTTTAGCAGTGGGGAGCAGCAGAGATCAGGTGTATCCCCGTTTGCCACGATCTTCTGCTGGAGATTTTGATTTCAACGAAAAATCTGTTATCCTTTGTCCACACTCTAACTGTTATCCCCACGGGAAAACTTCCTCACTGCTTCTCACAGAGTAATTCTGAAATTTATTCTGCGCAGCGTGCAGGAGAAACAAAAATTCTCAGGAGGTTCAATAGCAGTGGGGAGTGAGCTTGTGAGGAATTTGGATGATAAAGAACTTGTCTTTGTACAGATTCCTATGCAGTTCTTAAGGGGTGTACGGACTAGCTCCCTTTTTGGGAACAGAACCAAGACCTCACCCTCTGTTTACCCTTGTTTGTACTTCAGGACAGCGGTTGTGGCTTGGGCTTTCTGGAGCTATTCCCAGAGAAGGGAACTCCACCTTCTTCCAGGGTTGACCGTTCTGGTTCTGCCTCCAGCCTCCAAGCAAACTGAAGATGCAGGAGAGGACATTCTCATGGAAGCAAAGAAACAAATCAAGTAAGCTCACATATTGCTTTCCCCTCTTGATTCTGAGTTCATCTCAGGATTTTATTCCTTCCCTACCCTCCTTTTCAGACAGAAGTTTTTATCTCTTTCCCTGATTAAAGTTCAGGGTTATCTACTTAATTTATAAATTAGTTAGAATCCTGTTATACTCTGTGGACAGCACTTTGTCTATACAATACTATAATTATTCAACATTAGAACTCTGCTTGTCTTTTCACTGTGTAGGTTATGTTTCTTTATTTTTCAGAAAGACAAAAAACAATTGATTTATAAAGATAGATTATTATATTCTTGTACTCAGAGCTAATAGGAAAGAATAATTAATAAAATAAAGGCTCTGTTGATGCAGACCAAATCCATTTCAGTGCTGTGTTTCTATGGTAAATAGCAGTTACTTTGTGAAGCTTATAAGAACAAAAAAATATGTCCCGTGATCCAACTGCACATCACCTGGTGAGTTTTGCTGTGGGACATCAATAAGAACACAGCTGTTATGTGCTTTCTTTCCCCACACAAATGCTGTAATTTCAGTGAATGCTTCAAGGCAAATTCAATGGTGTGTTCTTCTTGGGGCTAATTTTCAAGTATATTCGCTCACCTTGTGAGGTGCAGAAAAGCTGTAGTCCACGTTTTCTTTGGAAGATGAACTGAGCCCAACAGGTATTTATGGCCTAAGCCAACCTCCTGAAAGGCATGGGGCAAAGTCCAAACTTAATCACTTGGGTTTTTTTAACTCATTAAAAATTTTAGTAGCAGTACTGCTAATTTGGTTGAAATTCTTCAGCATTTTCCAAGGTTTTAATGATTTCTGGTCAATTCTGAAAGCGAAGTACATAAATTGATACCATATTCCAAATAACTGGACTATCTGGTCCTTGTTTAAAATGATAGGTGGATGCCAATCTGATTTTCTACCTTTAATCTTGAAAAATTCCATGGGAATGAATAATGTGTCTACTTTCTTGTCTTCCTAAGTGGGGAAATGGGATTTTATTTTATTTTTTTTTTTTAAGGAAGTATATGTTGATGTTTGGGCTTTGTTTGGGTTGAGCTGGATTGGTTTTTAGGAATAAGCTCTTTTGAGTAACATTTTTGTTAGTAAATTCTAAGCTGCAAGTGCTGACCATGAGAATCAGACAGAAAGAGGTGGAGGGGACCTCCTGATAAATCACAGCTTGAGGAAAGAGACCATCATTTTTAGAAAGTGGTATAACTAGACTCACTCACAGTCCTGGCCTGCATCAGACATGAGCTTGAGACTCACCACAGTGGAGTGTACTTACCAGCAGCCTCTTGGATCTTCTGTTCCTTCTATGTCCTGCCAAGGGCCCAAGAGAGAGCTCCATTATTAGACAGGAGAAGCCTGGTTCAAAGTCCAACCTGTTGGGACAAGGTGCACCTGCAGCCTTGCCTCTTGGATCTCTCCAACCTCGATGAACAGTCTAGGCATCAAAATACTCTAAAATGAGGATCTATAATGTATTTTGGTCTTGCCTTTAAATGTTAATAAAGGATATAAATTTTGGAAATTCTTTAAGGAGCACTTGACTAAATCTTTACTCATTCTTTAAGTGTCATACTGGAAATAGATCGGCAGTTTTTTATGTGGATTACTAAAGAAAGAGAAATCACTGATAAATATGCTTAAAAATTAGTAGCATTAGTTTATATGTTTATAATACTTGGGCTAAAACCAAGAAATTTTATACAGGGTGTCAAAAGATACAGTAGCAACAATTCATAATTAAAGCTATGTTATTTTTTCAAAATATTGCTGTACAATTTTAAGGAAAAAATACTGTGCTGCAAAATGCTTTGGTATTTGCATAAATTTTTAAAATAATCTTCTTTCTTTCCTGATTATAATTATTCGTGTACATGGGAACTTGTAAGGTAATGAATGTTAATACACACAATAAAAATAACTACATGCATATGGCAAGGAATCTAATCTTTTTGGAACAGCTTAAATTATCATTATTCTTACATTTGTTGATGGGCTTTTCCTGCTTAACTGTTGAAAACAATTTAGTAGTGCGTGGTGGCTTTTCTCCAAGTTTACATAATATTGTTTTCTTGTTGCAAGAGGGAAAATTTATATTAAACTTCATATATAGTAATTGACATTTATAGTGCATGTGGGATTGATTACTTTAACACATGAGAAACCTGGAGCCTTAAAATATACAGAATGTAATCATCTTCCAACACATTATTTACTCTGTGCTATTAAATGCTCCACTGTTGGTCGGTTTCAATATTTTAATACTTGAATTTTTTGCTATGAGAATAACTAAAACTTTATATATATGAAGTCTCAATGCACAGGTGTTTCTGAATATCAGTGCTGGATGTGTTGCTGTGTTATTGTTTCACTTGTGTCAGTCCCACTGTGAAATTTTGCCTGAAGCTCTGGCAAAGACATTGGCAGCAAAAGTATTATGAACAATTTTTAAGGTTCATAATTTTTGTCTGAATAGGTATATTACAGTTGTTACAAATTCTGAGCTGCTTTTCCCAACCAAAACTATGTCTGAAATTAGCCAGATCATTTTTCAGGAAAAAAAAAAGGAAAGTTGGATTGGGATTTTGTGCAATATTTTGACTCTTCGAGTTGCACAAACTTTGATGTTGTTTTTCCAAAAACCTGAAAGCAAAACTGTATAGTATACATCAAAAATTGTAAAATTAAGACGAGAACCTTTTTTTTTTCCAATGCGAGAGCTTCTATTAACATTACCTTAAAAGTTCTCATTTCCTTAAACTATAAAATGTAGAGCGATTCAGCTCACAACTTTTAGGTCAAAGTTATGCCTCAAATTGTCTTACACTTTGAGGATGAAACCTGAGAGAGACTTTAGCTGTGTTCCTCAGGAGGAGCATTGCTTAAGCACCGAAGGGAGCACCAACAATAAAGCATAAGATTTTCCCCATTTGTTCTCTGACTATATATGCATTTCCTCTGTGTGTGTATATGGGGGGTGGGTGTGTGTGTGTGTGTGTGTGTCCCAGTCTCATTCCATCCCCAAAATTCTGACTATAAAATTCAGGTTGCCTTAGCAGCAATCTCTGGTGATAACCAGTATCGTTTTTTGAGGGTTTTTTGAAAATTGAAGGGAATCAGATAACAAAATTATAGACAAATAGTTAACTAAAGTTCCACATTGCAATATTAGGAACACAAGTGTTTGAAATGTGATGACAGAGAAGGTCACAGCCAGGCTATTAACACAGCACCATCGAAGGCAGGGTGAGAAAGGCACTTTCTCAGTGTCCTTCCTCTAAGTGGGTGCAGCTTAGGAGATGTCTTCAGGTGCTGTCAGACACTGCTCTTGCTCTTCCTGCTAGCTGGGAAGAGAAGTTGCACACCCACAGTGTATGAATTCCTGGTGAGCAGCAAATGTGGAAGACTACAAGAAGAAAAGGGTTGCTGCATGTCACCACAGCCAATATGCTGTTCATCCTTGCACAAGGGAGATGTGAAAATGGCTGCTGGGCTGCCTGAGTAATATTTCTGTACAATTGATTGTGCTTTGTTTGCCACAAATTTTATCACACCCTAAAGCTTTGCTCTTGTATGTGACTTTGCTTTCACTGACCTTGAAAATATTTCAGAAAGACTAGTAAAGGTTACTGCATTTTATACAGAAAGACAACACCTACAAAGTTTAGGGATGTCTCTGAGGGGGAGAGAGAGGTGAGAAGATGCTTTTCTCAGTCAGCAGATAGCTGTTGCTCACCACCTGCAGGTGATCATTAGCATGGGAAGCAAAGGGTCACTTACTCTTTTCCTGAAAGTGTGAATTAACATTAAATCTGTCTTGGAGCAAGAAAACATACTACACTGTGTAGTTAAATGAATGCTAAGTCACTGAAAAATACATTATGAAGATGTTAGACGTGGCTGCAAAAAAACTTCATCTGAATTGTTTTTCTGGTTTGTCATTGGTGGTAGATTATTTACAACTGTAAATTTAAAACATCTATGTTTAATTAAATATATATCTCTTACATTTGACATTTTTATATTTAATATGTAAATGTTAAAGTTTAATAAGCAATTAAAATATTCAGTTTAGATCTTGACTTCTAACTATTTATTCTTTAAGAATTAAAAGAATTAGCAATGTTTAATGGTTTTTCATTGAATTTAATTTTATTTGCACAGTTATTGGAGAACCACTTTGCCATAATAAATTTCATTTCATAGAGAAATCTTCATTACAATGGTGTCATAAATACCTCATTTATATTCAGCATTTGCAATTTTGCCTTTCTGCCAAAATCAGTAAAATACAACCAGGGCTCTTTGTACAAGACACTTAATCCAAGGTTACAAGGTTGTTAGACAGTCTAAACACCGTTTTCCATCTAATACCATGAAAGCCTTTACAAAAATATTGCTTCCTTGTCATGCAACCTTTTGGCTGAAAGGTCTCCAAATTTTCTAGGAAATGTTAAAATTAAGCACCCAGCACCTAAAAACACGCCTTAGCTAGCACAACTATCTGAGAACAACTTTGATGGATAAAAAAACAACCACGATTTTTGTATTTCTACTCTCTCGTTTTGTTGTTGTTGTTAGGGTATTTTTTACAAAAAAAAAAAAAAAAAAGGCCATGATTCTTCTGGGACTTCTATTTTATTAGCAGCAGAGGTGAAAAATTAGGTACATATTTAAAATATGAATGTTGGGAAACAAAGCGAGCATTTCCCTCACTTCTATTTTCTTCTAATGAAGTCTCACTTTTTGCAATTTATTAGTAATGCCTCTTTCTAATTATAACATGTCCTTGTTTTCATTTACAGAGGCTTATTTCTTTTGCAGTGTTTCTTATCTGTGTAATCTCACCTGTTAGCTCCTGATAGTATGGAATAAAAAGGTCTAATTTTCACACTATTTCACAGTGGAACTTTTTCTGCTCTTTCAGAATTCTTATACTCTTGATATCTTATACTCTACTATTATTGCACTGAACACACTTATTTCTTGCACAGAGCAGTCTTACTGGGAGGAATACAAAGATGCTAGAATCCAAAATTCATAATGATCCTGTAAGGAAGCAAAAATTTGCTGCTAACCTGACTGAAAAGAGTGGAGAAAAAAATATTGTTGTTCTGCCTCTATCAGTTCTGCTCTTTACTTAATTCATCCAGGTCTTTTCTTGATCAGTTCTATTTTACTTTTTGAGGGTGAATTGCCATGTCATATCTTGCTGATTTGAACATCTGGACTTCTGCTTACTGCATTTACTAGAGCTCCAAAATGTGCAATGAGATTTCAACAATTCTCACAATATAGTAGGAATTAGCTGAAGGTTTATAATTACCTAGATTGTCTAAGTGAAAGCAAAACATGCCAAGTGGGAAGAATGTGAACTGTACAGGCAAACTAGGCTAATTTGAGCTAATTTAATTCACAGCATTATCAGCAATGCCACAGGGCAAACAGGATCTAATACAGGCAATCTCTTTCTTCATGTGGAGAATTAGAACATGTAGGAATTCTTGCAAGTTACAAACACATTCTTCTTGCACCTTGGACTATCCTGAGAGAGGTGGTGTTTTGGAGGAATGAACATTATACAGAAAAAGTGTTTTCAGACATGACCAGTGCAGTAAGTGAATAACCATTAGTACTGTTGCAATCTGTGCCTAACAAAACCATTTCCTCTAGCAACTGGAGTCACTAGAGGGTAATCAAATCATTCTTGCAGGTGCTAAATCTGTGGAAGTGTCACCTCAGCTGAGGTCCAGGGGATAACACACCTTAGTCACTTCTGGTTAGCAAGCCTGGAAAAGCAGACAGGCCACAGTGCATGCTGAGAGACAGCCCCTATCAGGAGACGCTGACACACTTCCTTCCAATAAAAAAGGGAAAAGCTGGTCAACTGGAATTACTGAATGTATATATAGCTGTAAACTACAACTTATAGTTTATGTGTTGATCTCATTTTTTCTTCACAAATTTTAACTCTAACATATTTTTTCTTCAGAAGATCTGGCTGATCATTAGTTAACCATGGCACTGTCCCTGAGCAAAAGTAAAGGTGTTCAACTTGGTGAATTCAAGCTCAGATATGCTGTGAAGTACATTTCAAAGAGATTTTGGAGGTTAGAAGCAGGTTGTCCACACACACTCCTTCACAGAGTATTTGTTAAAAGTGAATTTTCTAAGGTTTTTCCCATAGGTTGTTGCTCATCTCTCAGGATAGCTGGTTGCAGAAGGAAGGTGGAAGATAAAACTTATAAACTATTTTCTATTAGGAAAGCTTTATCAGAAGATTTTCAACTGCTTCTAGCAAACTCCAGGGACACTGATTTGTGTGAGACAATCCATGTGCAATTCAGGATGTAGTTCCAAGAATATGGTGTCAATCTCCTGCTGGATGCAGCCAGGTGAGCGAACAGTGAAGTCATTAAAAAGGGAAAGAGCCTTGGATAATAATAAAAAAAGGCAAGTTCAACAGAATTTTGCCCTTCATTGGTGTAGACTTTCACAGAGTACAGAGTGGTAGATTTTTCTCTGGTACACAGAGACTTTATAAGATGAGCAGTTGAGGAATAAATCCTTAGTGAAGAATAAAGCCTTTAGTGGCTACATCTCTCAAAGTGTGTGAGCTGAGGGTGGCAGCTCCTGAAACCAATAAAAAAGAGGAGCATGCCAGGACACAGTGCTATGACAAAACTGCCAAATTTCATCGTGAGCATGAGAGCATGGTTGCAATCAGAACACCTGTGACAGCCCACCAAGTGGCACCTGTAGCCCCTTGGCCCCAGGTGACAGGTGTCAGCTGCATGTCCCTCTGCCTTCCCTTCCAGGAACAAAACTGTGTCTACAGGCTGTTCACATGTGCTGCCTCCAGTGCAAGGCTTAACAGAAAGTTCCTCCCTGCTGTGTGCACGAACAGGGCCAGGAGGAGAAGCTTGGTCCCAGGCCCAGCAGCAGAGGCTGAGCTAGGTGCCCAGAGCTGGCCCTGCTGGCTCCATCCTGCTGGGCTCCATCCCCTCCATCAGCTGCTGTGTGCTCACTGGGCTGGGTTTCACTGCCATAGGCGAGTGACAGCAGGGCTCTCACAGCCCAGCAGTGTGCTGCCTTCCCATCACTGTGCTGAAGCTCTGTGATCTGCTCTGGTGGGTGTCATTTTATGCCACATGAGACCCAGGCGTGCTGGGTCTAGGGGAAGGGCACAGCCAGCCCTGACAGTCCCTGCAATGCTTCCCCCTCCCTGCCCACAGTCCAGGACTCCATGCCCAGCCCGTGGGACATGCCATTTCACTTCTAAGAGGCTGTGAGTACTTTGATTATTCTATTTTTATTAGCAATATGCCATGTGACACTGTGTAAGGTAACATACACTATCTATTCTACACATAGCAGTATAATTTTTAAACTTCGGGATAAAGAAGGATGAAAATATCCCTTTAAAGCTCACAGATTAAAAAGTTATTTTGAAATCAGAAATATATTGTCAGATATTTATATTGGATTACATACCTGCATACGTGTGGATTTAAGTTTCAGAAAAGTGTATAATCCACAACTTCTGAAATCCATAACTCTTTCTAATGATGACCACAACTAGCTAAAAACTAGCTTAAAGTTGTGTGCCTGAGAGTGGTATTGACACATCTACCTATTGTAAATATATTTTGGAAGATCTGTAATATATCAAGGCAGTGAAAAATGAGGTACAGGTGACAGTGGGAATTATAAGAATGGATCAGCTGCCTTCTAGAGTTTTCTGAAGGTCTGTGATAAGAAAAGCCTTGTAACCTATCCTTGAAGACTCCCTCTCTGCTCAGTGGAGCTGTTGTGTGCCATATCAAATCAAGCAATGAGTCAGTGCCATGAGTTTAGTGGAATACTCTACTTGGATATTATCACTAAAATCATTCATCTTCTTTGTTGGGGCATGAGTCACCACAGTCTCAGATTGTGGGCATCATACAAATTCCTCATTGCTTACTCTTCAAGTCCATTGATTGAATTCGTGGTATAATTTTAATGTTCTGTTAGGGGACCATACTATACTAAAAGTAGTCCAAAGAGGGGGAAAAAAAAAGAAAGAAGAAAACATAATGTATCCTCACTATAAAATCAGTAAAAATGTTTCTGAAGTGCATCTGCTTCCTAAAACAAAAGCATAATACTCATTGCCAATATGTCAAGAAAGTGTTGGAAACACTTCCAAACAATAGAAAAGGGAAAAAAAACCAGTTCTTTCCATCTCTACCCCATCTCATAGAAGGACTGAAAATCAACACTCTGTCACTGAGAGCATGCAGGGTTGCAAAGAAGTCTGCCAAAAACTACTCACTCAAGAGTATAAGAACACTTCCCTCTCACTAGTGACATTTACAGTAAATCCATGAATTCAGAGCAAAACATGTGAAAATAATTTTCCATAGCATCCCAAAAAACACCTAATCCATGGATGTCAGGAAGCTGAGTTGTAACTGGCCAATCCCTTAACTGTAAAGTGATCAATTTAAAATCATCTTCTCAATCAAGGGAAAGCATTATTAAATTGTTGCAATAATAATAATTATTGCCTGCTATGTGGCCCATATTAATTGACATGTCAAATTAATTAAATGAAACCCAACTACAGCATGCAAAACTGACTTATTCTCTATAAAAACGTCTTGTTATGAAAGAAATTGCAGGTTCACCAGCAACTTTTTGTTTTAAACCTTACATATACTAGATAAATCCAGAATAAGTAACCATAGTTGCTATGGGCATAATAAAATAGAGTAGATAACTAGAGCCTAATTGACACAAACTTTCCTACCTCAAGAAGAGAGAAAACATACTAATTTAGAGAAGAAAGTGAAAATGACATTATCAAAAGTGCTATGAAATGTACAAAGCAAATGAACTGAAAATAGATGAGAGATAGCTTTTTTCCATTTTTTTTTCCACTGCAGTCATTGAACAGATTTGTTTGGGTTTTTTTTTATTTTTTGGTTTTGGGTGTTTTTGGGCAGTAGGAGATAATGTCACTGGTACTCAACTGTTCACCCACAAATAAAAAGCATGTTGCTTTTGGTAAAAATATGACATGCTGCACCTGGAAGGACCCAATGACAAATAAGGCTGTCATGCCCTTCATTTCCCACCCTTTTTTCCATGGCAGGAAACTGGATGCTTCCCAGATAGCACTGTGCAGTCCATCAGCAAAACTCTCCTTTACTTCCCCACACTCTGGATGGGATTATATCATCTCCAATGCCCCCTGTGATGGTATGGGGCTTGGTCTCACTGGCTGTTGATATTTGTGAGACTTACACTGCTTAAATGGCTTGTTTACTGGAATTTGATATTGCAGCTCACGAAGAAAATCATTCTAGCTCCAGTTTGGCGGAAGGATTAGCATTTAGCGTCAGTGGTCTAAGCTCACTTGTGAACAGTGAATCATTGCTTTTATTACAAGAATAGGCTTATTTTAATGGGATCATAACCATCTCCAGTTTAATAATTACTCATTCGATTCAAAAATGTAATGGTTATATATAATTTGTTTTTGGTAAAAAAGAAAAATCTGTGAGGAAATGCAATGATGTGAAATCAATCTCAAGTCTAATTTCCCTCTGAGTTACATCAGTGCAATCAACTGAAATTATTTCATCAGGGAGCTACTTTCAATAAAGAGTATCAATAAAGAATGCTTATAGACATTTTATATGCCCATAAAAATTGTAAAGAATGTAAATATGAATATATACAGCAAGTCTGCTGAATCTTATACCTGCCTGGAGACTACACAGTAACTTCAGGGATGAAAGTGCTATAGCTGGCAAAATATAAAACATCTTGAAAACCAGAGATTCTGGCTGAGATACTCCACAGGTGTATTCAAACCTTGCTTCTTTTCTATAAGTGCCCAGTGAGGTGCCCAACCTGAGACAGAGATGCTGCACATGTGGTACAGCTAAGCACGAGCAGTGCAGAGGGTGAAGCAGACCTGCCAGGCAGGTGTTGGTCTGCCAGCAGTGCCCTGGCTGCCTCCAGGGCATCCAGCCCAGCAGCTGGGTCCTTCCAGACTGCAAACCCCTACGGGTCCCCACTGACTTCCTCTTTCATGCCTGTGCCACAGTCCCGTGTCTGGGAGACATAAAAATACCTGTTTTATCTCTAAGGAATCCACAGATAAGATTAAAGAGATATTTTGCCTCAACATTGCTGAGCTCATTATTTGATTTTTTTTTCACTAAGATTTATACCCATACTTCTAGCACAAGTTCTTACTGAGCTTCTCAGATCACTGTTAGTGGAACACTTTCCCTCATCAGGCTCTGAGCACAATATCAGCTGTATAACCTGCTCTTTCTGTGTCTTTGCACACAATCATAATGATGCTATATGGGATTTTCTGCTGTAGTCTGTCATTTTGGTCAAACTTTTTTCCCCTTTCATTGTTATGGGGACTCAGTAGTGTCTACTTTGTTTATGGTAATAAGCACAACATCCTTAGTGAATAGCAAAGAGACAAAATATATTTCTGACCAAAATTTTCCCTTCGTTATAAAGTTCATTTTATCTTTTCCCTTACCTACTGTGTTCTTATATTATTTTTCATTCGAACAACTTTACCAACTTACTGCTGTGAGGAAGTGCTAAGTTTTATATTTGGCAAGTGCTAGGACTTTGGAAGAAGAGCACAGCTGGAGTGAATATAATGAAACAGCATTCTTCTGTACCAAAGTTATCTTGATGCTGATGAAAAAACCAAAACATACACAACAATATGGTGTATATTTATACCAGTTTAATGAGGCTCTATTCAAAAATCCAGCTGTGAAAATGTGATTAATCTATATATGTAGTCTTCCAGTACTAGAAAGTAAATTCTTCATAGTAGAAACTGATTTCCCCACATTACAGATTTTATCTTGTCACTTAATCATTTCCTGGAGAACATTCACAAGTGTGTAAGCACACTTTGGAGTTTGAATATGCTGCATGGAAAGCATAGCAGATACTAATAAGCAGCACTTCATCAGCAGCGGGCTGAGCACCCATATAATTCTAGCTCCTGACATTCTTTGTTCATTTATTTATTTATTTACTGGGGGAGGGGAGTACTCCTCTTCAATTTTCTGTCTTTATTTAATTTTTTTTTCTTTCAACAGAAAATCCTTAAAGCTAATACTGAATTACTTCTGTAGGTGGTGCCAGAGATGTTTTGATGGTTTTGCTTGCTTAGATTTGACTGTGTATTAAATACTTGAAACATTTGACTAGATGTCATATATTATAGTTTTGAATCTCTCCTTGCAATCTCTGAGTATTTTTTTTATCAGAAGATAAAAGCAATTGTTATGCAATCTGGAAAGCAGTGGATTGTCATTCATGTTCTCTGCACTATGGTGGCATAGTGTACTTACAGAATGAACCTAATTTTTAAGCAACAGGATAGAATCTTTTTTAAAAACCTCCTAGTATTCTAGGTTATCCAAATTTTGGGTTTATGTCAAAGTTAAATAGAGACTTCAGTATGAATATAGCAATTTCACTCATTCCATAGCTCAGGTTTGGTTTGGTTTTTCAATTGTGAGGGTTGGTTGGTTGGTTGGTTGGTTGGTTGGGGTTTTTTGTCAGAGGAAAATGCTTTTCCTTGAATTCACATAGTAAGAGACTGAAAGGTCAGGGGACAAAGCCTTAAGGACAAAAACAGAGAGAGTCTGTAGATTCTATTGTTATTTATTTGTATTATAACAGAATTGCTTGGGGCTCCAGGCATTGAGCTAGAAGGGGGACAAAGGATAAGGTAGTACCATCACGTTATTGACAGGGAACAGGAGCCAGAGGAAGCTGAAAGGAGCCACAGAAAACTGCAAAGGTAGAGAACCAGTGTCCTATATATTAAAAATGCAACAGGTAATGGATCTCCTTCCAGAGGAGGTTTGAATTGTATCTCCTTTCTTCACTCAGATCCCCATGGAACAAACTATTATTTGATGACCAAGGTCTTCTGTGGAAAAAGAGCTGTTAAAATCCCCTCATTGATTTCCATATCCAACTCCTACCCCATGCAGCTCTGTTATTTTGTAGGATTGGTGCTCAAGTTTCCTACTTGGGAATTGTAGTAATTTTTCACTTTCGAGAGTCACTGTGAGACTAATATATTAAATATTAAAATATGAAAAAACTGTGCTTATTTAAGGAAGTTTTTATAAGTCACCTAGATAAACAAGGGTTAGCAAACATATAATATACCTGGAAAAGTGAAGTAAGAGAAGAGAGAAGAAATGAAGACAAGAGCCCTTTTTGTCAGTGGAAGGGAAAAAAAGGGGCAGTGAGGAATAATGCCATATGTGAAGGAAGCATGTAAACTACATTTTCTCTACCTGAGAAAGCAAGCTTGTAATTGGAGTTTTCTGGTTTTCCTTTAGAGATAGGAAAAAAGAAATGCTTAGATTATGGTTTCCTCTGCACATTTGAATTAAACATCTTAATTCCCCCAAAACATGTCAGCAGCAACAAAGTCTGATGCTAAGAAGCTTTTTCATCAGGGAATGCCTTCTCTCTCTGAATACAGGATTGAAGACTGAAGTAGCATTTCCTATGGATGCTTGTTGCATATTTATTTTAACATCTCATTATTCACCTGGATAAGATTTTGACTGTATTGACTTTGGGGACAGGCGAGGAACACATCAGGCTTGGCAATTTTATATATTTATTGCCTGTAATAGGATGATGAGATGGGAATAAATAATAAATAACCACAGGAATGCTAAACATAGACTTCCAAACTGACTGTTTCACAATGGAGCTTTGTCACCCAGAGCATGTTAAGTACATTAACAGTTTGTTCTCAGACACATCAGTGGAATAAGATATAAGTGAAAGAATTACACTAACAGCAGTCAAACAAAAAGTAAGGAAATAGTAATCTGTACATTTTGCCACTGTGACACTGACATCAAAGTCTCTGATTCCAGTTGTTTCAAAATGAGCATGTTGGAGTCTTCAGAAAAAAGACAGAAGTTAATTATGGCATATTTTGTCTCTTCCATGCCATGGTTCAGGAGAAAATGGAAGCAATAGCATTCCTGACACTGTACTCTACATCAGGTTCATTCCTGTGAACCTGAAATAATTCTGGAATCTGTGAATTTATTTTTAAAGGTAAAACTTTTATTGCAGGACTTCGGCAGACAGCAACTCTGCCTGTACTGCCATTCTCCAGCAAAAAAGCTATAACCTCAGTCTCTCATTCCTCCCTTGTCTGATCCAGTAAAACTCATTGACAAGACTGAGTTATTTTCATCTGTAATTGGTGCCAAATGTAAAATTTAGGCTTACAGGCAGCCTGTCTGACCCCAAAAATCATAGGACCATTGAAACATTTATGTGAGAGAGAATCTCATAAAACCATTCAGGCTCATCATTTTATAGCAAGATTGACATTAAATTGGAGTTCCTCAAGACATTGTCCAAGTAGGTATTGAAAATCTCCAAGGATGGAGACTCTATAACCTTTCTAAGCAGCTTTTTCCAATGTTTAATTCCAATTTTGGAAAACATAAGAGGATTTTATGACCTCTATCTCCTTAAACCACAGTTACAAAAGTCATCTTTTCTTCTCACTTCCCATTCACAGTGCGTAGGCTTTAACATATAAAATTTGAGATGGTGTGAAGGCCGTTGATAGAGACACATTTGTTGTCCAAATTCTACATTTAAATGTTCAGTGTTGATAGCTGTGACTGCAAAGAAGACAATCCTTAGGAAGGTTTGTCTGTAACCTGCTTGAGGAGGAAGGTTGGACCTGATGACCAAGAGTGGATCCTTCCGACCTGGCCCGTTTGGGGATTCTGTGATCAGAAGAGGTTCTACTTCCTGATAATCCAGAGATCAGGGTGCAGCTGCCACTGAGAATGCTGGTAAATGTTATTGGGTTGGTTTACTATGCCATGGCACACGCACAGCTCTTCTGTCATACTCCTGTCATACACCCTGGAAGGTCACAGACTGGTCGGTGACTCCCTGCTGCTGCCTCCTCTTACTGAACATCAGAAGCTGTTCCCGTTCAGGGGAGGAGTTGATGGCTACTTCTTGTTCCACCTGGCCTTGGAGTGGTCATAAGAGTGCTAGAAAATGTGCCTTGATCTTCCTTTCCTTTGGAGGGACTATTAGGATTTATAATTAAATAAAGGATTATTCTATTGCTATTAAATCATGTATATTATATTTCACTTCAAATATATATTTCTATTCTCCACCTCAAAATTATATCTCTCTTCCATTAGCAATAGCTAGTACTGTATGGGTGTCTTTTAAGCATATGTGCAAAAATTCCACAAAAGAATGGTGCCAATTCTTCGAGCATCTCGATCTTAATGGTTTCATGAGGATTGCACATCCTTAAGTTGTAACATATGCCTCATACACCTATAATGCTGTGAGGTAATTATTTTTGCATAAATATATTCAGAGTTAAAACCTGTAGCAACCTTAAGCAATGACATTACTGTGGTTGACCTATTAAAAGACACTATGTAGAGAATGAAATGTCACCATCTTAGTCCACCCTCAGAAAAATGTAAGTGATAATGTAATTTATCTTTCTTTATACCAGTAAATAGTTTGCAAAAAGCATATAAAGCACAACAATGTGCTGCTAGTTTAGATCTGCTTTCACATTTGCTCTGCTGTGATGAGACAAACCATTGTAGTCAGAGTGGTTGGCAGAAAACAGGGAAATGTCTATTTATGAGTTGAATTGTATAATACACACTTTATATTCTGGTTGGCTGTAAGACTTGTGAAGCAATACTGTTCACACGGTTCCCTAAATAATTCTCTGCTGTGATGAGCTGACAGACTTAGTAGAGTGCATTACTTGAAAGAGTAAACATCAAGAGGCCTCCAGGGGTTCTCTCACTTCATTCATTTTGCATTATCCCATTTAGCAATTGTAGTTACATCTCTGCAGCCCTAATAACTGCTCAAGTGAAGTAATGTTATCGTTCTAAAAGACATGAACCTACTGGGCCAAGCATAATCATATTCAAGTTCCAGTGATGGACATGCAGACTAAAATGTACATAACAGCAAGGGGATATGAGCTTGCCAAGTAATCAAAACAGACCAAAACTGACTCACTTCCTGATACAAATATCTAAGACTTGGGGTTTTTAAAAATTGCATTCTGTACAAAATTATAAGTAATTGCAATTCACATCAACCTACCCTAAAAAGGAAGCTTTTCTGGCTACTACTTGGGAAAGTTTTCTTGTAAGACTATAGGTCTTTAATTTTCTAGTTTGTTTATTATTCTTTGTTTATTAGTCTGAAAGGATCCTTTTCTCATGTGCTGCTAGGAACAGAAGAGCTACACTGCATTCCTCTTTGGCACCCTCACTGAGGCAGAATCTCTAGAGAGGTTTGTTAAGAGCTGTGAGCCTGTGTGGCTCAGGAGAACCAGTGTTCTTTCATCACTGTTGGCCCTGTAACATTTCAGTCCACCTCAAATATTGTCATTTACCTTAAATAGAATGAAAACTTCTACAGCAGTAGTAAGCTTATGGAGCTAAGCTCAAAACAGGGCCAAGACAGGACTGACTAATAAAAGAGCACTGGATAATTTAAGGGAAGTTTACATGTATATTGCTTGGGCTTATTTCTGTCTCTTTGTTCCTTTAGCTAAATCAGCTTTATCTGTAGGTTAAAACTAAATATCAGCTGTTTACACGAATCTTGTGTTGGAACCTTTCCTTTTCTTCATTGGTGCTTAATCATGCCCAGCTGTCATGTGAGTAAGGAAAGAGTAATCAGAGGAGGTTTGAAAAGGAAATCTGTAATCTTGGTGGAGAAACTTTGCTTGGAAAAGTCCCTGCAGTGGTGAAGGCATATAAATGCCTAGTGAGGCAAGGCAGAAGAAAGAATCACTGAGCCTGCAGTGCTGAATAAATAGGCTTCTGTAAATGTTAGGTTCATCTATCTAGACAAGGAGTGTTTAACGCTTTATTTGCAGGAAATATCACAGCAAGTCTTCAAGCATAGTTTGAACAACTTAACTGCTCCAGTTATTCCTCATCTCGTGTTTTCAAATCCACGAATCAGACCCTGGAGCTCTGTCAGGCTGAATTAACCGATGGATCTGGCCCCACCCAGCCTGCTGATCAGCACAGAGAGTCACACATCCCCTGAGCTGCTGGTCACTGCAGCTCCTGGCTGACCAACCATGAGATGAACTGTGTACTCTTTTATTTGTACCTTGCCTTACTCATTTGAGAAAGCACGGATTAATGGAGTGAAACTGCACAATTCATGACACTTATTTTAATGGATTGAAGCTAGTACATCTACTTCAATAAATTTATTATGGCAAGGTTTAGTAGGACAAGATATCTGTTGATGTACTTTATAGTTTTAAAAAATAATTTGTCCTTTTGAGGCTTTGTTAGTAAACTTAAGGGAAAAAAGTTCTATTAAGAATAAAAAGACATGTAAATGTGAACTTTGGAAACCTGCACTCAGAATAAAAACACTTCTTTGGATCAAAGTAAAATATTGTAACACAGGAGAAGAGTATTTTTGCAATGTTAAATAAAAGCTAGGACACATGCACATACAGTCTGCATTTGAAGGATCAAACCCCAGAAGTGTCAGCTTTGTTTCAAAGTAGTAATATGTGTGCATTCATGCAGACAAACTCAAGTTCTTTGGCAAAGCCTTTCAGCACACTGCTTTAGTATGAATAAATAAAAGTAAGCCAAATGCATATTTAGAAGCCATGAAGGTGGTATCTTGGAAAAAAAAATTGAATGAGAGGCAAATATCCTAAATTGTTGAGTCCAATCTATAAAACTGTTTTTACTCACTGATATAGTCTTTGCTACTCCTATTTGTATGGAACTAGTTAACTGCAAATTCCCTTTCCTTTTAACTTATGTACATAAGTAACTAAACACTTATTCCATTTCATACACTGTGGCTCAAAGGGTTAGAAATGGATGTAAATGAAAATACTTCCTTATTCTTTCTAGTCTGTTATATTTTAATAGCAGAGTAAATTGGGGCTACAAAACATGCTTTTTTAGAAGCTTCCCTCCTTTTAGGGATACTATAACAGAGGAAGATAGAAAAAATACCCCTTAGTAAACCTAAATAATGTTGTCTCTTCTAAATGCTGGGTTTTGAAAATTTAGAGTCAGTCTTCAGTCTATGCAGGGCTTATGACCATAATAATTGGTTCTTCAAACTCAGAAGGCTACAGAAATGTTTATCAAGTGTTTAATAGAGACTCAGTTCTGATGATCAATTATTTTTTTAAATATTGTGATGAAATAACAAATTGATAATGCAGTAGTATAAACCAGGAATCACTCTTTGTTTGTTGTAGAAGATTGATGAATTATTACATTATTCACAGTACTTCTCAGCAAGATGCCCACACCACAGGGTACCAAATAGTGGATAACCAGGGAAATCCTTTATCCTTTACTAAACTGATAAAATAATATGATGAATAGAAGAAAACTGCAAAGTGCTGAGTTACTATGGTGGTAAAGGTGACATAAGGACTTCTATAGAATGGTAGAAGATATAAAAGCAGAAGGAATTTTTCTTATTAAATATGCACTAGTCAAGCTTTCTGCTTTGTGTTAGCTTGCTCACATGCAGTCTCATATATTCCATTTTTTAATGTCCTATGGGTAATTACTTATTTATTTCATACAAATCATCTAAGTAAACACAGGTTTAATATAACTGGTTACTGAAGTTTATATATCTCTTGGGCTTTTAGTGTTGTCTGATTAGATTAAGGAGAAGAAAAACATACCAAAAAATCCTAGTTTTCTCAAGTTTCCCCTTAACTCCTATAATTAAGTCATTAGTATACATATTTAATAGCACTTTGCTTTTCTATGCCCTCATATATGGTTGAGTCATATTTCATAGATGTATATTTTCATTAGATTAAAAAATAAAGGCAAAATGTAGATTTACACTGCATGTATTGAGCTCTTTCTGTTAAGACTGACATAAGAATAACCTGATGCCATATGGGATAAACAAATCTGGCTTTTAATACTAACTCAGGTTTGAAAATTTTTCCTGTATATACAATTGAATTGAATTTCCTCTCATAGCCAGCACATCCCAAATTATAGTGAGGTTATTCTCTGAGGTTGTGTATATCAGTAGTGGTGTCATAGTGCATATAGAATAAACTGGTTGTCAGAAACCTGGATCATGAAAAGCACATATAACACATTATCTTCATTCATTCTACTGCAGCCTGCAGTCTTAGTCAGCAGGCAAATATACCTGATCTGATTTCTCACCCTTCTCTATCTCTAAACAAATCAAATGGAGCAATTACTAATTTACCATTAACTAATTCACCTATTGTTCTCTCAGACCCTGTTTGGTTCTCATTTCTCCTTTCTGTCATTACTTTTCAATCCCAGTTTTGTAGTGTCCTCTTAAATTTTGTGTAGTTTTACATTTTCTCTTAGAAATTAGCTCTTAGAAATTACTATCACATGTTTAAAAATGTTCTAAGTGAAAATTTTCAAGCTTTTATTTATGTCCTTAACAGAATATTGCAACATTTGCATCTTTCTTGAAAAATATTTTTAAGTAGCAGTGCCAAAATGTTCCTAATCTCCCATATAGACTTAAGTAGCACTCTCTCCCTTTATTTAAATTTAAAAAATGACAGTTGTGGTACTACCAATCAAATGGGTGCTTAGAACATCAATGAAGTGTTATAATACTAGTAATACAAAAATTTTAAATACAAAACTAGTATGAAAATATTTATATAATTTTCAGACACACTTCAATATGAAAGGTAAAATAATGTAATAAACTATTAATATATTGTCCTGGGGTAACTTTATGATGCTGAATTGTATCCCTGTTCATTTGTTTAGTCCAGAAATAAGTTCCATGCATTTAAAACTGGATTTGAGAGTGAAGGGGGGAGGAGGAGAAGTGATGGAATGTCTGAGGTGGTTGTATTCAAATCATAAAGAGCTTCAGCTTTCCCTCTCACAGGCTGTGTTGCCTGCAGCACAGACAGCGGGAGAGAGCTCTCTTTTGCTTTTAGCTAGCTGAGGCAGAGAAGTTCCCTGGAGTATGGCTTCTCTTTTTCTTGGCACTGTTCAGCCCTGCTCTGGGCTGGAAACCCAGAAATCACCGGGAGCTCACGCCTGTGTCCCACCGGGGCCAGGACGTGGCACTGTCCAGCAGGAGGGACTGAGAGAGACTGAGCCAAGCTACAGCCCATGGAAAGGACTCTCTCAGAGCAGGGAGAGGCTCCATGGTTTAGTATTATTCATTTTTCCATGGTTGTGGGTACTTTGCTTGTTAAATAAACAGTTTTTTCCACCTTTCTCAAAGGAGGTTTATCTCCCAAACAGGTGAGAAGGGCGGCTGAATTTTGACGTTTAGGGAACATCCCTTTGTCCCAAAACAGGACATATATAAATACAAGTACAGTCATTAAAATGTTATTTACAGTGATATACAGTAAATACAGTGACAATTCATTCCATCATGGGAGAGAAAAGAAAACATACACAGGTTTTTGTTCAGTTTGGATGAAAACATTGAAGACAAGCATAAAGACAAAATATTTCTACTTTGCTTTTTGACAAATTAGCATAATCATAGCTGTTTCAATATTTACTTTTTAGAATCTAAACATTGCAAAGAAAAATAGCAAGAGATGTAACTGAAAATTAAATCCTTTCATTCCCAAAATATGTATAGAAACCTAATTTTCAGGCAGCAGAATTACAGAAGTAATTTAATCCTGTTTCATTAAATTCTCAGCTCAAACCTAGAGTTGCAAAAACATAATCTATGAAGCTGTAGGTGGGTACATGATTCACAGGATCAGGTCCTAATAAATCCAACTTTCCTTGCACTTAGTTTGGGAGCCAGTGCATTGCATCTTCTTACCTTGAGTGAATTTCAATACATCAGGCTCTCAGAAGATGTACCTCAAACACCTGAAAGCAAAAAGCATTTCCTTTCAAGGTTAAATCGCTGCAGTATAGATCTCAAAACAGTTTTCAAAACTGATTATGACTGACTAATCAGAGCAATTTAAAGAGCTATTTTAAATGCTAAATTTTATAGATCCCCTTAACCGTTTATGGCAACAGTGTTGTTGAAATATAATATGTTATTAAGTGGGTGGAAAATAAATGGATGGGTTAAATGACTCACTGGAGAAAGTTTGTCGTTTTGGGGTTTTTGCATGTGCTATAACCTTTTAACAAGTTGCACCACTGAGAATTTGTTGGGATAAGCAGTCTAGTTAGCCAGCTGAGCTTCAGGCTTCTAGACACTTATTACCTCTTTGTTTAATTGGATTTCATTTTGTTTACTAGGTTAAACATTTTTAATATGGATTAGCAGTGAAAGATAACAAAAGAAAACAAATCATTATCCTCATGAGATTGTGAGGGACAAACACATTCATCATTTAAAGGACACACAACAGGTAATGCAGCACACTGTGCTCACATATACGGTAGGGAAAAATTACTGTTTCGTTTCACAAGGACACAGACTCCAACTTCTTCTTAGGATTTTAAAGCTGTAGCATATTAATTTGCTTTTATGTATTTATTAAAGCATGATTTGCTTCATCTTGCTGTCAATCAGAATTATCTTTCAAATATTCATCTCTGCTGCATTCCTTGGGGACTCACAGATATTTTACAGGTATTTAGTCCTAAAATTCTTATATTTATGTATCTTGATAATCTCATTTCATCTAATTCTAGTGACAGAGTTGAAGGAAAGTGGCACATGAGTAACCTTATGAAAACATAAATTCATAGAAATCATAGCCTAAAAATGACCCCAAAAAATCTATTCCATATTTCTGCTGTCAGGAATTTCTGAACTTGTTTTACTTGTGCACCCAAAACTTCTAAAAATATGAGTCAATATAATTCATGTAGGATTTCCTAAATTAAGCAGTTTTAAACTTTAAAAGCAGTTTACACCTCACTTGTAAAATACATGATAGTATAAGATTTTCATGCACAGAAATTGTCACATCATGGTTACTGGAAACAAAAGAATAACTGATATCCATTTTCTCTCCATACTGTAGATATTATTGGCCAGACTATAATTCCAATTTTACCTGGATTTCTGTATGGGCTACTTCATAGATATGAAAGCCTTTCCTTATAGGTTACAGGATTTAATGCTGGATAACACACCTAGCAGCAATCAAGATATTGATTCTATTCAAATGCACTGTGGAGCTTGGTGAGGATATTGCCATCAGCCTTACTGGGAGAACCATCTGAGAGGGCTGTCAAAGGCACTGAGAGCACCTCTGTCAGCAATTACAGCAGGGGTGTTTTAGATACTCCCAAAGGTACTTCTTTGCCTAATAGTAATCAACTATGCCAAGGAAAAATTATGTTTCATAAGTTCCTGTGCATAATGTTTTTAAATGCATGCCCATGGTGCCCTACTCTTAAAATCCAAATCCCCTTTAAAATTAAATAAATATTAATTTCAATATAGTTTTGGCAAGGACTATTGTGTAGAAACAATACAGTGCAGGCTTCCATAGGACTGGATGATTTTAAGTGGAGAAGTGAAAATCTGAGAGGGTTTCTTTATAGACTCATTGCTCTTTTAGGTATGTGAACTACTGAACAGTGGCCTTCAGCCCTTCTTTCCTGCCCCTGCAAAGCAACCAAGATAGATGACAGATGAAGTAGTGGTATCAGGTAGGACTCTCATTCTTAAAGCAGAATTACAAATTCTCTTTCCTGTTGACTCTAAACCCAGGATTTTTTTCACACAAAACAGTACATACAAAACCTAAAGGTTCAGACATTATTTTTCATTATGTGCCAGAGTGCAGGCAAGTTCTTCAAAGGGAAAAAAGAAGAAGCTATAGTCTCATAAGGTAATGCATCCTTCTATACTTCCAATACAACCAACAAGCACTGGGAGAGAGTTTTCTTTACTCCTTCTCTTGTGCTGAGTTTGGAAAATCTCTGGTCTGTAAGCTTTCTGAAAATGGATTAGCATCTGCAAAGCATGGGTAAGTCTGGAATGAGCTTTTTTCAGTTTAAATATCCCATAGTAACTTTCCTAAATTCCCAACTAGCTTGAATTAATATGTCTATCACATAAAGGGTGATGCCAGATGCTCACAGGTAGGAGGCTTAGGTAGCTGGGTCTGCTCCCACACAGTGAATTTGAAATATAATAACATTCTTTCACATTTATTGTATTTTCAAACAGCCATGGAAACAAAACATTTTTCAAAAGTGGTCTTACAGTTTCAGTATAATTTTGAGCTTTCCAGCCAGAAATGTTTTCATCAGGCTGATTAAATTTCTTCCCAGCAAAACTATTCATCCCTTTAAAAAAAGTATACACCCCATGATTATGAGCTCCAGGGACTCAGCTCTGACCATATGTGCAGGAAAGGCACAAGCTCCCTGGGCTGGATGCAGCCACAGTGGTGACAGCAGATCTGAGTGTGACATTGAGCATATGCCTTGCCTATAAGGTATATGCTGGGACTGCTCTCCCCTCCCTTCCGTGGTAAATCCATCATTCCTTTCAAGCCCTTATACTTCCTGAGGAGTGGTCCACATGGGTTGTCACTATTCACACCAAGTACAGTGGCTTGCTGCAGAAAAAGCAAGTTGATGTTCAGTTATTTGTGAGGACATTATCCTGTTCCTTACACTTTAGGCTTTACATTTTCAATGGCAACAGAGCTATTCCCCAAACCTATTGTGGAAAACGTTCTCTTGGATTCAATAGTAGTTTTGCCTGAATTATTTTATAGCAATTGGTCTCATGTCCCCAGTGTTTTTCATTAAACCCTGCAGCATTTCTTCAGCCAATTTTAGGGACAACAGCTGCAGCATGACATCCATCAGCAGAAATCCATGGAGCTCCCCGCTGGTTCGTGGCATGCCACAGGTGTATAGCCATCCTTGCAAATGCATCTGCAGACCTAAAAGGCCCTTCAGGGGTATGGCTACACCTTTGCTGCAAACAGATTGGGTTGTTTGACCCAAAGGACAAGTGGCATGGAATGGCTTGTATCCGTTTGGCTAAAACTTTATCTCCAGGGTAGCACAATTCATACACCCCCCTGGAAGTGCCCCAGGCTCCCCACAGGCCGAGCCCAAGCACTCTGGGAAAATGATGCCTGCAACAGAACAAAATTATACAAAGTAGTGCACTAGCACTAAACACTGCAGATACCCACTGGACCAGCAAGTGAGCCTAAGCACTGTCTCTGTTCAGCTCACCACCACCAATACCACCAGTTTACTTGTACACGCTCACGAAGGTTTGTTAGTAAGCTCCAGATTCATTCAGTTGAAGCTAAAAGCTAATTATGTGTGTTTATATAAAAGTTATATGTGACACTGAAGATATTAAATATTAATTATGACAGCATGAAAGAATTTCCTTTATGCCTAACTGAAACGTTTAAAAATAAATGAACAATGTATTCTAAAAATTAAATACCTGTTTTCTCCAACCATGTCCCATAGCTTAGTTATGCAATTGGGAATGCTTCATTTTAATTTTGTGCATTGATTTCAGATGGCATTAATAAAATATTTCCTTTTACTGTAAATTATTAATAGCATTTGTTAACACTGACATGCACCTGAAAACTTACAACCACTCAATATACCACCTCACCAAGAAATCAACAAGAATATTTCCCAAATGGGCTAGTGACAGACATTTCTGCTAAAAATCTGCATTTTTAGTTATACACCAATTCTAAATTCTTCCAGAACGCTCCCCTCTCCCCAGAACCAGCCCAGAAACATGTATTTCTTTGACAGATGAGGTCTCTGGTTTTCATTGGATTAAATAGTGCTTGCAGGGAAGAGCACCGGCCGAAACAATAGCAGTGGCTGTTCCTTAATTTCACTTAGCCTGCAATACTTTCATTCATAAGTGTTAAATTGGAATTGCCAATGTTAACTTACCAAAGAGCTGGTGGAGGAAGTTTATGTGCTATTTATCCTCAAGGGTCCAATTCAATCTCATCCCTGTAAAATGTCACTGACCCACTTCATCAATTACTGAAGGCAGGCGTGGGAGCTTTACATTCCTCCTGATTGTACCAGCCAAATAGATCTCTTTTTCTTTTATGTGATAACCAGACTGCTCAAAAAATATTTTTTTGTAATTTGCTTTGCATTGTAACAATTAAATTCTGCTTCTATAATTCTTAACCTTAAGATTTAAGAAAAAGCTGACCATTAAAAGATTACATGTTGGGAGACCTATTAATAGCAAACTACAGAAATTGTTGAGGGAGTCTCAGCTACAAAAGGACAAAATACAATTGAGAAACTTTAGAAGAACTGTAAAATGGTTTAATTTCAGTGCTTTGTATTAAAGGACATACTCAAGATTTTGTAACTTGAAAGTTATGAAGATATTTTCTCATCAGGCAAACAGATGTTTGGTGAAGCATACATGCCTCTAAGGGGAAATTCTGTTGACTATTTGCTTTTCATAGGGTAATGCTGCTTTACACATACTATTTAATAGTAATATTTCATATTCTGGTTTTTTCCTTCGAGATTTCAAAAGTAATGAATTTTATTCAAATGGTGATTACACTGCAAACAACTAAAAATCTCTTACTGGTATATAAGCTGCTCCTGTCAGCTGAAGAGTAAGGGATATTTTCTTATAATGTATCACAATACTTTTTTCTTGACCTCATCTACTGGAAAGATGGCACATCTTGATGTCTTTTTTTTCCCCTGCAATTTTAGCATCTAAAAGAAAGACATATAGTTTATCAATGACACTTAATAGAAAGACCAAAAAAGCATTTCTGTAGAGTAATTCCTCCCACCCTAGGACACATGTCATTCTGTCATTCGGTGATTATCCTCCCTTATTTCTTATCTGCTGCACAAAAGTAATCTCAAGAGATGTGACAGGTATCATCTTTTTCCATGCCCAAGTCTCTGCCCTGCACCACATGGGATGTCCATCAGGTGTGTGCTGTAGAGCAATGCAGCCCATGAGCAGCAGCTCCTGGTGTGCTCTGGGCTCACTTATGTGAGATCCTAAGGAGGCAAGGAGCTGTATGGCTGATGGAGCTTCTTTGGAAAAGGGCAGGGTGGTGCATTGCTTTCCTGAGACTGAGACAAAAAGTTGTCTTAGCCCAATGATGATACAAGCTGGCAATCACATGCAAGAGATTCATCAGTTAAAATAACAGCCTCTGAAGGAAAGCAAATGTTAGGAAAGAGAAAATATAAATGGGGAAAGGAAAAAAAAGAATAAGCAGTGATTTATTGATGAGTGACACTGATAAAATGGTAGGGTATTCCACAGGAGCAGGTAGACAGGGTATTCAACAGCAGGTGTTAGAAGAAATCTACTTTTCATTGACTGGATGAGAAAATTTTCACTACTATGTATTTAAGTACTGGGGGGTCATGTTAAAGAAAAACCAAATTATGTGTGAAAAGCTCTGTCTAAAAGTGTAGTAAGTCAAAGAAAAAATTACTTTTATGCACATACTGTGAAAAGTACTGACCCACATTCTACATCACAGTTGAACTGACTGATCATAATAATCTCTTCTGGTATTACAGTCATACTGACTGTATGCCTGCTTAAAATATGTCCAAACTATTTCAGTTTACTGGGAGAAATATTTCTATGTCTACTTCATTTCCAAACAGTATTAAATTCTTTACAAGAACATGGAACTTAAGTTACTTTATTTAAAGCTTTATGAACTTTTCCAAAAAAACTTAGAGTAGAAAAGCAGTTGGGGGTGTTTTCTTTCTCCAAAACTGCATTTTAACATTTCTAATTGCATTGTAGATACATATTTTCATGAAGCAAAGTAACTGAACACAGCTTATTTCCAATCTTGATGTATAAGGTAATGAGAAGGGTTCATTTTTAAGGGCTAGTGAAAGCAAAGCTCCTTTTTCTATAAAAATATCTGCTGCTAGAAACTATGGAAAGAATCCTTCCTTGGAAAATGGATGAACACTATCAACTATATGAAAGAAATAACATACCATTGAAGTGTAGGACCTTTTCCAAAATGATTTTGAGTGGGGGAAAAGTAGCTATAAGAGAAAAATAGACCATCAACAGCTGAAACAAAGATGCAAGGGACATAATACAAGTCTTCCTTGTCTAACTGCCTTCCAGAAGTGAAAATCTACAGCAAGCAGGGACATCAATTTTGAGAAGTTCATGCTGTCCATCTTAGTGAGCAGAAAGGAGTTTAATAAAATCCTTCTCTGATTAACCCTCCAATCTCTCTCTCATCCATCATTAACAACAGGCACTGTTCTCAAAGCTGTTGCTATATGTGTTTTTGAGGATCCTTTCTGCAAAGGGATCATTGCTGCAGAACACCCACCCCTGTGAGGTGCAGGCAGCATCATAAGCTGTCTCAAGGTGTCAGCTGCCCACAGATGAACGTGGAAGAGGAAACAGTAAGTTATAGCTGCTCATCTGGCTGGTGTCCACTTACACAAAGCTATAATAGCTCAAAATTTATTACATCATCTAGTTCACCCCTCAGTTGAATTGCTTTGTGAAAGTTGCACAGAAAAATGTAAGATATGTTTAAAATTTTTTGTGCTGAACATTGGCTTGTACATAGAGAAAAATAGGTACTAAGAAATAATTCTCTTTAAAAATCTTTAAATATCTCATCGTCTTCATTGTTAAGATCAAGAGACAAAACTCGTGTATAAATTCTGGCCTTTCTTTTACCAGATGTATCACACAGGCAGGTGAAAGAGCTGATGCAAAAAACTGAAGAGAGGGCCTGTCTCCAAGGAGAAAACAAGACTGACCAAACACTATAAAACTGCTTTTAACTGCTTTTTAATGAAAATTACAGATATTTAATAGCTGTAAAACAGGAATAGTGAAAGACCAGGTTGTCCAATAAAAATTTTGGGGTTAGAGTAGTGTAAAATATTTGCCCATAGCATAAAATACAGCAAAAGCAAATATGAAGGACAACTCTTCAGAGTATTTGAATGCCCTATAATTGAAGATAGCCAGCAGCAAGCAGTGCAATCCCTTTACCTACTCACTGTGTAGCAGTTCAGACTTTCTAAGTGACACATGTGCATCCATGCAGGTCTGCCCTGAGGATATTAAACCTGTCTTTGAGTTAATGCCTGTGGAGTGAACATAGCCCTGACACACTTTCACAGCTCCCAGTGTCAGGGCTGGCTTATGTAGAGCTAACAAAGGATATCTGCTTCCCACAACACCAGACTTAAGGCTTCCAGCATGAGCTCATTTGTAATGGTACTGCTGCTGTCAGCTGAGGAGAGCTGTCCTGGACATCACAGTAACACAGTGCAGCAAACTATCTGCAACACTGTGCAACTTTCAATTCCCATTCCTTGTGTATTTTTAGTGCTGGAAACATTAAACCTGAAGGACTGATTATCAGATTCAATACTTTCATATCCCCCTTGTTAATGTTGTGACATATATAAGCATGAGAAAAATGTTATCCATGAGTAATGTAAATGTGACTGCATATTGTATTGAGGTCTTACAAAATCTATTTTAATTGATGCTCGTCCCTTTAGTGTGACCAAGGTCCCCACTGAGGTTTTTCATCACCTAGAATATGAAACAAATGATGGTCATTTTTTGTGTGCTTAGCTCTGACTAAGCATTAGCTTTTATTGATCTCAAAGTTCAAATAAAATAAAAAGAATAAGCACATAAAAAGAAGAATCACTTCTGAGTGTGTTTCCAGACACTGTGATTTGTTACAATCCTGTCTGTTGAGCAGTACTAGCCAGCTCCCTTCTTTTACCATCTCCTCTTAGAGGCTACAGCTCATTTCAATTTTCTGTCTACCTACAATTTTCCCATCAGTACAGAACTCCAAATACCTGAGTGGAACAACTCGTTTTTTGGGAGAAACACATCAGCAGAGAAGGTGTATTTAACATGCCTAATCTTGATCCTGTGAATTGAGCTCAAGGATCTCCACCTGAACTTTATTAGAGAGCACCAGCAAGAACCCTGTTTCCCTTGCATGCCCCATCCTGTGCTTCCCTGGGAGCAAGGAAAGTAGAGATATGGTCACTGCTGGGAGGCACTTTGCCACTTCATGAGCTTCTGAGATGCCATTAAATCTTTTTGAGTCTCACAGGAACCACACGCTCTCTCAGACCTCCATGCCTTCAGAACAATTATTTTGGTTCTTGCAGACAGAAAAGTCTGCAAATGGATTTTCTTGAAAGTGAAAATAGACAATATATATTACCCAGGATGTCTTTTTATCTTTATTTGGATTAACTTCACCTTAGGAAGCGCTTCTATTGTAAACCTTTAACCATATATCATATTTTTCTCTGCTATTGGTCTAGACTGAAGGTGCCATCCTCAAAACAGTTCGTTGCACTTACAAAGCTGTAAGCAATTTTCATGCCACATTTTCTACATTAATCCAGCAATATATCAGACATGAATGATGTATGGATTAAACTAATCTTTTACAAATTCTTAAAGGTGACAAAGAAGAAAGGGGAAGGAGGGAATTCCAGGGGAAGGTGTTAAGTTCACTTGTTGACTACACAGAAAAATGAGGTTGAGACACAAATTGTGGCAGAAATGAAAGAAGAGTCTAAAATAAATAAAGAATGAATATTGGAAAACAAAAGAGAAAGGAACTTAAACCAGAAATTCAAGGGAACTGTGTTAATGAGGTTGGGAAAACAGAGGGCTCCAAATAAAATACTACTAAGCCAGAGTGTCAGGACAAAATCATGAAAAGAATGGAAGCTCAAAAGCAGAGAAGAGAAAGTAAGTCATGAAAGGAAGTCAAGGTAGAAGAGCTGATTAAAAAGAAAAGTAAGTTCTGACCTCTTGGTGGCATAATTTAAAACTATAGTCAAGATGAAGAAACTGGAGCTAAGGGGACCTCAAGAAGTGCAGAGGATCAAGAATGAAAAAAAGAAAGTAGAAGGAACAAGAGAAAAAGTTAAGGAAATTTGTAAAAACAATATAATGGAGTATGGACTACTATATGTGTGTCATTGTGGGAATTTTCATTCAATACATCCTGCCCTTGAAAACGAGGTGGGAAAGATCCCAAAAATCTACATGGAATTCTGTCAAGAATCTCACAGTAGGAAAATCTTTATCTTCATTGCAGAATTTGTCTACCACCTCAGGCCATCTGTTTCCTTGCCAATAACACATCTAAACACTTACTTTGCCTTTCTATTGTGCCAACAAGTGATTTTCTTTTCCTATAGTAAGAAAATAGGAACTGATTTCATTACAATAGAACAAATTTCTATTGTTACATTGGAAGTTATAATATAGCTTAGAGATAGTTTCATAAAATGTGTTTTCAACAATGGATAATAGTTGATTTTAAAATTACTTCTCAAGAATGGTTGCTTGTGTTTCTATGCAAATAAATATAAGTTCTTCCTTTCCATCAGTGAAGTTATTTGGTTCTGACATGAAAAAAACATGAATAGGAGTATGATAAAATGTGATTTAAAAAGCTAAGTAATTTGTGTCCCATATGGGCTCTTCCTTATGGGAGACATTGCAGATTAAACAATTTTAAAAGCCATTTGGTACTTTTAAAACAATAATATTCAAAGTTGATAGCTAGGATCACAAAGTATTTGAATATTCTTAAAAAGGAGGTAATTGTGTCATATCTGCAGCACCTCTGTGATATTTTACATAGTTTTTATGCCACCTGGTGGTCAGATTTCTAATAGATTCACCCTGGCGGAACACCCCTGGCACAGACAGTCCCGGGGGCAAGGTGGGTATGGCTGTGGTGCCTTGCAAAGGGTGGCTGGCTGGGGCAGGCTGGCACAGGGAACACTGACATCCACAGCAGCTTTCTCCAGGCCCAAGAGAAGGACTACTAAAGGCTACTAAAATTCCCAAACAACAAGGTAAGTGGTAGCTGGTCTGTTCCTGCCCCCAGATACGTTTGGGGTGAGCTGTTCTTCTGTCTTCTGTCACTGGACCTTTACTTCATGTGACTTGCATTGACACAGGTGACTCCCACAAGTCATCAATTAACCATAGGTCAAATTTGTTCAGTTTCTTCATGAATTAGGAGAAAAAATCTCTAATAGCAGGTGGTATCAGAGTTTAATACGCATTCCTGAAGAAATAAAGACAATCATTCTCTTTCTTTTGTAAGGTAAACTATATGTTTGGGACAGATGAACAACAGCAATAAAATCTAGTTTACCTTCAGGTCCATAAGAATATGATAATTTCTGCATTGTGTCAGAGCAAGGATCCAGCTGATCCAATACCTGTTTCTGGTACAGGATAGCACCATGAGTTAAGCAGTCAAATTTCATGTTCTTACATCCTGAGAGCATAAGCCACCTACTTGAACATCTCTAGAGACTATTCCAGATCCTTTACTTTAAACAGATAATTACTTTTATGGATTAATTCCCAAATTAAGTTTTAATATAATTTTAGTGCATCCATTTCCAGAACCAAGGAGGTCTTTTTAGCTCCAACAAGCCCACTTCTTAATACAGATCAACATGAGAAATGCTCAAGGAATGAGCATGAAGTATAGACTGATTTTTTTCCTGGATATATCTCACAGCTCCAGAGAATTTCTGAGTGAAGGGTTTCATCTGAATCACTATGTTAAAATAGATTTTTTTTTAAATAAGACTATTAATTTCCTTTATATCGCTAGAGTATTTTTAGTCTGCTGAGTTTTCGTTGTTTTTTTCTCTATAAAATTCTTTGGAGTTCTAGAAAAAGTTTTTTTGGAAAAAAACACATTAAGAGGCTTTTTTTAAAAGTTCTTAAAAGATCATAAAATGATGATTCATTCAATTCTAGCCCTTGCCCATTGAGCTCCTAATCACTGGGGAGTAAACGAGTATAATTTGACCTTAGAACTCTCATAATGTCATGAAGTTGGCAGGTTGTAAGAGAGAAGAAAATGCAAAAATATTTCATAACCCAGAAGATTTTCTGTTTGTGGAATGAGACTAATATTTTTTATTTACATACTGCAACTCAATCTTGTTCAGCAATATTTGTTTAACCTCCTGTCACTCCTGATAGTATTAGCATAATTTTTAGTATGTCACAAATGAGGAAACAAACCCAAGGAGAGTAAATAATCTGTCTTTAACTATTTTGGTGGACATAGGAGAGAATGAAATTTAATACAGTGCCTCAGTCCCAGTCCTGTGCCTTTCACACAGGACAGTATTCCAGCCAACAATAACACACAATTACCATTTTGCCAGGTTTTTTATCTGACACACACTATGTGTGAACTCTATTAAAACTTGTAAATCTTAGTAACTGAAACAGTGGTGTCAGCTACACAGGTCATTGTCTGGTGATGGCAAATGAATGCAGTACTTGTCTTATGATAGTTACATGCCACATTCTTTGTTATGTTGGTTCATGTGTTGGTTTCAGCTAATAAATCACAAACACCATCTTCATCTTGTCCTGCTTGTAAAGCTGGTTAGGTCCTCAATATCAGTAGCTTTTCAATAAATACTCTTTGTTATTTGGTGTTAAGAAAAGCTGAGCATTGGCCAATGAGGAGAGTAAGATAACTGCCTTCTGAGCAGTCTGGACAAATACATCTGTCACTGTGCTTGAAGAATACATCCAAGTTTATGCCACATGAGGAAGATTATACAGCTTAAAATAGGATTCTCAGACTTAATAAAGAAGTTTATATCCCTTTTCCACTGTCTTTTTGCTTAAGTCACTGATGGTAGACCTTGTCTTTTTGGAGGCAGCTTTCTGATAGAACTGTCTCAGTGTCACAGGCACATTCTTGACATAGTGGTGGATGGCAAACAACAGAGCAACAGTTTCTCTGAATTAGTTCTCTAAAAAAAGAACATATACTAACTTAATTTGAATTCTGAAGTGTCAACACCAGAGCCCTATTTACCATGGCATTGTCTAGGTATGTAGAGTGGTCAGATGACAAAATGTCATTTGCTCAATCAATTGTTAGCCTTATTTCTGCAGTGGAAATTTGTCATCTACAGCAGTTTAAAATGTTTTATTTTTATAGATGTTCATAGAATTTCAGGTAGGTGTTGCTTCATAAACTCATAAAAGTTAAAATCACAAGATCACATAATCATTTAGGCTGGAAAAGACCTCCAAGATCATCAAGTCCAATCTTTGACTGATCACCACCGTGTAAATTAGACCGTGGCCTTAAGTGCTACATCCAGCCATTTCTTGAACACCTCCAGGGACAGTGACTCTACCACCTCCCTGGGCAGTCATTGGATTTGCAGGAGATATTGGAAAGAACAGGAAATTCAGTGTGAAAACTGTAAACCTCCGATGTGCATGCCAAGCTCCTGTGAGGCTTCCTGATTGTTCTCTAGTGAGGAATTTGATTGTCTGTTTGACTGTGACTGTCTCTTACAGAAAATTTTTATCAGATTAAGACCACAGTGGTGAGTTGTGCCATTTGTGCCATTTGGCACCTACAGTAATAGACAGTGCTGTATGAGTCAGCAGATTCAGTTCTTACCTTGAGCAGTATCTTGTAAGAGCTGCATAAAGAAATTAGTGAAGATTGTTAAATCAGTTGCTTTCATCTTCAACTTAAAAATAGGTATGATTTCTCCAACATTAATAAAAATACCAGGGGAAAAAAAAGGATAATTGCCAAATTATAAAGTTAGAGCGGATTGAAGGGAGCAAAAAGGTTTGAGAGGGAACGGATATCAAAAAATTCACTATTATGAAAGAGGATACTGGTGTAAGAGCCAATTGCAGACTGCAGTTACAGCTTCCTCCTAGTTCCCAACCCTTTGTAGTTCAGTTGAAGATCTGAAATCATAGTGATTCTGCTAATAAAAGCTGCTGCCATGTAATGGACCCAGACTTGATATAACTTCCCACAGTGGGCATGTTGTATCTCTTTATTTCAAAATGTGACCATCATAATCCAACTTGCTTCTCACAGCAAACACCCAGCTGGCTCCAGGGACACATTCTAACTCACAGAAATTCAAAATACTGGTGCTATACTAGTCTGAAGAGGAGAATAACACAAAAACTTTATCTTCAGCATACTTTCTCAAAATTGCCACTAAAAGTTAAAAATATTTTATTTATCTCCATTTAATGCAGAATTGATTTTGTGTGGGAAGACAGAAAATTAGCTATGCAGACAAATTATTGTCACTTTAAACATTGCAAGAAAGATTAATTGTCTAAAATTGCAGAGGCTGTGCTACAACTAATTAATTTGCCACTGCCATCCTTAAACTTTAGCAAACGAATATGTTAAGATAAATCAGGCACCTCAACCTGTCCCAGCTAAAGCAAACTGTTCTGATGCTCCTCAAACATTTTAATTCATCACTGAACTTTGTTCTGCATTGCTTTACAATGACCAATTTAGCTTTCTTTAAAAACATGATAAGGCCAACCTTGGGCTAAAAAGAATTAAAATCCCAAGAACTGTTCAAGAATTAGGACCTAGTATTTTACACATTCCCAGATTCATTTGGAAAACCTTCACAATCCAAAATTCTGTGCCATGAGGTCATAAGCTTCCAACCAAATACCATCAAAAAGAAAACTGGGCAGAAGACTTTTATCCTAGGCCTCACTGAATTGCCTAGAAAGAAAAGTACCTAGTGCCACCACAGGTAATTCTGTGTGACCCCAAAGTCATTTGCATCACTCACACATGCCAGTGTAGCCTCCAACCTCTTCCTAGCCCACCTCTAACTTAACTCAGAGGTTGTAATAACTATTCCAAAGTTTAATAACTATTCCAAAAGTTGAAACCTATTCCAAAGTGAGCCAGAAAGTATAAAAACATGAAAACTCTGTTCAGACATCAGAAAAGGAAAATGCATACAACGAATACAAAAACTCTGAGAACATTGAACACCCTATGAAGTAAGAGAAGAAAGCTAGTGGGGACTGTTCATCAGCTGAAAGCTACTGGTGCAACTAATTCCATACTTTTACAGTGACTGAAGGTCTTTTCTGAGGCTTCTCAAGGGCTTACATAAAAATGTCACAAGTCTACTTGCACTTGATAGGTCACATGGAAAGGAAAAAAATCAGAGATATTGCAAACCTATATCTGACATAGGAATATTTGTGCCATAGTAAGCATTCCAGTCCCCTTGACTAAAAATTCCTGTGTCCAGCTGAAAATACTTGTTTTTTCAAAGTGTATTTATGGCAATTTTAATGACTGAAAACATATCCTTATGTATGTTCAGACTACATTAAAATGATATATCATCCAAGTGTGAGCCAAGTGAGCTGACATTTATACAGATTAAGCATGCAGGTCAACTGCTCAGGTACACAAGTGTCAAATCAGCTCAGAATCCATCCACAGAAACACAGAACCTGTGTTTGAGCATCATGGAATCATAGAATATCCTAGGTAGAATGCTTTATATGGCATAAGTGATATTACATCCCAGGCACTGCTGGCTTTGCAAGGGACTGGCCCTGAGAAGGTACTTGACTCCTCTCTTCAACTATTTGTGAAACGTGGTCATTTTTCACATAAACCCTTTGTACAGATGGGAAATATAGGAAAAGTCACAGCACTCTGTAGCTTTAGCCAGCTTCCCACAGTTGTCTGTCCTGGCCAGCAATGTCTCATTTCATAGCCAGTAGCTCTCCATGTGCATTCCAGTCAGCTTAACCTCAACTGAAGACCTTGTCAGAGACCTCAGCATCTTCTGGCAGCCCTAACACATGCTAGGGAGAAATTTCCAGTATTTTTAATATGAAATATGGACTGAGGTGTGTAGCAGATAACAATGATTTTTCTGTCTCCTATAAATTATTGTGTCCTGTTTATACCCACCTCCTCAAAATTGTACAAATCCAGGTCCTTAATTTAATTCAACTAATTTCTACTTTCTCATGTTTAAGGCCAAAGTGGAAGGAAATTTAAGAGGTGTGTTGTATTCTGCTTATAAAAGCTCATCACAAAAGTTTCAGAGGATTCTGTTCTTTCCTATTCTTTTAAAATGATAATAAAATAACACAGGGCTATAGGGATTTCTCTGCTTTGGGGCTTTTGGGATGGTTTCTTTTGGTGTAATTAAATTTTCTTGCATGCAATTGCAAAGGGAAGATCTTGCCCTGTTTTCTTCTGCTCCTGTGTTTCTGTGGTCTTTCTTCATATTATATCTCTATTTTTCAAGTAAGTATACTTTTTCAATATAAGCATTTTCCTTTGTCAGGTGAAAAACATTGCAGAATTCCCAGTAAAAAAAAGACATGAACAAGTTTTTATTTATCCCTACTTACTGAAGAAGGATCAGAAGAAAGCTGAGAGGTACAGGAAACGTGACCACAGACATCACTTTCTTAGAAAACTCAACTAAAAAATGACATAATATATTGCCATTGCAGCTGTCTTCTCCCCTTGTTTCTATATCACTCTTTTTAAAATCAAGTATCCTGCTATTCAAACTACTGCTGACACTAAAATACATGCTATCCACATTTTCTTGTAGCCAGAACTGGGACTGAATGAATCATTCCTATGACTCATCATAACTCTTTTTTTGCATACCAATGTTATAATGTACTGAACAATTTAACATAAAAAGTCGAGTTGTCCCCCTGTTCTGATAGAATAATTTTGCTAAAGATTCAAATTACTCTCTTTCAAATTATTTTAACTTATGTTCTTCCTCAGATTTTGCTTTATTGGCAGCAGAAACTACAGCAATTAAAGTTTTAAAGCTTGTCTTTTAATCTTTGTGGATAGCCCTGATGCAAAAGACATAGTCCCCATACATGCAGTGATATTCTAGTTTAAAATGTCAAGAGTTATCAATAATTAATTTTTTACACAGTTCTAAGGCCTAAATGAATGCCTGGATTAAGCACGCTTTTACATTCCTGCACCAAAGAATCTTTTCTCAGCACAGTTATCCAAGCAGTGCAAGCTACAAGAAGCACTATAAAACCTATAAAGTTCAATTCACAGAAGTCATACACCAGCTATCATTTCTTGATGAAAGACTATATGGTACCCCTGGGACACTAACTAATAGTGGGATTTGTATTCCGGTACCCTGCAGATACTCAGGAAAGCAAAAGGGAAAATAAATCACTTTCAACCACCTGGATAAATTAGAAGATCTACTCAGATCAAGAATTCAGGTCCCAGATCTGATATTTTCCCCATAGTTTCCTGTGGAACATTATCACACTCAGCTACTTACTCAGAAGGGTATTTTACAAGAATTTCCCTCTGGAGGTACTGCTCATGACAGCATGTGAGAAAGGAGACATTTGAAGGGTGGTAAAGAGGATTAATCTGTGTTGAGTGTACAGTATGAGAAAACAGAAGTGCTTGGAGGAAACCAGAGGAAATCACAAAATGCTAGGAGGTGGTAGAATGAGTGAGTTGTTTTCCTCAGTGCACAGATTACTAGGGCCACTCACAGGAAAAGGGTTTGCTTAGGTAAGCAAACACTCAGAGGTATTCAATGACTGCATTTTCTTACTACAAAGAGGCTAGAACTGTCCAAGAGCAGTGGGTGGTAACAGGCTATGAAGCATGTGCTGGGGAGGAAGTGAATGCAGCATTTCCAGTGAGTCCTGCTGCAGGCAAGCAACAGCAATCTAAAACACATTTGGGCAGTGTACATGCAGCTATGGAGACTGCTATTATGACCTTAAACCCTGAAAATGGCAATGTATTTTTGGTGTGTCACTGTGCAGAGCCACCCTGCTAGCAGCTGAAAGTCTTTTGAGAAATAAGAAGTGGTTTAGTGTAAGGCATCCCATGAGCACAGTCTTCCGGTGAGATGTCTGATGAAGGCAAAAAGCTTATTAAGTAAGTTCATTTAAACTGAACTAAAGAAATGCATTCTAAATAAAGTTCATATAAATAAATCTAAATAAACACAGCTGTGATATTTTGGAGACTAGTGCTCTTCCTATGCCTCCTTAATGTATGAGACGAGCATATCAGTGTCAGAGTTTAACCTTTTCATGCTAGATAGTGACAGTTTAACCAAAGGTTTAGAAAAAAAAAAATTTGCCAGTTTTGCCATGCCCTTAGTATTCATCTGTTGAATCTGCTACATTTCTGTTATAGGACATTGGCAATTGTCCTTTTGACTGCTTTTTCTAGGATCATGTCCACAGTTCCCCCCACTGTAGCCAACACAGTTCTGGCTCTAAGCTCCCAGTTCTGCAGGGAGGTGGAAGACATTCAGTGGGACTTCCAGACACTGGACAGTGGCTGAGGAAATGGCTAAACCTTGAACAGATCTGCCTGAAAAGGGGTGAGGGTGTCTCCATTGCTTGACAATACTGACTCTGCAGCTCTCACTCACTCTCTGTACTGCCTGATGGAGCTCTGAGCTTTGTGAAACAGCTAACCACTAGTGTCCCTCCAGCCAGAGGGACTCTGATATAATTCATTTTATTCTCAGAATAAAATGCTCCAAGTGATAATATGCTTGCTGGTTTTAAATGTCACCCGAATGCCCATAGCATCTTGAACAAGAATTTGGATAGCATTTTCATTCACTATAAAGGAAGCCTTTCCACAATCATTTGGATTTTAGAACCTGATCCAGATAATATGACTGTAGATGATATTTGCTGATTTAATAAAAAAATAAGGCAGATGTTGGGTCTTAAATTGCCAAAGGTTTTCTTGAAGTTTTAGTATGTAATGTCCAGAAATCTAGTTCAAAATTCCTGGATATTGTTGATGTTCAGCTGAGAACTCCTTACACAGCTTAATACTTTTGTCCAGATTAAAAAAAACCAACTTAATCTGCTTGGAAACCCAGGATCTTTGTAGCTGGAGAGAAGGTATCTCCCAGGAACAGTATAATGGTGGATAATATTACCCAGTTATCTCCTGCTTGGAGGACAGAATACTTAATTTTGAATAACACTTTTTTTTGTTTTGTTTTCTTTAAAAGGTATTAAATAATATAAAATTACATTATAACACTATCACAGTGCAGAGAATGCACTATGAATTTCCAAAGACCAAATAGCTGAGTGATTTCCTTTGATTCCCAGCACTCTCAGAAACTATCAGGGTTGCTTGATGCTACATCTCACTTGCAAGGAACAGTTCAAATGGGTCATCCAAGTAAAGCATGCTAAGAGAAGGAAGTACCTTGATCATTTATTTGAAACTTGCCAATACCATTTCTATGTATTTCTGTCTACTATTTCAATACATGGGCAGAAATAGCCATAACAATAACACACCACCATCTCTCCTAGCTTATAGCCAAACAATCTGAAAATGTGGAGTTGGTCTCATTAATAGGGATCACCTTCCAATTAAAGAAATGAAAACATGCAGACTTCAGAGTAATTAAGATCATGGCATTTTAAAATCCTCAATGCTTTCCAGAGTCCTCTTGTTCTCTGGCACCCATTTTGCTTTTGTAGTTTCTCAGGCTTGGTCGTGTCCTCAGAGGTTTCTTACACAAACATTTAGGAACATTAAAACATTTCTGTAATGGAATTACAGAGGCCAGAAACTGGTTTTTATGTGAGTGGTATATGGACATGGAAAATCCCTGGAGGGAGAACACTGGGTGATGCAAAAGTTGGAGAAATCCTGAAAGCAGAGAATCTCTCCCTCCTGATTTCATGGACCATGTATCCCTGAGGGTAATGTCAGAAATTACTACCATGATTTTCAGGGGTACCTATCTTGTCTGCAGCTGCTATGTACTGAAGGAGCAGTGTGGCAGACCAGAGTGGATTAAGACTGGGAGAATTTGACTATCAGAGTATCTGACCCAGTGCATTAGGGATGGGAAGGCTGGTAGAAACCCCTCTTATTCTGTAAAACCTAGCTGCCAAGAATACCATAACCCAAATGTTAGATATTGCCAGCCCTTTATATGTTTTCCATGGAGAGGATCATGTTTGTGCTATACATTTGAATTTCAGCTTTCCCCAGCTAGGTATTCAGTTATAAATTTCATATTTCTGTCAAATAGAAACAAGAAGAAAAATTAAATTAGACGAGAGAAGGATATATGATGTCTGAAGGATAAATGCTGGAGGCAACTGAGTTAGATTGTTTCTTTGATTTATTAAATAAATCAGCTGGTATTCCTAACCTAAGCACTATTTTTACTATACTTGCTCTGTCTCATATTGATGGGTTCACTGATTTTTCTGAAATACCTCCCATAAACCTCCCTAAAGGTTTAGAAAGACCACAGGGAAATAAATCAATGACAACATGCCAAAGTCCATCACAATGGCTGCTGTTCTAATTCATTTGATACAGGTCAGCTCAGATCATGCAGTTGGAAAGCTGACATTGATTTAATTAACTGCAGTACACTGTATTGTTTTAAAAGGAGATATTATTTCCATGTTTTATATATACATTTTATGAGATACTCCAAAGCAAAAAGCCACACTTAGAACATTGGAAAAGAATAGAGCAAAATTGAGTCACTGAAAAAGAAGCTGATTCCAGTTTAGTCTGATTTAAGAATGGGAGATAGAGATGATCTCACTGAGAGCTAAAGAACCAGAAAACAACAGTGAAGGAATCAATTTTTGTTTCAAACTTAAAACATGTAAAGCAGAAGAGAATACAAATGCTATGAATCTAAAACTACAGAAGTCAGGATGGGAAAAAATTACTTGTTTAATCAAAATCTAGGAAAAAAAATAGTAACATTAATTGTGATGCCAAATTGGACTTGAAACACGCATTCTTCATTTATTTTAGAGTGTTGAATTGATGCTCAGGTCTGAGCCCAGACTGTCTGCAACCACCCTGTCACTAGCCTTCCTTAGCATTGGAAGAAGTCAGTGAGAGAATTAGTAAACATATAAGTGCAACCAAGCCTCAGCTGTGAAAGCCAAAAGCTGATCTCAGCCAGGGAACAGCCCTGTGACCCTCTGTCGGGATGATGTCCTTCAGTGTGGGTCCACTGTTTCTGTGCTGTGAGTGGGTACTAATATGGGATCACAGAATCATAGAATCATTGGTTAGAAAAGACCTTTAAGATAATTGAGTCCCATTGTAAATCTGACACTGCCAAGTCCACCACTAAATCATGTCCCTAAGTACCACCTCTACACTTCTAACACAACTTCCATTAGAAACTCTTCCTTGGGTAGCCTATTCCAATTCTTGACAACCTTGTCAGTGAAGAAATGTTTCCTAGTGCCCAACCTAAATCTCCCCTGATGCAATAGGAGCTATTTCTCTTTTTTCCTATTGTTTGCTACCTGAGGGGAGACCAACACCCACCTGGCTCCAGCCTCCTTTCATGTAGTTGTAGAGAGCAATAAGGTCTCCAGGCTAAACTCAGTTGTTTACCATTAAATTTTTACCCCAGACCCTTCATCACCTGATGAGATAAAGTAGTAGTGAGAGGCCCAAAACTGGACACAGCATTCAAGGTGTATGTAGGTATAGAAGAGACTATAGGTGACCTAGCCCCTGATAAGTCACAGTTGTATTAATTACCAAAGAATAGGAATAGCCTTGCCCTTGATGGGTCACAGTTGTGACTAATAAAGGTAAGTGTGATAAAGGGGTGGATTGGGTAGTCAGGAGGATCTTGGAGGAAGAGGACCTGCAAAAGGAGGACCTTGATGGGAAGGAGGAATGATCCAGAGAGATGCAAAGAAGATTGAAACATGGAAGAGAGTTGCTGCAGTAAAAGATCGACTTCTCCTCTATTTCCTTTCTGCCCTCCCACAGGAGTAAGAGGCAAGGGAGCAGAAATGAAACCAGAGCTTGCATATGTTCGCTGTTTATTAGGCTGTGCACTCATGCTGGAAGGCAGAGCTGCCACTCTGGATGTACGTGTTCAACTGGTGTCTGAGGTGGAGCATCCTTCCTTCACATTCCCACAGCCCTGCCTTTGCTCCCCGGTGTCACAATCAGCTGCTGCTCACTCTGGATGCACAACTGGTGTGGCAGCCTCTCCTCCCCACGAGGAAGCATTTGGATGTGGTCTAACAATACTGCAGCAGCATGATTGCACTGACATACAGCCCTGAGGCAGACTGACAGCCACCTGCAGCACACACACAACACAAACAGTTTAACAGGTACCTGTAGGAGCAGAAATAAAGCTGGGCTTTAATCCACACATATAAAAAGGAACAATGATGTTTCTGCAACAGAATCCACATGCTGGTCAAAATTAAATTAATTATTCAAACTAGCATTTTATGTTGAAAGTTGGATTCTTCCCCAGGTATTCCCTGGTTTTAGTTCTATATGCTTTAGTACTGTGAGAATCTGGGTGATTTGCTGTGGGATTCCCTTTCTGTTTGAGAATGTATGCCTCAGGCTCAGATTTTGTCAACACATGTGAAACAGTATTTCCTTGTTCTGTTCCCTCTCCTCTAACTGGAATTGTTATTCCCGGTGTCCCTAGGGCTCATTCACTCACAATTAGGGTCAATGAAGAGACATGAGGAGACTTAGAGTATTTAGTCTTTTCATGAAGACAGTCCTGAAAACAAATAATTCAAAACCAAAAAAGAAAATTTTGTCATGGCTTAAAGCACCTTTCTCCCTTCTATTTTTCTGAATATTTTTGTTTCTATTAGAATGTTCTTAATTCTCTTTTGTAAAGATTTTTAGTTTTTAAATATAAAAGTCCAAAATAAAATGTACTGCTGAAGAAAAATTAATACCAAATCTAATAACCCTTTCAAAAAACTAAGGAAACAACCACACACATGCACATTTAGAATGTAAATCTGTATCTATCAGAAATATATATCAGGGCACATTGGATTTTTTTACATCAGCATTAACAGAGTTCAACACTGATGAGATGGAAAACAAAGTAAACATTAAAAGTGCATAAAATTATGAACTTTATTTTGATCTAAGCATATAAATTCAGGCTCTTTTTAAAACTTTTTAAATTGATAGAGATTTATTCCAGATTTATACCATTTCAATGGATCTGTAAGGTCTGATGATTACTGCAGCTAATTACTCAAATCAGAATAATCAGGATGCACTAAATTCAGCAGCATGAAGCAGTCTAGTCTTGACTTGGCTAGAGACTGGGCTCCAGAGTGGAAGTAACATAAACGAAAAAACATTCAGACTTAAATTATTTTGATATGTAACTTTTTTCTTGCTCTCCTTGAAGAGAAGCCATTTTAAGCAAATGAGGAAGGAAAAATGCCTAAATGAATTTTTGGGAGGCATAACAGATACATGCAACAAAATGGAGTTTTGTCCAGAGAATTTCTTTGTTGTCAGGTTGGAAATGCTTTTATTAATATTATAAAAAGCCTCAAGTTGTTTTGAAGCCAGTATGTAACAACTGATAACTTGCAAAAGTTTAAAGACTGCCAGAACAACAGGCAGATTTCACAGCACTTAAATTTCAAAAGCTGTAATAATAAAATGTTTAAGACTATCTATCAGCAATGAGATAAAAAAGAAATAACTGAATATTGTACAGCCCATGCTAGCTACATGTATAATATTTGACAAAATATTTTTATCAGGTGGTAATGTGTTAGAAGGAGTTGATAAAGCAGATGAGACATCTCTTTGTTCTAGAGGTGCAAAGACTTCAGACATCTTGGTAGCATTGCAAGTCAAACTCTAACTCCCTGGTGATCTTCTGCAGGTAAAATAAAGTAGTACCTGCCATTACATGGAATGCTTAGAAGAGGAAAAAATACAATGGAGCATGAACTTCTCTGTTTCCTGTCTCTGGGTAGAGGATTGTGTTTGAGACTTCTCTTTTGGGTCAGTATCCAGCTGATAGATAGGCCTCAGAAACAGCAGTGCCAAGATCCAAATTTTAAGGGGCTGGGAAGCCATTAGAGGTTTTTGGGGGAGACACTTTACAGGGAGTCTTTAGAGCCAGACATGTAGTTTTGAGATTAATGAGGTCTTAGTTACTGTGATGAGAGATCAGGCTGCTAGAAAAGCTGGGAAACAGCCCTGATCCTCCAAAAGGGCAATGATTTGGCAGTGTATTATTTCTGATGCAGAGGGAAAGTAGGACTTAAAAAAAAAAAACCAAAACCTGAAAAGTTCTACTCCAAAAACATGATTTCAGGCCACTCATATTATTTAGGCCCTTATTCTATACAATGGGGTTTTTTTTTCCTTCCATAATTCAAGCAAGCAACCCATCTGCAAGAAACCTTGAAATTCTGGTATAGGTTAACTATGGTATTTTTTCTAATTTATTTGGAGCAAGAAACATCCCAAACAAAAAGCAGTATTTTAGCTTATTTTTCAAAAAATATTTCTGACTTAATTAATTATTTTTTCCAGTGGAAATAAAGGGAATGTTTTAGTCTTTTTCTGCTATATTTAATCTTCTAGTGACATATTCCTTTATTTACCACAGATAATTTAATATCCAAAGCCCAAGTGAAGGCTTGCAAAATCTATGTATGTAAGAGAAAACCCAAAACAAAAATGTGTGGTACAAGAGACTTAATCAGGTTTTTTTTTCTCCTACATTACCTCAACAAAATAATCTGTCCCATTGCTCACTCTTCCTTAAACCCAAAATCTTATGTGAAGAATTTGAGAAACCACTGAGAACTGTTACACAACAAGCCAAGTATTAGGAAGGTGTTAGGTCTGAAACATTTTTGAAGTAATTCACTTCTTTAGAGGAAAATGGCCAATTGTTTTATGACAATGAAATAGTTTGTTATAATTGCATTCTCTTTCTGAAAATAAAAAAAAACTAGTTAGATATTAATTTTCTCATATTCAAATACAGGGCAGCAGACAGGATCCCCAAACATTGATGAGGAATTCCTGATAATTGATGCTGTCAAAGTCATTTGAATCAGTTGCAAATTTAAAGGTTATATTTGTATGCTATTTATGATTAATATGAGCAATTGTAGCTATTGACAAACTTTTGCTAACTCAGAGTAAGGAGACAAAACCACATTTTTATTACCTTTAATCTCTTCCTTCCTTGGTGAAGGTGAACAAGGGTACAAGAGATAAGGACATGCCCTGTTGCAGTGAGGGCAGAGAAGGGTCATGAAGATGCTTAGAGGGATGAAGCACTTCTCCTATGATGAAAGGCTGAGAGAATTTGGGGTTGTTTAGCTTGGAGATGAGAAGGCTCAAGGCAGACCTTAGAGCACCTTCCCATACCCATAATGAATCTACAGGAGAGCTGGACAGGGACTATTTACAAGAACCTGCAGTGTAGGAAAAGGAGGAATGGCTTGAAATTGAAAGGAGGAAAGTTTAGCTTAGATGCTATAAAGAAATTCTTTACTATGAAAGTGATGAGCCAGTGGAACAGGTTGCCAAGAGAAGCTGTGGATGCCCCATTCCTAGAATCGTTCAAGGCTAGGTTGGGCAGGGCTTTGAGCAACCTGGTATAGTGGATATTTTTCCCTGTCCATGGCAAGAGGGGTTAGAATTAGATGATCTTCAAGGTTCTTTCCAACCCAAAGCATTCTATGATTTGAAGATAAGTGGCACTCTTTTGACTGCACAGAGAGGAGGCAGCAGAAGGAGACCTGTCCTCACCCAGAGGGCAGGGAAAGGCATTGCCCCACTGTGAGGATTCACAACCAGGATGGATGCTGAGAGTCACAAGGCAGATGAGCAAATGAGCCCTGAACCATTAGAAACTTGTGTGAAGGTACATCACACAGCTCATCTCTTCTTCCCCGATCGCTCTTACCCTGGAAATGTTCTCTGACAAACCACTGCCTTTGCTGGCACAGCACAACCTACTGAAAGAGAGCTGAAACATACTTTTTAACACAAAATCTGAGGCTGCCTTCAGTATCTCTGAATCCTGCAACATTGTGGGAAAGTTCAAAGAACATCTCTGATCACTATGATGTTGAATTTCTAAGAAAACTATAACAGAATTAGGGAAATAAATATGAATTATAGTATTTAATGAAAAAGAATAAGAAGAAAATATTTGGAGGGATTTTTTAGAACTTTTGGATAGAGGTGATTTGAGTATTATAAAGGAAGAAGCCAAAATTGTAACTAGGAACAGAGGTTAAAAGTTTCCTTTTCAAATATTTTCAAATTTTAGCTACAACTTATAAGAGATTTAAGAGAGTGATTTAAGAGATTTTGGGGTGAAATCACTGAGCTCAAGCTGGCTTCATTAGAGCTACTCATGTGAGGAAAGTGAGCAGGATTTGGCCATAAAACAGAAAGGCCTTTGGCCTTGTTTTCATTGCCAAGTATTTTCTAATTGATACTGCATGTAAACTCTGCCCTCTGCTAATACACTAAGTAATCAATGCTATCCAAGCCCATGGCTCATTTTCTGCCTAAAACGTGATTTTGTTTGTATCACTGCCACAGGAACGAGGAGGGAGGCAGGAAGGGGCTGTGCCATTGGACGGCTCCCTGCTCATGGAGCACCATGTTTGTGTTAATTTGTGCTCACTGATGCAGAGGTCACAGCCCTCTGAGCTGCAGTCCCCTGCTAAACCCCCACCCAGCTGCAATCCCCTGCTCTGTGAAGAGCACAGATTCCTCTGCTTCTTCTGAGCATTGCCTTCTGTCCAGGAAACTACCAGCCAGCTTTAAAGAGACTGATATCCAAATCCTTACAAATTTCATGTGACCTTTGGATATCTATCCTGTTAGGGAGAATGTACTCTCGGTGTTGGAAAGACACAATGCCCTGAAGAGAAATGGGAAATACTTTGAGCATCTCAAATGATTTTTTTAAACTGTAGTATAAACTCTGAAACAGTGCTATGAGTTACTGTGATTCAATTTTTTTGTTTTTATTAATTCTGCTATTTTGCAGCATTAAAATCTTAGTAAAGAAATCTGTCCAGCTTCACTGAATAATTCAAGAGTATTTTTAGTACACAAAGTCATGACTTAAGGCTGGTCCCTGAAGTCAAATTTTGCTTCCCAACAATTTCTTATTCTCTGATGGTATCCCTATATATTATAACACCCAATGCAGGTGTTGTAAAAAAGCTACTTTAATATTGCAATCACATCTCAGAATCTGAACAAACCATCTCTCATGTGCACAGTTCCTGGTGGTGGTGCTTGATGCTGATTCTAGAAACTCACTGTATCAGGCACTGGTGATAATGACTTGTAAAAACAGGTCTATCTTCTAAGATTTTCCTCACTTGTCTTCTAGTATTATTGAATAATTTTGTAATATTTACATTTTCTTCACAGGTAGATTCAAAATTTAAGGAATTACAATATCAGGAAAAGTTTTTCTTCAATCTAGCAATCTTCTATCAGAGGAGACTTCCAAAGCATCTTTGAATTCACTCTTATTTGAAGTGGAAAGATCTTAAAATATCCCAAGGCATGCAATATCAGTGAGAAAAGCTCAGATACTGACAATGTCTATGTATTTCTCCTATAATAAGTCATCCTTGTAGCCGAAAATACACACCTTATTTTTTATCTAATTGTGACTCCCAGCCATTGCAGTTTCATTTATAGTTCTTGCTACATTCAAATGGTTATTTCCCCCACCTCATGTTGCTCTTTGGTAAGTGAAACAGAGCTTTGAGTGCTGCACAGTAACATCATCTCATTTGCTTTCTGATCATTTTTCCATGAACACTCTTCAGCGATGAACAGTCAGTGTGGACTACACACTCCAAAACAAGACAGAGGGGATGGAATTGCTCTCACTTAAAATACAAGCCAGACAGCTCCCTGCAAGGTAGTCACACCACACTCTTGTTATAATCAGTGAGGGCTCCTTTTCATGTGTGATTCACAGTGTGCTTTGTACATTTGAGATGAGGTGAATCATACCCTAAAAATGCCTGTTTGAAGATAATGACATCATTTAGATAAATTCTTCTATTCCAAAAGTGGTAGCATCAGTAAAATTACATATGCAATTTTTTTTATCCTACACAATTGCCTCAATTTACCTACTCAGCAGTTGTGTTTGCCTATTTATCCAGTGTTTCCAGAGTGTGCTCCATCCTTCTGATCATCCCCATGGCCTTCTTCTGGACTTATTGCAACAGGTTAACATCCTTCTTATGTTGGGTGTCTCATGACAGCAGAGTAATGAGGGAGAATCCCCCCCCTTTGCCTACTGCCATGCTGCTTTGGATGCAGCCCAGGATGCAATTGGCTTTCTGGGCTGCAGGGGCACATTTCCAGCTTGTCCAGCCTCTCATCCACCAACACCACCCAACATCCACCAACATGCCCAAGTTCTTCTCAACAGATATGCTCTCAATCCGTTCTCCACCCATCCCATATTTATGCTTGTGATTGCCCCAGCCCAGGTGCAGCCTTGAACTCAGCCTGGTTGAACTTCATGATGTTTACAGTGTCCCACCACTCAAGTGTGTCCAGGTGCCTCTGGATGGCGTCCCTTCCCTCCAACCTAGTGACCACACCACACAAAGCTTGGTGTTCTCATACAATGTCAGTCTCTCTGTACTCTTCCCAGGTTACCCATGCTAGGCTCCACCCTCTGTAGGCTTAACACAGACTTATGCAAAAATTCTGTCAGCTGTTCAAACACAGAAAGCATACACATGCAGGAGTGATGCTCCATTTGTGTGAATGTGGGTGTTGAATTTAAAGTCTCAGCACAAGTTTAGTCTCAGACTTCAAAGCCTGTAGATTCCATCACCCAAACAAGAACTTTCTAATATATTCATAGATCTGATTTATCTAGGTAATTACAAGCACTGAGCCATGACACAACCATGTGTTAAAAAATGTCTTGAAGACAAGGTTCTCTTCCAGTGTCTACTGTATCAGTACGCTTTCATTAGAACAATAGGATTTTTAAAATTCAAATTAATTGCTAAAATATTAATAATTACTCTATTGCCTAAACCAATAAATGGTTTAGAATAATCTTGTTATTATTTTTTCCTTGGAAATACCAATTTAACCAAATTGATAGTTTACCAGAAAGGAAAACTGGCAAATTTCCATTACCCCTATTCGTGTTTTTTTCTTAAATTCTGAAAGGTTCTGTTACAACATTTTCTCAAAGCAAAATTTTGCATTTTTTCATGATTAAGAGAATCTTATTTTTAAAAGTTAAGGAAAATATTTCATAAACCTCCTAATAAATATTTATTTTTTCAAAATTAGAGGAAGCTAACAATCTAATCTGATATTATTTTAATATTAGTCTATGTCAGTGCATTTTGCATATGATAAACATAAAAATGCAAAAGCATATGTTTGTGTTAAGTCATAAGAAAAGTATTGAATAGCAAATCCTTAGGAGGCAGTATAAAAACACACAAATAGTTTTGCTTCCTCAGACTGTATTTTGAAATGCAGGATTTTATTGCTGAACAACTACCAAACATTTAATAAGCATGGATAATTTTCTTCCAGAATGCAATTTTTTTCACATATGCAAATTTTTTGCTTCTACAGCATCTTAAAATAAAGCATTTAAAGTGTGACTATGCATTTTATGCCATTTGCAAACTTCATTTCATGCTCCCAACATTTTTTCATTTGAAGCAATAAATAATTGCCTATCTACCTTCTCAGCAGCTATCATAGACAGCCATAGATATGTTTCCCAAGCTGAAAAGCCCTTGAAAACTCTATTTATTGTTTCTTATACAAAATCTGTTCTTTATCTTTAAATTTTAGTTCTTAAACTCTTTTGACAGTCCAATTTTTCATCCTGATTTAGTCTGGGAAAAATGTTGAAATATTAAAAAAAAATTCTTTGGGGATGGGAAAATCATTTTCTGTCCAGCTCCAAATTTCAGTTCCATTTTACTATCAAGAACAAAGCATCTAAAATCCACAAACATGTATAATACATCTGGAAGCAGGTACTTCAACGCTGAGAGATTCTTTGACAGTGAAATAAATTTAATCTCCTTGACTTCCTCAGGTGATTTGTTGCCACACAACCTTCTTCTATTTTATTTTCATTAAATGTATTTACCACTAATAATTATTACCATCTGCTCAAGCTGGGATCTGATTTGTAGTGCTATAAATTAGAATTAGCTTTACAGAAATCAGTTTCATTTTTGCTTTAGATGACAAACTTGGTCATGTTCTACTGTTTTTACTCATGGCTGCTGCAACTTTATAAATGGTAAAGTCTGTAGAAAGAAATTGGGATAAACTCAGAACTCAAGAGACTTTAAGGAGTCACAAAATTTCCAAAGGGCAATAACATTTATAGACACACCAAACATGCACCATTAGGAAGTATTTAACACATCTACATTTCAATTTGAGTGTATGTATTAAAATGAAAACAACAATAATTTAAGAAAATCAAATGGTCTCATGCACTGATTCTGCAAACTTACAATTCTTCCCATGGCAAAGCTTCTAATGTTACTAACCAAGATGATTCTAGATATGTAATGTACCATGTGCATAAAAATTAGAAGTTTTTATATTTCTTATCTTAAAGGTAAAGCAAAATAAGCTAGATATAAGAGAAAGCCAATTGGCTGAAAAGGAACACCTATAGAAAAATAAACTGAAAAAAAGGAATGTATGTGTTTTCTCCTGATACCTTCAAATCAAGGATGTGTACCTGTCCAGAAGTCATGTTTCTATTTTTTTTTCTATTTTTTTAATCTATTTTTTGCTGCTAATTTAGGACTACAAGGCCATTGCTTTCTAAGGTATAAGAACTAAACATTCTAGTAATAAAATACTTCATCAGAGACTTTAGTGGTGGATGCAACTTTGAATCCTTGCAAAATCCTTGCAAAATCCTTGCAATCCTATCACAAAATGTATTCAAGACAAAGACCAGCTCTGTAATTGTGGTTAAGACTGGCCAGCATATCAGAAAATAAATTCTGCGATATTAAAGATGTAATTTCCAGTAACCTTGTTAAAAAAAATTTGCTATTACTCTATACCAAACAGGCAGCATGTATTGCAGAAATAAAAATAATTAGGCAGTATAATGCTGATATTGTGGCAGCAGTTTTACTGAATCAACTACCAAAGAAATAAATTAACTTTTCTACTGTGAAGCTCCAGAGAGAACAGAAAAACTAACTTACCAAAATACAGGGAGAAAGTGTGCACTGTTAGAATGAGAATGCAAGGAAGTTTTTCATTCTGTCTGGCACATCACATACAATTTCAGGGTTCCAGTTATCCTCAGCCATAGTAGTTTCTCTATTTTGGTTAGAAGAATTCATCCTTTCCATCTGGAAAGGTGGTAATTTAGGAGTCAGTTCCAGATCCCACATCCAAGTTCTTCTACATCAAGCTTCTAGAACATTGACTTCCTGCACTCCATGTCCATCACTTCACACACCCAACAGCCTAGTTCACACAGAAGTTTCTTTGTTACTGCTGTTTAGCATTTCTTTGCACTAACATTCCTTATTGCAGTACAATTGTGGTGACTTGCTGGAAGGAGCAATGTATCTGTGTCTTAAGTCATATTGTACTACAGAAGTTCAAGGATCCATTTGATAAAATATGAGATATCACAATAAAATACGCTAATATCATATCAAAGAGAAATACTAGAGATCAGAGGCAGCTAGTACTAGAAACATGCTTTTCATCTAACTTTTTAAAATCAGAATTCAGTGATAGTCTATAAATTCTAAATGTATTTACTTTGATTGTACAGGCATTAGTACACCCATGACTTCTTTTTTACATTAGCACATGCACCCATATTCCTTTCAAAATCTTAATATGCTGCACGCTAGCATATGATCTTGAAACAAATACCAAATATAAAGTTTAGATTTTTAATATAAAAAATATTATGTTTAATAGCATTCCAAAGTAATTAAAATGTCATTGGAGAGGAGTGTAAAGGAAAAACTCACATCTCTGTTGTGGGTCAGAAAAAACTCAGATAAAAATCTTGTCTGTTTTCAATCAGGAAAACAGGAAAAAGTCTTCCACAAGTCAGATGCAGAAACCTTTTCCTCAGCCTGAAAAACTCCATTTTCGCTTTCATATTCTGTTGTTCACATGATGGCTCCACCAGATGTTTTGTAATGGACCACCAGACCACAAACAAGCTGTGAAATTCTGAAAGCTGTTGTAAAACAGAATTGCCACCCTCTGGTTGGCTTTTCTGCCTGCAGGACATCTGTAACAGGAGGGAGGCAAAAAAATGGACAAGAGGGCAAGGACATATCTTAACACTGCAAGTCTTTCTGCTAGTTATAAAACCATTTTGTGGTAGTTTGCATTTAGGAAATCAAAATGTTTAATTAGTGAACAAGGTGAGCATTACTTTATGCTAGGTTTCAGCAGAACTACTGCATTGATTCCATTGATAACACAGCACATCAGCACCATGTCCCTGAAATATATTTGAATTTGAGAATGGCTTTTTAGGTAAAAATATTTCCTCTTATAAGACAGTTGTTTTTCTGGACCACTGTTAGATGTATCTATGCAACATGGATCAACAATGGGAATAGCTAAATTCCCGCTGAGCAACCTAAAGCAAAGATATGTCCAAAATTAAAGGCTCAGGTTCTCGAAGCAGTAAAGGCAAGTTAATTTGTCACTGTCTCTTCTCACAGCATCTCACTGGGACAGCAGCACGACTACACCTTTTCCCTTTTCAGAGCTATCATGTTCAGCAGACCCTAGAAATACTGATACACAGGCTGAAGACAAGCCTTGAAGGCAATGAATTTCATTTTATAGATACATCTTTTCTCAGGCTTGTACAACTATAATAAAAGAAGGAACTGAGGGTGACATGATTTGGTGTGATCAAGTAGTTAAATGTTTAAAAAGCTTATGGCACATTTGTAACACTGAAGATGATTGAAGGAATGAGATGAGGACATTGGTGGAGTGGAAGATGAGAGGCAGATTCCTTAATTCCATTTCACGTCCAAGTCCTCTCCAGGCAGCAACAATGGTTTACAAAAGTTTTTGCATAGACTGTGAAGCTGCCTGTACTGGTTCTCCTTTTTTCACTACTGTTTTCTTTCTCCTCTCATAAGGCTCCTTTCAGATGAGTATTTTCAAGAAATATTAGAACTTCATAAAATTTCATCAGGATAATGTGCTGCATTCCTCTTCTGCAAAGTAACCTGACTTAGAAGACCTATAATAGTTTTTTTCTTTAAATATTCTTTTACTCTGATGAGAGTGAAAAAAGGTGAGATCACAGAATATTTGGAGTTGGAAGATACCCACAAGGATCATCAAGTCCAAATCTTAAGTAAATGGCCCATATGGAGATCAAACACACAATCTTGGTGTCATTAGCACCACGCTCTTACAAACTGAGCTAATCTCAGGGTAAGATGATTTAATAAATAGAAGAAAAGAAAAAAATGAAAACCTGAGTTATTTTAGAGCATAGAGAATGTGGTAGAGTATGAAGGACAAAGATATATTTGCTGCCTTGAACATTTATTTACTTAATTATATTCTGACGATCACAGCCAAGGAGTGAATAAATCCACAATGTTAATGAAATGTGTGATATTTTAAGTCATAAACCTAGGCTGAGGAATGAAGAGATAACTTGCGTGTCAGGTTTTGAATTGATACCAGTAGCTAACATTTATGAAAACTCGTACCTTTCTCAGAGTGGGATTCACTGCTGCCATCCCACACTGTACTGCTGAAACTTGAAACTTGTGTAACATCCCACATTTTGCCTAATTCTGAATGTTTAAGTCTCTGTGCTACTGACAAAAATAAACCAAAACAAAATAAAAAAATAAAAAAACCCAAGTTATTTTCTGGAAGCAAAATGACCAGAAACACTCTAGATTTGGGTCCATTTTCGTCATTTGGTAAGGTTTCTGTGCATTCTGTGTGTGTGAAAAAGCTGAACAACATTCTAAAATTACACTAGATACCTAAATAACTGTCAATCTGTTCTCAAAAAAATGAAATCTGGATTTCTCCTTAGGGCAAAAGTCATATTATTCAGCCTAATGAAAATAAAAGTCATAATGTGGAGGAGTAAAGCATCTCTCAAAAATCTTTAAGCCATCACTCTCTAAGCAGTCCCTTTTAGCCCTGTTGCTAAAGAGAGACAGCTATTTTCAAGGTCTCACTGGAATATTTCTTCAGCAGCAACTCACAGAAGACTCCCTAAATGCAACACACATGTTCTCATGTAGTCTGCAGCTATTCAAGTCATGGCTCATAACAGATTATGAAAACTGTAAGACTCCTGATGGAGATAGCTGCATGCAAAAAAACCTTGTGGTATTTACCAGCCTTCTGGTGTGTGACTACTAATGTGACAGATTGGCTGGGCAAGGGTTTGTAGGGGAACACAGCTGACCAGAGGAATAGTCTGCAATGCATGGTGTCAAGCTCTGGAATAGAGGGGAAAAAGGATGCTCATGGTAATGACATTTGCATTCCCAAGTATATATTACAGATGTGCTCTTCTTTACAGTATTGGCCTGGAAACCTGCCAAAGGTAAGGAGTGAGTTAATTCCTCCTTTTCCTTGGCTTGCACACACTCATTTTGCTTTGCCTATTAAAATATCACTATCTTCAACCATGGGTCTTCTTTCCTTCATTCTGTTTTCATCCTGGCCCTCAGGAAAGGGGATTGAGCAAGGGGTTGGGTGCATTTTTGACAGGTAGCTGAGCCACTTCACAAAGTTAAAATAAGTTGTTATATAGAGACTATTCAGTGAATTACTTATTCCTTCAGATTTACTTTTACAACACGCTTTTTGCCCTATGCCAATTTTTTATCTAATCTGGAAAATGGAAGAAGAAAATTCAACTGCTCTAAGATGTAAGGCTTTCCTCAATCCCAATGCTATTCACAAGTATGTCATAAAAGTAAGTCAGAGATTTTAATTTGCAATCATGTGCTATGAAAATTTAATCATAAAATCATAGAATGATTTGGATTGGAAGGGACCTTAGAGATCATCCAGTTCCAATCTCTCTACCACAGAGCAGAGATACCTTTCACTAGACTAGACTGCTCAGAGCCCCATCCAACCTGGCCTTGAACAGGGCATCCACAGCTTCTCTGGATAACCTATTTCAGTACCTCACCACCTGCACAATAAAGAATTTCTTCCTAATATCTAATCTAAACCTACTCTCTTTCACCTTGAAGCCATTTCCCCTTGTCATGTCTCTACATGTCCTTGTATAGTCCCTCTCCAGCTTTCTTGTTGGTTCACTTTAGATACTGGAATGTCACAATTAGGTCAGCTGAAGTCTTCTCTTTTTCAGGTGGAACAATTTGAATTCTCTCAGCCTTTCCTCACAGCAGAGGTGCTCCATCCCTCTGATCATCTTGGTGGCCTCCTCAGGACTCACTCCAGTAGGTCCATGTCCTTCCTGTGCTGGAGGACCCAGAGGTGGATGCAGCACTGCAGGGTCTGATGGAAGGGCCCAGAGCTGGATACAGCACTGCAGAACAGAGTGCGAGAATCTTCTCCAATTTTTTGCAATTTTTTGCGCAGCTTTGTTATGCTGTGAGAGATGATGCCATCGACTTATATCTTCAGCAGGCCTAAACAGTCCTGACCTTGTGCTGAGGGTCACTACATGAAATTCAGAAACCTTCTGACTGATGAGAGTTCGATTGTTCATGCTGATCTCAATCAAGATTCCAAATGAATATATAATTCTTTATTGTCTATTTATCTTATACCTACTCCAAATTTTCAGCAATACAGAAGGACTACAAAGGAAGCATGTATCTACGTAAGGTTTCTAGGGGGTATTAAGTTTGTTTTTGGATTTTTGTATTCTTTATTTGAGTAACAAAATACTTAGAAAACTTGCCTGTTATAAAGTTTTCCCTTTCTTCCATGTCATATTTTGCATACTAACATAAGAGATATACACTCCAGAGATGATTTATAAGCAGTTAAATAAGCAAGAAATTCTCAGTCATTATAATATCCATCTGTATCCTCCCAAAATAATGTAATCTATGCAGCTTTTATATATTTTACCCCAACAAGCTCAAAAAGACCTATACCTTAAGTTAGGAAATCCATTATTTTGTAAGAATTGTGAAAGTAAACCCCCATACATGTCATTTGTAAGCATATCCCCCCCCAAAAAATTAATTTTAGAAAAGAAAATTTTTAAGATAATTTCCAAGATAGCTTGGAAATTATCTTAAAGTCTTAGTAATCAGAAACCATGTAATGAGTAAATCTGAAAAAGAACAGAGTGGAAACATCCAAATATAAAACCGGGTTTTTTTATATATGTGGTTGTATTTGAATAACAACACCAAGCAAATGGGATTTAGGCACCTAAAGCTGCCAGTGCCTCATGAAAATCCCATCTTCATTGATGGTTCTGTAGTGACCAAACTGCAGTGTCCAGCACTGCCCTCTGGAGATCCCCAAAGCCCTTCACCTGTGACTGCCTTGTCTCGTCAGTACTTGAAACCAGGCACAAATAAAATGCTTATATTAGCAGGGTTAGATCACACCTACAAATATCATTTTCATATGTGTCCGAGTTTTTCTGATGATTGCTCACATGGCACAGGTATCCAATGGCAAACAGAAAGCTGTGAAGTGTTTGTTGAGGATATTCAAAAAGTCCTTGGAAATAAAAAGGCTCCTGACTAGCTCATCACAAGTTCATCTGCTACAGGAACCTAACCTTTGAACAAATATTATTAAGAAAGAGCTATTTGACCAGGTGTAGCTTGCAGGTGGATTTAATTTCAGGTAATAGTCTTAAAATGACAATAATTATCCATGACTTATTTGCCTGTCCAAACTTCTGTTTGCAGAAAATAAACAATCTATAAAAGAGCCATTGACAACTTTGAAGTATTTCCTGCATTTATCAGTGGTAATTCTTGTTTTAAGCACACTTGTGGTCTAGTTTTACTCAATCTATTCAGTCATTGAAATTTACACTTACCTCCCAGTTGTTGAAAATGACAGGAATACATACAACATGGAAAACTGAAAACATGGAAATATGCCACCTCTTTTCCCTCTATGCTTCTCCTTAACCATTTCTTTTTGCCCCTCCTATTTATTGACCTTTTCCCCCCTTTGCCTTCTATTATTCTTTATAGGGCTAGATACTTAAATTAATTTTTTGCTTTGAGTTATTTGTCTGTGGAAACTTTCCTTGCTTATGTTCCTTCTCATTCCCCAGTAACATGATTCTTTTTTTTCTCTTTAAACTTTTCTCTTTTTTTGCCAAAACAGGGGTGCCAAATCAGCTCCCTCCACTTTCAGATGCCTTCTATACCTTTTCACTACCCTTCCTCATCCTTTTGCTTCTGCTTCAGACCAATCCTGCTTTTCCAAGATCTCTTGGGGATTTGTGGGGGTTTTTTTGTTTGGTTTTTTTTCTAACGGTTGGTGGGGTTTTTTTGAGAAGGTATTTGTATCTGATATTTGGGTAGTGCATAAAATGCATCCCTTTTTTCCTCCTCATGTCTCAGTGGAATAGAAAGAATAAAACCCTGTGTGTTGGGTAATGGAACACAAACCTGGGAATCATTTTCACAAGAGATTAGCAGACTTTTTATTGTCACATGGTCCTGGTTTATCAGAAGGAGCATAACTGCTGATCTGATGGGATTTATGTTGGGTAGCACTTTCATACCATGGGACTTTTCAGAAATATTGGAAGGATATACATCTAGGTGGAAGAAAACCCTAAAGTGGGATGGGCTGCTGAGTGTGTGTTATAGGAATTAGTCTGCAAACTGAGCAGTTCCTTGGTGTGACTGGGAGAGTGAGGGTAGTGATTAAGACCGGTTGCCAAATGGGTCCCAGTTGTGCAATTGAACAGTTGACTTGCTGGAATTCCCTTTGCCATTCTTGCTGTTCCAGTCCACAGTATGAACAATTTAATGTCCTGGCAGTCATCTATTTCATTTCCTGCTCAATTTAGCTCTCAAACTAAAAAGAAGTATGAATTTTGTAATGAAACTGAGATACAAAATGCAATGCAATGAATTGGCACTCAAGTGGGCCCTTTGTTGCTTCCTTTATCTACAAATAGAGAAGGCAAATTGGGAATGACAGCCTATCAATCTCAATATCAGGATGCTTATGAGCCATTTTTTTGCCCCTCTATTTCACTACTGAGGTTCAGGCAAAGTGCCCTACTGTGACAAACAGGCTATTAACAGCTGTGAAGTACAAATCTTCCAAACAAACAAAGCATATATAAGTAATGGCACATGTTTTCTTTCTGTGTAGACTTTAGTAGGACAAAGAAGGAAAAAAATCTTCTCACCTCAAAACTGTTTTTTGTTTGTTTAGAACAAATTTTAGATTTTCAATCAGTCAAATTTTAATATTCACAACAGAGAATATTGTGAATATATCCAGAATGCATCACTTGATGTATTCTGGAAAAATTACTGTTGAAAACTTGCTGTGTTATGAGGGGCAAGCCCAAAAATCTAAAACCAAATAAAAACCTCACCTCCAAAACCCACCAAAGAAAGAAGTAGGAAGAAAAACTGTGGTATTATTCTTTCTATTTAACAACCTAATCCTTCGCAGCAGGGGAAAAAAACCAAACCAAACAAAGTTTTCTCAGCCAATGTGTCAAGAAAAAGAAAGACTGAATATTATCAGAGAAGAGAAGCTGGGTTAATTCTCATCCAAATTACAAGTCTGATTGGTTATTTCTACTATAGGTTGAATTAATGCAACCTTGGGAGTCATGTCTGGTGTTTGTACCATTTCTCCATGTTATACTGGAATGCTCTCCACCACAACGATTCTGCTCCTTGTATAGTCATTCTGAAATGTCTGAGGGAAGCTTATACTATATCATTGCCTTTGGTAAGCTAACCAAGCCAAAATTTTAAATTCTTTTGCTAGGAGACACATTTTTCAATTCAATGGTCATGCTCATAGCTTTCCTTGGCAGCCTCCGGTTTTCAAATCTTGTCCAAATAGTTTCTGTATGTTCTGAAACTGATGTATTAGAGAAAGATTCCCTTTATTCAGACACAAGTGGGTTGTTTGAATGTGATACATGCTTTTGCAGTACACCTCTGCAAAACTTTGTGGGAAATTAAGCTGATTAAAAATTGAACATCAAATTCTCTTTGAAGGAAGGAACATGACTAAGCTCCTCAGAAGATTTTTAGAAACTGTACAAAAGTCAACGAAGCAAAATATGCTTATGTGGAAAGATAAAAGAAGCTATAGCATGATTTGAAGAGAGTTATTAGTCTGAAACATCTTAACAGTGTATTTGGATAATTGTCAATAAATGGAGATTGACAGTTCATGGTAAACTCCATGCGCTGGTGTTCACATCCCAGAAAAACCACTGCCCATATATGGAGTTAACCAGAAACAGTTAGAGAAACACTCTGGCTTAAGTGTGGGGCTGTGCTCAGGGCTTTCACTCTGCACTTGCTTTCACACTGCTAATTAGGGAGCTTCCTCCACCTTCAAGAATGGTATAAGGAGAACCTTACACATCTCTTAAAAAACCCCAAACAAACAAACAAAATACATGGTAAGAGTCTAATGCAGAGTAAGTATCAGACTGTGGGATTCCTTAAAGAAAGGGAGTTGCTAAGCAAGTTTTTAATGGCTTACAACTCAAACAGTTTTAGCATAACAAATCAGAAAGATGGAACTTATTTACTGATTGAATTCTGTGGGAAAATACTGCAGAAATGTTATCCTTGGATGTGAAAGGTTAGCATTTTTACAGAATATACAGAACACCCCTAGGGAATTCCAGCACAGGGAATACAAGCTCTCTTACTTATGATTTGGACTCAAGGAAACTGTAAAAGCACCCCGTGAATGCCCAAGGCACTCTTGCCTGTGCTCCTAAACAGAAGAAAAAGACCCCAACCAAATCTCACATGATTTAGTGACACTAAATGGATTTATTCAAAGTTGCAACACCTGCTGTCACTCAAAGCCCACACTTTTCCCCAGTCTCATCTCATTACAGTGTGTTGATATGCATGGGTTTTGAACAAATCCCTCTCATGAACAGGGAGCATGAGATGTGGAATAAGGCACTGGTCTGAAATTGGGAACAGCTCAGACTGTGGCTTACTGCTACATGCCAGTGGGGCTCAGACAAGTAGCTGGTCATGTCCAAGTGTAGATCATCAGATGGTAACTTAGCATCTTCTCATGACTCCCAAATCATTACTCTCTGTTTTGTACTTCTACTGTTAGGCTGCCAAAATATTTTGAGTGCTTTGTAAAGTGCATGAGCAGATCTGAGGTAAAGATCAAGGTCAGTTTTCCAATGAAACAAAATTAATGATCAGTTATTTATGTTTCTGGGATTTTTTTTCTCCACAATGTTTGACTTAAGTTATCTATGGACAGGTCGACTTTTCTTGAGACAACTTAGGTTAAATGGGAGTAATCACACACCAAAACAATGCTCAAGCCACACCAAATCATACACCTGTCTCCAGTGCAATCTATCACTTACTTCAAGCCACAGAATCCCATGTGTGTCCAGATATCAGATAAGAGGCAATAAAAATAACACCTCTGAAACACAGCACTGATAAAAAGCCCTAAATCTTGAATAAAATTAATACTATGCAACTTTACATGTTTAGTCTATGAGAAGGTGGTTCTTTTCTATTGAATAGAAAAGGAGTTTAATATTAATGCTTTAGACCTGGACAACAGATTTTAAATTAATTTAAATTTTAAATGTCTAAGATTATTAAGGTAAATCTGTCTCCTATATCATAGTTCTTCAAAGAAAAATTATCATAGATTGTGCTGCTGTACATATTTAGAATAATCCCAGCAGAATACATAAATTTATTTCCAAGAGGTGTTTTTAGGAATTTGATGAAACTCCAAATCTGAAATATCCACAGAGTTGCTAACATCATAACCTTCTCATTGCTATGGAAACAAATCCAGTGGGAAATGACTGCATATTTATTTTTAAGTGCCAGTAATTTCTAACAACAAAACTTCAAGTCCTCACTTAGTGAAAACACTGTTCACAATTATTTTTAATCTGTTGTCAGATTAACATATCTGGTCAGTTTATTCAAGAAAATATCTGTCTTCATACAGATGAATATGCTAAATATAGCATAGGTGAACTTTATATAGATGTGACCAAAGATAAGCTACAAAGATACAAACACAGAGATAGAACTAAATAAGCTTACTAAAATATGGATATAATTGTTTGGGAAAAAATATTCTATCATGGTCTCTCTAAACCCAAAGACACAGAACCAGTTTCATAAGTGGCTAAAAAAGGTGAATGAAATATGTGATTAATCATAACTTGGAAGATGTAACTGTAAACAAGTTCAGTCAAGATGTGCTGTAACAGAATTTGCCACTAAAATATATATCACAGAAAAACCAGAACTAAAGCAGCCCTATATAATTTTTAGAGCTTGTGGTTATAGATTATAGATTCCATAATAAAAATTTTCACATCAATATTTTTCCTTGAAACTGCACAGAATCCACTGGTCACAACACTAGACCCAGATCAGTATTGCCCTGCCTGTCAAGAAAATGGCCTATTCTTCAACTCTCACCATTTCATTAGCAGTATGGAAGCTACTTATTTCTTATTATTCTTCCAGCAGGAGAGTGTTATGTTGTAAAGAATTCTTTATATATTTGTCTGGGTAAGTACAGAATTATTTTAAATATATAACAATTTTGGGATTAATCACTAATTTAATATTAGTCTCAATAGAAAAATACCTTCCCCAATAAATTTTAAAAATTAGATGGGGAGAGGCCAATATTAACAAAGATGTAAATTTGGAATACACAAAGCTTCTGCAGTAGTAAGAAGAAAACACAGAAGCAATTGAAAATTAATCATAACACATGTTATAATGGCAAATACTCATGATGTATTTTCAGAGTAAATATTTATATTCAGGGAATATTTTTTTTCTTTTAAGCAGAAGAATAAACAACATAATAAGTTAGTACAAGTCCCTAGAAGTAATCACAAAAGAATGATCAAATCATTCTTGTATCAAATACACAGAAGTTATAAAAACTTAGCAAAAATAGGGCAAAGCAAAGCAATTTGGACAGCTTTTCCAAAACAAAATAAAATTGTAAGGAAACAGTCCTACAAAATAGAAGACTATATAACAAAATAGTCTTGTATCAAAAATGCACCTGGTAATTCATTTTAAAAAGTATTGCAGAACAGTCTATTCTTAATTACATCCGGAAGTAGCTGCTGAGCATCTGTACCAATGACGTCCATGCCAGCACGTACTTTCCTTGGGGACAGCAGAGTGCAGAAAAACAATGATGTGAGCACTACAATATCTTCCCACTGCAAGGCTATAGTTTGTTTGTCTGCTTGTTTTTTAATAAAACTGTAGTAATTTCTTCCATTTTCTAAGGGATCTCACAGACTCCTGGCAGCAGATACAATACTAGCCCAGCAGCAATCTGTCTTGTTTCGGATATGAGGAAACATTTCATAGAAACATAAGCATAAAAAGTCGATTCAAGTGAGATTTATTTAGAAGTTGGTATTTGACTGAAGGTAATACTTTAATTTATTTGTTCAGAACATATACCTTCACTGTTCAGATTTTAGAGTGTTGATTCACAGATTAAATACATGAGTATTCATCTTGTGAAGGTACATTCACAAGTTGGCCACTATGTTTTTAATCAGCTGATGCCACATTCTCCACAATGAAGCCACCTGGCTTGGCCAGCTGGCTCTGAGAATTGATGGGGAAATGCATGGAAGAGGAGGGATACTCAGAGAATTTTTCACTCTCCACACTTATCAGAAAGTGTGTCGATGAGAAACTATTGTTTAAAATAACTTGCCTTCTAACACAAGTGCACTCATAATATGGGTTTGGAAGCACAAGAAGTCTGTTGGATTTTATAAAGTAACTGTAAAGTCCTGGCAGACCTGCTTACCAGAGAAGAGGCCTGAATTAAGTAAAATCAAATGAAAGTCTTGTTGGCATCGTTAGATCAGTGTTACCCTGTTCATCATAATATGGTTGACCTCAAATAAACCAGACAATGTCACAGACAGTTCCTGAAAAGGGATGGCATAACCCGGCTTGCAAAGGCACCTGCATGACATCCACAGCTACTAGACTAGAAAAACCCTCTTGATAAGCAAGGATGCTAACTCAAGAATTCTATGTCAATGCTAAATCTCAGTCAAGAATGTTGACTTTAAGGAACTGAAAAATGCTTAAATTAAAAATTAAGTAATTTATTTATTTAAAATAGAATTTACTTAATTTAATGTTCATGTGAGCTATGTATGCTGGGTTGAACTTGGCTGCCTGGCAGGCCACTCCTCAGCTGCTCTCTCACTCCCTCTCCTCGAAAAGATGAGTGGGAAAATAAGATGCAAAAGATACGTTGAGATAAAGGTTATGAGATAAACTCTATTCAACCATCATAGGCAAAACAGATTAAACTTGAAGAAAACCAAATTTAATTTCTTGTCAATTAAAAAAATGTAGGTAGTGAGGAAATAGAAAATATAAATTACCTTCTCTTCATCCACCCCTTCTTACCAGCAACAGCTTCAGCCCTTCATTTCCAACTCTTCTAACTCCTCCTCAGACTCAATGGTGCAATGTGGGTCATCCCCACTGAGGCTGCATTCTTACAATATAAACCTACTCCACCACGGGCTCTCCATGGGCTGCAGTTCCTTTGGAAAATATCCACCTGTGTGCGGCCCAGTGTGGCGGTCAAGCATGGGCTTTGGATGTGGTTTGACTTCATCCAGCAACCAAGTACCATGTGGCCAGACTCTCTCCCTCTGGCCCACTCCCTGTCAGTACTGGGAAGAGAATCAGAACTCGTGGGGTGAAATAAAGACAGTTTAATAGGGAAAGAAAAAGCTAGGCATGCAAGCAAAGCAAAACAATTAATTCACTGCTTCCCATGAGCAGGCAGTGTTCATCCATCTCCAGGAGAGCAGGGCCCCATCACAGCTACTTGGGAAGACAAATGCCATCACTCCAAATGTCCCACCCCTTCCTCCTTTTTCCATCTACTTTATTGACTGAACATGATGTTGTACACTCTGCAATATCCCTCTGGTCAGTTTGGGTCACCTGTCCTGGCTGCGTTTCCTCCCAGCCTCCTCTAACAAAAACATCTCTATTATCAACTCCGTGTTCAGCACAAATCCAAAACACAGCCCCATACCAGCCACTGGGAAAGAAAAGTAACTGTTGCATGTGGGCTATGGGAGCAGCGAAAAGAATATAGCAACAAACTTCTTCCTGCAATGGAGAAGTAAAAAGCCCTTTATTTAAAGAAATAGTACACTTATATAGGGTAGTTTGTGGATACTACGGATAGAAACTATTCCATTGGTGGAAGAGAGGTGACAACCCTGGTAAACATGCTTTCATGAAAACAATCATGTCTCTCATGCATCCTGCATGTGCATAATCATTGTTATAATTCTTTTCTCTTATTTTCTCCTTGAGCAGCATGAGAAGTCCAAGCTGCTTCAAGGCTGCTTTTTCCCTGGCTTTCACCAGTATCCCACAGTAACTCTACCTCAGACAAAACCAACACAACTCTGACATGAATACCTGCTCCAGCTTGGTCCTCTCTACCATGCAGGGCAATCTCTGCTCCAGGGCCTGGAGCAGCATCACCCTCCCTCTCTGTTCTCACCTTGGCACTCATGGGGCTGCTTCTCTCACCTACTCTTTCCTCAGAATCTTCTGTGTTTTGCCCTCTCTTGAATTTGTTGTCTCAGCCGTGCCCTGCAGCTGGCAGTTGGATCCGGTTGGATCTGGTTGGATCCGGCTGGAACTGGTTGGATCCGGCTGGGGCAGCCTGGCCTCCCCTCACGGAGCTGCCGCTGCTGCCAGGGCCTCACACCCGCACCCTGTGCAGTGTTATTGAAGATATTGAATAGAGGATGAGCGGTTGGATCTGGCTGTGTCCGGCTGTGTCCAGCTGTGTCCAGCTGTGTCCGGCTGTGTCCGGCTGTGTCCGGACTGGGGCAGCCTGGCCTTCCCTCACGGAGCTGCCGCTGCTGCAGAGCCTGGCACCCGCACCCTGTGCAGTGTTATTGAAGATATTGCATAGAGAATTAGCAGTACTTAATCCATGTAGTGCATGTGCTGCCAGGGGCTGGAATGGAAGCATTTCCCCTTAACCATCATTGTTGTTTGAGTTGACCCCAGCGGTCACAAAATTTGAGAGCCACTATCTTTCACCACAGTTTACTTAGCCTTTAGCCTTTCAATTGGTGAGGCCAACGGGGATGTCAAATACTGTGGTTATTTCAAAAATGTCACAGAGGGACTGGACCAGCTGCTTGCACGGAAGCTGTGGACACCCATAGGGGAGTAACAAGGCACACTCGCTGCCATCCTGCCCCCAACAGAGAGGCTGCATCCGCCCTCTTCTACATGCTGATCCATTGAGTCATCCTGTGAACCCAGCCTCACTATTTTAAGATTCCATTGAGCATACCATGTGGCCATAAATAGAAACATGTCTGAAGGCAAATAAATACAAAATAAATTGCTCATTTTAGCTCATTGCAGAAACTGTAGAAAATAACCGCCCTTTCAACAAGAAAGTCAAGGCAGTTTTTTGCCATTTTTAGCTAACAGTTCATCTGTTTCCTTTGAGATAAAGCATATTTCTGTACTTCGAAAATTCTGTAATCTGAATAAATTAGAATCTATTTTGTCTCTTTCCAATATCTTAACAATTTTCCTCTTCTTTATTTATTTCAAATAATTTACATTTTAATTCTGTCCAGATGTTAAGATTCAAGTTTCCAATTTCTGGCAAAATTGTCATCCTGTTTGGCTTCTGATGGCAGGAACTGATGAAGTATGCAGTCACAGATTACACCTGCTGGCTTTGTCTTCCTTGAGGTTTCAGCCTCTGCTTTACCCAGTATCAAACAGGGGTTTGCTAACACAATGTAAGCATGACTCTAGTTGGAGTTGACTGGAGCATAATGGTGTTCAGGACAGATATCTGATCTGCTGAAAACTGTATTTTGAGGAGACATACATTGCTGTAAAGACATCTGTCTTCATATTATGCAAGATCACTTTCAGGACTTTAAAAGCATGGAGAAATTGGTGGTGTGTGCCTATCATGGCTTAAACCCAGCAGTCAACCAAGCTCTACACAGACATTTGCTCAGCCATCCTCCTCCTCCCCCAGTGGGATGGGGAACAGACTCAAAATTATAAAATTGAAAAAAAAATCGTAAGTTGAGATAAAGACATCTTAAGTAAAGCAAACAAAATCTGCATACACAAGCAAAGCAAAACAAGGAATTCATTTGCCTCTTCCCTATGAACATCTCCTCTGCCTTCTTCCTCCTTCTTGCCCTAGCTCTATATGCTGAACGTGATACCATATGTGTCATGTGGCATATACCTTGGGTCAACTGGGATCAGCTGTTCCAGCAGTATTCCCTCCCAACCTCTTCTGCACTCACTCATTTGCCACTGATGGACTGCGGTAAGAAGCAGCAAATAGCCTTGATGCTGTGCAAGCAGTGCTTAATGATGAGAAAAGCAACTCTATTTTCACCAAAAATCCAAAACCACAGCCCCACACCAACTTCTATGAAAAAAAAAATTAACTCTATTCCAGCCCAAACCAGCACAATGGCAAAAACCTGTAAACTTTGGAAGGGCTAGAGTGTTTGAATATTCAGATACACAGCTCTCACAGCCCCAGTCTGTCAATGTGACAGTTTACAAAAACTGAAGCTCTTTTCCTGAAGAAGAAGATGAAGGACCATATTAAATTATAAAGAAAGCAGCGTTAATCACGACGGGCAACAACATTGCAGGAAATTTGAAAGGCAGTACTAGAAGTCATACAAGCCAATATTGACAGAATAGCAGAAGTGAAAGCTCTAAAGTTATTTCTATCTTTGCTTGGCCCAAGGGAGCATGTTACACAATTCAGTTGGAAATCCATCAGAAATATCCTTGCCTTGGTATCCCCATCTGTTTGTTCACTCTGTACCTATTAACAACCCAAAGCTGTCCAATTATTTTTAAATGTCATCTTGATGAAGTCTCTGCAGGAAAACATGCACACCCTTGTGTGCTTGCTCAAGGTCTGACAAGCACACAATATGTTTACATGACCCACATACAGAAGATTAGGTGCCCAGGCTTGGGCATCTTCTTTCCAGTCAGAAGAGCTCTTTTCCTTCTGAATCAGTCAATGATTTTTTTTAAAGTTAAATTAAGTGCTAAGTATTTTTGTAATAAGTTTTGGTTTTAGTTTTCCCAGGAGATGATTCACTCTAGCCCAGGGGCTGCAGCAACGTCAACATCAGGTAAGGGAAATCCATAATTCTTTTGGAGAAGTACTAGAGTTAGAAATGCATAATGAATTTGGGAATCTAAAAAAAAAACAAAAAAAAAAAAAAAAACAAAAACAGCAAAAAGAAAGGAACAAAATGGCATGAAGGGAACTAATGATTTTGTCACATGATTCTCTCTGTTGAAAGTGATATACTGGATGGAGGCTAATCTTTTCACATAAAACTAACACAGAACTTAGCACAGAAGCACAGAAAGAGGCAGTTAAGAAACATCCAACTAAACTGGATGGTTGCAATTAGAGAGTAGTGGTCAATGGCTTAATATCTGGATGGAGGTCAGTTTTGACTGCTGCCCCTTGGGACCTGTACTGGGTCCAATACTGTTTAATGTCTTCGTCAGTGACAGATAGTAGAATCAAATATACCCTTATCAGGTTTTCAGATGACACCAAAATGAGGGTTTGATTGACATGACTGAGAGACAGGATGCCAGAGAGAGGGATCTGAACAAGCTTAAGAAGGAGGCCCATGGGAGTCCCATGAGATATAATAAAGTTAAGTGCAAGATCCTGTTCCTGGGTAACAGTAATTCCAAGTACAAATACAGTTTGGGCAGAGAAACGGATTGAAAGCAGGCCTGAGGAGAAGGACTTAAGGTGGATGAAAATCTGGACATGACCCAGCAATGTGCTCTTGTATCCCAGAAGGCCAATCATATCCTGAGGGTGCATCACAAAGTATCATGGTCAGTAGGTCAAGAGAGATGATTCTTGCCCTCTACTCCACTTTCATGAGACTCCCACCTGTAATGCTGTGTCCAGTTCTGCAGTCCTCAGCACCAGAAAGATGTGGACCTGTTGGATTGAGTCCAGAGGAAGGACACAAAAATGATCAGAGGGCTGGAGCACCTCTTATATGCAGACAGGCTGGAAGAGCTGGGATGGTTCATCCTGGAGAAGAGAAAAGACTCCAGGGAGACCTCATTGCAGCCATTCAATACTTAGAGTGGGCCTATAGCAACATTGTGAACAGACTTTTTACTAGGTCCTGTAGCAATTGGACAATGGGTAATAGTTTTAAACTAAAAGAGGGTATATTCAGCCTAGAAATATAGAAGAATTTTTTTACATTGAGGGTGGTGAAACACTGGAATGGGTTGGCTAGAGAGGCTGTACATGACCCATCTTGGAAATATTTAAAGTTGAGTTGGAAAGGGCTATGAATGACCTGATCTAGTTGGAGATGTTCCTGCCCACTGCAGGGAGATTGGAACTAGATAATCTTCCAAGGTCTCTTCCAACACAAACCATTATATGATTTTGCATGATTAATGAGTATTACAGCATAGTGGGTCATAACATGCCATCTTTCCTCTGACAGTGCTGAAGGTATTTTAAAAATATTTTTTAAAATATTTTTAAATAGCTGAGCTGCTTTTTTATGAAAATGAGGCACAAAATTTGCAAAATTAAATCTTTGACAGCCTCTAATGTACCACCAAAAATGAACAGAATTAATCTGAACAGGAAGTCTGATAATGTAATCAGAGTGAGAATTGTAAATCGCCTTGTTACAAATCATATGGGTTTTTAATGGATAAAAATGGTTGAAATATTTCAGCTAAACAGTCAGTATAGGATATCCAACTAATTTATTTGTACTTCAGAAAGCATTGCAAACAATCCACTAAACAGGCAATTATGAAATTAAATAGATACAGGGTAAGAGATAATGAACTTCCAAGGTGAGAAACTGGTCAACTTCTAAAACAAAGATATATTAAAGATCTACAGATTTAGGGGGCTAAAACAGTCTCAAAAAAATAGAAAGAAAAAAGATTATTCCACAAGATTTAAAAACTCATCCAAAATGCAGCAACGACACTGTTTCTTGGGAAGTTTACCCTGCTAGAAACAGATCCTAATCTTTGTGCAACCTCTTAGAGACTTCTTAAACAACTAATTGGGAAACAGAAAATATTAGAATACTGACATGGGAAAACTGACCAAGTGAAAGAGGTCTTAAACAATGTCATAACTTAACAAGTCTGAACTAGTCACTTCAAACAAATTATTGAATAATACAGTAGAGTTGTAAGGAAATGCACATGGCAAAAATAGTAAGAGTCAAAGAAACCTCTCTACTAAGAAGAGACTGAAAAATTAGAAAATATATAAAATAATGGTTAGTATTTTTTTCTGATCTTACCTCAGCATGCCCAATTGCATACAGAGGAATATAAGATAGCATTTGTTTACAAACTGTGTGTGTTGGTTTCACGTGCTAGCGGGGAGGGGTGGATTCACCTCAGGGAAGCGACATGATGCTGGGGAACAGAGGGGCTGTCCCGTCTCTGGGAGCTTCCCCTGTGAGCTGCTGGCACCAATCAGAGAGCTGATTTAGTAGTGGCCAGCTTGGGAAACCAATTAAAAGTTATTTCGCTTTCACAAATCACAGTGGATCAGGCTAACTAGCTCTCTTTCAGTTTCCGGCCTCCGGAGGTACGGTGGTCTCTGGCTGGGGCCCCAGCCCGGCCGCATGGTCCCGGCCCCCTGACTGCATGGCTCCGGGTGGCCCTCGCGCGGCCCCGGCTTGGTGGGGCTCGGATCTGCTCGGCTCGGCTCGGCTCTGCCCGGATCGGCTCCCCCTCTCCATGTGGCGTGGTCGAGCGGGGGGATGACGGCACCACCAAAGGCTCTCCTTTCCCCCTCCCCACACCGTTCTGAGAGAAGAGGCCTCCAGCTCCCCGCATGGCTTCTTCACAATCTGGACACTATTGTAATTCTTTTAATTCCTGGATAAGATTCTCAATCTCCTGAGCTCCCCTGAATGAGAAGAAATAAAGCATGGAGTCTACAAAAGTCAACGGAATGAAGATAAAGTTCCTGATGGGAAGAGATTGAAAAGATGCAACTGATGAGTAGCTGAAAACCTTTTTTGTGGGGCTATGAGGGGAATGTGACCACACTAAAATTTCCTTTAAACTGTGAAATATACTTGGGGAGGTTTGGAGTGCTTGAGAAGAAGACTTTTTTACCTCGAGGAAATGAAGTTCTCTGTTTTGGGACTAGAATATGAACAGAGACATTTGATAGAGAAGGAGATGAAGAGAATTTTGTTTTTCGGCAGCCTGTCTTTAAAAGTAGTACCCCATGTGTGCATCATAATCCATAGCACAGCTCTGGAAGGACTGCAGGGATGAGAGGAGAGTCATAATCTGCAATATTTCCCAGGCAGATGTAGATTGTGATGGTGAAGACCCCCCCGTAAGCCTAAACCAAAAAAGGAACTTTTCTCTCTAGAGTGAACTGAAATGATTATTTAAGCAGCTAACTGACTGAAGTGTTCTCTGTATGTTGTTGTTAAGGAATGTGGGATGAAGGAAGGGGGAGGAGAGAACAATCTAGGAATCGTATTCTGAATTTTTTTTTTGTGTTATTATTAAATTTCTTCTTATACCCTTTTAAGTTCTGAGCCTGCCGTCTCTACTCCTAAATCCTGTGTCTAAAAGAAATTAAATATATTAAAATTGGCAAAACCCAAGTCACACCGTGACACTGTGTAAATGGCCTATATAATTGCCACATGGTGTTTAACAGTATAACAATATTAAAAGAATGTTTATATGGAATCACCACAAATAAAATCACTTATAAGGGGAACTGCTCTTATGCTTCAGGACATAATCAAACCAAGAAACAATGGGGCTAGAAAGAAAGTTAGTGTTGGAGAAACAATACTTACATCTGCTAAATATAAGTGGGCTTCCTGCTTCACACATTCATAAGTTCTTGTGATAAAATGTTGTATGTTTTCTCACATTGCAAGCCAAAAACACTGTGTCTGGCTAGGTTTATTGCTTGCTCTGTTCCCAAGTGAAACTGTCTGTAACTCTTTAGTTTCCTACATTATTTTAACAGCTCAACTGGGCCCTGGAGGTCCTACATCCTGCATCTCAAAACACCATCAGGGCTGTGCAATATTGGCCACTCTTACAGAAATTATCTGACTTCACAGGATTCCCTTTTTTTCCTAATTTCTTTCTTCGAGCTCAATATGTCATTGCTTTTATTTAGTACTATAAATCTGCCAGTCACGTAATCTCTAATTTTAATCCCTGTACTGTTTTGGGGATTTGAGAGTGTGCAGAGTGCTCAGGACTGCTTTCCACATGCATTCTGCTTGTTTTACAGCCCTATGCCAGCTAAAGGTTATCATCCCAGCTAGCCAGTATTGTATGTTGCAGTGAAGTTAAAATCTTGAGCAGCCCCAGATCCATCTAACCACCTAGCTGAGCCGTTGAAATTAAAGAAATTTAGTGCTATTATAAACTGCAAATGATGACGAGACAATTTCTGAATCCTTCTCTATGAGACTGCATTCAAACTGAAGCCTCTTCTCTTCTTTTTCTCTTGTCAAGTATTAAAGATCTTGACACATATGTAGACAGTGACAAAAAGTAGTGGGTGACCCCACCTGCTTACTCAAGAAAAGGCACATAAGATGCCTGGTGTCTGGCCATACTTCCAAGACTAAAGAAGCTTTAAATCAGCTGTTTTAAAGCTTTTTGGTTTTCTCTTGCTGACAATTAACTGGGCAGTAATTGTCTGATAAGGAGCTTTTTCTTTTGTAAAATATTTTATTCCAGAAGGTGCTGGTTATTTTTGAATCCAAATAAGAAAGTCATATAGATTTCCAAAGAAGATAACTATTTTATTAACATCCCAGAAAATATGTACTAAATTACAAAATGGTATGCCCATTCTGATTCTGGAAATTCTGTGATGACACAGCATCTGACAGAGCTCTGGTCAGAATATTGCATACAGTACATAACCTGTCCATGATGAAGTTCACCAGCATTAAAGCCTTTATTGGATTTTCCTACAAGTAAACAACTCTATTCATCATTTCTGCTGTTGAGCAAAAGGATGTTTATATGAAAACATCCTGTTTCACTTTGAGATAAAGAAAAGGACATGCTGGTGGCGTCATTACTGGTGATCCCACGTCAAGAGATTTGTGCCATTTAGCACAGCCCTAAAGGCCAAGTACTCTTTGAAGTAAAGCACAAACCTGAACCTACTCAGGTCAGCTGCTGTGTGGATCAATAACTCCTCATCCTACAGCAGTCTTTGTTAAGGAACATGACAGAAGTCACAGTTTCTAGGATTGAAAAACCAAGCACACTGTTTCTTGGAAACCCATTATAGGATTATGGTCCTCATAGGACTTAAGCATTTATTTATTTATCTACCTAGGTTCCTTCATTGAAAAGACATATTTTGTTTTAAGGTTTGAAGAAGAGCTGTGCCTTTTGGTTTATTACACTATCCCCAGCTGACATTCTCCTTCCACAATAGACGTACAGATTTCTGGAAATTTACACTTTCTGATAAGTTTTGTATAGATTTCAGTATGATATCTGAAATTATAGATATAGACAAATGGAATAGCTTTGTCAGTGAACACTTCTTTACTGAGATCCTCTGGAGAATGTCTTCCAATACTTTTGAAATGGTGTAGGGCATGGAAGAATTCAGTGCAAATGTGACTTCTTCCTTGTGAGTTTTAGACCACAACCTAAGTGATTGGTCATGGACTTGAGATTGGTTTCACTTTAATAAGAAGATATGAATGTTAACCTTTTGCCTAAGTTATTTATAAGCCTTTAAAATCTCTCTTAAAGTCAGAGGTTCTTGGGGTTAGCTTTCTGTTGTCTATACATATAGGACATATATTGTCTTTCTCCTCCAAAAGACAACACATTTTGTCTTTCTCCTCTCAACACAGAAAGAGAATGACCCTTTTGCATCTGCATACTCTTTCTCCTTTTGTCTGTTATTATATTAACCGAAGGATATATTTTCCCTTGATTAGAATTGTAGGATCATAGGATAACTAAGGGTTAAAGGGACCTTAGGAGGTTCTAGTTCAACCTCTTGCTTAAAAGCTGGGTCAGCTCTGAGGTCAGGCTGGGTTTTTCAGGGCTTTAACCAGTTAAGTCTTGAGAAACTGCAAGGATGGAAGTGCTTAGCAAGTGCTAATTAGAGAGGGATAGGCCCTCAATGAACTGGCTGTGCTTCTGCTAACACAGCAAGGGAGATGCTCTTGGCCACCACTGCTGGCTCAGGCTCAGGTTGCTGCTTACCAGGACCCCCAGGACATCTTCAGCAGAGTTGTCCTGGGCACACAGGCCCCAGCTGAGATCACTGCAAGAAGACTAATTTCATTTGATGTACTGATTTGCAGAGTTGTTCTTATTGTGGAAAAGGGATTTTAAGAATTTAGTGACTCATCATAATAATGTTATCCATGAAGCACACAGAAATTTAACCATTTCCCCACAGTTCAACAGCCTCTGAATGCATACCTTTGTGCTTGCCTCAAAGTACACTGTTTCAGTCCTTTTCCAAAGGATTTTGGACTAGTTTACTACTGCAACTGGTAGTACTTTTATATTTAATGTTCTTCAATAACTCTGGTGTCTGAACTACACATCTTCTATCACTCGCCATCAGGTAAGACTTCTATGTTCTTTAATATTACACTCTTAACACTGAAATGAATGTAAAAAGTTTATTTTCTTGTGGAGTTTTTTTTTTTTTAATTATTTCTCTTGCTATGGCATCTTCAATCCACCCTTCAGTCAAATTCTTGCATACAGGTTACTGTCAGTGTTACTGATAACAATGAAACCTTTCTCAATGTGAATTATTTATATTCTGAAAAAAATTTCTTTATACATAGCATTGGTTTGTATCCAGCATTATACCTGAAGACCCTTCCAACAGGACATTTGCTAATGACATTCTGAATGTTTCCTCAATTAACACATCTTCCTGTTTACTAGTTTTGTTTTACCTTTGCATATTTGATGGCTCTCATTTCATTAGTAATGATTGTCCTTGCATCTAGTATTATTTTAACTGTTGTGGATTATTCCCATGCATGTAGCCGAGATCACAGCTGGATTTTCCCCTGGCATTCCTTTAAAGAAAATCTGTGAATTCTTATATTCTCAAAATCACAAAGTTTGGGAAATTAATACAAGTATTCCCTGAAGTTTCTATTTCTTCAAGAGCAGACCATTTCAATTTATAGTTATCAAATTGCTTCCCATTTTTCATTCATCCAAGGAGTGAATTTATTTGGCTTGGGCAATTCATTTTACTTCATGGTGGTAATATCTTGTTTCTTTCTCTTTATAAACAGATTGTCTGATGTTTACTCAGAGTGGCCTTAAGCATTTTCATTTTTCCTAGTTTTATTTATTTTATTATTTTTACTATTGCTCCATTTCTATGCCACAAGAAAAGTTCTGAGGTTTTTTTTCCCAAAATAGGTTTTTTCATAAACTTAATTTTTTAAAGAATATGTTCAGATCAGCTCTAATATCCTCATGAGGCATATGAGAAAAAAAAAGTGGAAAAGTATAAAAGAAACAATTGAAACCGATGTTTTGGACCTAAATATGGATTCTGTATGCTGTGGTGGAAACCTAACCTTTTCAGGGAATCCACTGCATATACTAGAAAATCTGGTTGAGTTCTTTTGGTTTCTTGAGCTATTTTTTTACATGGATATAGATGGCTTTATGTTCTAAGTAATAGAAACTTAGGATTCTTCTAAATTTAAACAATAAGAGATCATGTGTCTACTCAGTTATGTGTTCCAACCTTGGACTACTCACATGGAATCACATGTATATTTCTGGCTGTCAGTAACCCCAGTTGGCTGCTTCCTTTTAGATATCCCAGCTTAATAGAATTTACCTTACCTTGTTGTTTTGCGTAGAATTCCAAACTACCTGTGATCCTGTGATCATCTAAACAAGGGCTTCCCAGCTTTGAAATTTTCTGAGGCTTTTTGTCTAGGGCTTCTATTTTCAGTAAGTTTCATCAATTCAGTTTTCATAATCTCTTCTCTATAGTGTTTTTCTTTCACTTGTGATCATCCTACCTGTTGTAGTCTGAAAAATTACAAAATTCTGATGACAAGACTCACACTTCCTTCCCCCATAACTCTTAACAAGATATGTAGTTTATGGGAACTGATTCTGTTTATGATGATCCAGACAGAGGAACCTGTGCATTTTTTTACCTTTGTGGAAACAGACTCAGACTATTCCTGCCACAGCAAACAGTAAAGGAATTTTCTATAGCTTACAGTTGCTTGATCACACCTTGTGATGAGCAAGGACACAGTCAGTGCTGCAACAGCCTGCTCTCATCTCAGGCAACAAAATCTCAATCTTCACCATTGCATGGATTATTCAGTTGCATTCCTCTGGAACAAACAACATTACTGGAACTTTCAGATGTGTTAAACTCAGCTATTTAATGAGTCCCTTTTTTATATTGGGATGGGAATGTGTTGGGTTTTGATTTTTTACAAGCTTCTCGTGGATTGTGACCACCACAGTCCATAGTTAGAAGCCAGCACCCCTCTAGCTGTCACTCATTAATCTCTCACTTCATTCTTCTTTATTCTTAAAGGAACTGTTCCCACTTCTCATGTTACTTTGTACATAACATTATTAAAAGATAAAGTCAATATATTGATTGCTTCACTAAAAATTAACAAGAAGTTCTTTGCAAAGACCTTCTGGTATTAATTCACTTTGGCTTGCTGATATCTTTTTCCTTGAAACTTCTTTCCCTAGGAGATATGTTTGTGGGGATTTTAGGAACAATTACCTATGTAAGGTTTAGTCTCAATTTATGTGCACCAAACAGAAACTAATTTCAATTTATATTATTGATGATAAAAGAATAGCTGCATCTGTATAGGAGTATTTCTTTATGTAACAAATGGAATTTCAGCCTGGTGAAACCAGGGGCAGAACCATATTTTCTTTACCAGAACACAAATTTCAATCAAAACACCTCTCACAGTTCAAGAGGAAGAAGAGCAGTCTTGCATTTACCAAGGCAGGAAAAGTAGGGGAATATCTTTCCAGTATGTTGTTTTTATTTTTATGTAACAAAATTTTCTCTATAAAATGTCCTTATAACAGAGGACCATTTGCTAACAAACTTCCTCTAGCAGAGAGCTGATCTATCACTTACAAAAAGTTTCTAGCTTTCTGAACTGAGGCTGAGTCATATATGTAGCTGTATACAATAGGTCCAAGTGTGGACAAACAAAATATCTACTACGAGTCAACTCTACACTGTTATGTCCTTACCTGTAGTGTGGGACCTAATTGCTGCCAACATAAATATGAGATACATTTAAAGACTGTACCACCATTGCTTGAAGTTTCAAAGAGAAATCTTGATGTATTGCCTGTTCAAAGAAATGGTGTGTGATGTCTTTTTATCTGTGAATAGTTCGGTCAGGTCTGTTTTGAGAATATGGCTGATACTGATTTGTGAAGTGTTTGCACATCTGTCTTCCCATCTAGACATTGGACTTTTATACCAGAGGCTTCATAGACTGGGAAGACAGAGAAATGAAAGATTCCCTGATGGCCTTAAAGGAAAAAATTATCACAGGTACCTGAAATTCTTTGAGATTACCTTGCATGCTAATCATTCCGGACAAAAAATATATGCAACATGGGGAAACACCTGGCACAGTCTTGGATGCCACCAAGGTTTTGACTTTTTCAAATATTCCTGCCTTCTGTCATCTTTCCTGTTTATTTACTGGAACTTTGATTTGTATTTTTGTCATCCTACAAAGCATGACTACTAACGAATATATTTAATGAAATTATTATGGTTTTCCTCCAAAAAACATGCCCACCTTTTCCTTTTGTGTTCTTGATTTTAATCTACTTTTAGCTCTAATCTCTCTGTCGCAATGATTTGATTCTGGTCCTTGCGATTTTCTTTTTACTTTTTCTGTTTCTTTTCTCTGCTGAGTTTTCTTTATGTCAAATTGCTTTTTGCTTTGCTCTTTGCCTAAAGAAAAACATGTTCTGGACCCTTTGTAGTGACTACAGATTTGTACCCCTGCATGGTTTGACAGTAGTGTTGGATTGGTTCCTGCCACTTTCCAGATATAATTTTGAGGTGGAACTGAGAGAGAAGGAGCTCAGGGGAAAGGGTCAAAGATCTTTTTTGTTTGTTTATTTTCTCTATTCCCCTTCACAGATACAATAGAAAGAGTCAAAAGACAGAAATACATTTCCTAAGTTTGGGGTCAGCAATATGGTATAAAGATATGTATGTACATTTTGATGTTTTGACAATAACTACCTGTAAAAATGAAGCAGGGAAAAGACAAGAGTTATTACTATCAATTACTAGTTTGCCAAGGTGTAAAAATTCCAACAATGTAAGCATATTAGAAGCTGTAAAAATGTATCCACAATAGAGCTCAGTTTGTAAAGATGGTGGAAAAAAAGACTCCAGGTCTAAACGTAAGTCTGAAAGGAATGTGCTAGTCCTACACAAAGGAGTACAGGCTCCTTTCAAACCAGAAGGCAGAGCCAGACAAATTGCAAAGGGAGGACAAAGCCCCCTTCCCTAAGTGACCCTGAGCACCAAGAGTTCAAGTCTATGTCCTGTTTAACACCAGTTGGGAAAGAGAAGATGCATGCTGCTTAGTTTTCCTTCTTGAACTATACTTGTGATATTCTGTGAAGAACAGAAGTTCAACCCTTCTCAGCCTTCAATGTATGGGTTGTCCTAACTCCAGAGCAGCCATCCACCCTTCTGCTTTTTGCTGTGCCCTGTGATTTCCCTTGTTGGGGTGAGTCCTGCCCTTCCTGAGGATATTTAACCTGCTGAGATGACCTCTACTCCTCCCTTTTCACTCTGTCCATCCCACCTCACAAACTGAAGTGACTCTCCCATGAAGCAGCGCTGTTACTATCTGGAAAGAACGTGTCTCCCTTCCTGCAGGCAGCTCCCAGTGCAAGCCAGTGTGCAGCAGGTAGAACAAAATAACCCCCCAAGTCTTCCTCCCTACAGCCTGGCCAACTCTTTTCGAAGAAACACAGTGTACAGTAACTGTGAGTAAAACCATTAAATAGTTGCACAATCCACGACAAACATCAAAGACCATTTTGTTGTTTTTGAAATTTATGTAGCAAAAGTTTGATATGCACACCCATCCTTGCAGGACTGATTTGTAATCCATGCATCACTGAATCTCTCTCGAGAATATTGCCACTGTATTTCTATGGAGTGATCCATCACCATGTAATCTTGATGGGAGTTGAATCACACCCATAGTCCTTTACACCTTTATGTACTATTGTGACTTTATTTCCAGGAAATCTCAGCTGGGTAATTGTCACAAAAGCTTTCTATCAGGCATGTTCCTTGTGGAGTCCTTAGGTCTTCATGAGCAATCAGCAGTACATCATACCTATCTATGAGAACACCCTTATAGAGACAGATAAAGTGGGATTTTCAAAATACCTAAGGGAATCTGACTTCTACTGTGCTAGAGAAACCTGTCCTAAATTACAAGATAAAAGGCTTTTGCTGTATACTGCTTTTCCAGTTCTGTTTTTTTTTTTCTCATCTATGATCCTCGATCCCATTCCCACTTTACCTTGCTGCATTTAAGAGCTCTTTCATGTTCCATTTCCTGATTGAAAGAAGATAAAGGCAAAGACAAGAATAATTAGAAAATACAGACACCAGCCATATTGTTAGTATCATACATACACTAAATAAAAGCATCTTGTGAATGAGTGTACATGTATAGTGGTCTCAGTCAGCCAGCATTAACCAAGTGGAAAGTTTGGCAATATCTTCAGTGGAAAAGATTGGGAACTGTGTGTGCTTGTAAGCCACATGTGTGTTTGACACTTAGAAACACAGTTTAGTGCTGCACTTGGCAGTGCTAGGTTTACAGCTGGATATTATATGACACACAAACCTTACTCACTTTTTTAAGTTTTGGGAGGCACACTTTCCACACACAGCGTGTCAGGATACCCAGAGCATTCCACTACTTTTGCATTTTGCTATCCAGGAAGGACATGCATCTTAACCTCTTCAGACATTTAAAATAGATTTGTGCCTAAAAATGCGTCAGCATGGACTACTGTGCTTAATGGAACAGAAATAGTAAATTTCCATACCTGTACCCAGAAAGTATAAGGCTACAGTCTTCTGAGGCTTACAAATTTTGTACATAACCAAAATGAGAAGTCATCCTTCATTCAGATGATACTCAAGACTTCATTCTTTTTTCCTGGTGTTTATTAAAATGATGAAGCAACGACAGCATCCCCTGGGGACATGGAACACTCTGGAGTGGAAGTGCTGGGAGTCATAGGGCAGCCTCTTGATAGTAATAAAATTATTATAACAATCAGTGTTCTTCTAGCTTATACTCTAGTATCGTAAAATTCTTGTCCAAAGTGTTTTTAGAGTAAACTGCTAATGAGAAATAATGAAATGATGAAAATTCTTCCTTCCGCAATTTCTTATTTAAGGCACCAAACTCCCAACATTAACTTATTCCCTTCAGAGCCATATGGCAGACTCTGGCTTACTAACTTCCTGCCTAATGGGTCTTTCTTCACAAATTGGGCTTATATGGGTTTATTTTTCCCTGCAGAGAAGATAGCTGGATTATGCTTTTTTTGTTGTTCTTTATCTATTATTTACACAGAAAAACATTCCATTTTTTTCTTGCTGAAAATATGCAGTTATTCCTGGCACAAATAAAAGTGGCTTTCTTAGTGTAATAAATGATCAGTTACCGTATTTTCTCTAAACTGGCATATTACTGAAAGCAATGCTGAATGTACAGCAAATCAAATTTTGACTGATATAATTGATATAGAAGTTCAGACACTGCATATTTCATGGATGTGTCCCAGTTTTGGAGATACCCATGAATATTTCCTCTGATTTACAAGGACTGTTTCTCCATGGTTCTTCTTTCTATGCTTGTACAAGGTTTGGCTTAGCTTTAAAACACAGATAATATGTCATATTTGTTAACCATAGCTAATACATACTCACAGAACACAATACATTTCCGTTTAGCTAAAAGAAGATTAAATATTACTGTGTTTAAGTATTAAAGGATGGGGTTTTTTACTGACAGAGAAAATCCATAACACTGGGAATCGGAAGGGTTTTTTTAGATATTACTGTTCTAAATGCAAGTTCCATTAGGCCCATGGAATTTTCTCTGCTGACATTTAGCTGTTAGCAAGGGTGACCTAAGTGTCTGACTAATGCGGATATCATGATTAATGGAGGCATTCAGTCATGGGCCCAAGGAGATGACGTGCTTCAGGTGACACTGCATCACAAGAAATGACTAGGCACAAATTGACAGAAACCTGTCAATATGATGTTTAACCAGACACAGAATCTGCCAGATGACTCCTCAGTCCTGCTTGGAGTTTGGTTTTAGGTAATCCTGTATGAAGCAAGGAGTTGGGCTTGATGATCCCTATGATGATCCCTTCCAACTTGAGATAATCCACGAGTCTGTGAGTCTAAGAGAGCTCCTTTAAAGGTAGCAGCTGCCTCTAAAAGAAGTCCAAATTTAACTGTATGTATATCACCTGAGTGAAAGAGGTAAGAATACAGTAAGCAATTTAAATGTGAACAAAGTAAGGCATTGTTGATTCAGTAAGAATTACACAACAAACAGGAGACAGACCCTGGGAAAATGTCTGGTCCCACTGAAATAGAATAAGAAAGTCAAGTATTGCCTCTGTTACTTGAAAATCAGGAGTTCATTCCTCCTGTAAACATCATTACATTTAGTATCAACAGCTCACCTGACTAGGCATACACAGGAACATTTTTATCTCTAAAAGTACTCTGAAGTGGTCTGAAGTTATGCTCAAATATAATACTTGTCCCGAGAAAATACATGTTCAGCATGGCCTTTTTAAGCTTTGGTTAAATATTCTGAGCAAAGTGTACAAAAATGCTCAATGGAATTACTACCTTATTTTTTGGCCTATATTCCAGCATGGAATGCATGTGCATTTGTGTCAAGGATAAAAAAATCGAAGTCAAAAGTCAGTCTAAGATTAGTGACCACCTAGTAGAATTTTACTGGTTTCTGACGAAGTGCAAATATGGCTGTCATTTAGAGATCATCTTTTAAAAGTGTGTGTACAAACTGTTATCCCCTTTGGCACTTGTATATTTTAGTCAAAACCACAGCAGCACACAACTATAATATTGCATCACTACTGTTGACTGCTTGGCCATTATAAGAGACTAAAAATTACTGGCTTAAGCATTGTTAAGATGGACTTCTGCCCATAATGGAAAACTATATAAAAGAGCTGTGACCACCAAAGCCCACCCTTCCCTGAATATGCCTCCTGACTGGAAACGGACTGTAAGTTATGCCCCCTAAAAGTGACTCTATTGTCCAGTTATTTCAGGTTGGGGAAAAGTAAACAAAGCTGAGGGAGAAGAATGCATCCATGAGAAAAGCCAAACCCAGGCCTGACAATCAGCTCTGGCTGGGTTCAGGGTGGGGGAGCCCATAGCCCACAGACTCATTTGCTGAGTTCAGGTTTGCACACACTTTCCCTAGGCCAGGGTGGGAGGAGGAGAATTTTTGGGTGTGTGGTGAAACCCCTGGTCAGAGAGAACACCCACCCTCCCTTACACAAACTGGCTCAGTTATAAACCCCATCAGCCCCAGGAAGGCCACAGACACATGGGACATTCACAAGAGAGGCAGCTGAGCAGGGATCATAAACCATCAGGGACCCCCAAAGCACCCCCAGACTCATTCCTGAGGTCCTGCACCAGAGGACTGCACGGGATGCAAAGGGATGCAACCAATCCAGAGTCTGGCAAGAGATTGTGTAAAACTTCCCTGCCAGAGGAGGCACCTGGGTTTTCCCAACTAGCCTGAACATATTCCATATTAATATATCAATTCACTATACTCTGTGTTTGGTGGGACCCTCACCACTGAGAAGACCAGAACAGGATGCTGCCAGTATCCACAGACTGGTGATACTTTCTACTTAATTTCTGTCACTCTCTTTCCACCACCCCACACACCTTTTTCTATTTCTTTCTTTCTCTCTCTCTCTCTCTTCCTCACATTTACTGTTCAATGAAATCCATGCTACTGACTTTAGCAAATGGTCTTGTTTGCATCTTTATTCAGGCAGAAGCATCTCTCTAGCAATTTTAATCACTGGATCTTACAGCCGTAGAAGCTGACATCATAATTTTTATATAATACATAAAGTGCCTTATAGGATATACTGGTTTGCATTTTTTTATATATATTTTCCTATATTCTTAGGAAATTCAATCTTAAGAACACACACCAAAAAAAGAGCTTATTTATCACTACTTCTCAAAATTACAATTAATGGGTCTTATATGTTTTCATTATTTTAAAAGTCTGGTGCTTTTTAGATATTAAATGATCCGGAAAATCAGAGTAATTCTTTAAAGTGGCAAAGTCATGTATTAAAGCAAGAAAGAGTGCAAAATAGTCTCAGAAGAATACCACAAAACTGTGTTCTGAGAATATACTCATAAAGTGAAGAGCATGAATACAATTTTTAGTAATACTCTTTGCCAGTACCAAGGTATGTATCACTTTGCTCATTTATTAACCACATGATTTACAGAAAAATCTTTGACATTTCTTGATATTTTCTGTATTTTTCCCTCATTTACAAGTCTATCAGCAGAAAAGTTCTATCAGTTTCATGAAGGTACAGAAAAAGGAATGACTGTATTTTGATAAAATCTTTCACAATGGAAAATATACACAGGTAATAGGTTATTTCTTATCAATTAAATCTTTTATAATCCTTGACTTTGACTTTGATATTGTCAGCAGTTATTCTGTTGAGATCTACCAAGAAAGTTAGAAACAGCCCAACTGTAAATCCCCCCACCATGAAAATATTTGGCAAAGGAGCTCATTATTGCACACTCTCAGATACTTTCTCTGCCCTATTTTTTATTATTGAGCACCTGTTTCTGAAGGATGTAAATCTACTGTTCTTGTGTTAAATGGGCTGTAATTTGTTTCCCAAATAAGCACGTTTTAGATCATTCAGGTAAACTTAATTCTTCTAGAAGCTCTACCATCCCTTTCTGCAATGAGTGCTGTTTTAAAACAGAGAACATCTCTTCTATTTAATATCAGAAATCTCATTAGATAGTAACACAGCTTTATTAACAGATGCCTAGGATGGAGACTATATTGCTAAAAAAAGCAAACAAAAAAAACCAAAAAAAAAGCCAAACCAAACAAAACAAGCCCCCATAAAATTATTAAAATATTGTTTAGACCTCATGAAATTTCAGTCAACCACTTCCAAACAGTAATTTCCGACATACTACATTGGTAATGATGAGGTCAGCAGTTCTTGAATTGTTGCAGAAGGAAACAAGTTTCCTATAGAATAGGAATCCATACCTATGACAATTATAAAGGGAAAGTTAAAATCACTTTGGGATTAAACTTCAGGATTGAAAAGCTTGAAACTACCATATCAGGTGTTTATGGAGCATGTTTTTTGATGGAAAGTTCCCTGACTCTTACATTCCAAAAAAAAGAGTAATTGGGATAATTTTCACTCACTGAAAGTGCAATTAAATTACTTGAGATCTGTGGCACTTGAGTGGGAAAAATTCTACTGGAGTGCAGTTAGCTGATGCAGGAAAGATCAGTGTCAAATAAAACTTGCATGATATTTTCTATCCCAAATCCTCAGAAACAAAGTGAAATGAAAGGTAAATTCAGTTAGAGTCCTGGGAAGGATTTCTGGTCTTTCACTTCTTTCCACTACCAAGTTATTCTCATTCTCTGACCACATATTTTGAGAAAATCTTATATTTTACATTGAAAATACAAAACCCAAAAGATAGTTACAAAAATTAAAAGGTTTTATTTTGTTCTAAATACAAAAATAGCAACATATTTGGATTTTCCAGGATGAACTTCTGATAGCTTCCTGTGTACCCAAGCTGAGGTCCTGACACATTAAACCATGTTTCTAAGTATCAGGATGGACCCTTCTTTTACTACAAGAAGGTTGTCCTTAGAGATGCTAACATAGTAGGGAAAGGAAATACCCCCTTCCTTGAAGAAAAAGGAAGGGAAAATGTTTACAGATCCAACCAAAATGTTTATTCAGTTCCTTCTACCTGTCATCCAATATGAAGCAGGATCTATATTCAATATCAAATATATCCATAAATTTCATCATTAAATTAATTCATTTTAAGTAATAGAAATCAGAAATTTAAACTGCCATTGGTAATCACTAAGTCCTTTAGCTATTATGTCTCATTATAAAGGAAGAACTCCCCCTACCTGCTAAAAAAGCAATTAAAATTCAGAGGTGGTATAGAGCTGAATATGTGAAAATATCTGAAATTACTGAAAACAGAATATTAATTCAGAATATGAAACATACATATGATACAACAGTTTATTTAATTTCAAAATAAAGAATAACAAAAAATCCACATTGGCATTAACCAACCTTAGAAACATTCATAATTTTAACTCTACATTCAATGTCAGAGCACAACATTCAGTGACTTACAATAACATTATAAACAACTGGAAGAAGGTAAATAATTTTTCAAAAAGTTTGCTATCATCTTTTTCGGGATTTTCATTTACTTTTTTCTCCAGACATATTGCTGTCTTTTGGTCAATAATATAAAAAATAATTCTATGTTTACCAGGTTACTCTTAAGCAAAATATTTGGATGATACTGGTGTTCTGTGCTAAGCTCCTATTACAGGAAAGAACACGGAACCTGGATAACTTCGGTACTTTGGATACCAACATACCTCTAAAAAAATTGTTTTCTGGTGGCCAATTCTTTTGTACCCCTATTCTCTTCTCCTCTCCCTATTCCTTTACATAAAGTTCCACAAAATAATTTCCAGCTTCCTGAATACAATAGAGGAAGTTGTATTTGTAAATAAATTCTGACACTTTAAATCTCAGCATTTCCTTGCAAGAATATTGTCCTTCCTGCTGAAGTGAAAATGGAGCCTTAAAAATGCTGTTAAAAGTTCTTCATGCCATGGTTTATTTCTGTTTCACCATTGTTATGAACAATGGGACAGGAAGAAAACATTTATTGCAATTTAATGAAGGAGAACATTTAAAAGTCTTGGTCAAAAAATATCCTTTCACTTCTCTTAAACTACTTACCTTTCCACTTTTGTTTGAAAAGCTTTTACAATATAAAAGAAATTTACACAACTCAGCCCTTTACTTTTGTTAGTTTGCTTGCAAGTTAGAGCATTACCCAAAAAGCTCATGACCTGAATTTTGTGATCTTTCCCAAATTACATGCTAAAATTATCACCCAGCTTCATTAGATAACGCACATGCTGAGATGTTGATACACCTCCTATTCACAGGAACAGCTGCTCAGTGACAGCATTTGTTACTGGAGGAATAAAGACATTTGGGACAAAGACACGCTCAACTGTGATATTCCTCACTGTGGTGCTGTGGGAAGGTCAAAACAAAATTATTTTGATTGTGAATCTTGCAACAGTAGCTATAGAAGGGAGAGCAGGAACCACAAGCATGGTACTTATTACTGACATGGAGTGTCATGATCAATATATAAAAGGGATTGTTTTTATGCTGCTCCTAAAACATGGTTTGTCTGTGGTTTTCTTTGAAGTGAATGTTTTCTTGAGCAACTGGTGCCTTATTGGAAAGATTTTCAAGATTTAGCCAAGTAACTGAACTCGAGTGCTATATTTTTAAGATACCAATATGGTTTTGAGAATGTTAATGCTAAGAAAATTAATAAGAAATATAAGCAAAGCAGTCTAGCTTATACAGATTAATACCACGTTAAAGTCTATGTTCAACATTAAGGCCACCATGGCAGCAGATGGATCAAGTTTTCAGCTGGTTTTAATCAGTAAAATTCTCTGGGTTCCAGTAGAGCTCTTCTGATTAAAAGCATCTGAGAATCTGGACCAATTATTTCCAGATAAATTATTCACAAAATAATGGGCAAAATTGCAAATAATTAATTTTATTAATACAGTCTGACCATCTATAGAGTTAGTTGAGTAGGAGAAAACATTTTTGTGAAAACAGTACTTGGTAATTAATCGACCAAAAAAAAAGTTGTGACTATTGTTTGTTCCATGTAAAAGCAAAACAAACTACTCTGAATAAAGCGAAACTGCAGGATTTCTTATAGGATAATTAAAAAACATAGAAGTGGAATGCATCTATACAACTTGCTCTGAAATATAAGAGTTATTGCTTAGTTATCTTACAATTACATGCCTATTAATGAGGCTAATATGAAACAGGGATCAGTTTGACTCCAAACATCCAAACAAAGTATTTCAGAAGAGAATGTGGGGCAAAGCTTGACATATTGCAAATGATGTAACTATATGGCTGGATTTGAACCCTCTGAAATGCCTCTGTTTATATCTGAGAATAGCAAGGAAAAATAAAGTAGAAGAAAATAAATATCAGATATTTAACTATTACTGGGTTCCAAGAACAACACAGTACATTACTTCTAACATCAGGCCGAGCGTCAACAGAGGAAATAAACTGAAAGTTTGAAATTAATTAAACTTGCCATGTTTCCACTGCATCCTGGTTATGTCCCAAGTAAGTATAAACAAATTTCAATATACTGAATAAACATCTGGGCTTTTAATATTGTCATATATAATTGAATTAGAAAACAGTTGCTTAGACTCAGTCAGCTTTCCCAGGTACTAGAAGCACAAGCACAAAAGTCTTAATTGTGCAAGCCAACACATGTTAGACATTACTGTACTGCAGAATTGCTCAACAAAGCAATTAAAGATTCTCTTAGAGAAAATTGCTATAAAAAGCAAAGGCTTTAATTTTCATAACTATCTCTGCTTTGGTTCCCAGGCAATTTATTTTTGAGATTTCTTTAGCTTCCGTATGCATCAGTAACTCTGCTAGTCTGGAAGACTCACGGAGCATTAGGCCCTGAAGTTTTTGTTTAGTTGAATATTCAGACAAGACTTTAAAATAAAAGTCTCCTGGCTTCTACTAACATACTATTAGGGATGGGGGAGCCCCAGCATCAGCAGAATCCAACATTTTTGTAATCTTCATACCTGAGAGGGATGAGAGTTATTGCTGTGCACGCCACTGGTTCAGTTCTTCCTTTTGTCTCTGTCCTGTTCTGGCTCCAGGTCTCCTACACAGCCAGCATAGGTCAGGCTGTAAATGTTAGCTTGTGATGCATGTTAACAAGGCTCTCATGTTCCTGGGAACCACAGCATAGACATGAAAAGTCTCAAGAAAGGGATTTTTCTCTTCCACTCCTGGGCATACATTTATAGTATCCTTTTATCTAACACTCTCTGTTAAATTACTAAGAAAGGGAAATCAGGAACATCTTTCCTAGTCATGCCACCTTGTAATTTTTTTCCTCCCCTAAAGAGCCTTCAAAGGTCTGCACTGACACACTGAGACATTAATAGAAGTTCATGACTTGGTCTCATGGAAAAACTTGAAAGACAGGAGAATAATTTTGTTTTAAATTCTTTGTTACTTGAATTTCTTCTGTTTGGTTTATAAATTTCCTATGATTTCTCTTCAAATCTCCAAAAACATATTTGGAAATATTTTTGTGGAGAGGAAAACATTGTTCTGCCAGTTCTCTTATTCTCATTTTGTTCTGCTACAGTAAGTGCAGCTAATTCTGACTATGGAAATAGCAAAAGGTAGACAGTCTGTCTTACTTTTGTATCCTATCAGATATTAAATACTAAAACTATGGTTGTCTGGAGGCCATGACACAATTCTATGTGCTTTACAGCCACCCACGTACCTGAGAATAACTCATCTGATTTCAGTAGAATTACATTTTATCTTCATTGGTGCAAATAACATTGCAATCCCGGGTAGGATTAGAAAGGTGCTTATATGCTGGATGCACTTTCTGTCACTTCGGCATTACATAATTCTAAATCTCTTACAAATCACTTTCAGTTAAATAGGGAAAAAAATATGCATTACTCTATTTCTGCCCTTTCTCAAACTGAGAAGCAGGTCAGTGTTTTGTCTGCAGTTAAAATCAGAACAACAAACTGCATATTGATTGCAATGAACATGGAAATACCCCAGGGCATTTAAGGTAGAATACAAGCACAAGTCAAGGAAATCAAGGTCAAAGATAAGACCCAGAAATTTTAAGCTCTTTGATACCAGAAAGCTCGTAACTCCTGTGTTTTCCCCAGAAAATTTTAAGAGGTTAAACTTCTCTGCAGGTATTGAACTACCACCCTAAAACAGTAGTCTGGTAAGCATCAACTAATGATGACTCTCTAATGCACACACAGTCCATTTTATTTACAAACATGTTTGGAAGAGATGATAATGCCAACTTTTGGTTCAGGGTTCAAACTTTCTTCAGTGGGGAGTCCAGAGAAGTTGAGGACAGAAACTAACACTTCTGCACAGAAGGATGCAAAATTTTCAACGTGAGAGGGGAGTGGCAAGAAAAAAACTCAGTATGTGCTTGTCTTCCTAATGCAGTAGTGTATAGCTGCTTACTAGAAAGGCACACTGCTCTCCACAGACTTGTTCATGCCTTTTCTCACTTTAAAAGTAATTATATAGAATATTACTCATGAAAAACGTTATTACTAAAACACAGTTTTTCCAAGTGTGTCTGTGTGTATGTGTTTACTCCACTGCTCAGAGTTAAAGGTGGCAGAGTTGGGGCCTCTGTAAAGGAAAAGCATTTCTCTGCCATTTTTCTGTCTATATATAGCCAGCAGCTCCTGAAACACAATTCTTTGCTTTCAAAGAGCAAATATGATTTGACCAGGGAGACTGTGTTGTGTTTTCTCAGCTGTTTTGTTATTTCACACTTTTTTTGCAGCTAGTTCTGCCCAACTAGGGGAGCAGGGAGTCTGGCTCACAGGATTTCTTGGTGTGTTTCAGCAAAACAAATTGCTATGACCACTGCTGAAAAGGAGGCCTTTGGTGGTCAAGAATCTGTGATGACAGAAAAGGAAACATAAGATTCATGTCTTTAAAGTTTGGACTGGAAGTGACATTAGAGAGCTGTTCCCAGAGCTTGTGAAGAAAGCTGGTCATGTGGAAACATTGTGTTTATGTTTAATACAGTCAAAATCTTTAAAACAGCCAGTTTTATACATTTAGAGTTGTCTACATAGAAATTAAAACTATATTCTTTTAGTATGACCTACAGTCCAAAAATATCTATTGTAATATGCTTCTCTTTTTCATGACATGTGATGCCATGATATAGTTGATATTGGCGTACTATGATTCTGAGGCTTATAAGAATTCTGATATCAGTATAGGCATATATTTGCATTTTCAATGTAAATACAGTCTTATTTGTTGGAAATCTTCCAATTAACTTGATTTGCTTTCTAACTCATGTTGTCAATCTCTGTCACCATTTGACATTTCCTCACTTGTGAGCATTTCATACAAATATTCCTTTGGTTCTTTTTTAACATATCCAAATGATTAATTAGGAAGATCAGACACACTGTGGGAAGTTGAAAAGACACTCTTAAGGTCATCTGGTCCTAATGACAATATGCATTTCCCTCCCCTAAACTGGTTGCAAATGCCTTACACGTGTTTGTCATAAAGTCAAACCTGCTGTTAGCATGAGAAAGTAGAAGTTGAAGTTGGTGCTGTTTTGCACCTGTTGTTATTCTTGTCCAGTAAGAAAAACTATGTGTGAAATACATTACTGTAATTGCCTGACTATTTGCAGAAGACTTTTTTTTTTCTCCCAGGCAAGACTTCTAACATCATCCCAAAGCCTTTTTGGACCTAAATCTTTAACAACATAAAAAGTTTATGAGAAACCAGAACCAGAGAGAGAGAATACATACATTTTGTGAAAGCAGCAAAAAAAAAAAAAATTAAAACATCAGGCTAAAGCAAGTACCAGAGGCCACAGGCTGGCTCATGTAGATCCCATACACATATAGTAAGAAATAATACAAGAGGAAACTGAATGGACTAATTAGATGAAGGTCATACATGATGAAAATTTCTGATGGCATTGGAATAATGCAGCAGAAGTACAAGAAGCATGGATCTTCATTTTAGAAATGCTGCACAAACAGTACACACAAATCAGATTTCAGAACCTCTCTGCTGAGGTAATAGTGTGCAGCTGCCAAGAACAGACTGCATTTTTTTTTATGGCTTTAGTTGGAAAAAAAGTAATAATGCAGAAAGGTATACAGGATCATCACTACAATTTACATGCATCACTTCTATGGCCATAATTCAGGAGGCTAAGAAATGAATCATCTAAGTGACTAGATGTTGGCTCAGGAGTTTACCTTCGTTGAGGTAAAACTCAGCATCTGGTAACTAAGGGCCACATGAACATATCCCATTGTTTCAGCTTGCAAATTTGGACTGCAGCTGTTTGATTTATAGGGAAAAAAAAAAGTTCTATGTTAATTGAACAAAAAGCAATGTCAAAACTTCCAGCCTCAGTGATGTTATGTCAATACGATCAGCATGGTGTAGAATTTAGGTAGCCTGGTCCATCTTCAAACACTTACCTTAATCTGATAATCTGTTAATTTTTGCAAATTCATTCATCTGTTGACTCATCTAACTCTGTGCTGCAATGTCTGTACATCCCTAGGCATATGAGTTTGATTAAAATAAACATAATGACATGGTTGGACTCCCAGCAACAAAGAAAACAAGATGGAATAGACGCCCCTCCCCAAAATGGTGACCTCCATAGAAGACTGCGTGATCCAGGGGACAAAGGCAAACTAGCAGATAAGCCCCCTTCCCCCAGTCATGAGGTAGAGAGAGAAAAAAGGTAAAAACAAAACAACACAACAACCAAACTTCTGCAGTCACAAAACCCCCTTTCCTCCAAACAACAAGCAACAGGGAACAAGTACAAAAGCAATGGAAGCCTGGAGTTCAAAACCAGTCAAGTGCTATCCAGATGCTCGCTCCACACCACCCAGCAGGGCCTCTCCCAGTGGCAGCAGCTCTGAACCTGTGGAGTCAATTTCTCTGCTGCCCCTCGGCCCCCCGGACCAGGTGGTGTCACGCTGAGGTCTGAGTCATTACCACTTTATGTATGGGGTGAGGTGGGGAGAAGCCACAGAGCCAAAAATTACAGCCCTGACCCCACCAGTGTCAGTTACTGCCTGTGGACTAGTATTTGTGAAATTTAGGATTGTGAAATGCAGTTTCTTGGAGGCCTGAGACAGAAAAGGCGTTTAGAAAGAAAGAAAAGGCATTTAGAAAGAAAGAAAAGGCTTCTGCCTTGTGCTGCCTTTGCTTAGAGAAGCAACCCTGTTCTTAGCAGCCCTGCAAGAATGAGAAGAAAGCCCTCCTTGAGTGTTCCTGACTCGAAGAGGAACCCAAACATCCCCCACCTTTGCAAAACTGGGGCAAGACACTCCAGTTCTGGTTTTGGCCCCTGGAGCTTAAAGGGACAGTAACAATCTTGGGCAGATTGGCATATGAAAGATATGGAATACAATATACATTTTTTGGGTTACCAGGACACAATGTGAGAAGCCCCCTACAAAAGTAATCAAACAAAATAATTCCTAAAGCATTAGTCTGCTCAAAGTTAAACATCAACAACAACTCCATATATGACAGAACAGTCAACCCCACAGTCTGATGAGAAAATTCAAGATGCATCTCTTGAACTTGCATGAAATCACTGCCTTTGATCATAAGTCCTCTTGTGTTCTTCAGTATTCCTTTCAGGGTTCCTTGATGCTGTAACAAACACTTGCAACCAATCACACAGTGCATTGAAGAATATACTTTACTTACAGTACTGAAAGTTTAAAGAAAAGAGTTGAACACCAAATGAAGAAATTATCAGCACATTCCATATTGCCGTGGTCTAACCTCAGAAAGCAACTAAGTCCCACACAGCTGTTCACTCACTCCACCTGTGTGCGATAGGAAAGAGAATTGGCAGGGTAAAAGTGATAAAACTCATGGGTAGAGACAAAGACAGTTTAACAACTGACAATTAATAATAATAAGCAATAACAACAACAAAACAACTAAAATAACAGCAACAAAATAACAACAAAAACAATTTAAAAATTAATAATAATAATAATAACAACAGAGGAATAAAATCCAAGAAAAACAGGTGATACAAATGAAAGAAATTTCTCAGTATTAACCAACCTATGCCAATTCAATCCCTGAGCAGCTCATCCCCTCACCAACCTTTTCCAGCAGTTTTATTGCAGAGCACAATGTCATATGGTGTGGAATATCCCTATGATTAGTTGGGATCAGCTGTCCCAGAGTGTCCCCACCCAACTCCTTGTGCACCACCAGCCCACTCATTGTTGGGGTGAGGTAAGAGGCAGAAAAGGCCTTGATGCTGTGTGAGCACTGCTCAGCCATAACTAAAACATTGCTGGATCATCAACAGGTTGTGCTGTTTTCAGCACAAATCCAAAACACAGCCACATACCAGCTATTGTGAAGGAAAGCAAAAATAAGCACATACATGTGTGGCTTTGGGCCCCTTTTCTATAGCTGCTGTAGAAGCTATGCTGCCTACTGGAATATAATGGGCAAAGGCTCAGGACCAATGTGTGTTTTTCAGTTCCATTGACTAATTGATTCATCCAGAAATGAGACACCAGAGCTTGAAGCCTTTCTCTGTGTGTGAGTCAGGTCTCCTCTCCCAGGAGACAGCTGGGATCAGATAGTGGGTGATCAGAAAGAAACACCAGAAGAAAACCTGCAGAATTTAGACAACCACACATTAGCAAACCTAGGGTCCTCAGGGAGAGCGTGATTACTAACTGCAATAAGATGAATGTGAAGCTGTTTCTAGCTTCCTCCAGTGCAAAAAGTGCTAGGAACAACACTTGTATTTTGCATTAAGGAATACTTGTGCAAAATGTAGTGGCAGTCAGACCTAGTTCCTGAGAATTACATTTTTTCATTCTTTGGCTGCAATGATTTTTGCAGAGATCCTGAATGAAGCTGCAAAGGTCAGCTTCAGCACAGGTGATAGAAGTGCTCAAGCACTGCAGTCTGGCCTGGTACAACCAAGACATGCTGCCACGTGAATTTCAGCCGTGGAGGTTTGAACAAAAGGTAGCCTAAGATCCAGATCTCCCAAATTCTGATAGTCCTAGCATGCCCATCATTCTGAAGTCAGTGTTTTCAATGTCTTCTAGGAGACTCTGAACACGTGCATCAATAAAGATCCCTCTGTGGACAGTCCTGGCAACATCTATTTTGTGACTGCTTAATAGCCCTGATGTCCCTTGTCAGACAAAGTGGTGGTGCACAAAAACTGTAGATATCAAAAGATACTAAGGGAGGTAGGCATGGAGTGTTCATTTTATTGTTTTCGTTAAAAGTCAGCATTTAAAACATGCCTGAAGTAGTCCTAAGGCATTTATGTTCTTTTAGTCTTGTTTCAAAAGATGGTAAAAATATAAGGCAAAGAAATACATACTTAGGACTGAAAAGACTTTTTGGGGAGGAGTTAAAATTGTGTTTCTGGTCTGAGTTTTCCTCATAATCATATATCTCTGACATTTCTTTAATTTCTCCTTTCACAACATATATTAACAGAACTATGTGGTGATTTTATTCTGCTCTTTATTACACCAGTGCCAAAATCTGTGAACTGAGCTAAATAATTTAGTAATCTTACCCTTTAAACTAAGAGATGTTAAAAGGACCAATGCAGCCAGGGAATTCTTCAATTATTTAATTCACCTACCTGAAAATATGATATAGTCAAGCAACAGGGCCACCATATGAACACTGATCTAAATTACATCTGTTTATTTAAAGTGTTTTGCCACCAAGCAGTGCTAAAAGCAGTATTGTTCTGATTAAAACAACTTTTATCCTGGCAATCTTCCTCCTCTCCTAACATACTTCAATTATTTATTGAAGGGTTTTTCTCATGGGATGAAAGCTATAATATTAAGGTTAGCTGTATTTCTTCTTTCTCTCCCATATTTTCACCACTGATACTAAATAATGTAATTCCTGCAAGCAGTATAACTTGTAAAAAATCAGTGCTCAGTAGGGACTCAATCCAGCCCTAAAGCTGGAGAGGATTGCAGCCCCAAAAGCTGTCAAAACACAAGTGAACAGCTTCAGTATTAGGAGAATTTTTGGCCGGTGCACAACTGTCTATTTTCATTCTGGGATCTTCATATTCCTACTCCCCTTCCCCTAACAGTGGTTGGCACTGTAGACATGTCTTTATTGTGACTTAGTGGTTTTGTGGATGGTTTTGACAAGCACTGCCGGTTTAAGTACTCTTTATATGAGTTATAGCAATAAATAAAAGGCCTTAGGTAACCTTTCCCCCTCTCCAGAGCTTATTATACAGTGTTTTGGTGCAGGCAGCATATACTTTTAATTTTGCCATCTTTTATCATCTCTAAAATCTTTGTTCATTTTTTATCATGGTGTTGTTAGCATTTTAGGGAAGACTGGTTTATCTAGTTGTGATATCTACAGACCTTACACCACAATGTCAGATCCCCTGTATGGTCTGCAGAAGTTGATGCAGGTAATTCCCCACACAGCCATTTGTTTGCAAGAGCTGAGCCTATGCCTAGGATTTGGCACCCTCTGTGGAGTTTGCAGACAGTTGGTTCCCCTGTGGAATCCTCAAGCCTATGAAGGAGGGGTCAGCTCACCTTCCATTTATTTCTGTCATTTGAGCCCTCTGAGGGACACAGAGGGCTGGTCTATTCTTCTCTCTGCCTCCCCTGATGAAACTGTCTACCCTAAAAAGAAAATTGCAAGAGTCACAGACACAGAAGATCAATGAAAAGAGTGTGTAGCACAGTCCAATGAAGAACACATCTGGCTAAAGGATAGGGAGCATGGGTACTGCTCCCTGCTATAAAAGTATTTCAGATCTTTTTTTCACCTGAAATGCAAAGGCATTCCTTGAACTAGGACCCAAAACCTGGGCATTATGGTAGCAATTTCCAGCCACTAAGCTACAAAAGCCAGCTTGTTTATGTTTGCTGTCCTTTGGTCTCTTGTCTTTAAGAAATGGAAGGAACATCTTTATCATTTGAAAGCTGGAAGATGGAAGATTTTTCTTGGCCTCTGGTGTCTTTGATTATTTTTCTGATAAGAACTTGCCACCTACCAGGCCTTCTGATGCAAGTGCAAATAGCAATAGTCTCAGCAAGTGGAACAGTCCCAAGAATGTTGAGAAATGTGTTTGCTCCACACCCATGGGAATCCAAGAAACTAGTTAGGAAAAAACAAAGATTGAAAATGTTCAGCACTTCATAGCTGCTTACATTTCAGAGTTCTTTTCTTTAGTTTGAAAACACTTTTAGATCTTTTTATTGACTCTTTTTTCCCTTTAACAGAAGCAGCAATGACAAACCTTCAGCAAATAATAATAAATTTTTAAAAAAAAAAAGGCAATGGTGTGCAGCTCTGCAATGTATGATGTCTATTTGTGATATATTTATGGATATAACAGTTTAATAATAAATTAATGTATTTCAGACCTATGAAGAAGTTTAACTTTTCACTGTCTTTTCCTACAAGTCTGTAATATCATGCTGAATGGTATTTCAGTGTAGAAATATGGCCTCTGATAACATGAAGAGAAACAAAGAAACGTGAGAAATAAACAATTTTAGATTGCTCTACCATAACATGACAATATAGACAATTCACATAAAACTTTTACTTAAAATTACCAATCTGGCATTTTAAAAAGTGAATATTTGTATGTGGAAAGGGGAAACTAAAGTACCAAATGTCTGGCTACTTTATCAGAATAGCACTTTACATCTTTTAAGAAGCTATCAGGCTATTACCTATTACTAATATATCAAGTTTCAATGCAGCTTTTATTCAAAATTTAGTAGAGATAATAGTAAGATGAAAGCTACCCTCTGGATCTTATAATTAAAAGGACAAGTGCCTGAGAGTCATAAGAAGGGAACGTAAAGTTAATTACTTGCTTGTGTGCAGAATAAGAAGTCTATAATCTTAAGTAGTAGCCAATTTATAGGTTTGAATTCCTGAACACTAATGTATTAGGAGAATCATTTCTACTTCTGATAATTTCTTCATATAATTATGATTAGACTTTTAGCTGTAGTTTAATTTACTGTGCCACTTCCCAACACGCCCCTTTCTCTATGGTTTTGTTTACCAGAGCAAAGATTTCAGGCACTAATATTGTCTGAAAGCTTACAGTAAATCTAAACAGTAAATATGTTTTACAGTCAGTTGTAGCAGAAAATAAAAAGTAATAGTACTGCACATCTCTTAGTAGATTCTGAGTAGAATCTCAGTGGATTCTGAAATATTAACTTTAGTCTGTGTTCTCTTGGGGTAAAATTAAGATTGAATTTAAAAATAAATATTTGTGTTTCCTCCAGAAATAATTTTCAGCTAAAGTTTGGTGTCTATGGCAATTTTCCAAATTTTCCAAGTTTTCTCTTCAGTGTCAACCTCTCTGGGAGATTTAAAGGGTCAAGAGGTGTATTGCTGTAGATGCAGAACCAGAAGACTTTTCCAAATTGCTCTTGAGGATTTTTTGTTCCCTACTGTACAACATATACTATCCTACTTCTTTCCTATTGCAAATAAGAAATAGAAGGATAAAAATGTATTTGAAAAAAATATTTCAGTATTAAAGCAACAGCAGAAACAGAATGATGGCAAAACTGACAAAGTAAAAGGTTTTAATAGTAAAATATTGGAGGGGGGAGGGGAAGGGAAGGGAAGGGAAGGGAAGGGAAGGGAAGGGAAGGGAAGGGAAGGGAAGGGAAGGGAAGGGAAGGGGAAGGGAAGGGAAGGGAAGGGAAGGGAAGGGAAGGGAAGGGAAGGGGAAGGGAAGGGAAGGGAAGGGAAGGGAAGGGAAGGGGAAGGGAAGGGAAGGGAAGGGAAGGGAAGGGAAGGGAAGGGAAGGGAAGGGAAGGGAAGGGAAGGGAAGGGAAGGGAAGGGAAGGGAAGGGAAGGGAAGGGAAGGGAAGGGAAGGGAAGGGAAGGGAAGGGAAGGGAAGGGAATTAGCTTAATGACACAGGTACCAAAGATAATCTAGTCAGAAGATTAGTCAAAACTGGAGTGAGCACTTTTCTTCTACATTCAAGGAAGATGAGCAGCACAACATCAAAGGCTAAGCTGTTGACTGGCAGGGGATTGAGTAAACAGAAAGCATCACAGCTGAAGTGGGAACAAATTTTAAATAAAACTTATTAAAAATCAATTCTGAAAGCATAGACATGAAATCTGAAAAAAAAAGGAAGGAAGGAAGGAAGGAAGGAAGGAAGGAAGGAAGGAAGGAAGGAAGGAAGGAAGGAAGGAAGGAAGGAAGGAAGGAAGGAAGGAAGGGGGAATGCAGTAAACACCCATATTTCAGGTGGTGGTAAATAAGTTATGAAAAACTGCAAGTTTATCAATTTTCTATGACTAACAGGCAGGAGGCAAGACCTTGCTGTAATTCACTTATACCCTTAAAATTATTTCAGATAGAGAAAGGCCACATACCTTTTACATAATCCCGAATAATGACAAAATAGAAAAACATTCATCTGTGTTTATCTCTAATCAGATGTACAGATATTTCAGCATGACTGCTGTAACACAGATAGGCTTACTATGTCTCCCAGTAAGACTAGCTGAGCTTGCCTTCTATGACATGTATGCCTAAACTTTCTTAGAAATCTACAATAAGCATCACCTAATTTTCAGGGCAAATTAAATCTAAGATATGTGTCTGTCCAGGATGGTTACATGAATAACTCACTTTCAAAATCCTCATGTAAGCCTGAATGTCACCTTACATTGCCAGAAAATAAAAGATTCAATGAAAAGTACCATTATGTTGAAGTCCCACAGATCTTCTTAAATTATGATTTAATAAATACGCTATTTTCTCTTCTGTTTTTAATTTTACTTCCTAATTTTTGTTTTTATAAAATTCTATATACTATCTTATTATATCTGTTAGTTAGATCTACCCAGCCACTTCCAATTTCACTGCCATTTATTTTCTATTTGTAATAAAAAATTGGATTGTTCTCTGTGCTTTCTAAAATACAGTGTTGTCATGGCATATAGCTCAAGATAAAATGCTGGTACAAGAGAAAACATATATATGAAACCAATTAAAATTCACACACATTTAGACAACTGCACTATAACAACAGAGTGATTATAAAATTATCTTGGAATGATTTGCAATACCATATTCTTGCAGCACTGTGTCACAAGTCAGTGTGACTGAATGAACAATGTCATGTTCATTCTCTCTTCCAAAGCACAAGATGACCATCTAGGTGAGCATTCCAGCCACGCAGCTGCCTTACAAGCTCCTGCCTCCAAATCCATCAGTACCTGTCTTAAATCAATACCTGTCCTAATCATGGCAGCCTGCCAGTTTATCACTCCAGAGTAACACACCATTTCAGTGGTATTTCAGTGGTTCTATGCCTCTCTGCATTAGGTACAATTCCATTGCTGCTACTTACTGTTTATTGATCAGTACCCCTCCTTTGTTTGTTTTTTTTTGGCACTCAGTTTTGCAACTCAGCAGGGTTCAATTCTCAGCAATAGCAGTGGAAGGAGGTGTGAATCAGACAGCAAACTTCAACTACCCACTGCCCCATCATCACAGGATCAAGCAGGAATCAGTACAGTAGATAAGGTATACTGTCTTGGAGCAATTTTTTATGTGGTTCTGTAATGCAATGGCACCTATTTGCTGTATATGTCCAAAAATGTATTTCTGGAAACACATTACCACATTATCTTCTTCTTCAATTTCATTGATTCTAAAACTGGATTTGTGTTATTGTCTAGATTGCTGGGTCTGGATCTCATTATGTATTTCTAAGAGTATGCAGTCCACTTGTATTTGGATAGAAGGGTTTGTAAGAATCCTTTTTAAAATCTTCTTTTATTCAGGTTAAAATACAGAGCCAGAATACTCTCACAATTAATGTTTTTCCATTCTTAAATCTCAAATTTTATGTCAACCAACCTGACAGCCTTCTAAAAAGAGACTGGCTTCAAAACAAGGGTAGAACAGCAGAGAAAATGCTGCTCTGCACAGCCTGGAGAACTTCTAGAGAACAGAAGGCTCAGGAGGGGGAGATCTTATCAGTGTACATAAACACACAATGAAAGGGAAAGCAGAAAAGAGGGACAGGCTCTTCTCAGAAACACCCAATGACAGAACATGGGACAATGGGCACTGTGCAGTCCCCTTTCTTGGAAGTGTTCAGATAGAGATCAGACACAGTTCTCTCTCTCTTGCTCACTCACACCTTCTGTTGGTTTATACTAAAGTCCATCAAAAGCAGAATAATTGTAAGAGATTTTCACTGTTCTCAGAATCAATTAAATTAAAATATTAACTACTAAACCCAGTTCTCCAATTTATATGCTAAATATATACATTGAATAGGAGCACATGTAAAACTGAGGGCACAAATGGCCCCAGGTACTGTACATTATTTATGATGGAGTTCAACAGTTTTTTGTATTAATTTCTCCTTCATCACTTAAGCCAGAATGCTACTACTGAAGGCAAATGAAAATATTTACAGTAGATGATCAGGAGAGGTAATTATTTTAGGCTTATAATAAAAAAATAATGCATAGTTTTATGCTTTGGGAATTCATCTCCCATGTCCTGCAAAATATAGTACTGAGACAGGTTATAATGGATCTAGTTTATCTGATGCAAATACTGTAAGATATGATTTCCCCTTCAGCTAACAAGAATTTGCTAATTATTATCATGGATGATTAAGTGTTTTGAAAGAACAGTGAGAAGGAAATTGCAGTGAAAAAATCATATTAGAAACTTGCAGCAACACTTATTATTCCCATTAAATATGAATCATTTATTAAGAAAAGTGACTGTAAGTGATACACATGCATTCACAGATAACCCAGTATGAGGCTTATGAAATTAATGGGAAATAGAGCAATCTTTGTAATGTCCTGTGTAATGGCTAGATGGCTAGTCCCTGCTAATATAGCATGAAACACTTTGAAGGGCCATGGTCTTATCTCCTTGCCTCACTTCTTGTCACTGTACAGCAAACTTGGTATCATGACTTGCATGGAAGTACCCAGGATGTGTCTTTTCCTTGATTAGATGCATTGTGTAGGAAAAAGCACAGTCAGACCTGGTTAAGAATGAAGTTAGAATGAGTAAAAATTAAATCAGTTGCCCTGGAAACAAGCAGAAATGCTAGTGAGTAAGGGTCATACCACAGCAGACATTTGGGTGCCCAATCTTTTATTTTAAAAAACAGGGATAAGGAACTCAAGTTAAAAAAACCTGAAATTATTTATTCAAATCTTATTTTACTGATAACATTAAGATAGAAGATCATAGAATGGTTTGTGTCGGAAGGGACCTTTAAAGGCCATCTGATCCAACGGTGCTGCAATGAGCAGGGACAGCTTCAACTTGATCAGGCTGCTCAAAGCCCTGTCCAACTCTTGAATGTTCCCTAGGGATGGGACATGTACATATGCATGCACCATGGAAATGGTAAATACAAAGAATTTTCAAAGGATATAGCATCAAATTACTCCCTCTGCATCTAACAGAGGGTGGCCATACATCTGCAATATTGAAGTTACCTTTAAAAGAATTATGAACCTTTTAGATTAAATGATGAAAATGTTTTCCCTAAGTTTTCAAGCACCACACTGAGGCTTTCTCCTCCAAAAGACAGGCAAACATCGTGATATTTTCCAATGCCGTGGAGGGAAGCTTTTCATACATTGAAACCACTGGCTGTTTCCTTGACTTTAATCTCCTATTCTCTGTATAGTTGCTAAGTAGACCCGGTAAAAGACATAAGAACTACTGAATCTCCTCACAAATATTTATAATTTTTGATGAAAAAATCCCATGAAGTAAAAGCATAAAAAAGAAACAGCAAGACGATCTGACATGAGCTCATTCTAGTGTTTGTTAGAGAAGTCATATTTGGTTCTTGAGTGTGCACACCAGTAAGAGGGTGTGGGTGCCCGGGGCCCAGCAGCGGCAGCAGCTCCGTGAGGGGAGGTGGGGCTGCCCCAGCCAGACACAGCTGGATCCAAACGGATCCAACTGGATCCAACCATCCGCTGCAGGGCATGGCTGAGCCATGGCTGGGGCTGCCCCAGCCAGACACAACCGGTTCCAGCTGGTTCCAGCCGGTTCCAGCTGGATCCAGCCAGTTCCAACCAGATCCAGCTGCCTGCCGCAGGATCCAACCGGGGCTCCCCAGCCGGACACAGCCGGTTCAAATCACTTCCAGCCGCTTCCAGCTGGATCCAGCCAGTTCCAACCAGATCCAGCTGCCTGCCACAGGATCCAACCGGGGCTGCTCCAGCCTGACACAGCCGGTTCCAGCCAGTCCCAGCCGGTTCCAACCAGATCCAACTGCCCACCACTGGGTGCGGCTGAGCCACAGGGGTGCCTTGAAGATTATTTAACAGAGGGAAAAAAACACTGCACAGGCAGTCAGGAGTGAGGAAAAAAGTGAGAGAAGCAGCCCTGAGAGGTGGGGAAAAGAGGAGAAAGATGGGAGGAGGCGATCCAGGCACCAGAGCACAGATTCTCCTGCAGCCTGTGGAGGGAACGGAGCAGACACCTACACTGCAGCCCATGGAAGACCCCACGAGAGGGCAGGGGGATATTCCCTGAAGAACTGCAGCTCATGGAGACCCCACACCAGAGCAGACTTAACCTGAGTGACTGCAGCCCATGAAAAGGACCCTTGCCAAAGCAGAAGAAAAGAGTGAGGAGGAAGGAGCAGCAGAAAGGAACCACTGTTTACTGACTATAGACCCCTGCTCCCATCTCCCCTGTGCTTCTCAGGGAGCAAGACAGGAGTCAGGAGAGGGGGGAGGAAAAGTGTTGGTTTAATGCATGCTTCTCACTATCTGAATCTATTTTTATTGGCAACAAGTTAAATTCTTTTTCCTCAAGTCAAACATGGTTTGTCTGTAATGGTCACTGGTAAGTGATCTTGAATTTATCTCAGCCCACAAGCTCTCTCATCCTACTTTTTGCCCTGTCCCACTGAGGATGGGAAGTGAGTGAGCAGCTGGATGGGAGTTTGGCTGGTGACCAAGGCTAATTCACCATTGTACATGAGTCTTTTTCATCTTAAAATTTAGCTGACAGATGAGCAATCCTTGAATCAAAAATATTCCCACAAAGATTTCTCTGTAAAATCCTCATCAGAACATGAATACTTTCCCTTGTGACAATAAAAGGTAGTTATTTAATGTCCAACTTAGATCCCTTTCTGCAATCTAATTTGGCTTAAATTTCATTACAGCTTTCTCAAAAGCTTTAATTTAAGAAATAACAGTAAAGAATAATAGGGTTATGGTGTCTAAAAAATATTTCTAGCTCAGGAATTTTGTTATTAGTAAAGCTTGTCCTTGATTTCATATGTAAATCCAGACACAAAATCTGCCTTCATTCCCTCCCTTTCATTTATAATGTCTGGATTCTTTAAAAAAACAGGCGTTATTATGCTAGATTTTATATTTATTGGTCTATATTTTGTATCTTACTCTTTTCTTCTGAGTAGACGATTTACATTGGTTTTCCTCTTACTGTTACACACCATTTCTTCAATTTACCAAAATCATTAGGTGCCTCCCAAGGCTCTTGTGATCTCTCAAAAATTGGCCTTGTCAGCAAATTTTATCAAACATTTGCATCTTTAATTCACTAAATACAGAGTTTCTAAGTAAGAAAAAGTATAAACTAGAGCTTACAGCTGGGAATTCCTCTGTGACAATGTAAGGAAGAGCCAAACATTTACTTTTATATTTAATTATAGTCAAAATCTGAGTAAATGTGTAACATAATATGTTAGAATTTTAGACATAAATGGAAAAGTGATAAGGTGTTCCAAATTTTCCAGTTTTTGTAAGAATTATACCAGCCAGATGAGTGGTCTTATATATTCCTTCATCTGATTCTTCATTAGTGTTTCAAGACTACATTGACTCCGTTAACAGTCTGAATGATAAACCACAACAAAAATAAACAAAAAAAAATGTACTTTATTATAAATTTTGATTCTTCTGCCAATGCAAAAAGTCTTCCCTTATCAAGAATTTGGGCAACCAATTGCCTTCCACGGCTTCCAGTGCTTCATTCATAATCCAAATCTTGAAATTATTATGAAGTGGAAAAAAAAAGGTGGGGGCAGAATAAGCTCACAAAACCCAGTAATGAATACATGGGCATGTCTGTTGCTTAGAGAATCTACCCAATCTGAGAAGTCCCAATTTATGGTTAAACGCAACTTCCTTCAGTGTAAGGGCTGGTGTACACAGATTACATACCCCATTCTCCCTTCCCACTTACCAGCTGTCCTACATTGTCTCACAAAAAAATCACGCAGCTGTTTGCAAGGTTTCCTGTTTTATCCTTTAAAAACCTGGCGCCAATGAAAAATAACCCTTTAAAGATGACTCATTCAAAAAGAAATTGCTTCTAGCATTATTTTCTGATTTTCACTCAATCTACTCACAGTTTAACACTCAGGATTTGTAGAATGCTGGCCTCAAGTCCATCAAAATGTCCAAAGAAAAGCTATTCCAGCTGATGAAATTATATTCACATGTACAGAAGCTAAGGAAGTCTTCTTCAGGGACATTAAAGACAGGTTTCAATTCTCAGCAATAAATCTTGCCTCTGTGTGATCACTTCAGAAATCCACAAATCCACTCACCAAAAAGTGATATATTCAGTATTCAGCAACATTAAAATTTTCCACTACATATATGTCAAATTTCTGTGTCTATTCATCTACAGGGCACATAAGTGTGTGTGTATATATATACACATATATACATATATGCATATATACATATATACATATATATATTTTATATATATAACATATATATATATATATATATATATATAAAATATGGTAAAGAATACTGAAGAAAATAGGAAGTAGATCATGGTGTGGTTCCAGCTAGCAAAAGATTAAAAATTTTGAGTAATATAGGAAAACTAGACAGGAAAATGGGAACAAAGAAGACTGGTATCATCATCAGGATAAAGGAAATCCAAAGACCTTGACAAAAACTAAGAGTAGAAATTGGCAACAGTGCACCTCACAAATTACTCCCACAGACTTCTACTGCATATCCTGGAATGCATTTTTATATATTTCTTCTATATGTACGACTATAACCACAGATATAGTGTGACAGATATTTAAAATAAAAAAAAAATAGGATCTCTTCCAGTTAAAGTATAATGCAATAATCTAAGGAAGTGGATAGAGCATGAAGAGTCAGACTTATCATAGATACTTTCAGTTACTGGGATATTGTAGCAGAGATTTTAATGGAATGCAAAAAACACCTGTGTGCAACTATTTTTTGTTTCAGAATCAAAATCAGCTATAATTTAATTTGTCTTTCTTTCACTTATACTATGGACTAGTTTTCCACACACATCCATATTTGTACTTCTAAATACATTTACCTGGATTTTTACTATATGCATAATTTAAACCACCACAAAAAGCACACAAAAAGAAATTAGTGTAAAGAAAAACGTACACAGTGCTTTTCCACAGAAATTCTGGTTCTGAGCTGTCTTTAGTTGAATGACTTTTACCTTTTATCATTCAGTAATCGATACTCCAATCAATATTAGGCACTCAGAATTTTAATGATGGAATTATTAAGGTTTTCTTTGTTTCATACTGCCCAATTTTCATGGATGTCTTTAGGGACAGAGTTATTACCTGATATTCTCCTGATTATGGGATATTTATTTTCATATCATCTTTACTCCCAATGTTACATTTTATTCCTCTGTCTCTGATACTAACCCCATTCCCTGTTTCCTTTTGCCTATAACAGGACAACTTCTCTTGAAATCTATTCTAGTTTTGGGTGTGGTAGAATTACTTTTCTTCCCAGTGGCTGGTATGGGGCTGTATTTTAGATTTGTGGTGAACACAGAGTTGATAACATGGAGATGTTCTTGTCATTCCTCAGCAGGGTTTACACAGAGCCAAGACCTTTTCTGCATTTTGTGCTGCCACACTGGTGAGGAGGCTGAGGGTGCATGGAAGGTTGGGAGGAGACACAGCCAGGACAGGTGACCCAGACCGACCAGAGGGATATTCCAGGGCATCCTGCTCAGTATATAAAGTGGAGGGAAGAAGGGAGATGGGGGGGACATTTGGATTGATGACATTTGTCTTCCCACGTAACCACTGTGTGTGATGGGGACCTGACCTCCTGGAGATGGCTGAGAACCTGCTTGCCCTTGGGAAGCAGTGAATTAATTCCTTGCTTTGCTTTGCTTGTGAGTGTGCTTTTGCTTTTCATATTAAACTACCTTTGTCTGAGTCCATTAATTGTCTGTCTTTTACTCTTCCAGTTCTCTCCCCAATCTTTCTGGTGGGGGAAACAGTAAGTGGTTGCCTGAGGCCTGGTTGTTGGCTGGGACTAATCCATGACAACATCCCAAATAACCTGCTTAAAACACATCTGTTTCTACAAATGAAATAAAATGACAGAATCTTCCTCTGTTGATAAAGCAAATCTAGCAGTATAATTTTTGTTGTCCTCTTGGATGCAGGAAGATGGCTGCATTTGCAGTATAATGATTTGCCTCTACTTTCATTCAGATAAAAGCAATCCTTTTTTCTCTCCGTCTATGACACATTTATATTATGAGTCACTTTCTGTAAGGTCACTGTAGGTGCATTACATCACAGGGAGAGGTACAACTCAGCATTGCATTTCTGTATTATATCACTGGAACAATTCTGCCAAGTTTTGTCAGCAGGATGAAGGGTCAGGTTCAAAATCTGTAAGTTCTTTGTAAAATTACAAAACAAAACCAGATGAGTATTCATTCAAGCACCTGGGAAAATGAAACCCTTCCTCTCAAGGCCAAAGGTAGTCAATATTTTTCTCTTTTCAAGGAGTTTACATTTTTGTGCATATAGTAAACAACAAAAAAACGCAAACCAAACAAAAAAAAAAAAAAAGAAAAAAAAAAGAAAACCAAAGCAGCCAGGAATTAACAAAATCTAATGTATAAAGCACATAGCCCAAAATTAATTTTGACAACTAATTTTTTCCTTTGCTTCTTTTTGTACTGACACAAGTATCCATTGAATAAAAGTCCTGTGGACACATTTACCTTTTGGTTTTATTTTCTTTTGACTTGGATTTATTTATTCTAGTCAGTGAACAGTCAGACTCAGGAATTCACTTCCATAGGTCCATTTCAAGCCCCTCAATGGAAAAACTCAGGGGCTTCTTTGGACATAGCTCTTCTGCTCTCATTTGTAGAGCTTTAGTACTAAAGTACCTAATTTATGATCAGCCCAAAGCCATCTTGTACATGGTCTGCTCAGACAATGGACAGAGGATCTTTCTAAACCTACTCCATAAGTGGAGCACACCCACTAATTGACCTCTTGACCGCATCTTCAAGCATCTTTGCAATAAACTGGTGAACCATGAGCATCTACTTTTAGATTTTTAAATGCTGTGCAGAAAACTGTTTGTATTTTTCCCCAGTGAGCTTCTGTAGATAACAATCTGTAGCAATTTGCAGAAAAGAAATGCCCTTTTATTTTTTGTGCCAAAATGATGCTGATTTTATCTCTGGGCTTATTTTGAGAACTGGTTTAAATTCTCATTCATCTCTTGATGCAGCCTAGAGCATCAGCATAATGTGTCTTCCCTGTGATTTCTCCTCTTGATTCAGCTGTAAATTGCAGAGTACTCATTTGGTTTTGACCCATGAAAACAAATGGAAGAAATGGTCTTTAGCCAACAGACATTTGTTTCTTCTCGTTTCTTTTAGCTGTGTCTAGAAGCTAGAAGATGGCAAATCTAGTTTCTTTGTTAGGTGTGGAAGAATGACTAGTGAAAGCTAAAACACTATCAGCCTTTAAGCCCTTTAGATTGGACATGTAGAATGAATTCTGAGGTTTGGTGCTTGTATTTGTTGGTTCATATTCCAGTTAAGGATCTGGACCATAGTCTAAATTAACCAAATGTGATCATCTAATAGGCATAGCAAAAGAATAAAAAACTGAAATATCATTATTTCAAGTTTCCACTGAGCCAGAAACCCCAAAACCTGATACTAGAAATGCAGTTGACAGCTTTCTATCAAAGAGGGTAATTTTTCCAAGTTAAAAACAAAAGCTGCAGTTGGTTTCAGTGTAAAGACCAAACTGTAGATGTTTAAATCTTAGAAGTGAAGTTCTGTTTCTGTTTGACCTCCTAGATGACCTAAGGTTATAGATGATTTGAAACAGATGATGCAGAAAGAAAAACAATGATACCACCAACAGTTAAAGATTGAGAATGAATTGAGGTTTCTTTCCATATGTTCATCAGGAGGTAAAGGCAAGGTTCTTGTACTCACTAACCAGCAAATCTGTTCTACTTGGTGAACAGTTTTATTCTTCATTCATTACTTACCTTCATTTGTTGGGTCCTTGCTTGATAATTATTTTTTCTGTGTAAATAAAAGGAAATAACATGAAGTAAAAGAAATAAAGGGAATTTTAAGAAAAGTATTTCCTTAAAATTTCTTCACTTAAATCTTTTGCCATTTCCTTACTCTTATTTATGCGTATTTTCTACATGATACTTCATGAACTTGCAAATAGAGATGAGAAATAAGTTACTTTCAAATCTGGAGGAAGATTTCACTCCTGAAAAATAACAGGTCTCTTCCATAAAGTAAGAAAAACAAGACTAAAACCTGAAAATTTATGCATGATTTTGGTTAAAATATGTTCACAAAATACTGATTTAAAATCAAAAAAGCCAGGAGATGTTCATAGTTTCACTAAGTTTCAAAAAGTCAAAGAGAATTTTGCTTGAAAGCTGTCCAACACTAGAATAAGACAGGTTCATCCCAGTATGGCTGCATCTGTCAGTACTCAGTAGAGGGCAAAATAGGCAAATCATATGTCTTAAGTTATTTCTGATTTATTAGAAACATAGCTCTGCATCCATTCTGTCTGAAAACTTCCAATACAGGACAAGGTCCATCAATACAAGATCTTTGATAAGGATTCTGTTTATTGATGATCAAAAGTTGAATATTATGTTTTGAATTAATAAAAGGGATGTTCCTGCTATCACCAAAAGTATCTATTCCCTGTTTGCTGATAATTACAAAAAGCCTTCCTTCTATACCGTCATTCTTTTTCTGCAGGGTACTACTGTGACACATTTCCTACGATTTTTTTAGCTGATCTATTTCCCTCTTTTCTAAATAAGCATGAAAAGCAATCAGGAAGATTGAAGAGGAGACATGGTCTACAAAGCATATTTAGCATTGTATCTCTTCCACCATATCTATCCAGTACTTTTGAGTTACTCAGAATGTGGATGAAACTGTAAGTTTATGAAATGAAAAGCTATCATCTGTATAAAATATCAGAAAGCTGGTACAGAAGTGATTGTTTTTGTCACATGAAGTACTTTGCATGTACTTCTGTGAGCATTTTCAAGTGTTCTCAGGTTGCAGCCCATTGGCCCCTGGTGGAGATGGTTTGCCAACTGTTCTGCATATCTGTAGTCACTACATCAGAATTAATAAACTTCTGCAGAAAAAAAGTTTCAGTAGCCTTCCTTCTCCAAAATACACCCCATTCTATTGAAGAGCATGACTACACAGTAATTTAAATAATTTTGGAGAGCAGAGGACTGTTAAAGCGATTCAGGTCTTATGCCTTTTTGCTGTCTTGACAATGTCCTCATTCACAACAGAAGGCTACTTTTTTTAAAGTGCATACAGCCTGTTGAAGCAAGATTTTAGGAAGATTCTCAAGCACCTAAATATTCTGAAAAAAATCTGCTGAATAATGTAAACATTTCAGTGTGTAATTCTGACTTTGAAGATAATTTTATTTATTACATATTATCTCTGTTTTCAGGTAACACAAGATCTAAGCAAATCTTACTGTTGTTAATTCCCATCATGATTATTCAGTCAATCCCATCCCATACTTCTCCAAATCTCACCTCTCTTTGCCAATAACAAGTGACAGATTTAAAAATGTTGAAGCATGGTCTAAATTTTCAAGAATGAATAGTGATTTAAGATTGCTGAAACAGCTGGGAACCAAGCACATGAAATTTTATAGATGCAAGAGACAGCTTTCAACCAGTGAACTGCTGAATGTTTTGGGGAAAATAAGCTTAAAAAAAACACCAGAACTGAATCATTCAAAGGATACACTAGAAAATTCTGAAATACAACTGAGCTTATCTTTTCAGTTCTTTATTCTTGTTCTGAATTGCTGTGCAGTACAAATTTACCATACTGACAGTAGTGGCAATATCAGGACACAGATAAAACAATAGACCTAATCTTTTTGTTGAAAGTGCCAATAGCAAAAATTAGAGATCAGCATAGTTAGCAGCCCAGTCCAATCCATTAAGAGACTAACTTTCTTAAGGATAGAATTTTACAAAAACAAAGAACAAATAAACAAATCCAAGCAAAATGAACAAACAAAAAAAAAAAAAAAAAAAAGGCGGAGGGGCGTACCAGGTTAAAACATAGCTTCTCTGTTTGATATCCCTTCTGGGTTTTAAATGCAGGCAAATTTTCAAAGCACAGAACAATAGTCGTTTCCAGAGTTTTAATTCACATTTTAATATCTTTTTAAAGGTTTTTATTTTTACAGCATGGAAAAAATAATTCCTGTCTATCTCTAGCAACAGGAAAGAATTGTATCATTTTGTCAGTGCAGAAAATAAAGAAAGAGTAGAGCCACATCAGTCTTTGGGAGCCATGGAAAAAGTACTTCTGGACACTTGAAGTAATGTAAATTGATTTGTAAGACATCCCCCATTCTTTTCTTAAATCAGTTTGGCATGAGGAAGGGCTGGGGGGTGGGACTTTGCCCCTTTTCTAGACCCACTGAGATTGGCATCCCAAAGATGGATGCAGGTAAAAATCCACACTGATGGCACTTGTTTCAGACCCTTCTGACCCTGGCAGAACTTGAGCAACAACCTCAGTTCTACTGAAAATTCACCTCCACAGCTAACCCAAATTTAGAAGCACATTAGATTCCTTGCGTTTATACACTCAGCTAAGATGACTGTTATCAGATGGCTGAGTTATCACCCAGGACTTTCACTTTCAGTGATGAAAAGAAATAGGTGTCTACAGTAATTCAGTCCTATCTAAGAACACAGATCAGAGTGAACTGCCTTCTGAAAATATCTGTCATTTCCTGTCTTCAGCAAAGTTTCTCAGAGCAACTGAAGTAGGAGAGGTAAATCTGGGCCTATCAGTCCCACAGACACTACAACCTTTAGAAGTGCTAAGGGTCTGCTTTAAACTTCTGCTAAAGCAGCACCATGGTTTTGCTATTCTGCTTGTACATGGTTAAATTGTTCTCTTAACGATTTTTCTTTCTGATTAATAAAATTATAATTTAAAATTCTGTTCTTTCTTTACATTTGCTCAGTTTATGCTTTACACTGAACACTAACCATATGTGTTACTTGGAAATACGATATTATGAAAAAGTGATGGTAGTACATGATAGGATCTTCATTTTGTGGGACAAAGGGCTGAATAAAAGCAATCCATTTTACTAGCTGAGATAATCTGTAATTGTAACAGCTCTTGTTAATAGAGAACAGAGATGATTCTTTGACAGTTGGATCTAACATGTTCACATCAAATTGTGTTTGACTCATTTTTGGAAGTTGACCAATAGCGAAATAAAGTAGCTGATTGAAAAAAAAAAAAAAAGATAAATTCAGTTGTCCAGGTTTTTCATTATAATCTCAAAACTCAATCCAGAGGGTTGTGTCCATATGGAAGAAGGAATCTTAGAGAAAGTCTTAATGAAACCAATGACTGTTAGATTAGATTTTTCACACTAATCTGGTCTATCCTAATTATGACATCAATTTTTTAATAACAATAACAGTTTCTGCAAGATGATAATTAACTGGGCAAGCGGTGAGAATACATTTAGGTTTTTCCAATTCACTGCATTGTTGTTGATAAAGAACCTCAGCAAATAGCTTGGTTTTCTCCATATGGAAGCAAGCGACATATTTTTGGTTCTTCAATTAGACTGCATCAAATAATTCATATTTAAAACAAGGATTTTTTCACTCACACATTCTGCCTACTACAAAGAATAATCTGCTACTCTGTAGCCTACTACAAATAATAATCAACACAAATATTTGCAGTTCTCACAGAACTTTGTGGATGACGTTTGTTTAGGCACTTTCACAATTTAACCTCTAGATTGAAAAAAGACATTACTGAAATTATACTGCCCTTTAATTTTACACTCTCCAAAATTATGAGCATAGTCAAAAAATCACGAAAGTTTTAAGTTTGGATGGCATCTCTGGAGATGGCCTAGTCCAACTTCCAACTCAGAGCAGGATCACCTGAATAGGGTGCCCAGGAATGACGAATCTGGCCTCTATGATGGGAGCGTCTGCATGAGTGATGAGCAACTGATGTCCTTTACCTGGACCTCTGTCAGGGCTTTGGCATGGTCTCACACAGCATCCCACAACATCCCACAACATCCCACAACATCCCACAACATAGATTTGAAGGATGATGTCTTTGATGGGTAAGTGACAAGCTGGATGAATGCACACAATAAGCTGCAGTCAGTGATTCAATGTCCAAATACAAAACAGTATCAAATGGTGTATCTCCACATCAGGACCAGTACTGTTCAATATCTTTATTAATGATACACACAGTGATCAATAAAATCTCTTCAGTAAGAAACCTAAGGATAAGCACCTGCTTTCCTTTTGTTTTTTTCAGAAATATCTGGAGAATGAGATTGTAGCAATATTCTACTTCCGCTACAAATACAGCAAATCTATGTGCACCCGTGCACTTTCATTTACCTGCATAAACATAAAAGATTAATAAACAGGCTAACTTATGCTCATCTTGACTGGAACTGGTTTGATGATCCTTACTGATTCTTTGCTTTCAGAACATATTACTGAGGCCTGCTAACAAAGCACATGCTTCACTCACCTCATGTGCTAGCCTGCATAAAGATGAGTAATCTGCAATTGCCTAGTGTTAATGAAGACAACTGTATTACTTTATTGCTTGTTGTTATTGCTTTAGATTTGCATAGCTTCCAAAATGTAGTCTCATCTTTTAATTTCAAAGAGGTGATTTGTGATTCATCTTACCTTTTTTTCTACTTAAAGTGATAGAAAATTGGACAATAATCTGTGTTCAGACTCAAGCTGGTAAAAACACATGGTTGTCCATATACTGCCATTACAGTACTTTAAATATAGGGGAAGTTTACCCAGGTCCATTAACATATGCTAAGAAATTCATGCTTAGTGCTTTCTCTCAGTAAATCTGCTGAGTAAATAAAACCTTCATGGATTTTTTGGTCTCTTCTCATTTGTCCTGTATTATGGCTGTTTAAGTCCTTGGACTGTGTAATTCCTATCTGTAATGTCCAAAAATATCTATACCTAAAAAACACATATCCAAATTCTTTTTTTCCAACAGTTAGTATGCATTGACCCTCTGAATTTAGTAGACATCATGAGGTAAAGAATTACTTCTACAATGCAATGCATCTTTATGGCATTTTTTAAAGTATGCTCATAAACCCTGTCTGCTCAATCCTGAAAAACATCTGGTTGAGTATTGAGCAAACAATTTTATGCTGAATTTCCAGAATGTTCCCCACAAAGCCTTTCTATTAGTTTTTCTGTCGTATCAGCAGTGTCACTTGCAACAACAAAGCCACAGATTCATGAGGCCATAGAAGGCACATGGCCTCTTCCATCTGCAACAAGGCTGAAGTGCGTGGCTGCAAAAAACAGCTAAGGATTTCTAACGTTCAGGCTCTGAGGAGGTTTTTGTCCAGACCTGATATAAAAATAAAGACAGGTGACAGAATCAGAGAAAATATCAAGCAGAGAATACTTTTCCTGCTAGCATGAAAGCAGTCAAAGAGTTAGCTGAGCTGAATGATCCTACATCAAGTTAGAATGAGCTGCTGGAGATACCCAGTGTACCAGAATCTAACGTGCACTTAAAATTCTGACTTTTTCAGCTTTGAACAAGAAGAATTGCTTTTCATCTACAAGAAAATCGAGGAGACAGGACACCACTACTTTAATTTACCACAAATACCAAGTGTGGCAATTTTAATTCCCAGAAAGGTTTGAAGAAATATTAAAGGTATATAATTTTATTTTGGATTCCTAACTCTTGTCATTGGGGATAAATCTTTGATCACCAGCAAGTCCCACAGAGAAAAAGCCATGTTTTCTACCAGGATCAGCAATGGTCCTGTTCTGTTTACATCATCATGCAATCTCTGGATATTCTTCTCAGTCCAAAACTGAGAAGGCCACGGTGACCTCTGCATCTAGAAAATCTGTGACTACCAGGTTTACCTGAATTTTTATGTTTTATTTCTTCTAAACTTTTTCTTGTACCTAATTCATGCATGCCTTATGTCATAATCCAAATTTTACTCAGCTTAGGTTTCAATCTTTAGATTTTGTTATAACCTTGTTTACTAGATTTGGAAAGTTTTCATCCAGAAGTTTTCTGCTCCTTATGTAGCCACTCATAGACAAAAGTCAAGCCTCTCTTTTGCCTCTTCTATGGGCAACTCAGCACACACCAGAAAGATCTGAGCAGACTTTACATTAGTTTTTTTGAGCTCATTCTTACACACTCTGCTGTGGAATCATGACCTGATTTTCCTCTACAAACTTCTTTTTTTAGAGTATAGATGTGCATTGTCAATCACTTTTTCAGCCTCTTGTTGAGAGCACAGTATCAAACATAGTAAGATTTTAAAAGAAATTTATTTTCTATTTTAGAATTATGAAATTTTTGATTCTAAACCCAAACAAGTTCTGTACAAACCCCCTTTATTTTCAGTGTTTTCTTTTTTGGTTTTTGTTTTGTTTTGGTTGGTTGGATTGTGGTTTTTTTTGTTTTGGTTTTGGTGGTTTTTTTTTTTTGCTTGGTTGGTTCTTTTGTTGGGTTTTTTCCATGAGGAGGAGGTGTTTCATTTACAAAACCTTTTTTCCTTTCTCAGAATTTGTGCCACCCCCAAAGTTTTCACTCTATTCAAATTGATTCAACAGCTATTAAAATCAGATGGAAAATTAGGCTCATCTTCAGTGGGTTTCAGATCAAAAATAAAAGTCACTATTTACACTATGATGCTAAGTTACAGTGTTAGTTTTGAGGACTAAGAAAATTCATTTCGGCTAAAATCCGTGTCTAAAAAGTTAGATGTTTAAATCCAACTCAGTTACTCAGCTATGTATAATGGTGTATAAGAAGTATCTTCACCAAATGACCAAAAGCGTCACAAAATAGGCGCCTAAGATGAGTTAGTTACCTGAGTCACCCTCTCTAAGTAGTTTTTTTTCTTCCATGACTATAGAAAGGATTATTATCCCAGATTTAGAAGAACAGCTTTTAGGTATTTCAGGAATGATTCAGGTGCCTATACAGAGGTGCTGAAGATTATCTGAGCTATCCTCATGGAGCCAACAGAAACAATACAGAAGTGGAGGCCCACATCCATCTGCAGCACTCTGAGCACTCAAAGGTGAGTCTCCTGAGGTTTTGGGAGGGTAATTTGACCAGAACCATGAAGGCCATGAGCATACTGGATGTATTCAGATGCAGGTTTGTGTGCAAAACCAGCCACTGAGCACAGATATGCATGTAAATTAAAGCAACTTAATAGGAGATAAAAGTGAGGGCAGGTTTCCTCAAGATGCTCCACAAACACAGTTGTCCTCTATCTGAGTGGTGATATTACACATTGCTGAGCCCTGCAGATCTACCAGTCACTAAGACTGCACTACATATTAGTTTAACTTGAGGCATATAGAATCAAGCATTAGAACTTCAAAAGCTCTGCCTTACCTAGCTGATTTCTTGAGAAACCTACATTTCTTTTAATCCACCTTTTCTGAATTAAATAACCAAAAGTGAAGCAAGGATGAAAAACGTTCTCTCATAGTACAAATAAATTGTCTGATCACTGGAATAATGATTAATTTTTTCCTTTTCCTCCTTTCTTTCTGCTCAAAAATAGTAAGTCAAAGTGGAGGAGTTTTGCCTTTCCTTCTAGCAACAAGAAGAATGAGATTAAATGGACAGGTTTTGGTCTCTTCCCACTCAGAGAGGGTCAGTTCTGGTTTAGGCACATAAATCAGGGACCTGATGAATCTAATGAATAAAAATCAGCCCTAACTCAAGATTATTGCTTGAAGCTATGCTAAGGCACATGGAGGACAGGAAGTGATTCAAGATAGCCAGAAAAGCTTCACCAAGGGCAAGTGTGTCTGACAAACCCAGTGGCCTTCCATCGGCGGAGTGACTACATAACAGGACAAAGCAAGAGCTACAGATATCATTTATCTGAACTTGTGTAAAGACTTTGACATTGTCCACAAAACATCCTTCTCTCCAAATTAGAGAGAGATGGATGGACTGTTAGATGAATAACAAAGTGATTGGACAGTCACGTCCAGAGGGTAGTGGTCAATGGCTCAGAATCCAACTGCACATTGGTGACAAGTGTTGTCCCTTAGGGGTCCATATTGGGACCAGTGTTATTTAATATCTGCATTAATGACATAGACAAGGGAATTGGGTGCACCCTCAGCAAATTTGCAGATGAGACCCAGCTGTGCTGCAGTGACCCTCCTGAAGGACAGGACGCCATCCAGAGGGACCTGGACAGGCTGGAGAAGTGGCCCCTGGGAATCTCATGAGGTTTAACAAAACCAAGTGCAAGGTGCTGCACCTGGGTCAGGGCACCCCCGGTACCAAGACAGGCTGGGGATGAACAGATCCAGAGCAGCCCTGCTGAGAAGGATTTGGGGTGCAGGGAGTGAGGGGCTGGACATGACCCAGCCATGTGCCCTTGCAGCCCAGAGAGCCAAAGGTGTCCTGAGCTGGTCAAAGGCAGTGGGGAGGGGATTCTGCTCCTCTGCTCTGCTCTGCTCAGACCCCACTGCAGTGCTGCATCCAGCCCTGGGGTCCCAGCACAGGAAGGACATGGAGCTGCTGCAGCGAGTCCAGAGGAGGCCACCAAGATGATCAGAGGGATGGAGCACCTCTCTGTGAGGAAAGGCTGAGAGAACTGGGATTGTTCAGCCCGGAAAAGCGAAGGCTTAAAGGTGACCCAATTGCAGCCTTCTGGTACCTGAAGGGACCCTGCAAGAAAAATGGAGTGGGACTTTTTAAAAGGATATGTTGTGTCAGGAAAATGGGAAATGGCTTCAAAATAAAGACAGAGAAGGTTTAGTTTAGATATTTGGAAAATACTCTTTACTTTGAGAGTGGTGACACACCAGAATAGGTTGCCCAGAGAAGCTGTGGATGCCTCATCCCTGGAGGTGTTCAAGGAGGTTGGATGGAGCTCTGAATAATCTCATTTAGTGGAAGCTGTCTCTGCTCTAGGCAGAGGAATTAGGACTGGAACTGGATGATCTTTAAAGTCCCTACTGAGGACATGGTTTGATGGATCGGAGTGAATCTATTGCACTGAGGTACCCAACCCCATTACTAGCCCATCTCAAACATGTTTAAGGTGCATTAGATTAAACTTCTTTCTCTGAAATCTAAAATAATACATTTGTCTCGCATCTATGATGAATTAAGAGTGTGTTGGTGGCAGCACACAACATATGGTTGACAATGCAGGTGTCTGCAGAGATTCTCTCTCCCTGCAACCAGCCTTGAAGGAATTCAGTTCAGAATTAAGACACCCAAATGCAGGTGTTTACACATACATGTCTGTAGGTCTTCTGTTTCTCAAATTTTCCTTATATTCTATGGACTATTAGTCAACAAAATCAATAAAAATTAGAAGTTACTGAGGTCACCATAAAATAGGTGGTATAGTCTGGCATTGAATTTTGAACACTATCAATAAATATCAAGAGTTGAACCACCTCCATAAGATGATTATTTGTCTGTTCTGACTGCAGAGAGATCCTAGACCAATAAATTAGCTCAGAAGCCTAATCCTTACATGGCTGGAATTAGACGAGATCAATCTCACTGGTTTTATTGCAAGCTTTTTCCTTTGTCTCACTCTCATATTCATCTGTTGGACATTATTTCTGCAAATTTCTCTGCTACACTGTGAGTAAACTGCTAACATTGTTAGCAGTGGTTGAAAAAAATGGGGACATATCTTGATTGTTTTGATTTATTTTCTCAAGTTTCTGAAGACCATTTTCAAAAGGAAAGAGGTAAACAGGTCTTGGCTTCTCAACAGAAAAATAATCTGATAAAGTGCGGTTTTCCTAACATGTATTTTTGGTTGCTCAGGACAGTCAGACTAGGGGAAAAAAGTATTTGAAAGCAAAATGTCTTGTAATGATGAATCACAGCTGAGAAAGGGGATATACCAAATCAACTTCTTGGCTGTATTGATTTCAGTGTACAGACAGCTCAATCTCTGATGTAATGGGAAGCACTGTCCATGGCACTTCCCTAAGGACTAAGAGGCTTTATGCTATTACATGAACGTCTCCTAAATGAGGATGAGGATTAATTTTCAGAACTCTGAAACAAATACTATAAGTAAGTTTTGCTCTCTCACACTCAGTTGGATCTGTTACATAGTAACTCCCACTATTTTATTCTCCAAATTGCAGTAAATTGGCCCTGACTTTTTGAGAGTTGGCCTTTTCTCATGCAACCCACAGATAAACTATTTTATTTTTTATTGTTTTTCTAAATTAAAAGAGCAAATTATACAAATTAAATTCCCCCCAAAGTGTTCTGTTGAAATATGCACCTAGACAGGCTGAGTTGGGAAAAATATGAACTCTTGATCCTTTTCTCAAAATCTGACATAGAGACCTGAAGTCAACAAATTTTGTTTTCAAGAAATACAAGGTTTAGGATTGTGTCTTTACTGTTGGAAAGTCATTGATTAAATAAACACAATACAATTTGAGGTCTAGTCAAATCAGGCACAATGCTTTTCCACAAAGAAATTCTGAGAGTCCACTGTTTCCTTAATGATGTTAGTGTTCAAATATATACGTACCTTCATGCTGAAGTTCACAATGCCCATTTCCTGTCTTTGTCTTTCTTCTTATTTGTATGTAGTTAGAGAGTGGAATATAATAATATGAGCTGTTGAGAGCACTGAATCTCCAAATAAAATGTTTCAAGCAACATGATTCTTATTGGCTCAGCACTACTAAACTCTGCCTTGGATATCCCATACAAATGCAGGCTGTTAAATTATAGGTTCATGTTTGATTTTGTTAATGGAAATATATTTTTATTTATGCATAAATATGGAACAAAGGCACGCAGAACAAAAGCCATATGCTACTTAGAATAAGCCTTTATCTGAGTTAAAATAATTGTGTTATCCTGAAACTTGATAATTTTCTTTTTACTGAAACATGGCATTTTTTCTTTTTGTTGAATGTTTTTTGGTAGGTGTCTTGTTAGAGAGACTGACAGAGGCAGACTCACACAGAGTAAATGAAAAACAAAGAGCATTTTTCATTTCAACTGAGAGATATTTTTAAAATGAGATACCGACAGAGCTATGTTACTCTGAGTCTTTCATTAGTAGCATGAGTTGTCTTTTGATATTAAAGCAAATACAGCTGAAATTCATTCAAAATGCAGCAACAGCCTGATGATTCTATCACTCCACAGGAACCATGATACAGTATCAGAATTGCATTACTGAATCATTCTTTTAAGACAGAAGTCTAATCTTCATAGCCATCTTTGTGTTTAAACAGGCTGGCAAATTAAAATGAATGCTCTCTGGAGAACAGCAGAAGAATACACTAGGAAATCCCAGGTGAGCTTCTGATCATGCATGAGATACTGCATGACTCACAGGCTTGTTCTTTCTTCATGTATGATGTGTATAAAAGATCATGTTGGTGACTTCAAACAGTAGGCAAAAGTTGTTCAGAAATTAGGAGACAGATCTGTAGAATTTTCTGTATTTATGGCACTATAATAAGACTACATGCTTGGTATGGGCAAGGAATTCATATTCTGATTAAAAACCTATCATATTAAAAGTACATAATAAAGAAAATATATCTTAGTAAAGTTATAGACTGATCAACATCTGACAGTTGCAATTTAAACATTAAATTGTGCCTACTACTGTCTCTTTGCATACATATCACACAGGATGGAGAGACAGTGACATTCCTGTATGACTACTGTTTAAATATTATCTAACAAAATACATCTTGAAAGCTGGCATGGAAGACCAGATACTTACAGCAGCATGAGACCTTTTCTCCCCACATTCAGTGTGTTATGCACTTGTACTCAAAGATAGTCAAAAGTGCTTGCAAGGAAGTTGCCACTATATAAACTTTCTTAGAAAATTTAAGATAGTTACAGAAAAGGAAGGGATTTTACATTAGTCTCACCTTCATTTGAATGCCACAGTAATCCAGTATTACTACTTAGATTAATTAATCTCATAGGAACTTTGTCTTGTGCATCATCACAGACTCAGACTGAATGAGAGAACTTTGGGAGAAAAGATCCTGCTAAGTATCTTTATCCTGATACAATTAACAAAACTACTACAATATTTTGGCCTTGTCTATTGACTTACTTGGTTCTTCAACATTTAAACTATCTTCTTTGTAACTCAGATACCTAAAACCTTGATTTCCAGTCCTTGCAGTAAAAGGCAGATAATAATTGTACCTTTTCTAAAGGTATATGCTGTTGAATATTCAACTTTTCCATCTCAGAAAACCTCCAGTTTCTAACAGGAGAAACCAGCGTTGTAAATTTTCCAAGAAATAACTTCCACATGGACTGTGTTAAACTTTTAAATGTTTGCCCTTAATTTCATTATATTAATGATGAACTTGAAATACCTCAGCTTCCAAAAATGGCTTGACCTGAGCACAGGACTTTGCAAGATGATGAGCTAAGATTATGGTAGAGAAAGGGGGAATGAAAAAGTGTGGAAAGATGGCTAGAGGTTAATTAGAGGACACTGAGAAGTTATATTCACACCCTAAGAAGTTATAATGGTACAGGAATTTTAGGGTAAAACACAGCTGCTGCTCCCTGTCTGGAATGCAGCTGGCATGCTCTAAACCTATTCCACAGTGATTCCCCATACACACACACACCTGCTAAGGGGATGGAACAGAGAGTGGAGCAGAGTGGAGACACCGTGGCCAGGCTCTGTTGAAATCCTTGAAGGGAAAGGAACCTGCTGGTACTTTGCAGCTGATAAACCACATAACACCTGGCAGCCAGGGCAGACAGGGGAGGAGATATCCTGCTGCTGAGCCAACAGCTGTGGTGAAATCTCTCTCCTCAGATGAACTTGGTTCACTGTACCCTAATTGTAATAGTAACACACACCTCCATCCCAAAGTTACTCATCTCCATGGTACAACCACCCCTCACTGGGCATGTGCTCGAAATTCTTTTTGACTGTATCTTTAAAAGCAAAGTGAGAAGATTTTACACTGATCAGTAGCAAAGACATGTATGGCCAGAGTCACTCAAGCTCGACCTAAATATAGGGAAATAGTGTAAAATCAAGTTGAGAATGGGGGTAAAGTGAGGGAAGACTCCATTTTAACTGCTGGATTCAGTCGATGTGGCGAGCCTGTCTTCTCCCCAGCAGGGATGTCTGTTGGGTAAGAATCACACTCTGTGCACACTGAACATATCATTGGGGATTAGAGCTTGTCCATGTATTGCTTGAACACATTTTTGCAGTCAGATAATATCATCAGCAATCCTTGAACTTTAAGTTGTCACAATTTTATATTGAGTGATATTCCATAAACTATTGGTATGAGACCTTCACATGGGCTGGCAGTCCCCAGCAGGAGGGAACATACTGGAGTAAAGAGGAACACCTGCTGAGGGGTCTCCCTTTTGCTGCTGGTGCATTTCCCTGAATCAGTCAGTCCTGCCCTCCCATCCAGCAGGACTGCTCAGTGAAGGGTCCCCATAATGGGGCACTGACAGACTGGGCAGGCACAAGGGTCTCAGCTTTCCTGGGCTGCTGACAGATAAATTAAACACTAAGGATTGAGAAATTTTCCCCTCCAGATTTAGATATGATGCTTTTGTTGGCTTTTTCCCCAACCTGGAAATGAAACTCGAAATAATTTTAGTATGGAGGTAATATAAAAGAAAATCTTTAATGAAGGCCTTCAGGAGCAGTTATGGAAAGATGTCCACAAAAGCCTATCCCCTCTAGGGGTGAGTACATTTTTATAGGTTTTAGAAAATTAGCATAATTGATAAAAAGCACCAATCAGGAGGACAAGTGGTGATGCAATTCTCCCTGAAGTCAAGCCCCTTCTCTGGAGTCCCCCCTTCAGCACTAGTTGTACTTTGTCCATGAGAATGTATCTTGAAGAGTTGTTCTCAGCCTTGGCTCCCAGGAAGAACCAAGATAGCACTGGGGCCTGTACCTGGGGTTTGGAGCTCTGGAAATTGTTTTGTCTTTCTGCTTAGGTAGAAGCTAAAGGAACCAATGAGATATGGCAGTAGCACACACAACATCAGATAAAGGTGAGAACACAGCCGTAGCATTATGAATGACCAGAGGGGAAAGGTATGATATAGAAAGAGAGCAAGACCTGGATGAGGGATTGGATGGGTGAGGCCAAGGCAGGCAGATCCAGGTCAGCAGAGGATAGAGAAAAGTAGCTAAACCATGCTATTCTGTTTTTGTCAGGGCACAATGTTTTTGTGCACAGATTTGAGAGCTGACTGAACAGCATCAAATCCCATTACGTCTTGGACTCACAAGAAAGGCTCAAAGCTCCCCCTTGTCCCAGGCATTTTTCAAAAGGTATGTGAGCACCTCTGTGATTATCATTTGTTTCTGTTTGTGCATCCCCAGATTGTTTGCTGTCATGACAGCTACAAAGACCAAGTCTACATACGGGTGAGTATTCCGAGGTCCAGACATCCAGGCATTATGTTCTCTGAGTCCAATTTCAAGCACCTCCTCATTTCTGATAACAAACTCCCTTATTGCGGTGCACACCTAACAGTCTGACCCTCAGACTATGTATCTTTCTGTTTATATGTGGACATAAGGACTGTCATTCTCAAAAGAAATATTATTTATTAATAAGGAGTCAAAAAAGGCCTTGCTTTTGATACATCTTGCTAACTGAATACCACACCACACATCAGAAGAATTCTCTGGAATCTGGTAGCAATTTGTGTAGGGAAATATCTTTTCTAAATTATGACACTGCACTTGTCTAGACTGTGTAGAAATACCCAGAACATAGCCAGAGTGTGTGACCACTTGTCTAGGGAGATGTTCATTTGCTATTAATGAAAAAGATTTTTAAAAGACCATTAAGTGAGATTCTCATTAGCTAAAATTAGGGCCTGGCTTCTTAAGAACAACGAAGAAATCATAAGAAATGGTTAGATTATTTAAGTTCTGATTGAAAGTCGCATGTTCAAAGTTTTGTCTACAAGTCATCTGAGATAAATGAATGAAATTACATCTATTATTTAATCAGACTAAACATCCTTGTTAAAACCAGGTGCACTAACAAAAAAACCAGTGTAGAATTAGGATAAACAAATTACAGAATGGATGACCTTGCAAAAGACCTGGGGATACTGTCTAGTCCAACACCTAGCTCAAAGTAGTGCAGGCAATTCAGGACTATGTCCACCTTGGCTTTGAATATCTCCAAAGATTAAGCCTCCATAACCTCTCTGGGCAACCTGCTGCAGTATTTGACTCACACTATGAAAATTTCTTTTCTTATATTTAAACATCTTTTTTCTGTGTTTCAAGTTGTGCCCCTTGCTTCTTGTCCTGCCAGCAAGTGGCAATGAGAACAGTGTACTTCCCCTTTTCTCCATTTCCTCACACTGATAAGATACCCCTGAGCCTTCTTTTCCCCAAGCTGAGGCGTTCTAGTTCTCTTACACTCTTCTGTCCAGCTGACAGATACTCCAAGCCCTAAATCACCTTTATGGCCCTTTTCTGACCTTCTCCAGTATGTCCATGTTCTCTCTGGACATAGTACCCCAGTATGGCCTCATACTGGAGTACTGCCAGGCCCATTTCTCCAGCCTGCTGAGGGCAGTACAACCAGCTGGTGGAACCAACCACTCTTCTCAGTTTTATATTGCCTGTGGACTTGCAGAGTGCAATCTGCTACATCATTTAAATCATAACAGTCAAACAGAAATGGGCCCAGTATCAATCTGTGGGGTACACTGCTAGTGACTGGTGTCCAGCCCAACTTTGTGTTGCTGGCCACAAGCCCTTTGAGTCCAGCAATGCAGTTTTAAGTCCTCCTCACTGTCTATTTCTTTAGCCTATGTCTCATCAACTTTTCTGTTAGGATGTGACAGATATAGTATCAACATCCTCATAAAGTCAAGATAGGCAACAGTCACTGCCTTCCCCTTACCTACTGACATAATTACTTGACTCTGGAGGACTATAAGGTTGGAAAGGTATTATTTTCTCCAATCTATGTTGACTACTCCAAGTCATATTTCTCTCCTTCATATGTTTGGGAATGATTTTCAGAAGCGTTTACTCCATTACCTGCTGAGGCATTGAAGAGAAACTGCTTGTCCTGTAATTCTGTGGATACTCACTCTTGCTCTTCTTGAAGATACAAGTGTTGTTTGCTGTCCTTCAGTTGTCATGAGCTCCCCCAGTTACCACAACCCTTTAAAGATAATTAAAACTGGCCTACATGAGCATTAGCCAGCTCTTTTGACACTTGTAGGAATATGCCATCGGGCCCTCTGGACTTGCCCATTTCCCATTTTTTGGAAAGCTGGGAGGAGACACAGCCTGGACAGCTAAGCCCAACTGACCAAAGGGATATCCCACACGTGTGGCATCATGCTCAATATATAAAGCTGGGGGAACAAGGAGAAAAGAGGGTACATTTGGAGTGATGACGTTTCCCAAGTCACTATTATGCTTGACTGGCTTTCCTAAGGATTGCTAAACACCCACTAGCTGATGGGAAGTGATGAATTAGTTCTTCATTTTGCTTAACCTTGTGTGCAACTTTTGCTTTCTCTATTAAACTGTCTTTATCTCAATAGTTTTCTAGCTTTTACTCTTCCCATTCCACTGGTGCATGACTGAGTGATGAGCTGTGTGGCGCCTGGTTGCCAGCTGGGGTTAAACCAAGCTATCGCTACTGCAATTATGTATCTTTTCCTTTGACCATTTGGGGGTAGAATTTCTAGTAACTTCTTCCCACAAAGGCTATAAACACTATGCCACCAGCCCCTTGAAGAAAAATGAGATAGTAAAAAACACAGTGTGGTCACTCAGTAATTAATATCTCCTCATTTGAAAAAAAAGCTTTCTTGTGTTTGAACTAGCAAAATAACTAATCTCTATATATTCTAATATTAGATATTTCTTAATTCTGTTTTGTAGTCTATGGTGGAGAAGTCCACTTGCTGGAAATTTTCTCTCTTGCCCCAGTCATGATGTTACCACCATAATCACCACTTTATACTTACCACCTTACAACACCTCTGGCCATTTTTTACAGCAAATGCAGCAGGGTATCCTTGCAGAGGAACATGAGGGTCTTTACTAAATTCTTAACATAACAGGGAAAATAAATTGCTGTTTCCTTCACATTTTCTCAGTTTTAGTCTTGATGCTGTCGCAGGCTGCAGCATTTATGGGCCACAGAAACAACTGGCAGAATTTCCAAAAAAAGGCAGAAACTAATAAACCCAACTCAGAAACTGTGCTGAAATCAGCTCCAACTGGGTAAAAGGTAGTTCTGGCAAAGGGAGATCTGCAACCACCGACTCAGGGGCCGCTGACACAGAAACCCACTGACCCAAAAGAAGAGAAACACTGAGCATGGGGACTAATTAGCATGAGAGGCAAGAGAACCATTAACCAACAGAAGACAGAATACTAATTAATAAGAGAACTAAGTAACTTGTAGCCAATGAATACTAATTCCTTTGATAAAATGTATAAATAGTAAAAATTTTTGATAGTTGGTGTACTTGATTCGAGGAATTCCACAAGCACCCTGGCTCACACAACTCTGAAATAAATAATCAATGTCTCAATAAGTGTGAATTATTGGCTAGTTGCACACCAGATAACAAATCCAGTTTTTGCAGACAACACATGAACTGAGATCTCTTGCCAGAGGTTTCCAATCTGAATAAAAATTTGACCATGAAAACATACTGGAATGTTAAAAATGCCTCAAGTCCTTACATAACTTGCTTGCAACTGGGGATTAGCAGTTACCTTTACTTGCCAGCAGATGCTGGCAGAACACTTTTTCCCTGGGGAGGTTTCTCTCCATTTGCAATTTTAAATAACTTTGGATTCCTCTTTTGATCCATTTATCAACAAAGGTCAAAAGCAAACTTTTTGTTTAATGTTTCAAACCAGCATCCTAGTAGGCAAAAGGGACATAATCACTGGGTAGTAGGTATGTGTGCTTACATACCCTTACTGATTTTTTGTACTATAATTTGTTGTTTTTGTCCAGTCATTGGCACAACTGCTGGAAGAATAAGTAAGATTCTTACATCTGCTCAGTCTTATGGCTGGTCAATCAGAATATTCTACCAGGAAACGGAAGTAAGATGTTAAAAATGTTGTGAAGTACAGAAAGTCAGTTATACAAATTCTAAAAGTGTGCACATACCTCTAAATCCTTAAGTTGTAACCTTTAGCCTAGGAGGTCTTGTGCTAGGCTCATAAGTAACACATGAATGGATCTCTTCCCCTCCACACTCAGTATCAGAATTCCTGAAGGACAAACGCTAGCATTGTGAGTTCTATGTTGGACTCTGGGCTGGGGATACATGCTAAATGTGTATTTTTCCTATTGTGGAGCTAAAGACAGCCAGCCCTAGAGGATGGTTCAGTTGTGTCAAGATAGAACAAGCAAGAAAACTACTGTAAAAGTGTTCTTCCTTGTATCTTTTACCTGTTCACTACTTCCTCATTTAGAGGCATTGTAAATTTTTGATAAACATCAAAGTAAATTTACAACTCTGGCATCTGCTAAATCATTTACATGTATACACTACAATGTCAGCTATGTTGTGCTTGTGATGATTGATTCTGTGCTTACAACATTCCAGCTGACAGATAATACAGTTGAACTGATTGGAAAGATATCGTGCCCTTAAAAGTCTGGCTTCTGTGATAAAATAATACATTAAATAAATGACATATTATGTTTTGCACTGATGTCTCAGCACAATTTTATATTTTCAGTATTACAGTTAGGTAAGCAGCCTTCATAGTAAGCCATTATTTACCCTCATGCAGTATCTTCGAGGGTAGCATCCAAGAGCAGATGCCAGACATTCTAGCCTTGCAACTAAAGCCTCCAGCATATGACAAACTTATAAAAGGAAATGTTCTTAAGCAGGCTGTCAGGTCCCTGCCTTTCTGGAGCCTATGAGCCACATGGCACCCAGTGGAGTGAATGAAAATCTTTCCATTAACTTCAGTGAGTTTAGGATTAATACTTCCAGTTTCTGTAATAGTCCTGATCAGCCACTATACAAATGTTAATAAGATGAATTGAGCAAGGCCCTTAGAAGCTGTGAAGACAGAAGACATTGTTTCATCTATCCGCTTCTGACAAGGGTGAAGTGCCATGATGGAGGAATGTAAGGAGATACCACACAGTGTCTCAACATGGGAAATTAAATTCCTCATTATACTCTTTGAAATTCCTACAGGATTTAGATGGATGAGTTTCTATTGGCTCTCTAATAATTCCTCTTAAGAATAAGTCCATAAGAGGAATTAGAATGGTGATAATGACTGAAGTTGATAAATATTTACTGAAATGTCTCTCCTGTCAGGAGCATGCCTGACATATGGGCTTTTAAACATTTTATTACCACTCCTGAAGTGAAGAGCACAAATTAATACTTGGAAGTAAATAAAGTGATCAGAGGTGATCACTCTGAATTCTGAAAAAAACCCTATTTCCTCACAATGCTAACTCATTGCTACAGGAAATTCTAGATAATAAAGAAATAAAAATTAGTTCAAAATTCTGGGGTATTTTTGGAAGAAATGTTCTTCTAATAGTATTGAAAATAATGCTATAGATACTGAGCCTTGTGAAGTTTCTATAAAAAATATTCATGTCAGGTCATACTTTGGAATACTATTTCCTAAGCATCCACTCTTGGCCTCTATTACAGACTGGCTTATTAAAACTGGGTATCTTGATTTTCAGTGCAAACTCTGAACTGTCTGCACCTGGGTCAAACAGCACACCTTAAATGTTGTGATTTCTCAGGCAGCAAGGCAGAAAATAAAGAAGATAGAACAAAGCCATTTAAAGACATAAACAGAACAGTGGTGCATTAGGTGGAGGTGTCTCACTGACATATATAGTTCATGTTAGTCTTTTGCAACAGAAAACACCATTAAAACACAGCAAAAAGCCCAGCATACTGAAAACAATAAAACTTGAATAGAAGTAACATTAGGTTTAAGGTAAATAGTCCCATATGTCTATACTTGGTAAGGTTTTCTCCATTAGGTTGTCATTTTGCCAAGATCATATGTCTTGAAATATATATATTGTTTACATCTTGGAAAACTTACAAATTGCTGTGTCCCTCCTTCAAGCAGGAAAGCTTCAGTGAAGAAGTTTCTCACTGTTCTCATGTTAAAACTTCCTGTGTAAAAATAGAGAAATATCATTATATATTGTCATTATTATATATATAAAATGTCATTATTATATATAACTATTAATTTTGTGAACCCTCAAATCACTTCCTAATGTGAAAAGAGAGGACACTTCAGAAAAAAAACCAATAAACCTTGAGACCGTTGTAACATGAAGTATTGGTTATATAATGTTTATTTATTATTGTTTTCACATTCATTTACTTGCACACTTCCAAACTGATTTTCTTCCAATATGTAGGGTTTTTTTAATATACAAACAAGTATTGGAACAATCTCTGTCAAAATTGTGAGAAAGTGAAAAAACACATTTCATTTGCAAGCACAGTATGATTAAAAAAACCTTAATTTTAAGTCAAGAATGACCTGATGAAATTCTGATATAATTACACTGAATACCAGACTGAATTAATTTCATAATTTTCTTGGAATGTGATAGATACCATGTAGGAAAATTAATTTGGAAATTTTAAACATACAGAAGTTGGCATGCTCTGTTGAAAGAATTAATAAAGTCACATGAAAAATATAAGAGAACTGTTGAGTACCAATTACTCCCTTCATCCCTTGACAAATAGAAAGAAAATAAATTCCTACTAAGTGGAAAACAGCTAGCTTTGAAGTAGCCAGAACTGCACTGCATCTACATTGCAAGCCCATAAGTGAAATATTTTCACAAGAAGTTAGTATCAGCACTGAAATACATAATTTTCAAAGAAATTTAATTAAGAAACATAATATTTTTCTCCAGAATAATTTATTGCCCATCTTAATATGCTTATGACAATAATTAAAAGCATAATAGCTTGATAATGATGTCAGCATTTCATTCAGTCTTTTATCTCTTTATGCATTAATCTTTCCTCGTTTTGTGACTTAGCACCAAGGGTTTTGCCATCATTTCAAATGATAACTTTCTTTTGCTTTTCTAGTGAGTCTCAGAATAAATTGTCCTTTATGTTAATGATACCAAATCAGACATCTCTTTGGAATGCTCCCTTTACACACCTAATCAGAGTTTCTGGTGGTCATTTGTTTACTTATTTCACTCAGAACAGCAGGAGCAAAAGAATATACTGGACCTGAATTCTACTTTAACACTGAAATGCTACAACCTGTTGGTCATCTGTCCATGGATGATAGCTAAGTCAGCATAATCATATCATAGGACTGTCACTTCTCTATTCCACAACTTTCTGTTCATGATAGATAGCAAAGCCTGACAAGAAACCTGAATTCAAGATAGAAATTCTTCCTTAGGAATGACCTTCCTATTAAAAACTGGAAATAGCAGCAACACATCAATGCAATCAGTTCAACAATAAAATAAAAAAGGTATTTTGCTCATATAACACATATTGTTATTTGGGAATTTTAAAGGAAGTTAAGTTATGGAAATAAGTAATTTGTCCTATGTGGACTCCCCTGCTATGACTGCTATGTGGACAACTTTGTTTCCATGTGCATCTTGCAGGAAAACAAAAGACTGTGGCATTTTGACTTTGGTGAGAAGAGACTCCTACCCAGCTGCTTGCTCCATCTCCCACCTCAACAGGATGAGGGGAAAAAATAGGGTTGAAAACTCATAGATCAAAGGAAGGACATTTAACAATTAACATCACAGGCAAAATAGACTCAGCTTAGGCATAATTAATTTAATTTACTGCAAATTCAAAATATAGTGGGATGGTGAAAAAGAAAGACCTCATCACACTCTCCCTTTTCCCAGGCTCAATTCCACTATTTTATTCCTGACTCCTTTATATCCTTCCCTCAACCCCAAGTGACACGGGAATGGAGAATGGGCACTGTGATCGGTCCATCTGAACTCCTCTCTGTTGCTCCTTTCCTCTCCCATTTTTCCTCTCTTCCAGTCTTTCAGGTTAATCTGCTCCAGCATGGAGCAGCACACATCCATGGCCAGCGCTTCCTTCAGAACACATCCACCTGCTCCCTGTGGTGTCCTCCATGGACAGACAGCACCGTGCCTTCCCTGGGCTGCAGGGGACCCACCTGTGTCACCGCAGGCTCCCCCACGGCTTCAGGGGAATCTCTGCTCCGGGGCCTGGAGCAGCTCCTCCGCCTCCCTCAGGTCTCAGCTTGGTGTTCACGGGGTTGTTTGTCTCTCCTGTTTTACCCTCACCACCTTCTGTGCAGCATTTTTGCCCTTCCCTCCACATGCACTCCCCGCAGTGCCCCGGCCCTGGCCACGGGCTCAGCTGCACCCTGTGGCGAGCGGTTGGATCCAGCTGGAAGCGGCTGTGTCCTGCTGGGGCAGCCCTGGCTCAGCTGTGCCTGTGGTGAGCGGTTGGATCCAGCTGGAAGCGGCTGTGTCCTGCTGGGGCAGCCCTGGCTCAGCTGTGCCTGTGGTGAGCGGTTGGGCCTGGCTGAAAGCGGCTGGAACCGGCTGTGTCAGGCCTGGCCATGGGCTCAGCTGAGCCCTGTGTCAGCCGGTTGGGACCAGTTGGATCCAGCGGGATCCGGCTGTGTCCGGCTGGGGCAGCCCCGGCCGTGGGCTCAGCCGTGCCCTGTGGAGAGCAGTTGGAACCAGTTGGATCCAGCGGGATCCGGCTGTGTCCGGCTGGGGCAGCCTCGGCCATGGGCTCAGCCGCGCCCTGTGTCAGCCGGCTGGAACCAGTTGGATCCAGCCGGATCCGGCTGTGTCCGGCTGGGGCAGCCCTGGCCTCCCCTCACGGAACCGCCGTTGCTGCCAGGGCCTGGTGTGGGGGCTCTGTGGACCGTCTCTGGAGAACGTGGAAGCAGCAGCTCTGAGCACAGACACCCTCTCCAGACTGGCAAAAGCCACTTCATTGACTAGCAGAGATTCTTTCAAGTATGCCTTTGAGGGTTACATATCTTCTAGACGCCTTAATGATTTTCCGTCACTATGGATACAGCTTGCTTACCACTCAGTGTGGATGCAGTGTGCCCAGAGGCTCTGCAGCAAAAACGAGGATGATTTTTTTGTAAGTGCCCTGCCCGCAGTGTGATGGGGCCTGGGAGCCAGGAAGGGTGTTGACAGGAGTCTGCCATGCCTTGTCCAGCCCTCAGGCTGCTCCCCTGATTGCTCGATGGGCATGGATGCTGGTCAGTAATGGCACTGCCAGGGAAGATGCAGAGCGCACCAAGCATGAAGACAAGGCTCCTGGGGCAATGGTCAAGGGCATGATGACCCAGGGCTCTTTCTCTGTAATCCTCTGGGTGAAAGGGAAGAACGCAAGGATGATTGGAAGGATCCTGTGGGTAAACAACTGTTTGTAGACCTGGTATCATCATCAGGAATTAAACTTTCATTGCTATTTTTGAGGATTTGAGGACTCCTAGGAAGTTAGAGAAGCACCCAAGCAAGTGGGGCAAAATCATCTTTGCCAGCTGGCTGGCCAGCCTACTGAGAAGAGCTTTCAACTAGGAAAGATGGGAGAAAGGAGGTGATGATCAGCCATCAGATGAGGAAATGAGAGATGGGTGGCAAGCAAAGAATGCAGGGTGGTGTGGTCAGGGGAGATATGGTAATCAAATCAAAATCATCATGGTAATCACAATGGTAATCATTGAAACAGGGCTGAAGACACTATGATGCCATAAATAAGGGAATGATGAGAGGGCTGTATCATGGGAAAAGATGTCACACTTCTGGGAAATCAGCACAACTATGGGCTGTACACTAATTCATGTAGCATGGGGAACAAGCAGGAGGAATTAGAGGGCTGTGTGCAGTTTCTAGGCCTCTACAAAGCCCATTAAAAGAAAACACTCATTCTGATGAATCATATGTACTTTATAACTTTGTCTCATCCACAATACTATTGTTTTGAAGATATATCAATGAAGTGGTGCTAAACTGAATTGTTGCAACTTCTTAGACTCTGCTCTAGCTTCTTTTGTTCTCTGATGTTTTGAATGACTTCTCTGTGGCTACAGCTAAGGATGAGCTGTACGAGTGCTGTTAAGTTGGGTGGAAAAAAGAGCTAATGGGAAAGAACAGATGTCCTTAAAGATAGCATCCTTTTAAAGTTAGGAGGACTGTAAGTGACGTAATAGAAAAGGTGTAAGTCACAAGAACCTGTCTTTAGATTTCAAATAGAATCCTTAATCAAAATTAACTCATCCCATTGACACTGTCAAATACATCTAAATATACACAAAGTTCACTTTTAAAGACAGAGATCACATCCATATAAAATAGGCCATTTGCAGATTAGTCTAGATTTTGAGGCAGCTCTTTTTAAATGAATTTCATTCTTTATCAACGTATTGGATCTGACTGAGCTGGAGCTCGTTTTCAACAGAGCAGTCCTCACAGTGCTGTGCTTTGTATTGGTATCTAGAAAGGTGTTGATTATACACCAGTGTTTTGGCTACTGCTGAGCAGTGCTGGCACAGAATCAGTACTATTGCTCCTGGTGGGCAAGATCTTGGGAGAGGAAACAACCAGCACAGCAGATTCAAACTGTCCAAAGAGACATTTCATACCATGCTACATATACTCAAGGCCTGCTTCCCAGGAAGTAGATGGGAAGTAGAGAATAAAGCTCTTGTTTTCCTTTGCTTCTGTGCCCAGCCATTGCTTCTGAGTTTTTTTAAACTGCTTTATCCATAAAGTTTTTCTACCTTATTGCTTGTCACCATGGATAAGAACCTAAGATCCATCAGCTGATATCCTGACACTGACACGGTCCCCTCTCAGCTGTCTCAAGTTTGAGCAGGCCCAGCCATTCTTTGTAAGAGAGATGCTCCAGTCCTTTAATCCTCTTCACAGGCCTCCACTGGACCTGCTCCAGGGGCTTCTTGACCTTCTTGTACTGAGGAGCAGAACTGGATACTCCAGATGTAGCCTTACTAAGGCTGGGTAGAGGGGTAGGATCACCTCCCCGGAATCGCTAGAAAAACTATGAGAAAAATTTTTTATGAACATCTCTATAGCCTAAATTGTCCCTGATGTGTTTATTTCCATTCCAACAAAGAGCTAAGAGGGATTTAATGTCTTATTCTGGAGGCATACTAAGAGTGCAATCTCTCTGTCTTTTCCTGATTACTGCAGACATGTGCATACATATCCCTTGTGAAGTGTGGACTTTGTTCCTCAGTTTGAATGGGCCTGATAAGGACACACATACATGCCTTAGAGTGACTCAGGCAGTTCTCTAAGACTTGTCATTTTGCAAGAGGAAAGGACACTCTTCATATCTCCTGTAGACTTTTTCTACCTTGAAGGATTTAAGAATCATACATGATTTCAAATTTCTGAAAAAATAAAGATTTCATCCAAGAAGTAAAGACATAACATTGATACCAGGTGGCTAGGACAATGTTCTGGAAATAAGGAGGGCTGTTTATCGAACTGGAAACTATCCGATATAAAATGTAGATGGTGAAAAAGGAGCAGAATTACAATGGAGTTGCCTTCTCAGCTGAGATGCCTGGTCATTATGCTATAAAGGCACAGTCCATCCTCTGGTCTCTCTCACTCTCTTAATCTTGAACCATTTCTAGAATGGAAAAACAGCTTCGATAAGGATGCAGAATGCCTGGTCAACACCACCCAAAGCAGCCTTAACATAATATTGTCATGGAAATGCAATCTTGTAATCTCCTGGACCACGTGATTTCCCTTGAATAGCACATGGCTTAGAATTCAGGTTCTCTGCTTTCTTGATGGAAGCTGTAACTATGTGCCACTATACAGAGGGGAAGAAGGATTGGACTGAGCTTGATTAAGCTCGGCACATAATTATGCTCATGTTTGCAAAGGCTTCTGTTTGTACAGGGCACCTTGCACAAGCTCAGCATCACCTAAATCATACAATGGAACACAAGTAAAGGTTTATGCACAGAGTTCTCTAAACTCATCTAAATGTTTTAAACATGTATAAAATGGGAAAAGTGCAGGGAAAGGAAGACTGCATGTTAATTAAGAATTTAAGCTATTAAATTTTGTCTTCTTAAATGAAGAAATATATGGATGCATAAAAATATTTGAAAATAAATATTAAAATTTAAAAACAAAAACCCAGAAAGTTTTGGGACCAGGCTACTGAAAGTGAAACTGGAGGCAGATGTGAATTTAAATACAAAAAAGTTGACAGGGCCAATCTGAGAAGTAAAATTGTCTACTTAGAGGTTGGGCAGTCGGTAGAGCTAATACAAGTATTTTACATATAAGGACTAATTATGATAGTTGTTACTGCTACTAGAGAGCTCTGCACATTTAGACTGTGATGATTTTAATTACTTCAAGCCATCTGCATTAAAAAAAGCACAAGTATTTATTGAGGTAAGTGTGGAGGAAATATTTAGAATAAGCATTTTTATGCTTATCTTCTTAAAGAAAACTCTCAGGTCTAGGGGGATGTTGAAGGTTGCAGGGAAAATTTTAATACGCTTTGAAAGGAAAAGAGATTTTTATCTTATGAGGGTGACAAATGCTCTCAAATCCAGAGTTTGTAGGTAAGGGACGATTAAAGATACCCCAACTATAATTAAATTTCATCGTGCTCAGAAGCAAAAAAACATAAAGAAACACCCACAGTGCTTTAGGGGTATAAGGTAAGTATTAAAACAGAACTCAGATCTCCCCAAGATGAATTCTATTAGTTCTATTTAAACATTCAGAAATATCTAATAAAAATGAATAGTTTACTCTCAGACACCTAAAAAGAACTACAGAAAAAAAAAAAAAAACAACCCTACTTTGGTTTCAAAGTCACTCAATCAAAAACTTGGAAATTGCTACATTAAGGTTCCCTATGCTCACTCATTTTAATTCTTTATGTTTATTATATGATCTTTTTTTTCCTAAATCATATTCAGTTGTAAGCAAAGCATGGAATGATGCATGCAACTATTTTAAAGTACAAATTTGCAGTATTTTACTAGCATTTATTTGTCTATTGTGGGTGGAATAGCAGTCTTGAGAAGATTTTCTTTTTCCCACCTATTAGAATGATAAGACTGTGTTCATATATTAAAGAGGTCATTCTTAGAACTGTTCTGTTGCTCAGGGTAATTTTTAGGGAAGGCAGGTAGAGAAACACTAAATATGAAATAATTTTAAACAATAAAATTATTAAGAAAATTAGATGTTAATAAAGTCTTGTAATATTTCATAAGGTCTACAAGCACACCAGTAAGTAATTTTATTATATGTAACATATATTGGTAACAAAAATTAAGATCTCAGAATCTAAAGCTGTAGTTCTCAATTATTCAAAAACAATGGTTTTTTTGAACTGTCAGATAATAAATCCAGAATTGGTTTAGTTACACAATCTAGGGTAATGAAGGAAGTATTTTAAAACTCGATATTTTATCATGGCATATAATGTATTTCTATATACTCTACCATAATGAAGTGAAAGGTAACATTTCATCTTGACATTTTATATAGTAAGCATTTTCACAAAGTTCGCACAAAAAAAAAGGAAAAAAAAATCATACCCACATCTTTATTTTGTCCAATAATTCTGAGATTAGTGTTACTTTTTTCTTGTTTTTTAAACAAGTAAGCAAAAGAATGTCAGTATTTTTAGTAAGCATCAATTCTGTATTCTGAAGTCTCTTGGGCATGTCATGTAATTTAAGAATTCACTCGTGAATAGAAAATACAAAGAAGCAACTGTGAAAAGATAAAAAACTCTGATACAGAAAACAACACAATTTTAATTAAGTTTGGAAACTGAGTACTGAATTTTTATTCTAAAGGTGAGTAGCAACCTTGTTTAAACAGTGAATTGGGGAGGCAAAGTCGATTATTTAATGCATGTGAGAAGTTTTGACTTCAGAACATGGAATATTTTAAAACAATCTTATTACTAGGAAAAAGAGATTTGTGTATTTTGTAATGAGGATATATACACATCTATGATAAGGATGTAAATATAAGATAACCCCTGCTTCACACATTTTTTTCCTTAAATAGACTCCAACTGGGAGAGAACCTCACAATGCACTTCAGAAGAAAACATACAGTGGATCACATATCAGGCAAGTCCTGTGGCTGAGAAGAGAAATGAGGCTTAGTGCTGTGCTCCCTGGAGTGGCACTGGCAAACTCCTGAAACTGATGCCAGGTTTGGTAGCAGCAGAGATGTATGCTAGCACCAAAAATGCTTAAAGTGCATTTAAAATCAATTTTTCATTAGACATAAAAAATCTTTACTGTTACACATTTCCAGGTCCTAGAGAGAAAAATCTGAAAAGCTGATTTATTTGCATTTGCGAGGCCTGTAAAGTTGGTACAACAGTGAAGGCCAACAATAATTCTAGCTAGTTCCTTATCTTTTTGAGATATTTGCCTAAATTTGGAGTTACAGTTATAGTTGGACTGAAGATCTAGTTTTATTTTTGGATTCAGAACACAGATACCAGAGAACATGAGAAAATAGCATTAAATGACTTAGGGAAGGGAATTCAGCCTCTTAGTCAGGCTAAAGCTGGATTAGAAATAGATTTAGCATCTCAGAAGAGAAGGCTGAAGATCTAGATTAATTTCTGGATTTTTCAGTGCCTAGAGAGCTAATCCAAGGGTATATAAACAGACAATGGCTTTTGCTTACTTTGGAGGCAGATGTGAACTGCTAGTTTAAGAAAAGTTGTAAGATCACCCCGGGAGGGAAGAAGGAGCATAGTATTATTGACAGCACTTGAAAAGCACAAAGGGCTGTGAAAGACTTGGTGCTAGAGCAGCAAATTGGTTTTGGTTAATGGTCTAGATGTTATTGGGTTCTGGGTTCAGATATCAAAAGGAGAAAATTTAGCTCTGAGAATATGAGCAGAATTCACCAGCATGTGAAGGATTTACCAGCAAAGCTACATATGACAAGTTTGAATTAAGTATATCTCAAGAAAGCTTTGATTTAACGTTGAGAACATGAAGATGAAAAAGAACTTTTTTCAGGTTCCTGCTGTTCTATATTCTAGAATCCATAATATCAGAGGCTTGAAGTGGGTCACATACACAACATAGTATAGTGCACAATTGTAGAGTACAAATAAAATTTCTATTTTGTGTGGCAGTTTAAACTTTTAAAGCAGGAACTAAATTTTTGTTTGCTATGTATGATTTACAGGCCTAGAATGATAGGTTTAGCAGAGTTAAATAGTTCAGAATGAGATGGACCTGGCCAACAAGTCTATTGTTTGGTTTATATTTCATTTCAGTTCAGAGATTCAGACTAAGACATACGGAAAATGAGGGCTACATGTAACCCCTAAGGCTCACAGAGCCAGGGAGAGAAGGGGTTAAATTGCTAAGCCTACTTTTGGAAGAAGTACAAACACAGAAAACAAGATCTGAAAACTGTAGAAACAAATTTCTTTTAGTTGATCTCCTGTCTTTAAAAATCCTAACTGCAATAAATAACCTTTTACCAGCAATCAGTGCCTGTACCGGTATTAGACAGGCTTTCCAAGGCCATCCCTCATCTTGTTTTAGAAGATCTTGAGCTATATTGTTAGCAGTTTAGCTCTAGAACACCTTCTAGTACCATGAAACAATCAGAAATATAGCTTTAAGTAAGAGATACAACCTAAATAAGCTTCAAACCTAAAGAATACTCACTCACCCCTATTGCTAAACTTTTATTCCAGATCTGTGAGACTTGTAGTTCCAGTATAAACATAGATTTTGGGTATCAAATCTTCTAGTTCCTGAGACATTCACCCTTACTCTAGCTTCAAACACAGTTTTCTTTAAACACCGGCTGTTTTAGTCTATACAGACTGGGCTAATTAACTTCTTTCAGCTGCTGATGAACTGTTACACTCCCTTACAATCATACACCCATCTTAAATTTACGTGAAGTGCATTTGAACAAGAAATAAAACCATTTATCCAGGCCACTTGTGCGACTACCCTAATTCTGCAAGAATTAAACCCACAAAATTCCCCAAAATTTTTAGCACCTCTTGCTCAGAATTTACATTTCACTTTCAATTGCAGCCCTTGACTGAGCTATGCTTTAAGGACCCATAAATTCCTTTACAGAACCTCTTGGTCCTGTGTACTTTTGTTCAGTCTCACAATAGGCTTAATTCCTTTCTCTGATCCTCTCACTTATTTCTATTCCTAAACCTCATTAGAAAAGTAAGTTCTCCAACACAATCATCATAAAGACTCAAAAGAAGTCATTCACAACATTCACCCTGATCCTGCCACTTCAAATTGCATCTTAAAAGACTTCAGTCCCTGCTGTTCTTAGTACTACCCCATGCCATAAAACTAGCCCCAGACTTCACCTTCTACAGAGAACTATGCTGCCTAACTATGTTGCAGAAGTAAACTTCTCATTCAGACCAAACTCAGCTGTAATTTGTCTGGTCCTACAAATTCCTCAAAAAAGATAAAGTCACTAGCCCAACTCTGTAGTCATTGTTACTATAAGCCTTCTTATTTTTAAACTTGTTAACAGAAATATTTTCCATAGGAAGGAATCTTTAAAGAGTACCTTTTAGGAGATAGGTCTGTAGCTACCCCAGCCTGCTACTGTGCAGTTAAGACAAAGGAAAAGATGGTGGTTATAGCAAAATTCATTATATTGTCAAGGAATGCTTCTTGGCAAACTGGGATTTGAGCTGTCACAGTGTTGTATCTTACAGTTAATGCCTAGGTTATTGTAGGCTGATGAAACGTCTTAAGAATAAGATTTGACTTTGGTGTTCATAGTACTGTTGGGGAAAGGAGATCACAGAAATTTTGGGATATAGCAACAGTGCTTTCACCTGCTCTCCTGGCACCTCTAATGTTGTGTTGTTCCCCTCCACCCCCAAACTAGTTTTGAGATTAAATTTAAGAAGAGGAGTGATTGATTTTTTGAGGTTATTGATGGATCTTAATAAACATGCAAAAATTTGATTAAGGCTGTCTGGCATGCCTTTATCCTTTTATGCCTATATCAAGGCATATACCTAACTTTAACCAAAATCAAAAATAAAGTATTTCAATTCATCTTGCATCTGCATGGCTTCTAAGATGTCTTCAGCATCAAGTTCTTCAGTATCTCTGCTGATCACATTAATTGCATCACTGTTCCAAATCTTTGGTCTCACTTTGCATCTATTAGTCATAACTGCTAGAGAACAAGCCTTGACTCCCCCACTCCTGTTGGGCACCAGCTTTTATTCCAAGACTATAAGCTTTTTTTTCCAGTACTGTATTATTAACTATTTGGTCCCACTTTATAACACTTCGTAATGTGGTGTGAACTATTATCTTGCATAAGGATTTAGGGAGAAATTAAATCTCCTGGCTAAGTGTCTATGCTTTTGGAAAAGGTGTGAGGTTCTCAAATAAGACACAGTAAAAACCTAACTTTTCCTGAGCTCTTAAGGGCCAAAAAATCAAAACTTGAAATGACAGAGGTGGGTGGGTTCAATGTAGTAATTTCCAGCCTATAATTCCCATCTGTTGAATTCTCAGTGTTACTGATTCATTGAAAAATCTCCTTACAGTTTTAGTAAAGGTTCTACTCAAAAGCATAACAGATATAAATTCAAAATGAGATGTGCTGGATGTGATACATGCAAATGCTTTTGAGCTGCTTATCTATCTACTAGAAGCATCCTTTGGTATGGTAAAGATGGGTTTGGGCTGAATGTAAGGGTCTGATAAGGAGCAGAGACAAAGGCCTGAACTGGAATTTAGCTTCTCAGCCAGCTGAGGCTTCCAACACAGCTTCTTGCAGCTCTTTCATGAATCCTTCTGCAGCCATCTGCTCCCAGGTTACACAGCTGCATTGTATCAAAGCTGGCCTTGACCATGGGTCTCAAAGATCTTGGAGAGGGGAAAGGAATTCAGGGGCTGTTGTTGGTACTGGTGGGCAGGGAACACCAATCCAATTTTTTAGCAATAACCTCTTACCACGACAGATGAATGAATGAATGAATGAAATGAATGCTAAGGGGAAAGAGGCAAATCAACCTCACAACTAATTTCTCTGTTGTCATTCTCTGTCAACATTATTGCAGTTCATGCAAAAGAGAAACCCTCAGGTTAGCCTGTTGATATTCATCTGAGATAAAGACTCTGAAAGTTCCAACATACACAAAAGACACTTGTGGCATGGTCAACATAGAGTCAAATCTCCTGTCACACTTTGTAACTAATATGGTTGATCTAATCTATTCCAGATCTAACTCTTCCATGTTCTTAACACCCATCTTTTGCTGTTCTTTTACTCTATGCTATAGGCTTTCTATATTCAGAAGTTCTGCAGCCACCTGTGAAGAAGTGTCTAAAAAGCATGCATGCCACAGAATCACAGACTAGGTGATTGACTAGGTGGGAAGAGACCTTCAAGATCACCATGTCCAACCCATGCCCTAACACCTGAACTAGATCATGGCACCAAGTGCCACATCCAGCTCCTGCTGGCCACACTGTTCCTGACACAGGCCAGGGACCACTGGCCTTCTTGGCCACCTGGGCACACTGCTGGCTCATATTCAGTCAGCTGTCGACCGACATCAGGACTTAATCACAAAACAAACATCTCTGAAAACTTCTGAGGCAGCTGCTTATTTTTTCTCTTATCCCGAGGACAGAATCTTCATGTCTGTTACTGTGCCTCATTCCTGAACATCAAGTGCCAGTTAAAGCATCAACAACTTCCTAAGCACAACAGATCTACGCCCCGTATATTATAACCATCCTTTACAATATGCCACAGAATTCCATGAAGATCAACAACATAATGTCTCTTAAAGAAGTAAAATATAGTGTTGGTTCATGGATATTCTAATAGCTCCTCAGAATGCTTTTCATGTTCAGAGTAAAATCTAGCCTTCACTTTTAGCCAGTGTTAGACTACATTTGACTTGTGACCTTCCATTCTCTGCATTAATTCCTGCAGCAGATCTGGGATTTTTCAAACTGTCTTCCACAAACTGGATAGTCTGACAACCTAAATGAGTCTGGATCAAATTAAGTCACTGTAAAGCTCTACAAATGCTTCCCAGTTACCCTCAGACTGATTTTATTGGGAGACAACCATTCCCTGTGAGTTTCAACATCATTGTACTTACCCTGTGTGCTGGTTTCCTGTTTATTGTGGTCAGCTGATCAGAACAACTCCTCTTAATCCTTTTCCTTAGTTCTGGAGCTTCTTGTTTTTAATGTTCCTCCTGTAGCAATTGCTCTTACTGTGCTATAAGTTCTAACAAGTGTTCACAGGTTCTCAAAGCTTCTACTGGCTCTGCTGCCACGCCTTTTACTGCACCTGTAGGTACATTTGCTGCAACTGTTGCTGATGGTGTGCTGCTGCCTTCTGGTTTCTCACCAAGGAACTCTGAACCTGCATTTTCTATTGCCAACAGCCTTGCTGCAGACATTCTTCCTCTCAGGTGGTCTGCCTTTGCCTATGGTCATCACAGGTATCAAGAACAATTCTTGATCAGTGTTTCAACACAAAGCAAATGCAGCAAGGCTACCCAAGGAACAGCAACAAAGTCCTTCTTCTTTGACTAGACATAGTTTTTTCACTTATTACAGAAGAATCAGGAAACACATAATGGCAGTCCCACACTTTTAAAATCCAAAAATACTTTGTATTCAAGCTCTTCTAATCCTTCACTGGGGTAGGAATTGACAAGCATGTATGTATCATTTTATTATCTAATACAAACAGCCAATTTGCTAGATTCAAAATAAAGCCACATGAACTCCATTTGAGGAACTAACAAAATTAGTTTTTGTGAGTCATCACTGTATTACTGGTAAAGTGAAAGTATTCAGAACAGGAAGAATAGATTGATTAAACTTGAACCCTGCAAAGCTCGCATGGCTAAGACAAAACTATGAACCAGTAGGCATAATACAGGTTTTGTTTTCTAGCAAGTATTGATAGGTGGTTTATAAAGCCACCAGAGCTGAAGAACAAAGCATATTCATCTACAAGAATATAATGAAGGTCAGAGACCATAATTGTTACGGGTCTTCAATCTAGAGTAGAGTTAGTTATGCTTCCAATTGAGGTTTCTCAACAGAAACAGCTGAATTTTTTTTAGCGGGATTTTCAAGATCTCCAGAGATGCCTGTAGGTCTGGAGCTATGACGTTTATTTCCGAAGCAAGCATGATTATATCATACAAGTAATATAGTTGGTTTTTAACAACTCAAAATAGGTTATAGTGCATGTCATGGCATCCTGGATCACTATTAAGCAAACTGAAATGGGCTTGGGTTCGGGACTGTAAAGATCTGGGACAAGTTCTGTACAATTTAAATATTTGGTTGAGTAGGCTGAAAGCTGGATTTAACAAGGGATTTTGGTCTTTTTTGATGCCCAATATGAGGCAATGGCCATAGGTGTCAGGACTTCCACATGGAAAAATTGCCCTTGTCTATTGGTTGCTCTTTCCAAAGGAAAAGGAAGGACTCACCACCTGTGACCACATCATGATGAAAATAGATCTCTCTTACCTGTCAGAAGTCCCTGGGTCCCCCAGGAAAGACAGACACCAGAAGAGAGCAGAGACCAAGGAACTACCTGTTGCAAGGAAGCAGGAGTTGAAAAGGAAAGCCACAGACACTCTTGAGGAGTCCCTTTGAAAGAGGAAGAGAGAAGGAGGAGAATGATAGTAAATGAAATCAGAAAAACAATCAAAATTATTGCAGTCTTCAGCTAACAGACTCCAATAAACTGAAAGCATCAAAAATTTCATCTGAAACCCTGAAAAAAATATCTGGTGCTCCTGCCGCTGTCACATATGTCTATTGCAGTCTACACCAAAGTCAATCAAGATGGCCCAAAAAGAGACACATAGCTGAGACTGACAAGCTTATTCTCATGGATAACACTGCCACCACAAGAATCCTTTGCTCATCACGCAGAGGAAAGTGAAAAGAAATCACACTGAACTGTTAAAGGGTGTCAAAGGATCTGCAGAAGATATCAAAATTTCCCAGTGCTTTCTTTACCAAATGGTACGCTCAAGTCAAGGAGGCCTCTAATCAATTCTGAAGGACTTCATTCAAAGAAATATTACTTAGAAAAGACCAAGAGGCTGAAGCACAAAGCTGATGCAATGACCAACAGGGCTGGAAATGCCTTTCAGTACCCAGAAGAGACTGCCCTTTTACTCATCAAATATGGGATTGCCTTGAAACTGGATGTGCTGGAATCAAAATCAGTTTACAGCATATTTAGTGACACCATAGTTCTCATCAAATTCATTATGGCATTCAAACTATTTGCAGACTCCTCAGAATCTTCACATGGAAAAATCTTTGCCATGTTATGAATGTACTGCCAGTCCTTTTCAAATGGCCATGTTTGGTTACATTATTGCAGGCTCCTGAATGACCACTTCAAGAGTAATTCCACAGTAAAACAAGTACCTTCTCCAGATGCTGCAAGAACAGACTTGTCTTCTCCTCTTTATCCAATACCCTCTCCTGCTGATTTTGTGATTTCTGAGCTGTGATCAAGTATCAACAACAGCACTGGCAAGAATGGCATAGTCTAGAAGGTCTTCACTTCTGAATATATTTAAGCTCTTACCACTTTGATCATCTTGTATCAGGGTGTTTTGCAGATAACCACAAGCTAAGAAACTGTTCCTATCATCTGTTTTGAATCTAAGGTCTCCAAATCTTTCATCAGAAAGCACAAGCATTCCCTATTTACTACTCTACCAATAGCACTCTTGATTTCATAAGCCTTTACCACATGCAATCACAACTTCCATGTTGAAAGTCTTAATGCATTTAGCTGTTCCCAGTATAGAAGCTATTTCAAGTATCTGATCACCTCAGTCAAACTTTTCAGAGCCTCACCCAGGGCTAATATATTTCTGCAGTGGGTAGCGAGGTGGGAACATAGCTGCAGACAGATCACCATGCTCTGTGGAGGGTGAAGAAGTGGCTTCCACCATGTTTGTCTATTCTTTTTCAAATAGTTCTTAATATTGATTTGATTTTGAGCAATAGGATGACATTTTTAACAGAGCAATAGACTTTAATTCAGAGACAACATTCATAATAATAATAAATTAAATGTCCTTTCTCTGTAAAATCTGTATTATTTTCCCCATATATTTTGCTGAACATCAGATCTGTCTGTACCGAGTCTCACCTGCCATTGCAGTGACTTTGCAGTCTTATATGGCTCTTTCCTACTTTTTTCATGGTCAGGCTTTCCTGGACACCTTAGTATCAGTAAACATTGTCATGCTGGAAATTATCAATCTTAGCACAGATTCCTGAAGGTCTTTTGTTGTGTTTTGCCACAGTGAAGGGCGCAACAACTCCCCCAGGCCCTGGAGTCTTGGACCTCGGGCAGCCATTAATGACCAACAGAAAAAGATGACAATAGGACAGGTCTTGGTTTAGCAAAAACCGAGATCCTTTATTAAGCCAGGGACCAAGACCAGAAGGGGGGTAGAGTCTTGGGTTTTGTATGCCAGGGTAGGGGTGGAGTTTAGGGTCAGGGTTCAATAGCGAGAGAGGAGGGGACTGCAAAAGGGTGGGTAGAGGAGGACAACCAATGGGAAGAAATAAGGCGGGAACACTGCGGTAGAATTTAAACCGATGAGGGTCCAGGAAAGGAAGAGCATTCCGGGGCCATTCCGTATCTGGCAAAATGGGGTGGTGTCTCTTCCCCGGGCTTGCAGGGGCACACCCCACAGGGTGGAAGGGCAGAATCTTCTTTTAAGTCACACCCCTCGCCAGATGCTGTCTGTCTAGGTAGAGTCCCCACCTCCTGAGGCGGGGCCACTCCACAGTCTTTATTGGTACTTTGACAGAATCACAGAATTAACTAGGTTGGAAAAGACCTTGGAGATTATCAAGTCCAATGTATGACCTAACACCATCTTATCAACTAAACCATAGCACTAAGTGCCATATCCCGTCTTTTTTTAAACACCTCCAGGGATGGCGACTTCGCCACCTTCCTGGGCAACCTATTCCAATGCCCACCCACTCTTCCAGTAAATAATTTTTTTTAATGTCTAGCCTAAACTTCCCCTGGCACAGCTGAAGACTATGTCCCCCCATCCTGTCGCTGGTTGTCTGGGAGAAGAGACCGACTCCCTCCCGGCTACAGCCTCCTTTCAGGGAGTTATAGAGAGCGAAAATTTACAGTTTAATCCAATGTATTGCAGTGTGAAATTTTACTGCTTACTCCACTTTCCGTTTTCTGTTGTCTACGCATCTACATGTGTAACAACTTTTATTCAGTGGATGCTTTATTTTGGTAGGAGGCTTTTGAGATGGCTTGTTGACAATATCAGTCAGATTTCCCTGATGTGTGCTTACTTTTCAAACAAAGCACAACAGGTATTATGTAATTGTAAGGTATGACTTTCCTCTGCAAATTTCGTGTTAGTAATATTGCAACACAAAACCCACCTTAACTGAAACCACCTAGACCATAGGAAAGCTAACAACAATAGAAAAAGATCCATTTGCAGCACAGCTAAGAGTAAGGAATTCTAATGCACTGAAAAAGAAATGAATCATAGCAATGAAACGGCCTTTTAACTAGACATGGATTGTTAAATTATTAATAGTGCAGAAAAGGAACATTTATTCAATTAATACTTTTGTTCTGTCTTTAAAAGAAAGCCAGATAAGATACATGGGTCACATTGGAATAAAGGAAAGATTCTTAATTCACTAGCAACTGACAAAGGTATTAGACAACATTACAACCAAACAAGCATCTTACAGGTGCATGTTTCCAGTAACACTCAATTGTTTGCTGAGGAAATATCTACTCTCCTAATTTAAATTTTATTTATTTATTACAGTGGCAATAAAACCGCAGAAGACAGAAAACAATGATTTTTTTTCCCCACGATTCCAGATGAGGAAACAGAGTGTTAATTGATTAGTCTGATTCCAGTCAAATGTAATTTAATGAAAAATTATTTAATAATCTAAAGAAAGAATTAAAAGACAGGATTCTATTTAATCTCAGTCAACAAATATTTTTTTAAAAAATACATCTTTTCAAACAAGATGGGATGGATTTCTTCAGATAATAGAGATAATAGTGATAAATTAAAGAATATATAGATTTTAGATAATATTTTAGATAGTATAGTTTAATTTACAAAAGTCTGTTAACCAAATGGATACTTTATCATTAAGGAATTAAATATATGCTCTTAACATAATAACTCAATCCCTTGCAGCAAAATGATGAATGAATTCGCACTTGAGTTTACTAACAAGAGATACACAACTGTAAATCCAGATACAGCAGTGGTGAGACAGTGACTGTCATACCGTGACCTCTTGATATTTCCTTCTACAAAAGGTTGTAGGGGAAAACATGGAAGTCCCACAAAAGAGGGAACATAAAATAATTAAAGGGTTGTAGAAAGTGTGAGAAGAAACATTCTACATAAATTGGAACATGAGTCAGGTGCACTTGCCTTGGATGAAATGAGAATCTGTGAAAATGCATGAACACAGTAACTTATCTCTGTAATCCTTCATTAACCCATGATTAATCTACTGATGTTTGAATAGTTAATTGGGCTGGTTTCATTAAGACTTTTTCTGGAGTCATAAAGTATATGGATAATTCATCAAATCAGAGAATTAGAATCCAGGCTAATGTCGTTTTACTGAATTAAATGTCACCTGAATTTGATTTTCTCTAGGTATTCCTATTCAACTTCACTCTCATGGCAACAAAAATGTACCTGTTTTCCGAATCTTCTGGAGCAACTAATCAAAGCATCCACTTTTTCCAGACACATATATTATCAATATTGGAATAATGTTTCTTTTCCAAAGTATGTTGTATAAAACTGCTTGCCATTCTTGTGGGATATACTAGTGACAGGATCATCTCACTTTGAATATAGATTAAGATGAGTACAATGACAATACTGATTCTTTTTCATGAATCTAAGACCCCAGAACTTCTTCTGATTTTTCTTCATACCTTTCTGTTCAATACATATCTGCATGCCTACAAAAGGATTTGCTTGTTAATACAGTGAGTTTTATCTTGCCTGCAGAACAATAAAAAAAAAACCCCAAACAAATAAACAGTGGCAATATTTAGTGTTCTCCTAATAAGAAATACCCTAAATGGATCATGCTCATTTAATTTTTTTCCTTTACCCAGTTACTCAGACTGAGAACTTCCTACTACATGAAGAGAGCTAGTAAGAAGTTTTCAAACATGGCAGTATTACATTCAAGGAATACTTCTTTGTTAAAGTGCTGCAGAAATATTTTGCTTTCTATCAACCTCTGATAAAACACAAATGCTGCTTCCTAGTAGGCTGCACTGCGCAGATCGCTTCAGAGTCCAGCAGCTGGGCACTTACAGATGGAACAGCCAATCTCAAGTTTCTTGGCACAGTCAGGAGTTGTAGAACATTATGCAGCCAAGAACACAGCAGCCTTGTGCAATCTATATTCAAGCTTTAAAGAACCTGGAAAGATCTTTAAGGCGTCCTGTTCCACATGTTGTGCTAGTCCTAATTCTGGGAAATTCCCAAGAATGCTCCCACTTCTGAATGAGATGTGTGCACTATTTAATTTTGGAAAAATCCTAGGATATTCTGATTCTCTGGAATTATTTTAATATTTATTTTCCACCATCAGTATCTTCGAAGGTTTTTTATTTGTTTGTGAAATTGTCTCAGATCAAAACTAAAATATTTTGAAATGTTGAACTTTTGCAGACAATGGAAGTTTCATATATTATGTAGTTTCTAATCATTATTACTGTGGTCACAATCCTTTTCCTTTGAGTATTACCCTCTTGCTCCTCTAACGTGTGAAGAATGGACACAGAAAAGGTGATAAATAGCTTCATCTGAAATAAGGTGTTTTTTCTTTATTGTGAATCTCATGTTTTGAAATAGAATAATTGCAGAGCTCACAGTTGCACTGGGCAACACTGCTCAGAGAACATTTTCTTCTTTCTTATATTATCACAGAGGCATTTCCAACCTCTCTCATTGGCCCAGCTTTGGCCAGCAGCATGCCCATCTTCAGAGCCATCAGGGATTGGCTCCACCAGACATGGTGGAAGCTTCCAGCAGCTTCTCACAGAAGTGAGAAGTGGGCCCCCCCCACTACCAAAAACCAGGCCATGCAAAACCTATATAGTATGTTATAGCTTTTTTAAAATAATGTAATGTAAGACAAAGCAATTTTCTGTCTTAGGAGAACAACCAGATTGTAATGGTCATATAAAATTATTTTTTAATATTTTCTTTTTCTTTGGACTAAAACTAAACTAAAACTATTGATAACTTTGGCCCATTGCCATACAAGATCTAAAAGATCTTGCATTTGTAAAAATGGTGGACTTGGGGGAAAAAAGAAAAAAAAAAACTTTTTATTAAGTCGTGTAACTAAGTTGAGTTCACTGTGGTTCTGCTCAACTTTCATGGATTCCTTGCTGCCTCCAGTGGAAGCTGTGTACAGCTGCCTGACTGTAAAGACATGGAACTATTTTTTCAAACTGATTTCAAGTCTTGAGGCTGCTTTTCGAAGCTAGTGCAGTTCCCAGCTTCTGATGCTGATTTTATTCCCATTTAGAACATGATGCAAAAAAAGCTAATATCAGTTCTACGAATTGGTATGAGTCTCCAAAGCTTTTGCCTCTACCCCTTGCAACGCAGGTGGGACCCACAGGTTGTGACTATAGAAGAAGACAAATATGAAAACTGCCAGGGAGGTTTCCTGGCAATGGAACCCAGCCATCAAGACTGTAAAATTGTTAGGGCAGTCCCTGGAATGTGGTTAGTCTGTGACAACTCTCCTGATCGATCCCTGTGTACTGTTGGGAAGCACGGCTGCCCAGGAAGTGTTCCTAATGAGTAGTTTGCGTAAGGCTGTCCTCTTGCTGGCAGTAAGGAGGATGGACAGAATGGATGTGGCCTATCCTGTGCCAGCTGGCTTAAGTGCCACAGACTTTATCAGCGCTTGCGAGCGCATTATATTTATTCCTGCAGATGTATCCTGTGTATTCCAGGCCCGTGGCTTCCTGCAGTTGAGCTGAACCAGGATGTTTTCTCTCCTCTAAAGGACAGCAAATTTACATACAAAAAGAGACAACATTCACATCCCTCGGCTTGTGGATGTACAATACAGTACATTGAAAATATAGTCTGCACTTTAATATCTTTGCATCACTTCAAGTGTAGAATCAAGAAAAGCTACAAGCTGGACTCTGAAATCTAGAGACAGCCCTTTATAGTTTTCTGTTGCTTTTGAATAAACTTTCTGCCTTTAATGTAAAGACAGCTTAATCCCATTATGAGGTGGTCATGAGGGTCAGTTTGGGACTGTGGTGCTGGTTTCAGGAAGAAGCAAACCTCTGGTCAACAGTGAACATGTGTAGGGGGTTCAGTGCTGCACAGTAGTTATAGAACTGTTTATGGCCTGAAAAATAGTTGCCTGGAAGGGGATTAACCCCCTTCCTTCCTCAGCAGCTTTTGTAGGCACATGATTTTCCAAAGGGTGTGCTTGCCTGCAAGAGGTCCCTGGAATACAGTCTGGCCAATGGGCCTCCTCTACATCTGATCTGTAAGAATTCATCCAGATCTCCACTGGATATCCATGAGGCCTGCTCACTAAACCAGCAGTGTGCCTGCCTACTGATGACCTGCAGAAGGAAACAAGTAGCTCGGCTTTTTATAGTTCTCAATGTTTCTGCTTAGCATTCATGTGCTGATGGTGAGTCATATGGGATATCCTTATGTTGCCTGAGATGGCATTTGTTTTTCAGCATAAATTTTTTAAGAAGTGGTGCAAAGACAATGTGAGATAAAATTCTCAGATTTAGAGTACACTATCAAAACATGTCATCATTTATCAGCCATGGCTCTAAAAAACACATGTGATCCACTTGTCTCTTCGAGGTAAGAACCATGGCTACGATGAAAGACGAAGCTACTCTGCTTCTAAAATTACTAAGTTCTTACGTACACTGAAGCTACCCTCTTTCCTTTGGCATAGAAAGACCAGAGTAGGCTGGAAAATGTAATGCATTCTATCAGCTAATGAGACATCTGCTAGAGCTTTTACTTGTAATCTTAATTTGATGTAGAAAGTTTCTGCGGCTGCAGCTAACTCTTATGTGAACAGATAGGAGTCTCCACAGCGAACCCACATGTAGCAGGCTCAGAGCTGCACAGTAGCTACAGAAGGTAGTTTCATAGAATGGCATTAACCCCTAAGCCTCACTTACCTGCTTAAAAGTTCAGGGTCTGGTCTATGTTAGTGCATTCCTGTAGGCAACAGTCTACAGTTGGAGAGATCTGACTTGCTTCACAGGGGCATTTATCTTTATTGTGTAAAATAAAGCACCTCTAAAAACCTAAATACAGAATAATTCAGAGGGATGGCCTCTGGAGATTTCAGGGGGTACCCTGAATACCATGAAAAGCATCTAAAAAAGTAACATTATCCTCTAAAGACTTAAATTTCCTCCTGCTGGTTCAGTAGGATTCCCAAAGGAGCTTTGTGTTGGTGCAGCACTGTTGTCCTGCTGCAGCACTGCAAAGCTGATTGAACATAACTTTAAAACTGGCTCAATAACTGATGCATTCGCCGACTCAGAGCTTTCTTTAGCCTTGAATTTACAGGCAGAGAAAAGTTCTAGCCAAAAATCTGGTTGGGAATTTTTGTTGTGGTTTCTTTTTTCAACTTACTACCAAACATCAAGCCGGCCCTGGCTGCAGTTCTGATGAAACATTTGGGAACTGTATCAAAGTTCTTCAGTTTTGGTTGTAGTGACGATTAATGGGATTTTAATCTTGTTGGCATTTGCATCAGGTAGGAAGTGGGGAAAGCCCTTAAAATGCTCAATTGGCTTTAATACCCCTAACATCTGTTGAAGCTTTTGTTCTGGTTATATATGTTCTCTGGCAGATTTCAGTGCTATAGGAATTCTTACTGCCTCATCTTTAGTCTCCCCAGCAGCTGTCATTGGGCATTGCCTCTGAGAGTTGGAGGCTCACAGAGATGTCTGAGCCAGGTGCATAAATATTATTCTATACTTATATACAATACATTATATTGAAAACATTCTGCATTTTCATTAACTTGGAACAGAGATTTTGGAAAGTCTCATCTGTTGGATGCAGGGTGTGCATTTTTCCATACAGATTTTAGAAGTAACTATCACACATGCAGATTCCATGTGTGTGGTCAACATTTTGTGAGTTAAATTGCCATGTCAGCCAACTGATACCTACTCAACCCAGCAGAATTGCCAGCCCCATCTCATTCCATAATACTAACCTCTACTGGGATTGGTGTGTAACCTGAAGATTAAATATACTGCTTTTCTTCTGTGAGGAGTAAAAAGCCTGGGTTTTAAACCAAGAGTTTTGTAAGTTGATGTGATGTTTAAGAGAAAAAACATATTTCAAAATCTTTTTTTGAGGTAGTGAGGTCAATAAAGAGCAATGCAAGAAACATTTCTTTAGCCGAGTTGTATAAATGTCCACAGGATTTTTTTCCTAAGCGTACACTCAGTTCATGTATTGGTTATGAGCCTGATTTAGACAATCAGCTCTGCTCTGCAATCACTTCAGAAAATGTTGCACTTGCTTTTATTAAATATAGATAGGAACTCTTATGTCTGTTATAATCAGCTGAAACAAGAGCATGCTTAAAACTGTAGGGCTCTTAGCATGAAAATTTCACCAGTCTAAGACAAGAGAACCAAAGAGAACACATTTTCTTGTTTTCATGTACACCATGTGAGTAAAGGAAGTCAAGATATCTTTCCTTTTCTGTCTTAGGATGGCATACTAGAATGGAATACTAGAATGGAATTGGTGAAAACAGTGACTAATATGTGTTTTTAAACAAAACTAGAAATTCTGCCTGGCATTTGATCCAAATCCCAAATGTAGTGTCTTTGTTTCATAACCAAGGGAACAGGGAAGAGTACACTGGCTAAAACTATCCACCAAATGCTGCATTTGATCTCATTTGTGTATTCTTACTTCATGAGGTCCTTACCCTGAGGATCACAGTGTTTAGTTTAAAGACATCACATTTTAAATAACATTGTAGATCAGTCTACACATAGATTTTGATTGTGGAAGAGTTAACTAATGATGTAAAAATAAGACAAAAAACATCCCATCACTTTTAAATGAAAACCACTCCTCCAGGACAAGCCAAGAAAACTTAATTGCATCGCATTATCTCTAGGGATCTGCTCTCTCAGGTACTTGTTCCTTTTTGAGACTGAGTTTCGTATGTCCCTCTCCACCTTCTTTCAAGGAAAGCAAGCAGGTTTTTGTCCTGGCAGGGAAGGTGTGTTCATCTTTCATCTTTGCCTGAAGGGATTAAAACTTACATCTTGTAATTCCTGGAAGAATGCTTTCTTCACCATCCTGGCTGTTTAGTGCTGACAAGAGTCAGGCACTTCCTGGCATCCAGGGAAAATGTCCAAGAACCTGTGAGCAGCCATGGCAAACAGTGCACCTACTCACTCTAGAAGCTTCAGGAGTCACACTGAGGGTGGATAGAAGGTTTAGGGATTGTAGTTTTGACAATATATATGCAGAGCAGGAGCTTGGTAGCATATGGGCAGTTATGATCTAGATGGTTAGCTTAGGTGGAGCCCTAAGAAAATATACTTAAGAAAATATAACCTGTTAGAATATTAAATTAGCATCTTAAACCTATCAGTGGAAATTCCAATTTAATTATATTGAAGTCATAGATGCTAATACATATCTTTGTATAATTCAATGTAAACAAATCATAATAGACCCATGTCTCAGAGTCTGCATGCAGAAAAAGACAACAAATTGTTCACCTACTTCGTATCTCAGCTAATACCTTCATTGTACTTTGAGTTTATTTTTATATTAGTAAATTTAAAAGGAGTATTTCTCAGCATTGGAATTCAGTTGTTTATGACATTAACTTGTCCTTGGTGTGTCTTAGGGCAGTTTCAGCTATCCCATTCTCAGAGTCAAGGTAGTCATCTCATAAGAGGGATTAATGCAGTTTCTGCTAATGTCCACTGTCTTTCCAAAAGGAAGACAGCTACACAAACCATATTATTCAACAATCTTCTGGCTGTTCCTTGAGAGCTGGTCTCCATGCCAGACCCAACAGGCATGTCTGAGTACATCTGAGATAGCAGAAAAGATGCAGCTAAGCATTCCACTTGGTGTGTAGCGAAAACACAGGCTGCTCCTTCCTTACACAATGATGACCAAAAACAACATGGAAATTGTAGCTCTAAGGAAGAGGACAATCCATCCAGGTCTTTAGCTGAAATTCTCTTTCAGTTCTATAGTTTCATCTACTTTTTTTCCAAAGAGATTACTTCAGGTGAAGGAATACTTGCAATGTAATCTTAGGAACAGAACTCCAGGCTGTATTCTGCATGCCTCGTTTTCCATTTTCCCTGTCTCCAATCGGTGACCTCAATGTGTCAATATTTGGAATGACTAACATGTAAATACAGCCATACCAAGTTATGTCATGCAAAGGGACATTCTTTCACACTGTTGAACTGATTGTTCAATTTCTTTTTTTCCCTGAGTCTTCAGGTGACTGAAAACAAACCATGAAGCCAAGAGGAGAAGGATTCTGGAAACCTGACAAAACAGTCTTGCTCAGTCTTGCCTTTGAGCCTCTCTCTTCATCATGTGGTGTGTGGTTTTTTTAATGTTTTTGTAACTTCACTGTGACGACACAGGCTGAAATTTTTGTAGTTGGAGGCATGTGCCACTCACGCGTTGGTTCCGAGGATAAACCAATCGATTTGTCCCGCCCGGATCCGTGCGGGGGTCCTGCGGCCCTCAGGGCCCGGGGCGCTCAGCGCCGCCTGGCGGCGGAGCGCGGGGCGCGCGCGCGCGGCGGCCGCCGGGGGTCGCTGTTCCCGCGGCGCGCGGCCCCGAGAGGCGCCCCGGGATCGGGAGCGCGCGCGGCAGCGGGGCCGAGGGGCAGGCTCGCCCTCACGGGGCAGGGAGCGAGCGAGGGGCACCCGGAGCTCCCCGGCTCGGGCTTCAGCCTCCCCCGCCGCGCCCCGAGGGCCGCAGCCCATGCGTGTTCTGCGGAAGGGCTCTCGTGGAGGGGGCTCGGCGCTCTCCGCAGACCGCCCCGCGCTTCCAGTGCCCTTGCTCAGGCTGTCAGCCCTGCCGAGGGGCCGGCAGCTGCGGGAGCGGACAGGGCGCTCCCGCCGATGGCACTGCCTTCGTCGTCGTCCTCCTTCTCCTCCTCTCCCGGCCCCGCTGGGAGCGCTTCCAGGCAGCGCCGCGCCGGGGGCCCAGGAAGCCGCCCGGCCACCCGGGACCGCCCGTGCCAAGAATCGGCGAAAGCGGTGGCACGCCCGCTCCCTCCCTCCCCTCCACCCAGACCCACCGCAGCCGCCTCTCCGCGGGCTTCCCGGCCGGCGGGAGCAGAAATAGCCTTCCCCTTCCCCGGCAGCTCGCCCCCGCCCCAACACCTCCCCTTCCCCGCCGCAGCCGGGCCCGGAGTTCCCGGTAAACAGGCGGCTTCCCCGCCCGCCCCCTGCGGGGCTGCGGCCGCGGGCCGGGGACCCGCCTGACGAGAGCTGCGCCAGGACATCAATATTTCAGTGACTCCTCAGCGCGGTTCTAATTAAAGGCTCGGGCGATGCGCGCCCTCCCCATCCCCATCTTCCCGCCGCCGCCCCCTCCCACTCCAAACACACACACTTGGGACCGTCTCCTTACGTCGGAGAGCAGCGAAGGAGTGACTGAGCCCTGTGAGCCCTGCCCGGGAGAACCGAGCAGGGGGAGGGACGGGGGGACCGGGGCGGGAGGGGAGAGAGGGCGGGAAGGGGGGGGCCTGTGCAAGCAGCGACGCTCCCGAGGTTGCCAAGTGGACTTTTATTGTTTTCCACCCACTTCCAAGTCGATACTATCTGCCGTCTCATGTCCATCCTATAGCCTATATAAGCGGCTGCGCTGGGGCTGGCGGCGATGGAGTAGTTTGTGGATACGGCGGGAGCGCAGGGACGGGAGGGGGGCGGGCGGGCCGGCCAGCCGCAGAACACTCCGACTCCCTGCGGTTCGCGGGCTGCCGCCGTCCGGGGAGCGGCTCCCGGGGTGAAGACACCTCGGCTTCTGGGACCGAGACACAGGTAAAGCGGCCGGCGAGCGCCAGCAACCTCCTTCCCCTCCGTCTCCCTCCCCACGCCTCCATCCCTCCCGCCGCGCCGGGCCGGAGCGCGGCGTGCGGCGGGACCGGTGACAGCCCGCGGCGGGAGCGGCCGCGCCGGACCCCGCCGCAGTTGGCGGGGCACAGCCACCGCACGGAGCGGCCGTGAGCCAGGGGCGGTCAGTCGCCCGAAGGCGAGCGGCTCCGGGATGATGCTGGCCGCCGCTGCGGGCTGCCCCTGCGGGGAAGGGGAGCGAGGAAAAAGGGGAGACTGGCGGTGCTGTTCCCTGCCCCTGCCGGTTGTCCCCCAGCCGCGCACCTCCCGTCCCGCCGCTCCTGCCCGCAGCCCGGGCGCGGAGGCTCGCAGCGAGGGTGGGGACAGCTGCCGCGGCTCTCCGGCAGAAACTTCGGGGAAAGTTGTCGCCCCTCGGCCGTGCTCCTCCGCTCCGCGGCGGGGCGGGGAGAGGCGGGGCGGAACGCCCGTCCCAGCCGGGGCTCTGCTCCGCCGGGGCACCCCCAGCCTGGCCCCGCTTCGGGGAGGGGTGCGGGCAGCGCCGGGGCGGCTCTGCCCGGGTCCGCTCTGCCCGGGGCCAGCTCTGCCCGGGGGCCAGCTCTGCCCAGGGGCCGCTCTGCCCGGGGGCCAGCTCTGCAGGGGCCGCTCTGCCCGGGGCCGCTCTGCCCGGAGCGGCTCTGCCCGGGGCCAGCTCTGCCCGGAGCGGCTCTGCCCGGGGCCGCTCTGCCCGGAGCCAGCTCTGCTCGGAGCGGCTCTGCCCGGGGCCAGGCTTTGCCCGGGGCCAGGCTTTGCCCGGAGCGGCTCTGCCCGGGGCCAGGCTTTGCCCGGGGCCAGGCTTTGCCCGGGGCCGCTCTGCCCGGAGCGGCTCTGCCCGGGGCCCGGCTCTGCCCGGGGCCAGGCTCTGCCCGGAGCGGCTCTGCCCGGGGCCAGGCTCTGCCCGGGGCCAGGCTCTGCCCGGGGCCAGGCTCTGCCCGGGGCCGCTCTGCCCGGAGCGGCTCTGCCTGGGGGCCGCTCTGCCCGGGGCGGCTCTTCCAGGGGCCGCTCTGCCGGGGGCCGCATTGCCCGGGACCGGCTCTGCCCACCCTGTCCCGCTCCGCCAGCCCCCGCAGCCCGGAGCGCTCTCCCGGTCTCTCCGGTGCCCCCGCCTTGTGTAACCTGCCAAGCGGTCCCCGCTCTTTTCACCGCTAATGTTTCCGCTTCCACCCCCACGAGTCTCCCCACCTTCGACCCACCCCCATTTTTCTCTTTCAGTGAAATAGGAGATCTCACATAGCAGCGGATCCTTCCTCTTCATCCCCTCCTGCGCTCTTCAGGTCGGACTGCAATGAGTGGACTGAGGTCTTCTGGGCTGCTGGGACTGGTACTCTTAATGCTTTCAGCAGGATACTGCAAAGAAAAAACGGACTCCACAGATTTGAAGGACAAGCAAAGTCTCTTAAATCTCATCATGGAGATAATTCAGGAACTGAAAAGGTACCACCTGGAGAAGGACAGTGGGATGCAGTACTTCTCCAAGCATGACTATAACTTGGATCGAAGGGAGGTGGCTGACTACGGAGGATACCAGGACGAGCAGAGAGTTGGTAAGTCACAGTCCATTTTTTTCCCGTAGGGTGCCTCGGTGAGTGAGGTAGTGCATCAGGTTACTAATTTTGTATTAAGAATTCACCACTCAATATACCTGCAGATTCCCTTTGGTATCAGAAACAGACAGATGGCAAATTTGGAATAGAAAACCTCCATTCACCTCTCAGAGTCATTTTATTCTCTGGATAATGTACTCAACTGATAGTCCAACTTCCTGTGGCTTTCAGCAAAACCTAATAATATGGGGAAAGACTGAAATGAGCTGAGATCAAAGAAACAAGGGATGAAAACGCTTTTTCCTGGAAGGTTACCACTTATTATCATGTGCTTGGTTTAAGTGTTTCTTGGAAATGACCCTAGCAAGAATTCTCCTGCAGGACTGTAGCATGTCCTTAAAGACCTTACATATAGAAGTCCTCCCTGCATCTCAGCTTCACTAAACTGTTCACCCTGCTTCTCAGTTCCTTTTGTACTCCAGAGGTAGCACCTTTGAAATACTAGGGAACTGAGACAGTACTCCTCTGACACTGTGCAGGCTGTGACCAGTTTGGGACACTCCTGCAGTCATCCTTCTGCTCGTTTGACTGGCTCTTCTCTAACCTGCCTAGTTTGGTGATGTACTTCTGTGCATCTGGTTGAAACTTGATTTAGTTTCTCCTGCTGCCATGTCTAATTTAGTGTTCCCAAGCCCCTACAGCTTTACTGCTGCTCATCTGACCCCTCCAACTGAAAGTGACTTCCGGAATATTTTCCAGCAAATACCTACTCACCTTTTCCCAAAGTGGCTTGCATTTTGATAGTATGTTATTTATTTTGTCTTTATTGATTTCATAAAGCTTCATTGTACCTTTTTGTCATTCTCATTCACACTCAAATATCCTCATAATTTGCATTTATTGGTGGCTGTCATGAAGATGTTGCTTCTCCATTTGGATGATTAATGAATGCACAGAGGAAGACAATTTTGTTCTACTTAAGGTCAACACAGGAGAGAACATTTGTTTTTTTGTAAATGTTGAAGAGTCAAAGAGGCCAGACGATGATCTGCTCAAATCTAAATCTCACCTTAGAACGTGGGCATAGTTTTTGGTCACCCTGTTGGTGTGAAACATCTGGCTTGTGTGGAACCTTTACCTACAAAATTAATAATCCTGCTTCAGAACAGATTAGTTGGTAGTGTTGCTACTGAATCTGAAACAGGATTTTTCATTCTGTTATTATAACAGAGTTTTCCCCAGCAACTCTGAAAAGGAACTACCAGTTAAGAGTCTTTCATTTCAGTTTTGGCATCACTTTCCTAGCGAGCTTGTCCCATGGGAAATTTCTGAGTGAAGCATGTGTGTTTTTAATGCTCTTCATGACATAATTAGGTCAAATAGGATAAGGTCAATTTTACTTATACTGACTAAAGTTAGAAGTAAATGAAGAATGACTTTCGAGAAGTGTCTAAATTCACAAGTGAATCGGATCTGGATGGAAATGCTCTCTGCTTTATATCTGATAAGAGGTGCCAGGGGAATGAAAAAGGCTGCTCAGGCATTCATGGTCAAGTAAATAAAGCACCATATAGCGTATCATACACAATCAGCACTAAGCTATCAGCATAGAGTTTGTAACGGAAAGCAATCAAAGATAGCTGTAAATCAGGAAGTCACAAGCAGGGGTTAGGGCTAAAATGGATTTCAGTAAACCAGTTTCATTTTGCCATCTGCTGAACACAAAACACAAGGCGGTAAACCACAAACATAGGGAGCCAGAAGAGAGCAATTTGCTTGGAATCATTTCCTGTGAATTTTATTTACTGCTGAGGGGGAGGGAGGGAAGATTCCTGTAAGTAGATCAATCCAGTTTCGTGATTACAGTAGAACAGTGCTTCTACAGACGTACCTGGGACAGAACAGTGGTTACATTTGCATAAGAGGATTAGAAGACACAACTCCAAACTTGAATATATCTTTTGGTCTTTACCACTCATGTAATAGGAAAGAATTTAAATTTAGGTAGACTTGATAATGTAGTCCATAGAGAGCTAAAATCTGACTCTCAGTTAATAACCATCGTCACTAATGATTTCTCACCTAACAGACATTGTTCCATTAGTACTGTGTTTTACAGAGCATTTTACAAGGTCACCCTAAGTAAAGTGAATGCTTGCAATTTGGCCTACTGTATGCAGAGCACTTTTGACCTTCGTGCACCTGTCAAGACATAGTGGTGATGTTGCTGGACAGAGTATTCCCTGTCCTCATACTATGGCAAGCATAGGTCCAGTGCAGAGTAACTATTCTTTTTTCTGTCCAACAGAAATAGTTCCCAGAGATCTGAGGATGAAAGACAAGTTCTTGAAGCATTTAACAGGTATGTTTTAATTTTGCATTGGTATCCGTACTTCATGTACATACCGTAAGCTACACTGCTTACCTGTGAGCTCTGCTGATTCATAACTTATTTTTTCTTTATATTTCAGGTCCACTCTACTTCAGCCCAAAATGTAGCAAACACTTTCATCGGCTTTATCACAATACAAGGGACTGCACCATCCCAGCATGTAAGTAACAGAAGCAGACACTTCCCTAAAACAAGAGGAAACTCTGAAATTTATTAGCTCTGTCAAGTATTAGTAGTGATACAATGTCAGAATGCATTCCTTACAAAAAAAACCTTTGGACTGCTCTAAAATGTGCTAAGTATCCTATACAGGATTGCTAGAACAGCATCAGCATTACAGAGGGGAAAATGGAAATAAAACTTTCTCATTGCAAATACACTATGTAGAATGGCTGTAACACTGCATCCTTAGGTACTGATGTATTCGCCTTATGGGTTCCAAACCAAGTGTTTGCTTTTCATAGGAACATGACTCCTCTAACAAATACTTTATATGCAATATCCAGTGCTGTAAATTCAATATAGGATCACAAATCCAGGTGGGATTATTTACTTTTCATTGATTATTTATGTAGGACACATTTTATAGAACTTTTCTAGTTTGACTGTTCAGCTACCAATCTACCAGTGGTGTTGACAATGAATCTTTGGAACATTTTTCTTCAGTGAATTATAAAAGTATAACTTCTTGGCTTAGAAAAAAAAGTAAGTGCAAATGGACACAACTAAGCAAATGCAGCTTATGATACCTCATCTCTGTCGTGCAGTAGTGAGAATTGAATAAAAATCAAACACTGACATTTATCAGTCAGTAGATGTGACTCCAGATTCATACTGAGGTGGACCTGTTGAGTAAGCAGATGCTATTTCAGTACAGCCTTTTTAGAATGGAAGCACACTTTATTTTACTTGTCTGAGGTCAACCAGTTGGGTCAGTAGCGAAGCTGGGAATAGAAACAAGAGCTACAGATTCCAAGTTTCAAGTATTAATAAATATTTCAGCCCAGTGCATTTTAAAGGCATATTGGTAAGAATTGTGGACATTTTCTCTATTTGTAAGGCTTCAGATTAGGAATTCCTTGGAAAGACAAGGATTTCTAGATGACAGGTAATCAGATCACCCTCTGTTTACATGGGTGGAGATGTAAGTTATTCATAATTTGTCTCTTCTGAACAAGCAACAATCCCATTACCTTTTTCATAAGGATCACAACACAAACATCACTTGGCTCAGCACTAATGAGTACTCCAAACTGTGAAGCTAAAAACTAGTTGGCCTTAATGGCTCTAAATCAGCCTTTTCCTCCTGACAGGTGCCATATCCTCCAACATAATGTCTGGATAATGGAGGATAATTTGTATGAGTGGCAGTTATACTATACCTATGCTGTGAGTTGGGGTTTGTTAATATTTCGTCTCCAGAAAACATTGGATGTAGTTACTCATTAATGAAATAATGCCTAACAAACGTGAACGTCACTTACTGGGCTGGATTGACTAACATCTCTTTAAAGTAATTTCTACTAGGAAAATGAGATGAACAGCCTGCTTTAACTCTTCATGCACAGAATGATGTTACTTTTTGATTATATCCTGACTTCAAATTACACTGTTTCTTCTGTGTAGAAATCTGAAGGCCAAACAGCAAAGAAACTAAAAGTGTCTCTGATGCTGCAGAGTGGTGGTAGGCAGTACAAAAGCATTGTGTTGGCATACCTTCTAGTACTTTGTACAGTGTAGTAGCATTGGTACCGGAAAAGTAATTTACTTTGCTGTCTGTCCATAACCAACTTTCACAATATTTGCTTTCAGTTTTTCATGTAAAAGAAAAAAAGCCTTTTAAATAATTTCTTTAGTTTTGCATTGGTTCTGTATCTTACTATGAATGCATCAAAAAGTTGAAGGTACCTAAAATATGAACAACTAATAATAGGACTACTGTGGAAAAAACAATTTTAAGATGAAAATTGATACTCTTATGAATATTTATGATACGGTCATCTACTTGGGCTGGACTTAAGATTTGTAGAAGACTAGAAGATGTTATTGTCTAATTTAACAGCTTTCCTAGGAAGAAAATCTATTGGAGAGTTGCATTGCTTAATACTAAGTTGACAGACTTGCTCGTGGAGGGCTGGCTTTCAAAGGTGGATGAGCACTACTTATTCTTTCTCTAATATGGAAATACTACAGTCACATGTTTAGATCCTGCACGGAAGCACAGCCACAGATGTATAAATTTTTATACATACATACATACACTTGGAGAGCCTCCAAGCACATTCATGCTGTTTGTTTACAGATAGAACATGTGCAGAAGTCAGTTGCACAGTTACACCTGCCATTAGACATGGCTTTCAGTTATTACCCAATTTTTACTCCTCGTTTAAGTAAAAGGAGTTGATTTTTATTCTGTTGCAAACAAAGTATTCACTGAACTTTGCTATGACACAAATTTGCATACTGAAAACAACTCTGATTTTTAAAGGCAAATTTTATTACTTTGGTAATCTAGTCATGCTTTTTTTCATACAGACTATAAAAGATGTGCCAGGCTTCTTACTCGATTGGCAGTAAGCCCTATGTGCATGGAAGGATAAAGGTAAGCTTTTTCTTAGCAGAAATTACATTACACTGCATAGCAAAGCAGTGGATGTTGTTTCATACATGAAAATTCATGGGAGTATAATAACAACTCTCCTTCATATAAGGTATTACCCCCCCCAGAGGACTTAAGTAACTGGCTTAATCTCGCAAATTTTGGCATTAAGGAAAGGGTACCCACTACTGGAAATCATTACATAAACATCCATGTGCATCATCTGTGAATTATTTATAGCAGCATACCGTTAGCAGATAGTGCATTTTGTTGTTACAGAACAAAACACAACAGCTGTGGCTTATTTTTCAAGAGTTTACTCAGTACACAATTGCCTGTATCGGCAGCAGCAGCCACCCTTTAATGTGTGCAGCTGTAGATCTGTGCTGTACTCAGTACTCAGTAGTATGAGTTAATGTGTACATAGCTATACACATCAAAGCTTTATAAATGCAGTAGGTCACAGGTGCTTTTATAGTAATTCAGTTAAAATGTATTGATAGTAGCATTGATAAACTAACTTCAGACTGTTCGGATTTTTTGGGATTTCCTTGTGTACACCTCTCATGTCTAGAGGTTAATTCCTTCCTTCTTTTCCTAGATGGGCCTCTGTTTCCCACAAATGCTTAGGAAATATCATCATGCACTAAAGTTAAAGACCAATCAACCAAACCAAAAAGTACTCCCAAACTATCTGTATTTTAGATAACTGTAACATAAGAAAACAGAAGGACTAATTTACATTCTGTCTTCAACCTTTACCTGAGACAAAATGTGATCTTGGACAAAGGGATAAATAATGACCATGCAGATTTGTCAGTAACAAATGCTGTCAAGCCAAGAGGCTTTAACTCTGTGACAAAATAGACATCTTGTGGAAGAAATCAGTGAGAAAAGTAATAACTATTAAGCATTTTATTTTATTTTAAGCATTGACAGTTTTGCACTTCAGTCTCACAAGGAAGCTGAGGAAATAGGATCAAATAAATGTAAAAATGACTGGGAAAAGATACATAAGTAAAACTGGAAAAATGTACTGACCAGTGTCATACAGCTTCATTAGGGGTTTGATATTGTTCATTATTTTCATTAATAACTTGGGTGATAGAATATTTAAGTATTACAGGACAAGCAACCATGATACAGTGCAACCATGATACAGTACAACCTGGAAATTAAAAATAATCTTGGAAAATAAGCCAAATACCCTAAAACCAGGATAACAGATAACAAACAGAATTAGGAAGTCCTGTAGGATTATTCAACTGCAGAAATACATGGAATTTGGTGACTAGTTAGATAGTGCTGTCAAAAACATAGGTTTTGTTATGGACTGCAAACTAAGCAAGTCAGCGGTGTTACACTTGGAGAAAGTCAAACAATACTGGAATTTATAAATAGAATCATTGTTTCTGAAACTCCTGACATAATTACTGTTAATGGAATCTTGTAATTAAGGGCACCACACTTGAGGACATAGACGTTCTTCTTGTAAGAGTCCAAAGGAGAGCAATGTGGATGACCAAAGGTGTAGAAATCTCAGTATACAAGAATAGTTACAGGAATTAGGATTATTTAATCTAAAGAAAACATGACTGCAGGAAAACGTGATGGAGCTATTCAAGTAATTCTCTCTACCCAGTCTGGATAAATGAGACATCATTTGTTTAATTTTGCAAATAGGTGAATAATGTTACTACCTTACCTGTTATTAATACCAATAAGCAGATACATCAGAGTGTGAAATTATTTTCTCCCTTTCTTTAGAAAATTGTATCTGTATCTTAACAACCTGTTGTGTAAACATGAACATGAAATGCGAAGGAATAGCAACTAAAGTAATTCATATCTCGAGCTGGGAGTCTATTCACAAATGTCCGTCTTTGAAACAACCTTTGCTCAACATGTTTCAATGTCAGTAACAACTGTCCATTTCTTTTATTCACACAAATAGTAGTGGGAGCCTCCTTAAGCAGCTCGATTAGCAGGTAGAAGACTATCCTCTACCCCATTCATCTGGAGATGCACTGGTGTCTCTGTGAGATTAAGCCTCTTTTCTCCTCAGGGCTTTTCCACTGCCTCAGTTCCATTCGTGTGAAACAAATTAGGTTTCCTGTTTTGTTCAGCATCTGATTTTTGTTTCATTGCAGGTTTATAAGTGGGCTGGGCTATAGATGGACTATTACTTTGGCAAACTGGTAGTTTTGTTGGATTTTTCAGATCTGTGGACATCTATCCATGATTAGAGATCAATTTGGAGAGAAGAAAAAATATAATTTATTTTTATTTGTATTTAAAGTGTATTTTGGACTAATACAGCTTCAAAGCACACAAGACATTGAAACTCAGAGCTAAGATCAAGCAAGAAAATAATACATGAAAACAGGAGTTAGACATGTTACTGTCACAACACATACCTAAGTGGGTACATGTGTTTATGGTACAGTGTGTCTTACGGAGCCTTCACTTTTTCTCATGTATCCTATATATATATAACTGATCTCCATCTTCTTTTTTTTTTTTTTTTTTAGAGTGTATGTTCCCTTTCTGCCTGTCGTACAGACATGAGCAATGCAGGGACCCAATAACGGCCCTGCAACTTGTTGAGATTGCATGAGTGAAGCCAGAGCAGCATATTTGCATTATCAGATCTCTCAGTAGTCTTTTTTTTTTAATTTTTCAGTCAGCCATCCAGGCTGTACTCCCTGGCTGCCACCAGCACCACCTCTAATTAATTTTATTCTATAATCCCTTCTCATGATCACACAGCTATGCTCGAGTCCTGTCTTTGATGCTGGGTTTGTTTTTTTTTCGTTTTGTTCTTCAGCCTCTCTTCTGCCAGCTTCCTAATAGTTTCCATATTCCATGCTTGCTTTGCTTCACTCCATACAGATACATCCCATAACTGTTAAGTTGCCCATATCTGCAGTAGGTAAGAGATGCCAGGAACACAATTCCTGAAGTCTTCACCTAAATAAAGTTCACAATTCAGATCATGAGCACTTCCTGTGACAGATGGTGATGAATCTGAAAACCCTTTTAATAGCATTTGTCACAGCCACTTTGGCTACAGCCATATAGATTTCACTGCTTCTGTTTGAAAACTGCAGGTCCTACTGTAGGTGCCCTCCCTTTTCCATTACCTGTTCTTCACATGTTAGCTGGATACCAACACTGACCTGATAACTTATGTTGAAAACTCCTTGCACTGTGAGGAGTAGTTCAGGGACTAAGGACTGCATTATCACATATTACTACATACTTCTGTTTTGAAGACTCTGTACTGACAAATATTAATGGGGTTTTAAAAACTTATAAAGCATCTAAAGTTATTCCAAATAAAGTAAAACGAATACACTAATAAATAGACACACTCTAATAAATACAAGACTGGTGCAAGCAGTTGGAGTCTTGGGCTAATCAGAGAAAATGAGGTTTATATACTATAAAAAGTGTATTAAAGAAATCTACCAGTTGCTTGTTTCCTTAAGATGCAGATGCAAATAATTAATATTTGTACATACAGGTTAAATATTATTTGAAAAATTCCTAACAAGCTTAAAACTGAAATTCCCTTTGGAACTCAGAAAAATCTGTGTAAACGCCTCAAGATGTATTGACCATACTAGTAATGTATGTGACAAATGTTGAAAATACAAGATAAAGTTGGAAACTGAAAATACACAAAGAAAAAACTGAAATACTCCAGTAAATGTCCCATTCCTATACACTGTATTATATATCCGTTTTTCATATTATTCTTAAACCAAGATATTTGGGCACTTGAATTTTGCTTTAAGTACTTTGTAACAATGGAAACAGCAGTCCTTAATTGCATTCTCCTGTAGACTGCTGCTTTCTCAGAGAAACGTTGAGTGCATTGAAGAAGTGTCAGACACTTGAATTCCATAAGAGTGAAGTTGAAATTAAGATGAGGGGTTAGTGTATTATTCAGTGAAGACCTGTTTTCTAGAAAGTATAGCTTGATCTGTTTTATACAGCTGCTCAGGGCACGTTCAATCACCTCTTCTTGGTGCCAGGAAGTCGTTCCCAAGTTAACTAATTTAAGACTTTTATCAGAACTACTGCTTTGAGTTAAAAAGCCAATGTGGATGGTTACTAGTGTGGCACTGTCCAGGTTTATTAAAAGGCAACTCATAGTTTTCCTTGCTGTGGGATATCTGTGGCTGGCACCATATTGATCATTAAGAGCTTCGTCATTTTCAGTGCATGAATCTCTGTGATCACATTACAGCAGAATTCCACCTGGGTATGCACACTTGGGAAAAGAATTTATGTAAGCATGGGGAGTTTTACTACAAAATCCTACTGGCACAGTATTATAAAGTTTATATTGATATTTAAACCACTAAATTCTTCTCATATAGAGTAGCTTTTTCTTACAGAGCTTATCATCATGCAGGTAAATAACCAGAATCAAATTTGGAAAGCTGTAATATGCCTTTACAGTAGCTTTCATTTGTGCTTTTACAAGTTAGCACAGTTGGCTGAGGAGTTGTATAGTTACCTATGTTCTCAGCAGAGGTTGTAGTCAAATGCATTCAGAATCTCCACTAAGATTATCCACCATTCTTCAGCTAAGTTCCAGCCTAATATTCCTAGACTGATGAATATAACAGACTATATGAAATAAAAAAAAGTAAAAAGTAAAAGAGATTTATAAATGCTAAAAATCTGGGGTCTACTCAAATGTTTCTGAAAACGCCAGGGGTATAGAAAACTGAGTTAGCTGATACAAAACTGTTAAGTTACCCATACAAAAGCAGGTGTTGATCAGATGACAAATGAGCATCCTAACTGTTTCTCACCCCCAGTGAGCTGCATATTCTTATTTCCCATGGAAAAAGTTTTTATTACATTACGTAAGTGTTTAACTTGTAGATCGTACCACACACTGATCAAACCAAAAGCGTGTTAATTTCTTCTAAACATCACTTTTTAACATCATATCTTAAATAGGCTACAGTGGGAGCATACATACAGAAAATAAGCTAGATGAAAATGCAAGACAAGGAAAATTTACATCCGTTTCCTCCTCTTAAGGAAGGGTATTTAAAAAAAATAAAAGCAATTGTCCTATCTGCAAAGCCAGAAAAAAAACCCTAGATTACATTAAAGTTTTCTGTAACATTATTACATTTCCTAATAGCTTTCAAAAATTGCAAAACTTAATGTTTAAATACTACTAACTAGTATTTCTGTATGCACCAATAGCTTGATATTCAATGGATTATGTTAAGTCCAACTGACTTCGCATACAAATTATTCCATTACAAATTATACTTAAGCAGTAGAAAATGTAGAGAAGCTCAGAGTATCAAAGAATTCACACTGATCATGGGGAAGACAGTTACCTATGTTCAGACAGATGGTATGAAAGTTTTAACTGTGAAAAATACCATCAGCAGAATTCTAGTATCAGATTACCACTGTTTTTTTATTCTCTCCCCCCCCCCCCGCCCCCATGAATTTTTGATGGCTGTAAAGACACCAAAGCTTCATCTGGGTCTATTTGCATGTAAGAGTCTTTCAGCTGTGTAGTTCCTAAAAAGACACTGTACATTTTTTACTTCTAAGTAAGAACAGCAACAGGCATATAAACACACGAATCTGGGTGGACAGACTTGTAGCATTCAGTGCTCACCTGTCTAGAAGAGGATAGACTTCTTAGATATGTGTATATGTACTACATTTTACATTACATTTTCTTACAAGTTTTAAAGGTGTGGGGGAGTAGGATTGTGAAAACCTTCACTGCTCAACCTTTGAATCAACATTTCTAGAACAGACAAACTACATACATAAGCAATGTAGAAACCTGTAATTTTGTATTGGTGATTTTGATATTAGTGTCATAGGCATGGTGGTGATTTCATTCCAAGTAGCTCTTCTGGAAGACTTAATAGAACAGGCAGCAAATTGAACCCCTGCAGCTCCTGCTTAGTTTGTGGTGGCTCAGTGTTGGCATGTTCATGGGGCTATAGTTATACAACCAACTCTTAAAAAGTTACTTCTATTTGTTTCTTGTTTATGTGAATCCAAGTTTCTTCACAAGTAGGCCCAATGAAATATCAAATCCTTCCTAGATCCTTCCAACTGGACATGCCATCAACAGCTCCTGACACCAAGGCATTTAGACAGCAATTTGCAATCTGTTAATGCTATTCCTGAGGTTTATTCACTTTTTAACTTCAGATGCAGTCATTGGAACAGATTAACTATGAGCACACTTTTAGTAGGTAGACGTGGATTTCCCTGGTGTGTCTACCAAAAATGAACCATCAAAAAAAGTGATGCTTTCCAGAATTTTAGCCTTGATTAACAAAGAAAGCATTAATGTAACAGTCAGGCTGATATGAGCTAAATCTGAAATTCACTGTTGATCTTTCCAAAGTTATTACTGAATTCTTCAGTTTTATTTATTCTTTTCACTATGATAAACACATTCTCAAACACTTGCATGTGAGTATAAAAATGATGAAAGGCAATTTTCTTTTTTCTTTTAATCTACTAGATATTATTACCATGACAAGAAACACCAAGAACCAAGAGAAGTGCCTTGGAAACCAACAGGGAAATATAACTTACTACCTTTTAGTGAATTCCATTGTGAACAAGAGATTTATTTTTGCAGATTGACAGACTACTTCCCATAATTCTTTTAACATGCATTTTGTATGTCATCGACAGTTTGCAGATTGACATTCTCTACAGTAGCATAACTGCCATAGTACTTAATGCTCCATACTTAAAAAACACACTACAATTGATGTGTAATGCTGCCAAAAATTATGTAAACACAAATATTTCACCAAGAAAATTCATGTTCTATTGCTTAATTCTACAGTTTTACGGAATGTTTGTTTGTATATCTAGAACTACTAAAGATCTGCTCCACAGTAGTTGTGGTCACTTGATATTCTTCATGCTTATACAATTTTTTAAAAGTTTGGTTAAAACAGACTTGCATTAGGGTCACATTGTACCCTGGAGTACAAATTGCATGACAAACAGGAACGTAATTCCAAGTAGACATACTTTTTGGGACAGTGGAGCATGGATTTTGTATACGAACACAAGCTGCCATTAATTTACTTTATATAATAAATGTATAAAACATTCCAGCAAACGTGCAATATGTAAATACTGTAAATAAGCATAAGTAATAAAGTGTTTGGTATTAAGTTGTTCTCAGTTTGCTTTCTGTTCATTGAATCCAAGTAAACAACCTATCTTCTGGTAGCTACTATCATTTATCCACACTTAAACTTCTTTGCACGAAGAGTTCACTAGTGTAAGGTGCACTCACTTCAGAGTTCTGTAACTTGGACATGCTGGATTTGTGAGGATGGATAGATCTGTTTCAAACCTACAGAATTCCCAGACTACAAGGCTGCTCAAATTCTCTACAGCATTATAAAATGGAATATTTTTGTAGACTAACAGATGGTCTGAGGTTTTTGTTTGGGGTTTGATTTTATTTGGGGAGGGGCTTTTTGTTTGTTTTTTTCTTAATAATGTGCAGTCTGTTCATGATACTGTAAGGCAATCTAATCAGAAGATATCTAGTAAATTATTTTAGTATTGTGGGATTTCTAAGGAGTTAGTTTTTCTCCAAAAACCTTCACATGTTTCCTTTTCTTCCTTAAATCCGATATTAATTCCAGTTGTCACAGTAAAATGACTCAAACAGGAAAAGAATTTTTATGTGCAATCTATAAATCCATGTTTTGGGTTTGCATGGCCAGACTTTGGTAGTTGAGGGCTACAGGGGTGGCTTCTGTGAGCAGCTGCCAGAAGCTTCCTCCATGTCCAGCAGAGCCCATGCCAGACAGCTCCAGGATGGATGTGCTGGGCCAATGAGAAATGGTAACACCTATGGGGATAACACAGTTGAGAAGGGGAAAGTTATTGCACAGTTGAAATTGCAGCCAGAAAAGAGCTGGGTGAGAAGGCGAGAGGAACAGCTCTGCAGACACCACGGTCAGTGCAGAAGGGGCAGGAGGTGCTCCAGGCACCAGAGCTGAGATTCCCCTGCAGCCCCTGGTGCAGCCCCTGGTGAGGCAGCTGTGCCCCTGCAGCCCAGGGAGAACCACAGGGGTGCAGAGATCCACCCACAGCCCAGGGAGAGCCACAGGGATGCAGAGATCCACCCACAGCCCAGGGAGAGCCACAGGGATGCAGAGATCCACCCACAGCCCGTGGAGGAAGCCATGCTGGAGCAGTGCATGGCTGAGAGGAGGCTGTGACCCATGGGAGACCCGTGCTGGAGCAGGGTCCTGGCAGGGACCTGCAGACCTGGGGAGAGAGGAGCTCACCCTGGAGCAGGTTTGCTGGTGGGACTTGTGACCCTGTGGGGTCCCAGGCTGGAGCAGGCTGTGCCTGAGGGACTGCACCCTGTGCAAGAGTGACCCACACTGCAGCAGGCTGGGGAGGACTGATGCCTGTGGGATGGACTCAGGTTGGGGAAGTTCATGGAGAGCTATTTCCAGTGGAGGGACCCCAAGCTGAACAGGGGAAGGACTCCTTCCCTGAGCAGGAGCAGAAACAACCTGTGAACTGACCATAACCCCTATTCCTATCTCCCTGCACTGCTGGGGGAGGAGGTAGAGCTGGGAAATAAGAGTGTTTTTAAGGTCTTATTTTACTTATCATCCTGCTCTGAATTTGATAGCAATAATTTCAGTTAAAATCCCCAGCTTGAGTCTCTTTTGCCCATGACACTATTTGGTGAGTGGCCTCTCCAAGTTATTATCTCAACCCATGAGCCCTTTGTTTTATCTTCCCTCCCCTATCCAGTTGCAGAGGGGAACAAGAGAGAGGCTCTGGTGAGTACCTGGCATCCAGCTAGGGCTAACCTACTACAATGAACCACAGGCACTACTGGCATTTATCCTCAGTTTGAACCACAAAATGTATAACCAAAACAAAACACCTCCTCACCCTGAGAACTACAGGAGCTGCATTCTGCAAACTGACACTTCAGAGCCTTCAGCATCCAACTCCTTAGAAGAAAAACTGACAGAAGAACAAAATCCCATCCTGGAATATAGCTGTATTTAGCAGGGGAGAGCTACATATTTTTATTTGCTTTCAGTGATGACTGAAAGCTAAGTTCCATGTCTCAATGAATGGAATACATACCTGCAGAAAACCTGTTAAAGGGATCAACTTCTACAAGATTCACTAAAGCTGCACATCTACAGTAAACGTGGATGGAACTCTGAGCTTCACTGTGGTTCCACAGGCCAGACCACAGGTTAATACTTAACAAGGGAGTTTAAAATATTGGGAAGCTTGACTTCTCTAGTAGGATACCCAAAATGTGGCTAAACAAAAACGTTCTAGGAAATCTCCTTGTAAAAGGGAAATAGCTACTTATTTAATGATTTAATCTATTAATATAAATAAATCCCCTGGAAGTTTTTTCTAGATTTAGCAAAAGTCCCCAGTCTCTGACAGAAAACACACCTTTACTACAGCAGACTTTTTTTAGTCTTTAACTTTACCACTTAAAATATAACAAGCTAGGGGGGCAGGGAGGCAGAAACACGAGTCAGTTCTGTATTTTTTTATTCAAAATTAAATTTTTCATGAATGATATTTGGGATGTGTGAGCGCTTAGTCATCTGCATGATACATGATCTGTGTCTTAATCCTGTGTTCACTGTTTCTCTTTGAACCCAAATAATGGTTCTGTGCAACTGTCCTTCCCGAAGGCAATCCCTGTTCTGTATTCTGGGCTTCTACAAATTTGTATAAAATACCATAGTGCTCCTTCCCCACTTCCATAAAAAAATACTGATTATAAAAATAATTCAACCAGCTTACTCCTCCTAGTAGAGGTGGTTAATTATTAAGTCACTAGATTGCTTGCTGAAAATCTGTCTCAAGGCTGAAGCTTTTAAAACGCGAACTGAATTTAACACGAGTTTTGACTTAGTATCACTTTACAGCAAGATTCCTGAGCCTAGTGAACATAGTAAACATATCCTCTTATCTCCTTTGTTACCCCAGCAGCTCACAGATAAAGATTTAAGACCTTTCAATCTTAGCCTTAGTAAGTAGAAAACTATAGGCTGAATTCCTACATAGCCATGAATAGGAAAGCACAAACCATTATGTTCTCAATCTTACGAGTTATTTTACTTTCACTGGAATATTTGAAATGGTCATTCTGGCAGGGAATAACATTAGATTATGCTTAAATACTTCCATCTTTGAGGTCAGTGCATCAAAAAACCACATCGAGGATGTTTTGTCCCTAACTGCCCATAATTTCTTCCCATTTACTTTGTCAAAACATTAATAAAAAGAATCGAAAATAATTTTTCCAGAGTCAGTACTTAATTGGATCTGAAATAGTGTATTACTCTTTTCCCTGAAAAGTGAAATAACTATTAGCTTGCATTTCATTTTTTAGAAGTCAAAACTGATGGTAATGCAGTAATGCACAAAGATTCTGAATTTCTGTATTTAAGTATTCCTTCCACCATCTGCCTTTTCTAAGCAGGTTCTGAAGTTTTATGTCTGGTTGAAATTTTAGCACAAAACAGAAACCTCATTAACACAAACACATCTATTCTACAGCAGAAGTCCCAAGAAACTTAATTCCCACTGTGAAGTCTGCAACACACACAGATTGACACCAGGATTCCAACCTCCCCAACAATAACAGGATCTTCTGTTGAAATCCATTTCTCTCCCAGAACGTTGAGCAGGTTACATGTACAAAGACTAGAAGTTTGGAAGGCAGAGAGAGACAAAAAACAAGGCTAAATAAGAAAACAAATTTTATAGATCCAGTTTTACAGATAATGTGGTAATGCTAGTTCATACCAGTGCTGAGAATATTCAAAACACAAAAATCATCATGGTATCACTTACATTACTGATCTCAGTACATTTACATGTCTAAGGCAGACAGGAAGGGTGATGCTTTAAAAAGCAGGCATAGACTTTTACAAAGCATTCAAATTTTGTCCAAAAGCAGAACTGTCTTACTGGCCTTCTGCTAATTTAGTATTGCATTATAGATGGACTGTCTTTACACTGAACTATACTCTCACAGAACACTTTTGACAGGCTGTACGTTCTCCTGAGTAAATCTGGAAATAGTCTGACCCTCGTGTAGGAACTGGGATTACAGCAAATTTCTCATCCATTGTACTGCATGGACTTGAGTATTTTACTACTGTGAGATACAAAATGTAATCTCACGTCAGCTTTTAAGATGGTATGTTTTCTGATTTAACAAAATGCTGTGTTACATGTGCTTGTGTCAGTGTGCTAGGAACTGACCAGAAGAGCAAAGGAAGACTCAGCCAGTTCTATAGGCAGCAGATCTTTTAGTCTAGCAGGCTCCATGTGAAACAGCTTCATCCCAAGGCTGCCTAATGATACTGGGATGACACAGCTAAGCTAGACATCAATTATCTCACACACTACCACTGAAAGTTGACTGATCTCAGTTCAGTTAGCATTACATATAAAGAAGCAAGGTGTGACTTTTACAGTGCTTGTGAGAAAGCAATGGTAGAGTTTACAGAAAAATTTATCCTGAATTATATACTTTATAACTACATTGATATGTGACAAAATGGTTGTTCATGTAATCCAACTGAAACCTTTCTATATTTTTTCATTAGATGACAAAACAGCTAAAATACAAAATTAAACTGAGGAAGTATTGAACGTAGAGGCATAATTTTACAATTTAAATACATCAATCAAGTAAATTTTACACATTTCAGGAGAAGCTAAGTATTTTTTTTAGAAATTATATGATGAAGCATTAATGATACTTCTCCAAAAATGCTTTACAGCATCTAAGACACTGCTCGTAAACAGTTTCAAAGTCCTTTTCATTCCCCTAGAAAAGAAGAGAAGAAAGACTGTAAGAATAACAATACTGGCTAAGGAGCAAATACAAATTGCTGACTGGTTTCGCTGCTGTCAGTAATGGCAAACAACAGACATTAGGAAAAATAAAAACAGTGCAAATACTTGGTGATAGAGTTGGCGTATTTCTCTCTAATTTGAGCTCAGGAATTTCCACAAACTCTGTGACTTTGTATTCAACAGTCCTGCATGACTTTCCTTCACGTCATGTCTTCAACTCATTTTTGAGCTTTTAAAGTCCTTTCCTTTTTTATGTTCACACTAACCTGTTATGTTGAGTTTCACAGTTTAATGAGGCACTTTGTGGTAACAAAAACCCCAAAACAAAATGCCTTTTTGTTTTGAACCTGCTTCCCACTAATACCATTTCGTATACTCTCTACTTTCTGGGTAATGAATAGCAATTCCTGATTCAGCTTTCCCCATGACACCAAGACTTTATAGAACCCTTCTGCATCTTCATCTACTTCTGTTTCCTGACCTGAAGAATATTAGACTAATTTTTTGCTCCTGCCTGGTATTATCCAATTTTTGTCGCCACCTGTGTCAATGGCTTTGTCTCTAACTTTCCTGATCACATCCTCTTTACAAGGAGGCTGATCAAATAGGGTTTCACCCAATATTAAAAACATAGGTACACTGCATTATTTAATAACTTTCAATAACTGTTATAAGCACAATAACATTTTCCTTTCCTATTCCAGTAATTTATAGTTTTCTTCAGTCCTTAAAAAAAAAGTTTACACTTCACTGTGTAACATCAGATTATGTATCACATGCCAACTGTGGGATCTGGGAAGATTATATACTACATACACACACAATTTTTAATCAAACCACCCAAAGAATTTCTTACACATACATAGTACGGATCTTCAATGATAAGCTGTTTCTGTGGATCATAAGTTCCAAGTAGCTCAATTTTGGCCTTGCAGTCTTTAACTTGGTTGCTTTTCCTGTTCAAATCTCTGTAAAAGAGAAAATAAAAATTTCCCCTGAATTTTCCTTCAGAATTTTGGCATCAGTATGAGATGTACATGACCGTTTCTTGACAACACGGGCAAATAATGCGTCTGCACTCTGTCAATCCTGTGGACTTTATGTTGCTCCTTGTTTTTGTTTTTCTTGTTATGTGCAGTCTTTTTTAATTGAGAATGGAAGACAAACTGAGTTCAGAACATAAACAAGCAGCCAGGCACTTGACCCATGGCTTAAAAAAGCTTGGTAGCGGTAATTTCATCAAGTTCTTCCTCAAATCCATCATTAGGACTTTCAGCACTCACCCTCAGCTTGTATTGAACAAAAAACAGTGGAAATAATCCAGGTATTTTTCCGGGAGTACAAGTAAGATTCTCCTATCTGCTCAAAGCCACTGTTTTAGATTGGTATGCTCTAGCTCATGTGAAATCCTACCACATTCAGTTAACAGAAAATGGTAAATCAGTTTTCCTTTTGATATACTTTAGCATTTCACTAGTTGTCACATCCTCTTCCTCCTACATTGCCTCTCATTGATAAAACATTCTAGTTTTGAGATGGCATTTCCCTATTTGCTTAAAAATGGTCATCTCTTATCCCAAAGGCACTTAAAATGCACCTCTCATCATCTTCAGATTAAAAGCAGCTCAGTACTATCACCTTCACAATGAACTCCCAGAACATATTAAATTATTTTAATATTACACATCTCCATACCAAATCATTTTACTTACTCACCATTAAAAAGTCAAAGAAACCCCTTGTGAATACTTAGTCATAACCAGATCAGTTTTAAGAAATTAAATTCCAATTATTAATTCTGATTAAAAATTAATTTCAGATACTTCAGAAATAGCAATGAGACGACAGTACCGGTTTTGCTTGAAAAAAAAGAGACATCCTCATCAAGCTATTGCTTGAATTTACAGATTTTTCAATAAATTCTCTAGCGCTTTAGTATTAAAAAAAATGTCAGACCATCTTCTTAAAGGCTTTCTGGCATACCACTTAATAAACAGGACAGGGTCAGATGGATCTGGTACTAAAAAAGACATATCCCAAATCTTCCTTTTCTGATATGACAGGCATTCCATCAACACCTGGAATCAGCCTGCCCTCCTATGTCGTCTTTGGTTTTAGCTTTCGTATTTTTCAGATTCTCTGCTGCTTGGTATGAAACTCTGAAACTTCATATTAGGTGTTAGTAAATTCTCTAATTCTCTGACAGGACAGTTAGACAAAACAATCTCGTCTCTAGCTAGAGAATCAAGGACACCTGTTACCCAAAAATCAGAAACAACAGCAAAGGGAAGGAGGCAAGGCAGGGGGCTGAGACCTCATAGCCCAGGGCTGTGGTTGGATAACTGACACCAAGATGTAGATGAACCAAAACTTATACAAGTGTAAAGACTCCTGACTGGGATCCATCTTGGATTCAACCTGGGTGTAGCCCCAGCCAGGCTCTTGCACTGTCCAAGGGGTATCCTTTCATTAAATACCTATTTTACTCCTTTTGTTCTGCCTAGTCTCTGTTCCAGGTCAGCCTTTCCAGGCATCACCTACAACTACAAATAAGCATTCCTAGGCAAAATGGTTGAACTCACTGCAAACTAAAGGCAAAACTTTAGCACAGCAGCAGCAATATCCCTGTTACAGTTCTGATGTTTCTTCTGCTCTAGAGCTCATGTAATATAAATAGTTAATTCAAATTTCTGTTTTAAGAATTCAAGCGAAAATAGAAGGAAGCCCTGTCACATCACTGCCTGAGACACTGCAATCAAGCCAAGTGTTATATACCCTTCATTCATGAAGACTGTGGAAGAAAGAGCTTATTCAAGACATTCTATAAAATTCAACAAAATCATACTTATTTTGGTTAAATAGTGTTGCTTCTAGAAGATTTTATGTGCTACTAACAGGGTCTTTACTTAGGTTTTGTTGTTGGTTTAGGCCTTTTTGAACTTGACAATAGCCCTTACAAGCACTTCGATACTTGTAGTTTATTAAATTCAGCTCTTTAATCCTCAATATGTGTGTAATTGAGTAGAAATTTTGCTAGTGATACTCAGATTTTTACACCAGGCAGCTATTTAACCAGATCTTTCTAAAGTACGCTTAACTAGAGCAGAGCTAACAATAAAGCAAAACTTCCACAAGCTAACCACCTTGCTTATTTCAGAATTCCCTCTCTTTTTATTAAAAAAAAAGGTAAAAAAACCTGCACCATATTTAATACCTTCCAAGTTGCCAGTTTGTCTTTTAACTGCCATGCAATTAGAAAAACTGATCACTTCAATCAAGACAGTAAGTACATCCTCATTCTTAATTATACAGGCATCAGCTGTATATAGCACAAAGTAACTAAATTTCCATGTCCTTAATCCTTGAGTGGCATGTATCACACAAATAAACCATTTCCATTCCTGGCTCATTAAACTTATTAGAAGTGAAGAATCCATCCATTAGCACATCATTCACATACATGTAAAAAAAAAAAATACAAAGAAACCCCAACACAAGCTAAGCAGTAAAATGTGACATCTGTCTTCAAAGTGACTTATGAGACATCACTACAAGTAATCCACATGAATTTGTTCCATTTCTTCATACAATACCTTAAATTGCTCTCATCCATACAAAGTATATGATCAAAGGTCTGGAAATCCTCCTTGGTAATCTAGAAGTAAAAACAGGTGCTTTAGCCTACAAACTGCATTAGATTACTAAAATGAAGCATTCTCAAATTCTGTAGCTCTGATTTATTAAAAAAGACACAGGTGGAAAGAAGAGAACTGCACCTTCATCAAATCTTACAATAATTTATAACCTTTTAAATATACTCTACCGTGATTATTTATCTATTCCTGCACGTATTCCACAAAAAAAACCCCAAATCTAAGTCAACTATTTAACCAACCTTTTCTATTTTTTTTCTTTTATATTTAATCCATCAACTTAGAACACCAGTAAAAGCTACATTTCTAGTACTTTGCAACTACTAAAACTAAAGCAATTTCCAATCACGGGAACCATGCAATAAAATAGTTTAAAAATAAAACAGAAAAATTACTTTCTTTTGATAAGACAAAATGTAGGTAACCTGGAATCAATTGAAATATTCCAGTCTAGTAATCTGCCTCTGCACAAGAAAAGATACCAAGTGAAACTTAAAGCTGAAGTATGATAGTATGAGTTACAATCTCTTAAAAACAAATGCATCCACAGTATTTTAGACCATGTAAATTCACAAAATTTGTAGTATGATTTGGAAAAAATCTGGGATCTACTGCACATCTTCCTACCATCATATCATCTGTTCTTTTTCTTTCTTGTAATTTATTGATTCTTAAACATGAACAGCAATTAAATTCAGAGATCTGAGTTCACAGTCATGTGATAAACCACTGACTTAAATACTAATGTCATCATCTTGTTATAAAGTTGGCTACAGATGTTTGCCAGTTGTCATTTTATTTCAGTTTACATTTAAGCCTTAGTTTAGGGTAAAATCTTCCCAGACCATGCCCATAATGCTGGTATAAGATATATGAACCATGTGTCCATAATGAGGATGAAGAAATGGAATAAAATCTTTAATATTAGAGTTCACTTAAGACTGCCTTTCATGCATACTCCTTTGTGAAGCACCATAACCAAGAAACTTGGGACAGTTGTTCAGAACAGGTTTCTCTAGCAGGCATCCCTACAAAGGATGGGCTAGAGAAGTGAATAAGCAAGTAAACAGCCAAAAGGCAAAACACTAAGTCAGAGTTTTAACTTGTAAAAAATATTTATGTATTAAAAAAAAATGTTTAGATGGCAAAACAGTCACAATTTTTTTTTGTGCAACAGCAAATGGATGCTGATTAAGCTCTTATCATCAGAAATTATCATCAGAATAAAGCCATAAATGAAACATTACACACAAAGAGAATTGAAGAGGTGAGATGTCTCAGGAGTGCACATGAAAAGAAAGGGTTAATGATGAAAACTAATGCAGACTTGTTTATTTTCACTGTAAAAATATTTGCTGTATTCATGCAGTGCCTCTGACCTATGAAAATATTTTTGCAGTGGAAATAGCTCTGTTTTCCTGGCAAATCTAATCAGGACTTCTACAAGCTGCTTCTGATTGCTCTACACAGCCCCTGTGAAAATATGAGGGCACAGATTTCTTTGTTGTACAGACAAATGGAAGAATAAACTAGGAACACTTGACAGTGTGACAGTTATTACCCTATGACCAGCACTAACACAGTTGCAAATGCAGCCCTAAAATGAAGGTTACCATTTGGCTTGTGCTTTTAAGCCCTAACACAGAGTCAGATTAAAAACAAAAACAAAAAAAACCAAACAAAAAAACCCCCAAAAAACCCAAAAAGAGCATTAATTGAGCCAACTCCACTGGACTGAAGGTACTATTCAAAACTACAAAAACTAGTACTTTGGGGGATGAAACTGAGGACGTCAAAATTTAGATACATTTTGAAAAGTGTACTGGAGAGTTCAAGTAGTCAACTTTGGATGAAACTACACGGATAAAAATAATTTTACATTTTAAAAAATGCATATAACAATTATTAAATTATTAGTGAAATATTTTCCTTTATTTACATAAGGGAAATCTCATTTGCTCTGTCTGAAACCCACAGAGAGGTAGTAATCCTCAAATTTATCCAGTTGTGAAACAGTATTTAATACAACCTTCTTCTAATCTCAATTTCATATTTAAGGCAAATGCATGGTATGAGTCATAGCAAAATCAATTTTTGCCTCAGCATGAATAAAAGTGAAAATGATTAAAACCTCTCTGAGTTTGTGCATGAAGAATAAGAGCTTAGAGAATTTCATACAGCAACCTACCATTAACTAAAATGATAGCTTTATTTTATGTGAAAATATATACATTTATTTTTATACTTCACTTTAACTTAGAATATCACTGTATATGATGGTAGGAAATTACCAATTTATTATTCTCTTTTACATAAACCATTCTTGTAGTACTGAATTAAAAAAAAAAATCTAAAATCCTTGATTATCATAATTATGCAAAAAATTACATGAGAGAAGGTGCCTTTCACTGGGCAAAGTTTTCCAAAGGACTGAAGAGGATAATGTACAAGGTACTTATCTCATGACAGTGCTTCGAAGGCAACAAGATAAATCCCTACTATCTATTTCTGCAGCTTCTGTATTAAATCTTCCTTAATCTGTTCTGAAACAAGTGTCACAGAAAATCTTTGTCTCTAAAAGTGAAACAAATACACTTCCACTTGTACTAACCTGACCACTCCAAAAAGTCCTATTCTACACTATCAGAGTACCTCTTTTTTTCAGAAGTTCCACAAGACCACATCAGGTCTGCAGTTCAGAGAACCAGCAGAGACCATCTGACAGAAGGAAAAAAAATAAATTTGGAGTTCCTTTGTTGACATCAGTGCAAAATAAAGTGTTATCTGTAGTTCAGGGATTTTAAGATTTTCTTTAGAAAAGAAACTGTGTGCACTGGAATGATTTTGACAGATTTTCACCCTGTTGTTCTTTCATTTTAGTGCCTCATTTTTAAATTTTCTCTCCCTGTATATGTAACATTTTAAGTTCTTCTGACTGAAAAACCTTTTCATTTGCCAGAATGTATAAGCAAAGATTTTCATTAAAGTATTTTAAATTCCTTTTCTGCCAAAGGAGGATACAAAGATTTGCTTCATGATAGAGGATCAACTTGTTTGGGGTCCTTTGCTTAAATTTAACTGCTCATAAGCCACTCTAGTAATATCTAGAAGAATAGTTCTCAAATTTCCAAGGCATCTTCTAAGAATACAAACATGTCACACTACTGTGATGACTGAATAGTTTCAGTACAATCTAGCTTGTATATTGACAAATAATGATGTTTTACACACTGATAAACAGTAAATCCAGATGTCGCAACAGGAAAATATCACAGCAGACTTTTTTAGCCACGATTCTAATAGTAAATTATTGAAAAATCTGAAATGGTGCTGTGCTTAATTCTGTCTTGTATAAACAGAGATTAACATCAGGAGAGGTCAGCAGAGGGCAATTGACTAATTGAGAGAATTTATTTTTGAAAGTCAAAAACTAAACATGTAGTCTTTGAAAAGTGAAGAAAGTAAATATGACCTCAGTGAGGTCTAGAAAAATTCTGAAGGGAACAGAAATGTAAGATAATAATAAGACTTCTTGATCTTTTTGTCAATACAAAGACTAGTGGCGTAAACTCAAACTAAGTGAAGGTCAAGCCCTAAAGGAATATCTTATATCCAGAGAGCAGGTCACTGAAGTAAATTATGTGCATTTATATGAGTGTCTGAATGATTTAAATAGATGCAGACACATTTACTTCCAATCTCCCTGGAATGCAGTATGGAAATACATGATCTTTTGTTAATGAAAACAGATACGAGTTTAGGTAAAACTTAGAGGATTTCACTAAGTGGCAAACCTGCCTTTGACTTAAGAAGGTTTCAAGGGTATGTTTTCCTCTGAAGATCCCACCAAGTGTGCCACTAATCTTGAGTTTCAGTGCTTTCACTCTAATTTAGCATTCCAGATATTTTTAAAAGATCTGCATGCAAGCACAAAAGCTTTTTGTGATGGATGAAGAGGCATTCTACTTCTTTTTGGAACTACTAAATAAATATACAATTCCTTGCTGAAGGATACATCACACATTACTAGAGTAAGTAAATTTTTAAAAAGTATTTAAAAAATGCTCAAAATACTAAACATTTGGAGGCAAGAGTTTTCTATTATGCAGAAACTGGTTCAATGCTTTCCAGTTATAGTTCCAATGAACCTTAATAACAAAAAACTCTTTAAGCTCAACTAGAAGAGTTAAGCCACTTTGGAGTCCTTTAAAAACTGCATAGAGTATTTACTACTTGATGCTTAACCATGCATTGGTCAAATTACTTGTGTGACTGCAATGGTTAGGGCATGAGTATGAATAAGGAAGAAAATTTACTCTCTTCTACCTGTCGTGCTTTATGTGCAGTCTCAATGCCATGGTTTCTTAGACAACTTAAAGCCCTTGAGTCTGGGAAGCGCCCCACGTTCCAGTCTGAAACAGCGGCACTGTCTGTCCTCCACTGTAACAACAGAACAAATATATATACAGATTTTAAGAAAATTAAGGTACAGTACCTGCCTGGCAATATGACTCATGGTAATGCCATGCTTCTTCATGCAATTCTGTCCTCGATAGTCAGGAGGGCTTCCTATTTCATAGGCAGATGTCGCTGCACTGTCTATCCTCCACTACAGAAAAACAAATTCATATTTTTATGTTTCTTTCCTCACTGCTTATATTTCTGACTGGCTATGAGAACAGTTATTTCTTGGAACAGAACTCAATAGCTTACCTTATGTTCAAGCTTCTCATCACTTACAAGTTTTCTGAAAACTGCTTCAGCTATTGGAGAACGACAGATGTTTCCTATGGAAACAAGAGATTCAAGTGAATTTTCAGACTATTGAAAACAAAAAACCAGTAATTGTGTGGATTTTCCAGCCCAGATCACATTAAAGATTTTTATTTACTCAGACAGAATGCAAATTGTGGATGTGAGAACCCAAAGTCCCGTGCCTGGGTTGGGGCGATCTCTAGTATCAGCACAGACCGTGGCACGAAAGGATTGAAAGGAGCCCGGTGGAGGACTGGGGACACTGGCGGGTGGGAAGCTGGCTATGAGCCAGCAGAGTGCACCTGCAGCCCAGAAAGCCAATCACATCCTTGGCTGTATCACAAGCAGCATGGCCAGCAGGTTGAGGGAGGGGATTCTGCCCCTGTAGTCTCTCTCACGAGACCCCACCTGGACTAGTACATCCAGTTCTGGGGCACCCAGCACAAGAAAGACACGGAGCTGTTGGAGTGGGTCCAAAGGAGGGCCACAAAGATGATCAGAGGGCTGAGCAGCTCTGAGTGAGAACTGAGGCTGTGGAGTCTGAAGAAGAAAAGGACTGGAAAGTTCAGACCTTACTGCAACCTTTTTATATATAAAGGGGGCTGTAATGATAGGACAAGGGACAACGGCTTAAAACAGAAATGGAGAAGACTAGTATTGGACAGAAACAAGATTCTCTCTTTTTTTTTTTTTTTTTTTTTTTTTTTTTTTTTACAGTCAGGGTGGTGAGACATTGGAACAGACTGTCCAGACAAGTTGTGGCATTCCATCCCTGGAAACGTTCAAGACCAGGCTGGATGGGGCTTTGAGCAACCTGGTCTAGTGGAAAGTGTCCCTGCTTACAGCAGAAGGTTGCAACTAGATGAAATGATCTAGCTGACGGTCACCTCCCATCCAAATCATTCTAGAATTCTATACTATCCACTGGTCTCTTGAACAAGACCAAAACACAGCCACCACCCAAACACAGCCTCTACCGTTGTGAAAATGTAGCAAAATGGCTGAACAACCTGTAGTAAAAATACTCTTGGTCACTTAAGTCACTACAGGTAAAACTGAGCCCTCATCAAGAGCAGCATCCAGAAACCCATTCTAACCCTCAAAAATTGAATTCAGACACTAAAATATTGAATTCAGCTCTAAAAATATCACGGGAAAAAAAAATTCCAAACTTTTTTTGCCCAAAATACAGAGGACTAGGAACAAAACCTAACACATGGCAAAGCTTAAGTGCTGTCAATCAGCCCACAAATAGTTAAGATACTTATTCAAATACATAAACAATCTTCCCTTTCAATGGCCTCCAATTGCCCTAGCCACTTGATCTGACTTTATTTTCACAAAGAACCTATTTCGACAATGCATTACAGCCCTGCCAGAAACTAAAAATAATGGATCTACAGCACATTTGTTCTGAAACTGTAACTACAACTGTAATAATCTATGGCAGACCTCTTAAAAATGCATGCAGAAATCCATATTTGAAAAGAATGAAGTGTCTCAACAAAAAGAACAAGTCTATTCAACTATTACTTTAGCTCTTTCTACCTTTCCATTCTTCAGAAATTTTCAGTAACTAGATGGATATTCTGATATTTGATGTCACACAGATGGCAGTAACTCATACACACAAATCTTCAGTTCCCATCAAACAAAATGTGGAACTTTGCTAATCTCTGATTTTTGAGCAGGTATGTATAAAATACCAGAAATGGCAAAACTCATCTCTGTACCCTTATGTAAATCACTCTCCTACTACTGATTAAATTCTTTCCAAATCTCAAACTGTGAAAAGAAAAAAAATTCAATGAACAAAGCTAAATTTCCACCAGCAAAAAAAAAAAATTTCATGTGAGGCACTTAATCTCTTTTCAAACAAAACACCAAGGCATATACTTCACTGCTAAAGACAGAAGCTGCTATGATCTGGGCATTTAATAACTTGCTGCCACATGTGAACTATTAAAAAAAAATCACAAAGAGGGAAGTGAAGGTCTGAAACAACACAAATTGACTGTCAAAAATTTAGAGAACATCCAATCAACTAAAAGGCAAAAGGAACAGGCTAACCATTGAAAAACTGATCTTGCCAAAACACTGAGTTCTGATGTCAATAGATCTTCTTCCAGGAGAAAACATACTAATTCCATTGTTTGAATTAGTTTATTAAATACACTGAAATGAAATGAGTCTTGGAAGAAAAATAAAGCAGGAAAATTTTGGGGCTCCCTATGTTGTTAAGGGAGAAAATAAGTTAGTACTATTAATTATGAAATGGTAATAAAGTAGAAAAATAATCTCAGGTTTTTGAGTTATGCATTAAACAATACAGTTTCAAAACATGGCAGCATACAGAACAAGACAGAAAATAACCTTCATATCAATGACCTCAATTCTTTGATATTGCAAGCTTATATACAGCATTGCTCCTCTTACAAACACATCAAGCTCCATTTAAAAAAGCATAATCTATCTTTCCTTATTTTCTGTGGCAGCATAAGACTTTCCAGTTCCAACTCAGTATTTATTCCTGGAAGTCTCTGCTCATCTGATCTTGGTTAACACCGGTCTCTGTCTTTCCTTCAACAGGTACAGAACCCTTGCCAAGCATAGCTGTGCTAAACTAAACAAACCAATCTCTTCATGAAATTAACTGACCTTATCTAATCATTAGGGTTAAGTCAGATCTGCTCTTCTTCTAATTTGAATTTACTTTTCTTGAATACTGACAAACAAAACGACAGATTACACTACAGAAAATATTTTCCTCAATTTGTTCTTTAAATAAAAAATAAAGTCTGCAATAGGTACTTAGCATTTTGAAAATAACCTGAGAACTTCTACAGTCACCTTTGACTCATTCACAAGCATCAAATTTATGATTACAACCCCCTATTCGTAATTTGTCCATTCCCTCTCTTTCTCTGTTACTTCAAATAGGTCATCTTTAAATTTTTTTCTAAACTATTATATTCTGTTTCCATTACACCAGCTGTTGAGGTCATCCATTTTTTCCTGAACAAAATTTTTTCTCTGTATGAATGATCCCATGCAACTTGTATGAACAGCAACCTTCATTACTACACTCACCATTTCAGTAAAAACAATGATTAATATTCTTGGACCTAGTAATTCATTAACTAGCTCCCAGAATTTCAAAACAGTGGTTTTGAAATAAATCCCTCATGGTTTTTCCATTTGTTTAGCCTTCTGCTTCACATGGATTGAACTTGTTCCAAATTTTTACTCTTCTACAGCTTGCTCACTTCTTAAAATAAATGCCATACTCTTTAACGGTATTATATAAAATACGGTAGTGAACAGCACCATGATCACCCTTGATTAAACATATCAACTACCACTTCTAGCAGTAACTAGAAACTTCAACTGAATCATTTTTGAAACCAACATTTCATCCAGATTGTGACTTAAAAATTAATGTCTTCCCTGATGCCACATTCCAGATATTAGCAGGGGTGTTAATACTGTTAGGGAACTTCAATCAGCATTCAAATCTATTCTTGGGAACTACGGACAGAATCACAGAACTGACTTAACAGAAGCTCTGTTCCCCACATAATCTGCAATATTACTTGCATCCTAAACAAGTTTTGCCACGCTACTCCTTGCAACTGTTATCATTCATCTCAAGATTGACGTAAAGCCCTATCTTATCCCACTAACATATGCAAACTTAATCCTTATTTTCCAGTCACTTTTCTCACTAAATTTCTATCTATTTCAGATACAGTTTTACATTCCACACTAGTCTTTCCAGGCTTTGCTGAGGCTCCTCACAGATATACAGTATTTCCTAAATTATGGATTGACAGACATATTTGGAGAGCGAATGGGGAAATTTCACAAAAAGCATCACGAGGCAATTACCTTCCTCCTTGGACTCGAACCACTCTTTTCCTTCAATGCCATCTACACGTTATCTACCCATCCTCCTCAGGCGTTCCTTTCCTCTTTGTTGTATATCCAACCAATCTCATCATGCTGGCTTTATGCAGAAGGTAGCCGTATTCAAGTTCTCAAAATCTCTATCTTCTCCCTTCATTGTTTTTGCATATCAAGTTCTTTAAGTTGTAGTGACATTTTCTGTCATAGAAAACTAGTGCCCAAGCTGCCTTGATTTCACCAACTGAAATTGATCCTACAAACATCTCTAAATACAATGATTCAAGGACAAGAGTTCAACCACAGAATCAGTACTGGAACCATTTGTCAATTACTTGTGAGGAGTCATGTTTTCTCATTCATTTTCTATGCACAAGGCCTCCAGCGACAGTGACCTAAGCCAACACCTAGTTTCTTGAGTTCTCACTCTGGTCTCTGCACTAATCTTTGACCCACTCCCAGACAGAAACAGAAGCTCTGCTTCTACTGGCAGGAGAGACAACTTGGATCCATTTCATGCTCAGTTCCATTGCCCATCTCTGAGTACACTGACCCAATCATTTATTCTCTCAATTGGTTTTGTATCTTAATTGCTCCTTATTCAGCTCCCTACTTCTTTCAGAACTTCCCCAAATGCAAACAAATTATTTTCTCTTTTTCCTTTCTTTTTCTGTCTGCTGTTAGTAACAAAAGTTTTACAAGTCTTCATCCTCTGACATGTGAGTTACTGGAATATGCTACCCAGCATCACTTGCAACATTCAAGAGGTCCCCTTCCCAAGTGTTTAAAACTGACTGGTCACTTTATTCTATTCTGTACTCAAATTCCTGCCAGAACTTCCTCACAAGTCCTAGTTCCTTCCATCTTGTCACATTCAGCATTTAATTACTTTTGTGAGGAACCATTCAAGGCACAGATTTTTGTTCAGATTGCCTGGTCTTTGCACTTGTGTGGGTGCATGTGTGAGTGTCTCAAAAAACTTTCCTTGCAGCAAGAACAATTATTCAACTGCTGATATCTCATGCTTTTCTAATAAGCTTAAAGGTCTGTCAGGAAAACACAAGTTTTCAACACATAAGCACCTAGTTACAAGAATCACACACTTAACACACTTTAAGCATTGATCTTGTTTTTCAATTCCAAGATTACTTTTACAACCACGCTTTCAACTCTCTAGTACTTCTGCATAACTTTGAAACATAGATTAAATAAGACACTGTATTCTTACAGCTATATTACCAATACTGCATAGAAAAAAGGCAATTTTCCTTACATTTATCTAACATTCTCTTCTTTATAAAAAAAATACATATTTTTGTCAATTTGTCTAGTATCCTCATTACAGCAACTGTTTTTCATTACTTCAGTGTCTTACCCAACCTTTTGCTTTTCCATTCTGCAGCTGTAGATAGCATTTTGTCCCATGAAACATACTATTTGGCTGTATCTAAATGCATACAATGACTTTTGACAACTGAACCTGGAAACTCAAATCTCTGTAACTGTCATCTAACATCCTCATACCCAGTGAGTTAGTTGCCATTTCAGAAACAATTTTATGCAGTCTAGATCCCCAGGGACAACACCTCTACTCAGTGATTCACAACACACATTAATCTTCTCAAGACCTAGCCAAACTCACTTTGCTCAACAGCACACCCATCTTACAACTGGTCCTCCATCTCTGGAGGAGATCAGAAAGCCTGGTCTAAGCCAGCCAGTCAGCTGCTTGTGTTAGAGTGGAGAAATCATCAGAGAGAAAGAGGCAGACTTTATATAACACAGCATCATATTAAGCCCATTTCTGAAGCTCAACTACTAATTACATGAGCTACTTAAGTGTAAAAGGAGCAAAGTACATTTTGATTCACCTCTGCTTTTAATTATTTCTTTGCTTAAATGAAAAAAAGTATTTTCTGGTGCCTTTTCATATGTAATTACATATGTTGCTGGGTATTTCAATTATTTCTCAGTGATGAAGAATCCTTATCATTAATGTAGTTATGCACATTAACTAGATTGTATTTTGTTGTGTAATGACTATCTGCTTATTTATTTACAAACAGAGAACACAATCAATAGACATTTCAGTCAAAACAAGGCAAAAAGAAAATGCAATTTTTCATGAAGAAATGTCCTTTCTGGAATCCACTCTCACTAGATGTGGCAAGCTTTAGAATTAATGTAGTGCATTAACCAGCAAAGAACACTACAGTTTAATGCAGTTCTAGAAATCTGTTTAGTCATTTCAACAATAATCTCAGCTATTATTCCTAGTAAAATTTAGCATCACTCTTGAAGAATAACCAAAAAACATTAAGCAAACTTAAAAAGCAGGAATAAGTTGCCTACAAAAATTTAAGAAAATTGAGAAAAGAGTATATTTCACCGGAAAAAAAAAGAAGTGCTTATCATACCAATAAAGTTTTTCACACCACATATCACTAATGTTTTTTTAATAACCCAGTAACATAGAAGAGGAAATTTAAAAGCTATTTACATTTGATTAAAACAATCCATCCTATTAACATTGGTACTGATTGGTACTTGTCCATCCTTCCCTCAGGTCTAATAATTAATATAAACTATTATATTATATTACACTAAAAAAAGCTCCTGCATTAGAACCTTGTTATAGTGGAAATCACCATTGTGGGCTTACAAGCCCACACGTACTAATTATTTCACAAAATCATAGAATAGTTGAGGTTGGAAAAGACCCTGAAGAAGGCATGTGACTGTTAACCCAGCACTGCCAAGCCCACCACAACCCATGTCCTTAAGCACCTGTCTAGAAGTCTGTTAAATACCTATGGAGCCTCAACTACTTCTCTGGGCAGCCCCTTCCAATGCTTGGCAACCCTTTTGTGAGGAAATTTTTCCCAATACCCAATTTAAACCTTCCCTGGTGCAACTAAGGGACCTTTCCTCTCATCTTGTCTCTGTTAACTTCAGGTATTGTAGAGTGGTAAGGTCTCTCCTGAACCTCCTCTTCAGGCTAAACAACTCCAGCTCCCATAGCCACTTCAGCTCCAGTCCCTCATCAGACTTGTGCTCCAGACCCTTCACCAGCTTTGCTGCCCTTCTCTGAACTCACTCCAGCACTTCAATGTCTTTTTTGATTGAGAAGCTCAGAACTGGACACAGCACTTGAGATGCAGCCTCACCACTGCCAAGTACAGGGGGACAATCACTGCCTTGGTCCTGCTGGCCACACCATTGCTGTTACAGGCCAGGATGCCACTGGCCTGCTTGGCCACCTGGGCACAGGCTGGCTCCTGTTCAGCTCTGGTCAATGAGCACTCCCAGGTCATTTTCCACCAGGCAGCTTTCCAGACACTCTGCCCCAGCCTGCAGTGGGTTGCTGTGATCCAAGGGCAAGACCCAGAATTTGGTCTTGTTGAACCTCCTATAGTTGGACTGGATCCAGCCTGTCCAGCTCCCTCTGCAAAGCCTTTCTACTCTCCAGCAGATCAACACTCCCACCCAACTTGGTGCTGTCTGTGAACTGACTACAGCAGCCCTCAATCCCCTTATCCAGATTACTGATTAAGATATTAAACAGGACTGATCCCTATACTGAGCCCTGGGGAACCAACACTCATGACTGGCTGCCAGTTGAACATAAATCCATTCACCACTACTTTGGGCCCACACATCCAGTTTTTTACCCAGGAAACAGTGCACCCATCCAAGCCCTAAGTAGCCAGTTTTTCTAGGAGAATGCTGTGGGAAATGGTGTTAAAGGTTATAGTGAAGTTCAGGCAGAGAACATGCCTCTTTTTCTCATCCACTAGGCAGGTCACCTGGTTACAGAAGATCAGGTTTTCAAGCAAGACTTGCCTTTCCTAAACCCATCCTGGCTGGGCCTGATGCCCTGGTTGTCCTGTGCCACACGATGGCACTTATGAAGATCTGCTCTATGACCTTCCCTGACACCCACATCAGGCTGGCAGGCCTGCAGTTCCCCAGGTCATTCTTTCAAACCTGTAGATGAGTGTCACATTTGTGAACCTCCAGTCAACCAGAACCTTCCCCGCTGAGACTGATGGTAAAAGATTGAAAGCAGCTCAGTGAGCACTTCCAGCAGCTCCCTCTGTACAGGAAATATGGCTGCAAAGCAGCCTGAAAGGAAAAGATCTGGAGGTGCTGGTTGACACCCAGCTGACAGCACTGTGCCCATGTGGCCAAGCAAGCCAGTGACATCTGGGCCGGTATCAGCAACACTGTGGCCAGCAGGAGCAGGGCAGTGATTGCTCCCCCGCACTCAATAATGGTGAGGCCACGTGTTGAATCTTACATTCAGTTCTGGCCCCTCACTACAAAACACTGAGGTGTCCAGAGAAGGGCACCAAGGCTGGGGAAGGGTCTGGAACACAAGTCCTGTGAGAGGCAGCTGAGGCAGGTGGGGTGGTGTAAACTGCAGGAAAGCAGGCTCAGGGAGACCTTATCACTCTCTACAATACCTGAGACTGTAGACAGGGGAGAGTTGGTCTCTCCCCAGGCCACTAGTAATAGAAGAAGAAATGGACTCAAGCTGCAGCAGGGGAGATTCAGGAGGAAATTTTTCACTGAAAGGGTGGTTAAGAATCAAAAGGAGCTGCCCAGCAGGGTGAGGGAGTCTTTGTCCCTGAAGTGGTCAAGAACTAACTGGATGTGGCATTTAGTGCTATGGTTTAGTTGACAGATTGGTGTTTGGTCGAAGGTTGGACATGATGACATTGTAAGTCTTTTCCAACCTCAGTGAAATTGTGAATCTATCTGTGAATCTGTGATACTACTCCTCATCCGTGTTTTCCAACTCAGTGAGCTGGTACACAGACACAAACTGGTCTTAATGTCTAAAGCTGAGGTAAAGAAGGCATTAAACACCGCAGCCTTTTCTTCATCCTTTGTCACTATTTCCTCCTGCATCCAACAAAGATGGAGATTCTACCTAGCCTCCTTTTGCTGCTGATGTGTTTCCAGAAATATTTTCTTTTGTCTTTTATGGCAGTAAACACTTTAAGTTCTAGCTGGGTTTTGGACCTTCTAATTTTTCTCCCTGCATAACCACATTACATCCTTTAGTTCTCCTGAGTTGCCTGCCCCTTCTTCCAAAGGTCATAATCTCTCTTTTCCTTCAGTTCCAGCCAGAACTCCCAGTTCAGCCAGGCCAGTCTTCCTACCCACTGGCTCATCCCTCATCACACAGGGCCAGTGATTACCATTATCTTTGGAACATCATGTTTTGGAGGGAGGATTCATACTAATTAAGATGTTTTTATACAACAGCATTTGTATGGACCACTAGCTTCTAAGGACACAGCAACTGATAATCTCTTATTAAAGAATGTTTCCCCTGGATTATTATTAGGGCTTGATTTTACTCCAAGGTAAACATCAGAACATATTTCACAAAACTAAATTCTTATTTTGCTATTCAACTAATCTGCATGTCTCCTATTACAACAACAAAAAATGCTGATAGCAAAAAGCCTAAACATTAACTAATGGTTTTGCAATAAACTTGGCAAAATGCCAGGGGTTCATAGCACACAGGTAAGACTATGTGGGCTAGGAAGCAGATAATGTTAACAGCCCACCTAGATCAGAGCAGAGAGCCATCCAGCTTGTTATGCACTGAAGAAAGCAGAAGTTTAGAGGAAGCCTGTACAAAATGGGGCATGGCTCTGTAATCTATGTAGTCAGGCTAGCTATTTGCTGGTTGTGATTATCTTACCAGTAATTCATTGTTCTAAACGCCAGAAAAGCATTCAGGTGATTTCTGATCCCATCAACACTTCTGTTTTCTGGGACTTAGCGTGACAAGATTTACAACTTAAGCATACAAAATACCAGTGAAAGAAAGTTTCCTATTTCTTCATTTTCATAGCCTTTCAAAAAAGTCATACTCTTTTCACTAATTTTCATACCAGACCAAGAATTCCATTATTAGATCCTAACAAATCAGTCTCCACCAAGTTCTTTTTCTTACTTAAAGCCCTACCCTTCTTTCCCTCTTTTTACAGTGGCTCTAACATTAACTTCAGTGGTTCTTTTTGTGGTTTTCTCTCCCTTTCCCATGTCATGCGTTCCCAACAGCAAGCCTGCAGGCAGGCTCCCCATGCCCATCCCGCTGTTCCAGAAGCCAAGTGCTGCACAACCCATCTCAGAAAGCTGGTCAAAGCCACCTCTCCGTGCTGTCCCCAAGCAGCAGCCTTAGGCCAGAGCTAGTTTATGCCTATTTAGGTGTTGCGCTTCCCCACACAGAACCTTCGCGCTTGTCAAAACTGCATTTTACTTCCTTTACTACTTCCTACTGATCTCATAGAACCACACAGCTATTCGGGTTGGAAGGGACCTCTGGACATGATCTAGTCCAATCCCCCTGCGAGGCAGGGTCATCACGAGGTTACACAGGAACGCGCCCAGATGGGTTTGGAACATCTCCTAGAGAGGGAGACTCCGCGACCGCCCTCAGCAGCCTGTTCCAGTGCCCCGCCACCCTCAGCACTAAGCGCCTGCTCCTCGTCCGTACCACAAAAAAGGCACAGGTGTATCCTGCCTCCCTTTCTGGCTACTACCGCGGCCCTCCCCGACACGGCAAACCCGCGGAACCCTCCGAGGGCGGCACGCTGCGGCACCGCGGCGGCCTGCCGCACCTTCCCGGTCCCGGCGCTCGCCTCACCGCGCTCCCGCCCCTCCCTGCCGGTGCCCCGGGCCGAGGAGCGGTACGCGCCGCGCGGGAGCGGCCGTCCCTCGCCCCGCTCACCCAGGCACACGAACAGCACCGACTTCGCCTCCCCCGCCGCCATCTTCGCTCAGAGGACCCCGCGGCTGTCGCGCCGCCCGCGCCTCGCTTTACGGCACCGGCTGTTATAGGTGGCTGAGGGACTCGCCTGTTTCGAGGGGGGAGAAGGGAGCGGAGTGCGGAAGGTGCCCGGGCCGGCGGGAAGGGAGGGACGGGACGGCACCGGACAGCGCCGGTGCCGCCGAGGAGCCGCGGGCGGGAAGGGGAGCGGGCGCTTCGCAATCGCCCCGGCCCCGCCCGCCTCACCTGCGGCAGGTGCGCGGCTCGGCGGGGCCGGCCCGGCGCCGCCCAGTGAGGCTGCGGCGGCAGCGGCGGCAGGAGGAGAGGAAGCGAGGGGGAGCGGGGCAGCCCCGGCCCGGGCAGGAGTGAGTATCCCGCGGGGCAGGTGGGCTCCTCAGCCGGGCAGGACGGGGGATCCCTCGGGCCGGTGGGCTCCTCAGCGGGAAGCAGTGAGGGATCCCTCGGGCCGGGTGGGCTCCTCAGCGGGGCAGGACGGGGGATCCCTCGGGCCGGTGGGCTCCTCAGCGGGGCAGGACGGAGGATCCCCTCGGGGCCGGTGGGCTCCTCAGCGAGGCAGGACGGGGGATCCCTCGGGCCGGTGGGCTCCTCAGCGGGGCAGGACGGAGGATCCCTCGGGCCGGGTGGGCTCCTCAGCGGGAAGCAGTGAGGATCCCTCGGGCCGGGTGGGCTCCTCAGCGGGGCAGGACGGAGCGAACGCGCCCGTTCGCCGCGGGCAGGGCTGCGCTGCCACACCGCCGCCCCGTCTCGCCTGGAGTCGCAGCATGTGCTGCCGCCTCCCCGTAAAATTTTTGAGAAGCGTCGAATGCGGCTTTGGCCTTTGCCAGGCTGCTGGTGTAATTGAGCACATGGGAGCTTCGCTTTCCAGGGCAGCTCGAGTGTCTGGGTTTTTGATTATTGTATTTAGCTCTATTTTATATCTATATATAATATAGGTATATATACCTACTATGTATTGTAAGATATATATGCACATATATTTTTATATCTTTTTTATATTTAGTTAATGATATAATTTTTTAAAGTTTTGTATGTATTTATTTCTATTTTTTCTGCTGGGCTGTCTCGTACACTTTATCTGCGTACCTGGCTGGGTTTTGTAACAGCAGCAGACACAGCCCCACCACGGCAGGGTGTGGCCAGGACTGGATTCCTCTGCTGCTTTTTAAAGACTTGCTTGGCTGGTCTTCTGGTCAAAATGCAGCTTTTAAATAAAAAGTGCCAGATTCTTAATTTTGTCCCAGATCTGTGACTTGCAAATAAAAGCTGAAGAGTTTATATAAATTTGCTGTGGAATGGAACAAGCTGCGTGTTTCCTTCTATGCAGCTGAAAATGCCATACTGCATACCCACATTTTTTCCCATAATCTAGTTACTTGACTTTGCAGTGGAAGTGATTGGCAATCAGCCGCGTGGTTTCTGTCCCCGGTGCCTGCAGCATCCTGCTGCTGTCACGCCAGCTCACAGGTGTCAGGAGTATGAGGTGGTGCAGCCAGGCAGGGGCCAGGGCTCTGCTTGCTTGTCACACATGGCCTTGGTGAGGGAGGGCAAGATGAGTCAGTTGTGGCATTCTCACGTGTGGCTCTGCCATGTTACAAATGAGCAGTGCAGAGTGCCTTTAGTCCTGCTTTCTGTCACATGAAGTCCCTTGTGGTGTCAACACTGGAAGCAGATTTCCCCCTACACCCCTATTCCTGTGTGGGTTGGGGAAGGAATGGCTCTATATAGAAGTGAGTGCTTTGAAAGGCCATCCTGGAGTTCCTGTAAAACCCAGTGTTTGTGGCTGTGTATGTCACATGTAGGCACATGCCTGGCTGTAATTTTGAGACGGTGTCTTTCATGTTTCCCTGTCTTTGGGAGGAGACTGGGGAGGATCCTTATGTGTTATCCTGCATTCTTAATTGAAGGGATTGTCGTGCCTTGGAACAGGCTGCCCAAGGAGGTGGTGGAGTCACATCCCTGAAGGCGTTCAAGGAACAACTTAGGGCTGTGGTCTAGCTGACAAAGTGTGTTTGATCAGAAGTTGGACTTGATCTCAGAGGTGTTTTCCAACCTAAACGATTCTGTCATTTTCAGCCCTCAGCAGTGGAAGAGAGACACAATTTTTGCCTTCTTCAGCTAATGGCAACTTCATACCTTTGAAATGGACTGTGGCAGAATCACTGCTGTCTTTTGCATTATTGTGGTTTGTCATCATTAAGAATTCCTCTTTCTGATGTAATAAGCTCTCCATATTCGGGGGAGGCTTTTGAAGCAGTTATTGCATTGCTATAAAAGAGCCTGTAATGCAGGTTATGAAGGTTAACCTGTACAACTTAGTGGAGATGACATGCTCTTATGAACAAGATAATTTAAGAACTTTGGCAGAACTAGGGCTCTTCTAAGTATTGATTAATAAATATCAAGCACCTTCACTTTTTAAATGTTTATTCCTTTTAGCTTGAAGAAATTTTTCTTCTGTGGTTAATTGTAGGAATTAATTAGTTCTGGGAATTGATGACTTCTTTAGATTTGATTCACTCACATAGTGAATTGGGACATCTATGAAGTGTGGAAATCAGAATGATGGTGACAGTTTTCTTGACTGAAGTGTTAAGTATTTTCATTGGTAAAAAAGCAGAGTCTATTTTGTTTAGTTGGGTAGTAATTTTTTCATGACAGTATAGAGGGCTGTTGTGTAGTGCACATCTGGGTTTCATCTGTTACATTTTTATTCTCTCTGTACTTCTCACCCTGGTGAGAAGATAAACAAGATATTTGTTTAGGATTTTTATAAAAACAGCCTTTAATTTTTTTTTGCTTGGGTGGGTCACCTTGACGTTTATTCTTCATTATTACAATACAATTAACAAGGCAAAATTAGGGTTCCCTTTGGGATTTTCCCCTTACCCCCCTGTCTAAATTTCACATACCAGCTCCTCCATGATGATGAGACATGACGTGAGACAGGTAGAACTGAATTTGTAGCTCTGACTTAGCTTCAGTCATGCTACTTATCTTACTTGGTAGGTAGGACCCCTTTGGTGCCAATTGTTCACACATCCAAAATATTATAATAAGTGTATGTGAAAGACTTGCTCAAAGGGTTTCAAGTGCACAGCATCCTGGGGCATGGGTGTAGGGTGGGTAGATGTGGTGGCATGTTTTGAGCTAAAGCCTGTAATTCTTTTTGTGCAAATTCTTGTTAGAGTTCACATAAGTCTCAGACAACCCTCAGCTCAACTCTGCTTCCCGTGCATGTTTTAGAGCACATCACTGTCTCTATATTCTTGACAATGTTGTTTTATCATTCTTTTTGCACAAATGGAGTGGTTTTTTTCCTTGTGCCACTTAAGCTACAACTTGGTTGTAGAACTGTGGACTTGGGATTTTAGTATTCTTACAATTGCTAAAAGCTATAAGAATTTTTGAAGACTTTTAGCTACTGGTATTCCACTACTCTGCCTCTTGTGCAGCTGAACAGTTGTTTAATGTACTTTTTGGAACAAATCCTCTGCCACAGGCAGGTATCAACTGTCTTCATATGCCACAGTTCCTTAGAACTAAGGAACATCACCTAGTTGAAACATCTCACATGTACCAGGGGAACACATTTTTCTTTAAAGTATGGTGTTCAGCTTTGTCACTATGATTTTACCCTCATGTATTCCAGCTTTCATCAGAAAAGGACATGAGAGGAAATTCTGCATCTCTAAGTAGAATTATCTCCAAGATGACTTCAGTACAAAAACTGGAACCCAAGTCGTCAAATGTTTTTGATAACGCAGGAGACTCTGTTTTACAGGACCTTTATTTCCTTGACTTTTCTCAGAGAAATAGTTAATTCAACGTGAGACTGAGATCTGATACCACATAAAGTTACAAAGTGATCAACTTTGTGTTTGAATTAGTTCTTTTTCTCTCCTCTCCAGAAAAAAGTTATAAAAGTTATGCCATGATGAAACGTGGCATGGGTTTTTTACATGTTTTAGGATTATTTTAGCATTAACAAAATGAATATTTCATGTGAAAAATATTGAGTTCCCATGGTTTAGAAGTGCATATGAAATTGGTTGCAAGATTTGAAAAGGCAGCTTGTAAACACTAGAGCTGACCAAAAATCTTTGATGATTTTGGACACTATACATAACAATAGTCACACTGATACAACTAACAAGCATTATTACTTTTATCACACTTCATACCGTTTAATTTATATCAGATAGCCTGTGCAGAGCCTAAGCTTATTTTGGATGTATTATTTTATATATGGCATTTCAAATAAATTTTGCTTTGCTTTCCGAAAGGTCATCACCTAACATTTCAATTTTTATCTCTGTAAGCCTGAGTTTACAAAATACCTTTGCTTAGAGAGCAACAGCCTAAAAACTTGACCAGGAAATTTACTTACTCCTTTAAAAACATCAAAGCAGAAAGCCTTAAGCCTACATTTAGTGCTTATCCTCAACAAGTTTGCTGATGACATGAAGCTTACTAGTGCCATTGATACAACAGAAGGATGGGATGCCATCGAGAGGGACCTGGACAAGCTTGAGAAGTGGTACCACAAGAACCTCATGAGGTTCAACAAATCCAAGTGCAAGGTGTTGCACCTGGGTCAGTGCAATCCCAGATACAGGTATGGACTGAGAGAGGAACCCTTTGAAAGCAGCACTGCTGAGAAGGACAAAGAGGTTATGGCAGACAAATGCTGGACATGAGTTGGCAGTGTGCCCCTGCAGCCCAGAAAACCCAGCTGCACCCTGGGCTGCATCCAAAGCAGCAGGGCAAGGGACAGGATTCTGCTGCTCTACTCTGCCCTCGTGAGACCCCACCTGGAGTGCTGCACCAAGCTCTGGAGTTCTTTGCACAAGACAAATATGGATCTGTTGGAGCAAGTTCAGAGGAGGGCAACAGAGATGATCAAAGGGATGAAATACCTCTCGTGTGGAGATAGGCTGAGAAAGCTGGGTTTGTGTGCAGAAGAGACAACGCCAGGGAGAGAGGTGATGCTTAAAAGGTGGCTTTTTACACAGTCAGTGGTGATAGAACAAGGGGTAGCAACTTTAAACTAAAAGAGGGGAGATTTAAATTAGGAATACATTCTTTACTGTGAGGATGGTGAGGCACTGGGAACAGATTGTCCAGAGGAGCTGTAGATGCCTTGTCTGTGGAACTATTCATGGCCACATTGGGTGGGACTTTGAGCATCCTGGTCTAGGAGAACATGTCCCTGCCCATTACAGAGGGCAGGAACTGAGTGGTCTTTCAGGTCCCTTCCAACAGAAACCATTCAATGATTCTCTAATAAAGGCAGTGAAGAGTTACTCATCTTAGAGTACCAGCTAATGGTAGACATAGTGCATGTGCAGGTGGGGTGAGGCAGCTTGCCTCTCCAGGTTTAGAGTTACCACATTTACATGCTTCTGATAATTCTGGCTTCCTTTGAGTTGTCTTCAGAAGTATTTTAATTTCCATAACTCATAGTAATATATTACCAAAAAGAACCCTGAAAAGACAGGCAAAGGAAGAAATCTGCTCATCTATGCTCATTATTACTTCATTTCTGTCAATGAAAGACCTTCTGTATTTGAAATGGTTCTTTTTTCAATAAAGACTTGTGACTCTTTGTATTTTGAGTTGATTCCATACTGTGTATTTGCATGCCAAAGTCCAAATGGAGATACCTGTGCTACTTCTCACTGCCTGACTTCTTAGCTGTCTTGCAATGACCATCCAGATGTAACGCAGGTTTGCATAAAGGTTTTCGGAAGTATAAATCTTAATGGCATTTGTTATTCCTCCCTCCACACAAATTGCTGTGATTTAAATGTATAAATATATGTAACTGTGGAAATAGAAGCTTCACAAATTCTATTATAATTTCTTATAATGTCCTCCATTAAAAAATTCTTCAAAATACTTTAAATATCTCAGCTTTCTATATTGATAGTAATGTCTGTGTGATTCTTCTCTTTGAAATATAGAATTGTTGGACTGTTTTCCTTTTAGAGAAGGTGCTATATTCTGTGTCATTCCTTTTGTATATTTGAATTGTTGAAGGCTGAATTTAGTTGCAATTTCAGTATGCTCATGAGATTTTTCCTGGGCACAGGCTATCCTCAAGAGCTGCCTTCAGCAGGTTATTGCAGGTAAAACAAGGAAAACCAGGTTGGTTTTAACATGGATAAGAGTGGGTTGTTGTTTTGGGTTTTTTTTCCATTTTCAGCTATATTTTTAAACACTTTCTTTCTTCCTCTCACTGGAGTGTTTGGACAGAATATATTTCCATCTGTCTTAGGTAAATACTTCCAACTCCTTGACTTCTGTATGCTGTCAGCTGCAGGTTCTGCAGACCTTTCTGGTCTTTTCTGCCTCTCTCACCATTACCATCACTAGTTTAATGCAATGCCATCCAGTAAATAACTTGTAATCCAGGGTGGAGAAGGAGGAAAGTGTATTTACATTAATTCACAGTATAAAAACCATTAGGGTTGTGAAAGCACACATTAGAGTCTTCCAGTGCAGCTCAACTGACACTGCAAGGCCATGTAGTGCTTGTACCCTGCCATAACTCGTACTGTCACTGACAGATCACTGACTTCTCACACCAGTGCTGATGAACAGTGAAGCATGGAAGCTGGTAAAACTTCAGGAATCCAGGTGATAAAGATTGTGGTAGAAATACATGTGCATAGTGCAAAACTTCACAGAGACCCTGTTTTCTGCTTTTCAGCTCTGCTTCCATTGCCTTACACGAATGTTTGATGTGTTATCTCCTGTCTGCCTGGCTGTTCTCAAGGTGCTTGTGTCAGAATTGTATAACCTTGCCCATTGGCTAACCAGCGTGTCAGTGATGCTTTCTCATTCCCTGCTACTGCTTTCATAAACTCCTTGCCTATACCATAAGCAGGATGTTCAAAGTGTGCATTCTGAGCCTTTCCTTGTTCACTGTCCTTGGAATCTGGAGGAAACAGTACCTGCTTGTTGCTGTTGGTTTCAAACCAGGAGTAAGGAGCTCAGGCTCTGACAGTAGTAGTCTGCTGGATTTCAACTAAAGTGGGTCGTTACTGCCTTTATTTTTTAACATCCATTAGGGTCCTTTTCAACTTATTCTGCTATTTCCTTGAACTCCACAGATCTTTTCTTGACATCTCATTACCCTGGATTCTTTGCCTTCAAACATTGTCTTCAAGTGTTGGAAATCATGAATGGAGAGAGACCCACAGAGACATGTTTAGCATAGCTGCTGCTCGTCATCCACATCTCTGTGTTGCATCACTTCTTGGGCTGGGCAAAATGCTTATGATGCATATGTGGCATGCTGTTCGAGGAATTCCAAGTACCAGATGAATCCCAAGGCTGGAGCTGGCTACCACAGTATCATGTTGTTACATGTTTGTGAAACCAAAATTACATTAATCTCTAATTGCAATAGCAAATGGAAATTTCTTGTTTAGGCCCTTTTCCAGTGCTGCACAGTCTTGTTTTTCAGGTTTCTCCTTCCCATTAGAATGTTGTTCTTTAACTTTTCTTGACTCTGTGAATTTTCATGTTTATGAATGTTCATATTTTGCATATTCTCTGTTCATATAAGCCTTTTAGCATTGATGTTCCTGATGTAACCATGGGTACTTGCAAATCAGCTATGCCTTAATGTATTCTTGTGCTGTTTCTGAACTTCTTAGTGAAGTGAAAGCGAAGAGTGAATTGCTGTATGAGGCTCACAGAGGTATTTGTCATTGTTTTTTCTTTTTTTTGTGGCCAAAAAATGCCCACAAAACCACTTTTCACCAGATACTTCAAAGCTCAAACATACATGGGCAACATATGTGTGAAATCTGCATGCAAGTCTTTGTCTCCCCTCTGTCATCCATTCTTTGAAACTGTACTTTTGATGCCTGGGTTCTCGTAATGCCACTAGGCTTTACTTCATCTGTTCATATTCAGCATAATTTTGATTGTATCAGAATTAGTTACAGCTTTTAAGTAAAAAGGCTTTATTTATTCTTTAATGCACCTTGCTCAGATAATTTCACCAAATGTTCAGCCAGCAAATTATTACTGTTAGTCAGAATGTAAATCAGAGGCTGACGCACTTGCCTCATCAGCTTACAAATTAAGCAGTTAATCAATTTTGGTGTGATATTCCCCCATGGGGTTTGTGTTGCTGACTCACATATGCTCAATATCTTCTCCTTTCAACAACAAGCAGGAGTGCAAATGAAGCTTGCTCCCAGCTGAGCATTCGCTGGTCACGGCATTCCAAATCCATCAGTCAGTGTATCCTCCTGATAGATATTATTGTCTTATTGCTGCTGGTTACCTCTTTCCTGAGCAGTGCTTGAATACAAAACAGACAATTAGATGTGCATACTTAAAAGCTAATAGTGAAGGCAGTGCTACAGGGTTATTACGTGTGTTATTGATGGGATAAACTGAACACGGAAATCCTGCTTATGTCTAAGTATTTCGTACAGTATTATTGTTAAAAAGCAGATATGTCTGCATGATTTTTTTTCAATAGACTTGCGATATTACAATCCAAATCCTAAAGCAAGCATGAGGGAGAAGAGGATAATTTGATAGATGAACAGAAGTTGAAATAATTTTTGAGGTCACAGAAATCTCGCTTACAATTTCCTCTGTTTATAGAGTGATTAAGATGAATAGAAACAAGAATTTACTCCTCTGTCTTCACTATAATATTTATTTTATTTCTATTGTATTTTGGGATAGATGCCACTATTTCATAGTGCAAACCTCCATGCCTACATGTTCTTTTTTTTTTTAAAGTGAATAGCTTCAAATTGTCTGACATATTTGAGCTATTTTTGATTTGCTAAGATTTTTTTTACTAAAAAAACAATTTTCTTTGCCTTTGAACAAAGTTTTATGAAATTGATTGATCTAAAATTAAATTGTAAGAGTCAGGCCTCAGCCATACTGTATATACACTATATATTGAACCATTAAACTTTGCATTTTTAGTGTTGATTTTTGACTCTGTCCTTATATAATCCTCAACTCTGTCAAGAAAATCCTGAGTGTGGCATAGCCCAAGAGAGAGAGCCAAGCTTCCCTCTTCTCTCAGTAATAAAAATGCTATATTTCTTCTGCTGTGGTTCTAGCATTCACGAAATTTGGAGTCCAGCCAGGCCTTATCAAGCATCTTATTATACATAATTGAGGTCAGGGTGTGGATTTGTTTGGGGTTTTATTTAAAACAAGTCATCAGTTCCTCAAGGCTTCTGCAGGCATCCTGCCAGTTCTTTAGTATCTACACAATGTTATGGAAGTAAACAAGGAACTCAAAGTGAGCCACTGGAGAAAGAATCATATGGTTACCACTTTGAGTAACTGGATTGGTTTGCAGCATGAAAGTGTTTAATCAGGTGGCTTATTCATCCTGTCCATTGTTAAAACCTCTCTATGCTATGTTTGCTTGCCAATTAATGTCACTTAAATTTTCATACCTGCTACTGTCTAAATTAAAATCTTACTTGCAGCCCTTCTCTGCAAGGTGTAGCTTTGAGCTCTTCGGTTGGTAGCATGTTCAACCTCTTTCTTTTTTTCTTCCCTTTTCTCCCTCTCTGTACTTCTACTGTGCTTTAGAAATATCACCCATTTCTTAGCTTCTGAAAGTGCACAAGTCTAGCCACATGCAAAGTAACTGCAGAATGCAGAATGCTGTTGTCAAATCCACCTGCTTTGTCTTAGTCCAAAAAAATAATCCTGTGTTACTTCCTTCAGTCTGTGACAGGAAGGGAAAAAGCAAGGGATAATGGAGGAGTGAATTCCTGCAACTACCTAAGGAATGCAGAAGAAATAATGATGCAGGAAACAAGCAGTACAGGGAGAAAATGAAGTTTCTGATGTTGGTTTGAGGATTGGAAGTTAAGCTTTCCTGTGCTTATTGTTGTACTGTACAGCTAGATGAATGTCTCTCCAATTTCTCCATTCCCTGGTGATAAAGGTAACTCCCCCCCCAAAAAAACCCCCCACCTTTTAGAAAGTTTGGAGTGGAAATGCCTAATTCTTAATTTGCTTAACTAATGCTATTTTTCTGTGCAAAATTTGTGTTTTAGAATACAGTTTTTGGAATCATAATGCAGGAAAGTCATAGAATGGTTTGGGCTGGAAGGAAAAAGGACATGTAATCCAACCTCTCCTGAAGTAGGCAGGGACACCTTTGAGTAGAGCAGGTTGCTCAGAGCAGCCAATTTTGTTTTCAGAGGTGGAGGAACACTGAAGTAGTAACATATTACTTCTGGTGACTCCTGAAGTTCAGCTTTGAATTGTCTTCAATTGAACGGTAGCTCCTACATCCACAGTGGCATGCGCAGTGTTTTCTGGTAACTGTCAAATCTTTCCTGAAGCAATTCTGAATCTGAAATCTGAAAATGCTTACAAAAACTGTTTTTCACCACTCTATTCTTCCTGTTTGCAGACTTTCAGGTCTGAAAACACCTAATTTTCTCAATGGATTTAGCTAGGGGATTTATCTTCTAATCTGTATGAAATATGAGCTGCTTTTTTAAAAAAAAATTTTTTTAGAAATAGTAAGAATAATTGGAGATGTTTCTCCAAATTCTGAGATTAGCCAAAGAGAAACAAAGGGGAGGAAGGAATGTGTGGGTAAACAAGGATGAGTTTGAGAGGAGCACAGAAGTTTATTTTATTTCTCTAATCTAAAAGCTGGATAATGCTTGCTTTTGCTCAGTAATGTTTTTTAACTCCCCAGTGTTTTCATCTGCACTGTACAGGTCTTATTTTCATTGTCTTGATCACTTTGCTGGAAGCCCTGCATAGTCAGACACATGACTATCCATTTTTCCACAGTTTAATCTAACTGAAAGATGGGAAAAATTAAGTACCATGAAATGTGCATTTTGGGTAGACTAGGTAAGTGAAGCTTTCCAAACTTGAGACCTCCAGACCTGAGAAGTATCTTAAGTGAAAGCCTACATATAGAAGTGTTCACCTGATTTTGCAAACGGACATGCATTGTGTATTACATTGTTAGTTATTAGTTGCAAATTATAATATTGTAGGTTTATTCTTTGTGCCTTCTTTAGAAGAATGGTGTTGCAATATGCTTTTTGGGACTGCCTCAGTTTATCTCCATAGAGATATCAAAAAACAGAAATCTTATTTTTCTCTTACAGCATGCTGGTCATGTTTGTCCTCTAACCTGGAAAATGCAGTGTGAAGTACAAACAGAAGTAATGGAGACATATGCTCCACCCTAGTTTGTTAATCTACCAAAAGCAGTTGTGAGTTCACGTTTTACTTGAGGTACACCAGCCTCTCCTCTGGCCATGTAGCCAGTTTCCATCCTGGAGAAGCCTTCCAACCACAGAAGAAATGTTCAAAAGAGTTCAAAACTCTTGCAAGAAGTTTGACGATTTTAGTACCGTAACAGTCAGAGAAAATTCACATCCAAGAACTTTTCGGAATATCCTGAGCTCTTAGAGCTTCACCTTTTCCTATTCTTTCGCACTCAGGGTCTTGACTACCACCTTAATTTTCTGAAAGAGAAGGGATTATTAGGAGATAGAATTAATATTTCTACTCTGATAACTGCAGTGTGGTTTAGAGTCTGTTGCATTCTATACATTTCCTTTTGTTCCCAGAGAGGCTGATATTTCTGCACAGCCTTCTGATGACTGATGTCACTTCAACTCTACAAGGCTGTACCTTCACCAAAGCCAAATGTTGCTGCAAGCTCTCTCAGGGGATGCTAATCCAGACATTCAGCTGTCAAAATCGCTCTTTTTCTTGGAATCTTCCTTCTTGCCTGGAGAACATATTAGAGGAATATTCTTCTCTTTGAAAAATGGAGATGTATCGTATTCTAGTCAATGGCAACTGAACAGAAATCTGGCTGATTTGCTCATATGTGCTCCACTTGGTCTGAGCTGAATTGCTCTCTAAGCTTCATAGATGTAACCTCAAAATGTTTATAGTCCTCATCTTATTCTGGGTGGGAATGTTGCCCAGAGTGAAGAGATGAGTTAATGTTCAGGGAATGCCAATTTAAAAAATTGTCCACTTTGACTGAATATTGTTTCTCTATGTACAGTCTTTTTTGTATGTTTGTGAATTTAGGAACAGTAGAACTTTATAGAAATGATGTCACTAGTTTTTTTCAGAGATGTAATGTGAGATTAGATCTTTGGTCTGGTAATATATTTATGTGTTAGCTGGATGGTCTGGTTCTGATAACTTTGAAAACAGTGAGCATTGTTATGTCCAGACAGAAAAACAAGAATAATTTAAGTAGCTCTAAGAGATTTTTGTAGATGTAACAATCAAGACTAAACCCTATCTCTTTAACTGCACTAAGGCTTCTTTTTGCAAATCCATAGGTGAATTATTACTATTCATACATTAAATGGTATTTATAATGTTGCAGAATATTAACAGTTTATAATACTTGATTCTGTCTAGTCGTTGTCTAGTGACAGCAGTTCTGGTGGATCAAATTGGAATAAACGCACTTCTGTAGACTTTATGATTTTGTCAGTTTGGAGGCTAGATTTCAAGATTTTGTGTTTGCTACTGTATTCTGCAGCTTTGTAAAGTAAACATAATTTATGTCTAATCTGTGCTTTTTGCTCGGTTTTAATACATGAGGGGCTTATTTTAGATCACATTGGAAAGAAAATATTGATAAGAGCTTCAACAGGAAGTAGATCTCTAAAGGAAATTTTTTGATCTGAAGCAGAATTTTGTTTCTGAACATGCCACATGTTTAGCTCTGTAAGAGAAGTGTCCTGAAGAGATGTGAAACTTTTCGTGTTCATGAGTCAGCAGTTGCCAGTTCCTCTGCTGTCTGAAGGACAGCAGCATTGATGTGGTGTAGAGAAGAGCAATTAGAGTGGTCGGTGATGGAGCAACTACCCTGAGGAGAGATTAAGAAGTCTGAAACTCCTGAAAGAGTGTAGAAGGCTGGGGTCTTTGACTATTTGTAAAAGCAGGAAGGTAGCAGATAAGTTAAATTCATTAGGTATTCACCAGAACTTGTAAAACTTGAGCTAGCAGGCATTCACTGTAACTAGCAGATTAAAATAGAGCACCCATTTCTTTAGGTAGGAGGTGAACTGCTGCTGGTGCAGGAAATCTGATGGCAGAATATTAGTAGATTTGAAAAAGCATTAGACAAATTTGTATGCAATAAACCTATAAATAAATGGTGACAGGAGCAACTAAGGATGTGTCTCAAACACCCTTGCTGTTACCAGTGTGCATTCTGAACACATGCAAGAGAAGAAGATTGCATAAAAGAATCAGGCTTGTGTGTTTTATTAAGTGGTGCCTTCAGTTAAAACTGTCAGGAACAAAATGTGGATCTGATTCAGAAGATAAGTTCTTATATTCACTAGTGTTTGTTCGATTTACTCTTTACAAGTAAAGAACCACTTTTCCCATACAAATGATACTCTTTGTTTTACATGAGGTATCCTAAACCGACTGTAATATATCTTTCATATTTTACAGTGAACAACCCTATACCTTCAAACCTGAAGTCAGAAGCTAAAAAGGCAGCTAAAATACTACGAGAATTTACAGAAATAACTTCCAGAAATGGACCAGATAAAATCATACCACGTGAGTAAAGAAAACACTTCGATTCATCTAAAACCTTAAGTGCTCCCTGTGTTCCAGTCATGCTGTCTTTACCAATTCCCTGTTTCCACTGACCGCAACTTAGAGATCAATGAAAATTTCAGGCACCAAAACTTCTTTGAAAATATTTTGGAAGTAAAGGGTTTCAGTTTGCTGTGTTCTTGGCAGATGTTACTTACTGGAGAGATCTTTTCAATGTTTATTGTTACAAGGTACCTGCAGTGGAAGATTTCCCCCTGGGATGGATGGACTGTCTCATCCTCAACCCTATGAATGTATGTTCTTCAGAGAGAACCTGGAATAGTAGCTTTAGCTGTTGAATATCTGTGTTGATTAGAGTTAGCTAGATGAAAATAAGTTGAAGCAAAGAAATCAGGATGATCTGGTTCAGGACTCTTATTTGCTGTTGTCCTCTTTATTTTTGCAGTTGTTACTCTGTGTTTCTGCTAGTGTCTTCCTCCACCTGGTGTTGCTGGTTGTGGTTTTGAATCCTTAGCTGTTATGTTCTGTTATTGCAGAATAAGATTTGCAGGATGATGATGCATCAGTATTTGCCACAAACACTGTCTAATGATTCAAAGTTGTTAGGCTGCTCTGTGTTGCTGTGATTGAAATTTGGACTCCTCCAAAAATTTGTGGAGACATGGTTGTCAGCTGTTCACTGCTTGTTTTCTGTTTATCTTGCCAAGGGTACTCACACACAAAGTGTGTGGAACTAAATGAATTCTATACAAGCTGATCAGGACAGGTGAAGCAGTTGTGGCAGTGTATAGATTGTTGCAAGCTAATGTGACCTGCGGCTAGGTCTGCAGTTCTCTGTGGTGGAAGTGTCATTGTCAGTGCAACTTTTTTTGCAGTTTTCTTTAAGCTTTTGCTTCGATTATTTGACTCTTGTGTTCATATTTGTTGAATGTTTTGTTTTCCCATTCTCTTATTACTTATCTTACAGTGTCTTGAATAAATGATTTTGCTGTTTCAGCTCATGTAATAGCTAAAGCCAAAGGCCTTGCAGTTTTGTCTGTTATCAAAGCTGGATTTTTGGTGACTGCTCGAGGTGGAAGTGGAATTGTATTAGCTCGTCTTCCTAATGGAGGTAAGGGGATATTTTTCTTTTGTACTTCATAAGAGAATTAAAAGAGATAAAAATATATTTTTTCATTTTTCTTTTCACAGCATAAAACAGGAGATGTGTGATGAGTCAGGCAAGTAGGTGACAGGTGACAATGTTTGGTGTGAAAGCTGTTTTCAAATCTTTGTACCTTTGTTTGACCAAATGTAAATGCTTTCAGTATCTTTGTGGAAAAGAATGAAATATAAAATTATATAGTGTAAAATTCATTAGAAAAATGGATTATATCTGATTATGAAGAAGTGTATGATAAATTATTTGCAACAAGGAATTGTTTTAATTGTGAGGGTTTGTATTTCTTAAATCCTTTCCTGTAGGATAAAGCTTTATAGTTATGATTCTGTGGCAGTGGTTTTGAACATAGTTTTAAATAGAGAAATTTTTAGCATTTTTTAACTGTAAAAATAAAATTAGTATTTCTTGTAATATATGGTAAAATTTCCCTAAATTTTTCTTGTTTTACATGACAGCCTGGTCTGCTCCCTCTGCAATAGGAATTGCTGGTCTTGGTGGTGGATTTGAAATTGGAATTGAGGTATGGTTTTGCATTTGAAATACTTGTTGGTAACTTTTTTTGCAAGAAATTAAAATACATTGAAAAAGATCTAAATGTTAGTGAGATAAACAAAATATTACTATGAAATCCATTTTTGCAAGGCAAACAAAAGAGGGATTTTTAATCCCACCAGTGAAATTATTAAAGGTATTTAGATGAAAAAAAGTGACATGACACTAATTTCCCTGATTTCTCACTTCTAGCAGACTGAATTTTTCACTTACGGAGAGCTCTCTGTCAGTGTTCACATATGGGACAATTGAAGTTAATTGAAAAAGCATCCTATAATTAATACTGTGTCAAATGCTTTACTAAGGAGCACAGGGACTCCATCTGGCAAGAAACAGTGTAAAGAACTGAAGATGGAGTAAAATGGACTTCACTTAATGTTTCTGTACTTCCCACATTTCCCACTCACACTTGTGGTTACTGACATGACCCTTCAGTTTGAAACACCAAAACTGGTGATGCCTCCTCTGAAGAAGTACAGAAAAGGACCTAGTTCCAGAAATGCTTAGGGAAAGAACTCCCAACATATTCAGAGAAACCCTGATGGGCTGAGCCCGACAGTGCTCTGCCTCTGCTTCCCACTTCTTTTTCGTCTCAGCTCCTTCACACTTGTATGTTTTCATCTTTCCTCTGCTTCCCCACCCTAGCCTTCAGACTTTTCCTTCTCTTTGTTTAGCTTCTGTTCTGCTGATTCCCAAAGAAAATCAGAGTAACAATACACTGCCAACAAAATCTCTTGCAATGGGCATTCAGCTCATGTATAGCTGATCTGGGTGATCCATGCCAGCCCTCAGTACATCTACAGCTAGCCAGCTATCCCTGTCCTGGCAGCCAGTCAGCCAGCACTCACATACTGAGCAACAGATCAATATTTTATTCTCTCCTCATTGTTCACTGTGTGATCTCAGGCATTATTGCATGGACTTTTTAAAGGATGATGTGAATACAAAATCCTTAATTTTTATAAGGGATTTTCATTACTACAGGACCTGAATGCATTTTAAAGTGTTCAGTTTGAGCCCCAGAGCTTGTCTTGTTGTGGGATTTGTTTGGTTTTTTCTTTTCTTTTAAGCCTCTTCATATATTTCTATTAATCTATGAAAATTCTATGAAAATTTTCATCCCCACCTGATATTTTAAGTAATGTAGACATTTCCTATTGATACTGAATCAAATAATTTCAATACAGAAACTATTTGTGAGAGAAGTTTTTCTCTGAGTAATGCTGTGCTCTTCATTTGAAATTTTAGTCAACTTACAAAATGTTGTTTCCTTACTGCCATTATTATAACACAATCTTTTTTATTTCCTCTAGAAAATATATGTTATTCAGAAGTATCTGAGTGACTTAGGAGCCCAGACTCCCATTTCAGCATTCTTCTAGTCCTATATGAGCTTAGATGTTTAAGAAACTAGGTGAAATTTATTCCTGTAGGAGAGATTATAGTTGATATCGTTATAGTGATACTTATGGATGTTTTTAACAAACAAGAAGATCACCCTTCAGAAGTCACAGTGACTTGGTATCACAGTGATTTCAAATCTTTAATTTAGAGCGGTTTTAAAATTCATATAAATTATTTCCTTGAAGGCTTCCTTGTTATGGATTTGCTTATCTTTAACAATGGATTCATTCTCTTAATGGGTAAGAGGAGGAAGCAGTATCCTGAAAGGCATTCTCCCTTCATCACTGGATGCTTCACAAACTGCTCCTTTAGCCACCTTTTGTTTGGGATGGGGTGGAGGTTACCAGGGGCTAATAACATAGACCTCTCTCATGCTGTGTGTAATACTTCTAGGCAGCCTTGTTTTGCAAATAATCTGGTATTTCCTCTTGTATTCCCTGCTGTCACTGTTTGGATTTTGGGGTAAGTTGAAAGTTTTTTTCTGAACCTGGCTTTCAGTCAAGTCCATCAGATGAAAAATCAGGTGCAGTAGTCCTTGGGTATATTCCTACCTCTTCAATTATTAGGTTAAATAGGTTCTTTAAACAACTGACTACATCTCATATTCAAGTCTTTACAAGTTAATTAATAATTCATATACACACATACAGATATATAAAACTTCTCTCATGAAAATAAAATTTTGACAATAGAACCTGTGTCCTTTTAGCTTTTTATTCTTTGAATAGGAATTTTTGTTTAGTAAGTTCTGTCTTACCTTTATTAGTTTAATTATTGAAGTATCAAAATTATTCACATCTGAAATTGTGCCTTCATAATTGTTTGCATAAGCCATAGAAAATAAGAAATTGTCAGTTAGGAATTTTGAATTAACATAGAGTTTCTCTTATAGCTGTGGTTTATCACATACTGACCATATCAGCACTTTGAAAAAAATCAGTCAAATTTGATTTAAAAAGTAGTTGAAAGGATTTTTCATTCAAAATACCTTGCAGAAAAAGAATCAACTTTGTCATGAAAGCTGTTTCAAAATAATCCTTCATAAGAAAGGAGGATCATCTCGTGTTGTTCTTTCTTCTTAAAAAGTGTAGTACTTTTATTTTATATTTTATAGGTCTCAGACTTAGTGATAATACTGAATCATGAAAGAGCAGTAGAAGCTTTTGCCAAAGGAGGGAATCTTACACTTGGAGGAAATCTTACTGTGGCAATTGGACCTCTGGGGAGGTGAGTAATATGTTTTTCTAATAAGGCATACATGGAAAATAATTTTTAAAAGCCACATTGATGTGGCTTTTTTTTATATGTTACAGAACAACCTGGGCAACAGGTTATGCTGACTGGACCATATTGTTCTTGCCAATCTTTTTTTTTTTGCTTTTTTTCTTAAGTAATTTATTGGTAGAAGGAAAGTGTTCAGAGATTTGCCCTCTTTTTGCAGAAGATTGCTTGGCTATGCTCAGTGAAAAGCACAGATGTTTCTGTGCCTGATAAAACTATGATTTTTAGTAATACATGGATCTGTGCTTTCTGTCACCAGAGATCTGCCCAACATTAAATAAAAACTACACCAAATCATTTCTTTTAAACCTTTAAGTGGTTAAGCTTGTTTAGTTTGAAGGATGAGGTGAAGTAATCACTGAATAATTTTACTTGGAAATTAATCTTGCAAGACTTATACTCCAACCTCCTGCTCAAAGCAAGGTCTGTTACAATTTCAGATCAGGTTGCTCAGTTCTTTTTTCCAGTTGAATCTTGAAAAGCCCCGATTAGGGAGGTGGCTGGGAAACCTGCTCTGCTGTTCAGCTCTCCTGCCTTACATCCAGTCAAAGTATTTCTTCTTTCTATTTACATCAATAATATTTTATTCTTCCTCCATATGCTGCTATAAAGAGCCTGGCTTCATACTCTTGATTACCTCTCCAGAGATACTTGAAGCCTGTGTTGGGTTTGCCCCAAGTCTTCTGTTCTCCAGGCTTACCAAGCCCAGCTACCTCAGACTCTGCTTATGGAATATGTGCCTCCTTATGGCTACTTTTCTATGATGATGACGTTTTTACTGCTGGTTTTTAATATCTTCTAACAAAATAAAAGGATGATGCTTATTGCACAGAAGAGAGATAAAGAGATCTGTGGATCAGGGAAGGGCAGTGAGTATCATCTACCCTACAAAATCACTTAGTACATTGTCCTGTAACATCTCTGTGTCCAAGCTGGTACATCGGTGTCAGGGTGGGGAGATGAGCAAACAGGTGAAGAACCTGATCATCGGGTTAGAAGAGCAGTAGTAAATGGTTCATGTTGAAGTCTGAAGCCAGATTTCTTTAGAATTCCTCAGGAGACTCTTCTGGCACCTCTCATGCTTGGTAATTTTATCAGTTACCTAGAGAAGCAGTTGCAAAATACCCTCTTTAAGATTATGGATTTCTCCAAACCAGGATTTGCAGCCAATGCACTTCAGGGTAGGGCCACCATTCAGAGCAATGGACCTAGAGAGCGTAGAGGAGAGATCCAACATGAAACCCCATGAAATTGAAGAACAGTTGCAAAATTTTGCACTCCTAGTTGGATGAACCCCATGTCAAGCTGAGCAACTTCTCTATAGACAAGGTGCTGGGAATCTGGTGGACAGTGGGGCTAAGCCAGCAGTTGATTCCTGACAGAAAAGGCAGTGAACAGTGTAGGGGGTTGCATCAACAGGACTGTAACCAGTAGATATGGGAAGTTATTTTTGCCTTTTACTTGACATTTCATAGACTGTGCCTAGAATATTGTGTTGAGTTTTAGCCCTGCAGAAAGTTGTTTATAAATCTAAGTGTGTGCAGTGAACCACTATCTAAATGGCCATGGAAATGCAGCATGTGAACGATGAGGCTGGGAGAGCTCAGCTTATCAAACCTGGATGAGAGAAGACTTTCTGAGGCTGCATTCCCAGCAGGGCATCACCAAGAAGACAAACCTCACTTCTTTACAGGAGTGCATGGAAAGACAACGAGAGATAGTAGTCATGTATCGAAACAAGGAAGGTTCTGGCTGGATGTGAGAAAAAGAAATTTGACATGAATAAAATTGAGTGCTGATACAGGTTGCTCAGAGTGTCTGTGGAATTATATCCTTAGAATTCTTCAAAAACTGGCTGGACAAAGTCCAGAGCAACCTTCTTTCAATTTGATGTATCCATTTTGAGATGACTGTCTTTAAACCTAAAATATTATGTGATCCTGAGAAGGACAAATACTGTAATCTTCTAAATCTGTTGAGGTTCAGTGTGGCCTTACTTGAAGTGTTTGTGCTGACCATAAAGTCTAGGAGGATTTGGAAATATTGAATAGAGTTTCAGTCACCAGTCCAAACATAATCAGATCATTTTAAAATGTGATTAAAGTGTGGCTTAATAGTTTTCAGAGGAAGCTGTTAAGATCCAGTTATTAAAATTATTACAGAGATGCCTCTGCCCAGATGAGATGCAAGTGAGATGATATGCTGAAGTCAATATTATGGATTTTATTTAACACTAAATGTGAATGGGGGAAAGAGAGAGAAAGAAATAGAAAAAGATGAGAGAAAGAGTGACAGAAAGACAGATTGAGTAGAAAATACCGCCTCTCTGTGGATCCAGTGTCCTGTTGATTCTCTTCTTCTGGTCTTCTCTATGGTGAGGGTTCTATGAAGCTTAGGGTTCAATGGATGTATGTTCAGTCTATTTGGGAGCACCCCAGTACCTCCCCTGGTTGGGAAGTTTGACACTGTCTCTTGCCACAGGCTCCAATCTGTTGCATCCCTTTGCATCACATTCAGTCCTTTGGTGCAAAGGCTCAGGAATCAGTCTGAGGGTGCTTTGGGGGTCTTGATGGTTTATGATCCCTTCTCAGACATGACAGCTGGCTCTCTTGTCAGTGCATTGAATCATGTCCCATCAGATCTTCCCCGGGGGAGGGGTTGAGAGTTGTATGAGTGAGAACAATTACCATAATATTAATAAATAAAATAAATAAAAGGTGCCATCCCACCTTGCAGGATTTGCCTCATCAGCCTGAAAGCCTGCTTGCAGCCTCCTCCTTTGTCTTAGGTGATTCTCACTGCATACCCAAACTCATCTCCCCTCGAAGGATGCAAACCTGGCCTCAGCAAATCACCCTGGAGCCTCCTTGATTGTTTTGAGTCATAAACCATGAACAGTCCAGTCTCTCAGAGACCTAATGGGGAGCATTCATATGAGGCAGCATTTTTTCTGTTTCTGTCTGAAAATAGGGTAAAAATAAAATGAAGGATTAAAAGAAAAAGATGATTGCTGTTCATGCTAGAAAACTGTATTGAAGAATATCAACCAAAACTTTTTCCTTCTAGAAACTTAGAGGGGGATGTTGCCCTGAGAAGCTCTGCTGCTGTCTATACATACTGCAAATCTCGAGGATTGTTTGCAGGCGTATCTCTGGAAGGAACCTGTTTAATTGAAAGGAAAGAAACAAATCGCAAGTAAGCTCTCTTAATATCTAAAAGGTTCAGTGAAAGCATAGTGACAGAATTAACTAGGACACATTCACTTTGGAAGAAGAGGTTCTTGTGAAAACATAATGTCCAGTTTAGAATTTCTTGAGGGACAAGAGTTTCTTCAATTTGAATATCTTGCATATCAGATCTTTGGATATCTTGAATATCAATGGATATTGAGATGATGCTAAATGTTTAGGGATTATTTATCTGTGTTAGGTTGACGTTAGCTAGCCACCACATGCCAGCCCAATTGCTTTGTCACTCCCCCTCCTCAACAGGACAAGAGGAGATAAAGTATGATGACAAATTTATAAATTGAGGTTAGGGCAGTGAGATTACTTAGCAATTGCTATTTCAGTCAAAAAACCTCCAACCTCATCCAGAGGAAATTAGTTTAATTTGTTTTCAGTTACTAAGAGAATAGGGTAATGAGAAATAAGAACAGATATAGAAAGCAACACCTCTCCCCCACACACCTTCCATCTTAATGGGCTTCACTTCAATCACAGCTTCTCTACTTCCTCCTGCCAAGTGGTGCAGGAAAAAGGCAGCTGTGGTCAGTTTTCCAAATTTACAGCTTTGAAATAGTTCTGTCATTTCTCAGTATATGATCAGTAGGAAAAATGCAGGGCTAGGGATGGAGATAGGGAGCATTTACACAAAGTGAATTTATTGGGAAGTTGAGATGTAATAATAATCAAACACCTGAAATCTTTTTTTTTTTTTGTATCAGGTTTTATGGGCAGGACATTCGTGCTAGTGCCATCCTGCTTGGTGATGTGCCTTTCCCTGCTCAAGCAGATGATCTTTATGAAATTCTAGCATCCTTCACTAAAGTGTATGAAAATGAAGAACAAAAAAATAATCCAGGAAAATCTGTAAGGGAACAAAGAAGGGTTTGTGCACTTTTTTCACATAGGCTTTCCCTTTCCTGAGCTGTTCCTAAACAGTGTTAATGCTGATATTCATGTGTCATTTTTAACTTCTCTATTGGATGACTGAAGGCGTAGCACATGTCTGTTACTGCATGTGGAACATTTCAAATATTCAAATACTTTCTTGCTAGGCTCTTGGGGGTAAGAATGTTGCTGGGTTTGCTTTGCATCTTCCAGAATAACAAAGTAAATCCTAGTTTTGTAATTGTGCATCATCAAATCTGAGGTGATGATTAGGAATGTTTGATCAAGTATTTTTACTCAAGTTAATTGTAAATTGATACTCTTAGTTTTTCTACTTTTTCTGTCATCCATTTGAACATTCACATTTATAATGTAATACTGGGACTGTAGAAAATATTTTCTTACAGATGTTGATGTTACTGATAGACTTTCAGCTTTGTTAAACCCATGGTGATTTACTTCAGTATCATGTGTATGTCACTTGTGTTTAGTATGCTTCTTGAGTTCCTACAAGTTCAGTGGAAAATGAGTAATTTTAGAGTTTTTTCAGTGTGACTTGGCATACTTCTAGACTCTGAAATCACAATCTATGTCCAAATGCGATGCTATGTTTTTAAAAAAATTGTGTACTTTAGGTAAATGACTGGCCTGTTAGACCACCCTCCAGACCAGAGCCACCTAAACCCGCTCTTAGACCTACACCACCAGGTGAACATTTTTGATGATGGATGATTATTTCTCTTCATAAAATTAGAGTTTTAAAGCTAATTAATACTATGTAGTTATTATAGCAGCTGCCTCTAGAAAAACTTTTTAAAATACTCTTCCTTGGGCAAACACTGAAAGCGTGTTGGTATAGTGCCATGAGTGATAAAGACTAAAGGATTTGTTTGTTTTATATTAACAAACTTTTTCTCTCTGACGGATTTGCTATAGAAACAGTGTTTTTATAGTTACAGAATCGTGTCATAATTCAAAGGAAATATTCATGTTACTGGATACATAGAAGCCCCATGGTACAATGAAACTTCTTAGTAAAAAGAACAGTCCTACTAGAAACTGCTGGTCCTAGTTCTAGAAACTTCTGGTTTGTAGGTTGTCATTATTTTTTAATCATTAGAGATTTTACAGTAGAGGAAAAGAAGGAGAATTTTGACTCTTTAACATTCATTAAAAGTACTTTCATTCAAAGTGAGGCTTTACCGTGCAGCTTCTCTTGTTAACTTAATTCTCTGGTTAAGGATATGAGGCAAAGTCTGTATTTCTTTCTTCTGCACTGCTCCTTAGTTAACTGCAATCAATTAATAACTGTTGAACTTATATTAGAAGAGTAGTATATGAAATATAACAATATATGTTAGCATGTCATGTAACTTGCTGCTTTATTTTCTCTTTCAGCTAAAAAGAATACAAACAAACTTTATCCTGAACTTCCCAATGATTATGCATCTGTGGGTAAGCACTAAGCTTACACTTACTTTATTAATACAGTGTAGAATCTGAGAAGTCCTAAAAGTACTTTGAAAGATATATATAAAATGTCTTCCCATTGATATTTTTCTTTATTATCTATGTGTTAAAAAGAGATACAGGTCTTGTATGATCTCCTTAAAATATTTCATAAACATTAATCTTATTCCCTGGCTTAACGTTTTAATATTCTGATATTCTTTTTCTGAGCAGCACAAGTTCTTTGTTGTTTTATTGTGAGCTTGAAAACTGCACTTGAAGTAATAAAATATTTTTATGTTACCATCTAATTGAAATGAAAAACGAAGCTGATATAACAAGCTTCTGTCCAAGTCCTTATGCAATGTACAATAATTCCTGTTTTAATTTTAAAAGTGCTTCCACAGATGATACCTGATTATGCTGGCATAAACACAGATTTTCATTGCTTCTTCAGGTTTTTATACTGGAATAACTCTATGTTACACTAAAGATATCACTTGCTTGTTGTTTTATTGATTTTCTTATGTTTAAAGCACTTTCAGCTCTTAATCAGGAGAATCTTACTGTGCAGTATTTGCATTCCATATTACATATATATATATGAATATGTACTTACATTTTCACATATTGAATGCTCACTTGAAAGTAAAATTAAACATTATCCCTTTTTTACTTTTGCAAATAGAGCTAAAATTGAGCTTGATACTAGATCACAATGAAAAGTCTGTTTCAGGCAAAGAATAATTAGAGCTTTTTACTAAAATTTAAGATAAATTATGTGTCTTTTTTTGCTTCATATCTTCATACATGCTCTTGATATGTGTGTTAAGGGGCCAATGTAGGAGTATCCTAAGCTGAGCTGTCAATGTGGCTTCTGCAGATCAGAGGCTTCCCAAGAATCAAGATTTGTTATTCTGTTGTAGGACTTTTACAAGGAAAAGAAGGATGACTGTAGTGGTCTGTACTCAATAGCTGTAATCCAAGAGAAAACTGATCTTCTGGCCATTAAAACTAAGCTTTCCCAGTCTCACCCTGACGAACTGAGAACAGGTTTCTGAAGCTTGCACACATTTCCTATATTGAAGGGAGTGTTCTTTTATTCAGGTGCAAGTGGCAAGGTAAAAATATTACAGAGCCATCTGTTGAATGGCTTTCAAGATTCTTTGAAATCAAATATAGACTCAGTCTGCTACTGGGGATTTCTAGCAGTCAAAATACACAAGTTTTATCATTGAAGAATGAGAGGGGCAGTAGGATCTTGTCTAGATTATGGCATGGTGTATTTGGCTTTCTGTTGCAGATTACATTTCCATGGGTAACAGTGCAAATATTTTCTGAATCCACAGAAATACTCTATGTTTCTAAAAGCTAAAGATGTTTTTTTATTGCAGGGAGCAATCAAGTCAAGAGTCATAGTCCCTTTCACAGAGGGTGTGTTAATGCTGGGGGTTGAAATAGAAAGAGCCATAAGGCCATCCCTCCTGTTAGTAATCTGTTTCTGCCTATTTGTAGTCCAAATTATTTCAACAGAGCTACGTAGCACCTATAGCACATACATGTCAGTCTTTATTGCAGAAGTAATTGCTGCTGAACAGATGTTCTTCTACAGTGATCTGTAAAAGACATATTCAAAAATTTTATGTCTTTCTAGTTTAAAAAATGTATATAGATAACCAATAAAAGAGAGAATGAATCTTATCTTTAGGAAGCTATGTTAGCTGGTGGCTAGTGTGGAGGTAAGTTTTGATGCTGAGCAGCAAGCAATAAGGACTTGCCTTTGGTTGGGGAAGGGGCAGCTTGGCATTGTGTTACCAGCATTTGGTTTTGCAACAGTTATACAAGTAGTAGAAAGGTTGAAATATTAACTCTTCTCATTAGTCAAAGGAAGAGCTAGACTTGTGGATGAAACATATTTAATTATTTTCTGTGTACTTGAATTATATAGATAAGTAATGTAATATAACCTATTTCAAGTGCAAGAAGAAAAATAAATGAAAAACATGTTTTTTTCTAAACTGATAACATGATACTTGAACTCAAAAGCAAGGAGGTTGTTTTCATGTAATTGAATAATGCTTAAAGTAATGCATTTAGTTGTAAAATGAGCTTCAGTAGTGTCTTAAATGTTTCCAGAAACTTGGAAATACCACACATTTTATTTATATGCGGTTTAAATATTGCACAGACCTTTTACAATTCTGGGAAATAAAACCCAAAAAATAAAACCACAACAAAACACTGCAATAAACTAACAGCTGATACAGTTATTGTGATTCAGTGAAGTATGAAGTTTCTACACTAGAAGACATTTTTCTGACGACTCATTAAATAAAGAAATTTGATTTGCTTATGATTATGAAAGTCCATGCCTTCTTTAATAGAATTAGGCATTTGCATCTTCGTTTTTTTACTTTTTCTTTCTTTGTTGTGAAATCTGCTAAAGGGCTGACTGGCCCTTCCAAGATTTATTACCACGACCTAGCTTTTCTTTTTCTGGATGGATGATTCTTTGGGTTTCTTTACCACATCTGTAATACAAACTACCCATGATTCTTTAGTTACTACTTGGACATTGTAGACTCAGGAGTTCATTCATTAGGATAATTTTTTAGATGCATTAGGTTCACAGTTTGTCACACTGGAATATCTAATCCTAGATATTACATTTTCATTAATGTTATGACTTGTAGTTTTTTCTGCTTGGGGCTCTGCCATGGAGCAGCAAGTAACCAAAAATGTAGCTAAATGGTTACTTACCTGCCTACCCTCCTAACAGTTTGCTGAATAGTATATAATTCAGAAAATGTTACAGTGATTGGTTTCCCAGCTGAGCTGGTAGAAGCAAGAGTAGTGATCTGCTAGTAAAAGTTGGACCTGGGTTGAGGTGAATTTTGGTTAGAACTGAATCAATAACAGTTTGTTCAAATCAGAAGTCAGATATTTTTCATTTTTGCTTCAGCTCAGCTAATTAGGAAAGGATTGTTTCACATGTTTGTAAAATAATGACTTGAAATTGCCAAGATGCTGAAACAATCGGGAAACAGATTTGAGACAGGAGTGGGGATGAAAATGGAAGAAATGTCTTCCTTCCAAGCTATGTTCTTCCACTATTCATTCACAATTATCAAAGCTCACCATGGGCTTAAATTCTTACAATATTATAAGACAAAATACTCATATTAAACACAAAAGCAGTTTTTTTGATACCAATGTAAGTATTTTATGATCATTTGGTGGAATTAATGATGCTGTCTGCATTTTTAAGGAGTCATATGATTTTCTCAAGAAACCCATAGGAACTTGTCACTGTGAAGCCTGAATATTTAAGGGTTTTTGGTTTTTTTTAGGTTGCTCTCAGAAACACTTACCTTCCACAGTTATTAAACTAAATATTTTAAAATTTTATTTTGAGAAAAATATTTGCTGTCTTCTTTGGATTTTTGAATGCAATGAATTACCTGCAGCCATTGAACTTTTTAACTATTGTGCATCAAAATCAACACACCCCAATGTGACTTCAGTAAAACTAAAAAAAAACCCAAAATATGAATTTTTACTATGTTTTTTCTCAGCAGAAACCTTTCACTTTGAAAATGAAATAAAATATTAACAGATTTTTTATTTTCCCAATAGACATATATTTATATTCCTGCATACTGAAATAAGTGCTATATCAAGCCTGCTTATGAGGATATGAGGGCAGATGAGAAAATTGTCACTGTTTTTAAGAAGCTAAAAAAACACCTTCTTCCTTCAGTGATTTGAGTGATTCGTCAACCTCAATATTAAAAATTCATGCCTTCCTACATGAATTTTTCTGCAGCTTTTAGACATTTGTTGTGGTTTTCTTCATTATATTAAAGAGTCCTTTCCTATGCAGAGGATTTTTTTTTTGGTTCCCCTCTTGCTCTCTTTGAGACACTTATGCTGTAATCAAATCACTTTTTGGTCTTTCTTCATTTTTCTTTTGAATACCAAAAAATTGATGAGCTTTTTGTCAAAAGTAATTTTCTCCTTCCTCTCAAATTTTAAGTAATAATACAAATACTGAATTCTGAGCTCAGTAAGGTCATTAAGATCAGTAAGATTTGGGCTGTAAAAGCTCTAATGAATTTGCACTAAATACCAGTCTTAATATTTTCTATTATTTATTTATTTATGTTAATCTTGTGTATTCTTTATCTATGTTTAAAACAATTGCAGCAATATCAACCATTTTTGATGAGGTGGTACATGAGGTGGTAAATTCAGTTTGTGTTAGCTAAATGCATCAGAGGTGCTGCTTTGCATGGTTGCAGTTCTCCAGGAATCAGGCCTGGCCCACTTCTCTATAATTTCAGAGATGATCTCAGTGTTTATTTAGGTAATCTATGAATGCCAGATGGTTCAGTAGATCTGTGAAAATCTGCTTCCCAAGAGAATTCCAAGACAGACTTTCATGCCTCCTGAAGTGTGTTTTGTCAAGGAGAATTGAGGATCTGCATATGAATTTGCCTTCATTAGTACATTATGGATGTTTTTGTGGCCAGTTACAAATGTGTTAACTGAGTCAACATAATTTTATGGACTAAGAATTCATAGACCTCTTCTGAGGTAAAAAGCTTTAAATTTTCTTTTGCTTGTGATTTCACCTCCTGTTTCACTTATTTTATTTGCATATCTGTTCTGCAGGTCAGGGTACATCTTCCTTATTACTTTGTTATTTTGAAAGCTACTAGTCTCTAGGATAATATTGACCAAACTTGGTAAAGAAAATATAAGCTGGAACATGAACACCATTCTAGCAGTCTCTGCATTAATTAGTACCTCTACTTATGTGTGATGCTGGGCTATTTTAACACAGTATATTGAAAAAATGAAATTTTTAGTTAGAACTGCTGAAAGAGAGCATCACTCTATGTGCTTGCAACTTTAAAACAGGCTTGCTTTAGTAAGTATGGATTGAAGCAATCACTTTATTCTTTATATATGTATTTCTCAACTCAGGTTTAACAAAACCAGTACTATTTTGGTAAGTCTGATTTAACTGGAAATCTAACATGCAACTATTTATACTCACTCTGCAGCTCCATGTTTAGAAATGCCCACTGACAAAAAAAAATCTGACAACTGTGCTGCAAGAGAAATGTAATTGTACCCAAATCTCCTCCTGATGAGTGACTTTTGACTTGGGCATTTTTATTTTTAACAAGACTAAGCACCACAGCAGGAAAGTAAAAATATTTTGTGAGTTTTGAAACAAACAAAATCAGCTATTTCTGTGTCTCAGACTAACTTTTTCCTAGCGTAATACCTGAATTTTTGCTTTTCTTGTGTTGTTAGAAAGCCTATATGTTGAGTCCAGCTTTCTGGGATATTGTCAATATTTCATTATTTGCTTCTTTCTGTCTATTCTGGATCAAGATGATGATGGTTTCATCATTCTGAAGTTTCCTTTGCCAACTTGAATTGTAGTAAAATTTAATCAAAAGCTTTTAACTTTTATTTAAGTAAGATTATAAAAATGGTTTTTTGTACCTGATATCTTCATAGACCTGGAATGGAGGAGTCCATAACCTCTTGTTTTTAAGGATGGAGGAAAACTGTGGTTCACAGTGAGGGGAAAAATGCATTTTGCCTTTGAACTGGAAATTAAATCATCCATGAAAACATGACAAAGTCATATGTGTACATACTTCTTTAGGCGTTGTGGATATGTGCTGTGCATCTGAAACTGGATAAAAAGCCACTTTTTATTCTTCAGTTTATGAATTACTCCTTTTCCAAGAAAGGAAGAGATTTGCAGTAGGATCAAGTAGAAGCATAGTAAGGAAGAACCCTCATCATGCTGCACAGTAATCTGTTCCTTCAATTCTATTATTTGATGAGGAAACTCTTAGCAGATTATGAACTATAAAATCAATAAGACAGCTCAGTGTCACAAATAGGTATTTGTTTTAGGAAAAATTCTACAAAGTAAGACATATAAGGCTTTTGCCATAATCCTTCATGTCATTGTCTACTAAGTTGGTAAACTAAAGTGTGGGAGTTTTTGTTTTGTTTTAAGAGTTTTAGATGAGCTTGGTCTATTTTTGTGTTTTTCATGGCAAGACTTGTGACATGTTTATATTTAGTTACTAGAAAAATAAAACATCCATCTGGTGGTCCCCCACAGTATTAATTTTCTTGCTATTATGAGCTCTTTCTTAATACTAACCAAACCCAGGAAATCCCAGGAAATTATTTTTGAGACTATTTTTATCCCTGATTCACTTTTACTAGGATCACACTATTACTATCATGAATGTGATAAGTCAGATAATCAAGCTGCTTATGGCTTATGTTGTGGCAAGCTGAGAGGAAAATATGCAGCATGCAGGCCTTCACTGGTCATACTGAAACAAATAACTTGATGCATATAATCAGCTAACTCAAAATACAACAAGGCACAGAGAGATTGAGGTCAGACATGCTAGAATGAAATTGGGGTGTTTCTGATGTATGTGTGTATATGTGGGAAGAGAGCTGTTGTGCTAGCTATGAACTAGCTCCTCTGGCATGAGTAAAAATTTTTTTTTCTTGTCATTTTTTAATGGTTTGGAATTAAAATTAGGAAAGTTGAACTAAAGCAGAAAAAAATTTCAGTGCTCTCAATGCGTATTTTTTGAAGTATAAAGCACCACTAAAGTGATAATTCTGATTTACAGAATTAGGACATGAAATTGTTCACAGGAGCATATAAATGTTAACTAGTATAGATTGAAATCTTGTCTGAAGCCATTGTAACTCATGTAGATTAATGCTTTAGCATCTGGAATACTTGCTTTAAATGTTGCTTCAAAGCTGGATACTGCTGATAGTATTTGCTTCTCTGTTCAAGCAAGCTTAAATTGCTTTCCTGTCTATTATCCAGAAATGCCTTCATTTGTAGTACTTTGAAGCTAAACAGAAATCTTGACTACCTCAAGGAAGTGATAGATATACAGGATTTCTCTCCAGAATGTGGTGAAATGCCCTGTCCTTGACTGACTTGAGACAAAAGCTAACAGAATTGTAAGAAATGCAGGTATTTTTGCAGTAATGGTGGGCTGGCACTTTATAGCAGGGATAAGAACATCTACTTTATGCTAAATGCTAAGGAAATGCTTTCTTTTCTCTGAGAAATTACTATTTTTCACCCTGATGGAACACCCACTTTATTGTATTTTCCCATAAGCAGTAAAATTAGTTGCCATGGTTCCGCAAAAAGTGGTATATTCTCTATCATGGAGGGACCTGGGATCCTGGATCTGCCTTGGCTGTGCTGGTTCAGTGTTACATCATGCAGGTCAGGCAGCTGGATATTGCTGATTGAACCAAGAAGGTCATTCACTTTTTGAGGAAATGCTGTTGGTCCCTGAATAAGAAATAGGAGGCCATAGGAAAACAAACAAACAAACAAACAAACAAAAAACCACCAAAAAACCAGACATTAATGTAAGCTAAACTAATACAGCAAATAACTGTTCTAGAAATGGTGTAATGATGCTTTTCAGTTCTACAAAAAGACAAGGCTTCAAGAAACTTCTTACCTTTTCATGGAGAGTCTGACAAGGTTTACATTGAGACTTCTCTGGTTATATTTCATTTGGTTTGTCTTTCTCATTAACAAATTTTTGCCATATTAGGTAACCTTCAAATACTCTTTTTCCAGCTGTTTTTTTATTGAAGAAGCTCAGCTAGAAGTGAACTTTGCTCTTGTGGAAAGGAAGTGTTAAATTTTTTTCATAGACATTGAGACTTGCACCCCTCTTCTCCCATTCCTCTCAGTAGTGCATGTTTGTGTTTTTAGCAGCTCCTTTGCTATGTAGCAAGGAACGTGTCAAAAGAAGACTAAAAATAGGAAAATAGAAAACCTATCTGTAAGGAAAACTATAATGGGAAAACTTACTCTGGTCCTCAGTTTCAAGTATTGGTCTCTTCTATAGGGTTTAGACTGTCTTCTCTAGTCCTGACATTTCTGCCTTTTGTTGGTAACTGCAGAAAGGTGAGACAGAATTTGAAGTTGAGACAGCAGAGTAAGTTTGGAGATACTGTTGAGGGAAAAAATCTGCCTTCACATTAGTTGCACATTGGACAAATGTGAGCCAGTGATTGAATCCCATCTGCAAGCCTAAATTTCCTCTTGCTTGAACCAAGGGATGTGATTACTGTCAGTTACAGTCAATGATTCACTCAAATTAAAAGCATATGTATGAAGAATACTGTTAATACCATTGCTAAATTTCAACTGAAAATTGTGATAGTTTGCTTTTTCATTTCAAGAACTTTATCATAACTGACTAGGCTGATGTAATGAGTATTCTGCAAAGCTTGGTTGTGCTTAGCTGGGAGGTGTAGTATCAGCACACCATGGGTGATAATGGATGTCCAAGATGCTTCATCCATGTGATGGTGGATGTTGCAGGTTGCAGAGTTTTCAGTGATCAGATTAGGCTTTAGTTTATGGTTCTGTGCCATTTCTAGCTCTTGCTGAAGCTATTCTGTAATGAATAGGGCTATCTGGCTTTCTCCTGCCAGTTTAAACAGTTAAATGATTGCAGGTTTGTACCATGGGATACTGTAAGTGGAAGTACAATTGCTTGAGTCACCACTTGACACAGAAGAGGAACGTTGATTGAATATCTTTTGAAATTGTAAGTTGCTGGAGCCTGTGGTGTAGGTAGAATTAATAATGGCTGTACTGCTGCTGAAGGAACATAAAAACATAAAAAGAGAATTAGTAATTGTGGCAAGAATAAATCCTAGCATAGATTTCAAAAGCCCCTATGTCCCTTAGTGCAGCTAAAGTTAACAAGAGTTTCTATATATGTCGTAGGTGTTCATAATAATATGAACGTTATGAAAGTGCTAGACTTTGTATTAAAACAGGAGACACTCGTTCATTTTACAGAAAGCAGTTTCTGAATCTTTCACAATTATTTGAAACTCTCATTTTCATCTCTATTTTATTCTTACCAAGATTGATTATTCTTTTCCCATGCTTCCTAGTTCTCTAGCAAAAGTACTTTTCTGTCTGATTCCTTTGCATGGTAATAGTAAAATTTTTAATTTGTTTTATTCTTTGAAGCTCATTCTCATTTTGCCTTGAAAACAGGCTTTCTGTTCTTGGTCTGCTATTTTCTCAACCAGTTTTAAACATTGATAATTAGGATTGTGAGCAGACCTTCAAATGAGGCCTTGTACACTATTATTATTTAGTATGATTCCATATGAGATACTCTTTGTTTTATATAATTTTGTTATTTTAACTATTTTTCTAGCCAGTGCAAAGAAGTATTTATCCATGCAAAGCAAAAAAAAAAAAAAAAAAGGAAAAAAAAACTCAAGCAGTATTTCACAAAACATTACCCTAAGAAACTGGCAGAAACTCTATAGGCCATTGTAAAAGCTATGACTTCTATCAAGTGAACCAGCTTATGTGCCAATAATACCCTTGACAGAAATTTTGAAGCTGACTATACAGAGATTTGAGAATCAAAATGCAGAGACAGTGTATTGAGATTGAGATGCTAACTTGGTATGCGTAGAGGAAACATGGGAAACATAAAAGAGCCCCAGACCATTCCTAAATCATCAGTTTGACCTGAATAAAACAGAGCTCAGTTCTTGTCACTGTAGTTTGCTTTTCAGAATATGAAGGCTGTGCTTAGCATTGCATCTCAGCTTTTGCAATATGATTTCAGCATAGGTATTATTTGCATTAATGTAGTCTTGAGCATGATAAAGCCCTTGACATTGATATGGTTTATTTGACCTTTTCACTTTGAATAAAAATTTAATTGTTTTTTGAAAAGACTGAAAAAAATAACAAAAAGCAATCAGCAAAAGTTATGGAATTGACTCTTCCAAGCAGGAGATAGGGGTTTTTTTATATCCTAAATATGAAATACATCCACAGATGCTTAACAAAAAAGGCACTTCTTTAATGCAAAAGCTGAGTGTGCTGAAACAAAGATAGAAGGCATTCCATCAGCAGATGAAGATGATGAGCCAGCATGTTCCCTAGTAGGCCAGAAACTCAAAACCAGCGAAACATGTTTCATATTGAATGAGATAAATTTGCACAGTGTCTTAAACTTTGAATATAGTCAGGTCTGTTTCAATCACCAGTTTTGTTTGCTAGACATGACACTGTTCAGTAACAACACGAGCTGGCAATATAGAATCTGCTTTCAAATTATCCATTTCTAGCTTATATAGAAGAGGTCAAAAATACATAAGCCTTTTCTGGGGTTTTGTGAGTCTCTTACAAAAATGTGTATAATATCTCATTCCATGCATACAGATTGCAGCTGATAATGAACTTTTTATCTGTTGAGGCTTTGCTGCAAAATTGAGGTTCTTGTACCTTATATGGAACATCTGTGGCTAGCCTTGCCTTGAATATTTTTTTCCAGCCACCATTTCTTTGTTAATGGAGAATGTAGTTCTTAAGTTATTCTGAAAATCAGCTGGAGGGCTTTATAATGCTGGAAACCTGGACAAAGTGCCCAGTTAAAGTAATACATAACATGTAGCACTGCAACTAAATCAAAAGATGGGGTTTGCTGAGACAGTCCTCATGGAAGTGGAAAAGGGCTTAACATCTGGTTTTGCTTTCCTTTCGAGAACTTGGGTGTACATTTAGTACTGAAATACATTAAAGAGGGTAGTTCCTGAAATCATAGAGGCCTTCCTTAGTATTATCAATGTACCTTGAATACATTTTCCAGGTGACTGAAAAAAGTAAAATATGGTACACCTCTTTAAAAAGGGTGGAAAGGAGGGCACCAGGAACTACACACCTGTCAGCTTCACCTCTGTGCCTGGGAAAGTCATGGAGCAGAGATCCTCCTACAAGCTATACTAAAGTACAGGGAGTAGGGAGGTGATGTGAGACAGCCAGCATGGCTTCAACCAATCCAGTCAACTTCTGTGATGGAGTGACTGTGATGGAGTGGACAAGGAAGGGCTACACATGCCATTTACCTGGATTTCAGGTCCCTTCCAAGCCAAGCCATTCTTTGATTTTGAAATTGCCTTAAATCTACAGCTGCTGTAACAAAACAGCCTTCAGGTGTTCCAGGTATAAAACAATTTTTTGCCTATAGGTGAATGTAGAATAGAATAATGCAACTTATGCCTTCTCTCCCTCCTCAGAGTAGGTTTGTTTAACTGAGCACAAATAGGCATTTGTGGGGCATTTAAAGTTTTATCCCAGTGACAGTGAAACTCGTGTTGCAAAAAGTCCACCCTCACTTCCTTAGTCAAGAAGAAATGATTTCCAGACTTCAATATTGAATTTAAATACTTGAGTATCTTAAGAAGTTTTTATTCAGAAAGTAGAGGAATACTGATGATTTTGTTTGCTTGTCCAAAACAAGCCATAATTATTGATAAAGAAACAGCTAAGCAAGAGATTATTTGTTCTCAGTGTGATTTGCTGAATATCATGTCTCCTGACCTTTGATCAGATGAGCATTATTGGGGATTATTTGGATCAATGGTGGCATATGACATACTTCAAGTATCTGTGCAGAATATATCTGATTATAGCAGATTAGTACCTGTAGATGTCAAATATCAAATTTACTGTGGATATTTAGGCCTTCATAAACATCTGTTCAGTGAGATATGAGGTTGTTGTTTTGTGTATGCAGAGGGATTTTTTGAGATGAGTTTACATTTAAAAAAACAAAATTAAAAAGGCCATTAAGGAAATTAGTAGTTTAATGTGAATAGGACATTTGAGATTTCACTTGTAAGGCTTGGTTGAACAAACACTTGGTTTGTTATTTGTCCAGAAACAACTAAAATTAAATTTGTAAGTATACATCTGTTCTGCTGTACAAGCTGAGATAAACTCCATTTTTCTTATGCTAAAAGCTGAGAGATGAGAGCTAAGAATATTGAAAATGAGCACATTGGGTAGAGAAAAGAGCTCATCTTTATACTGGTGTGATTCAAGAACTGAATTTTTTTCATGACTTAGTATTTAGGAAACAGGCTAATATTTTTCTTTCTAAATGGGAGTTGCTTGAAGACTTTTTCTAAGTAACCATTAGAATGTGTAGTATTTTGTTGCCATATAGGAGTTGAAAAGTTAATTTCTGCAGTCACAATGTATAATACACTACAAAATGTTCTTTACTCCATTCTCCCTAGTCCTCACTGGCTGATGTTTTGTCCTCTCACGAGAGAAGAGAGCCATGAAGTCTTTTAATTTACTGACCTCTTATTCTCTCTAATTCACATGGCACTTTCTTTCATCCTTTCTTTGACTTTCCTTACTTCATTTCCTTCATAAGCTTTTAAACTGATCATTTGCAACTTTCCCAAGATGCTGCAGTTTTAGGCCTAATCAGGCTTTTAGACATAGTGAATGGTAAAACCTGAGAATGGATATTGCCCAATAAGGCCCAATAAGTGAATCTCAACATTATAATGTGTTTTATTTCTGCTTATCATGACATTGTAACTTAGATAACTCAGTAATTTGACTTAACTTTCATACATCCTGGCTGTGAACATGAAGTCAGCATCACCTTTGTGGATTTAAGCTGCAACTTTGAGCCAAGATTACTTAAATTTGTTAGAAACCACTTACAGATGGTAAAGCCTTGAAATTCGGACACCATCAGAACATGGAATATTATTTGCATTTAACTTCTTCATCCACAAAATATTTAAAAGTATAGATATTCAGTGAACTATACTTAATGACATCTTAATCTCCAAGATGCCAATTTTTGAAAAGTCATCAAAATGAGATACTGCCTCTGCCATGTTCTGATTATTGTATGTGGTCATAAAGGGGACATTTTGAGGTAGTGATGTTTAAATATTTCATTACTTTGGAATTTTTCATTCTTTGTTTGCACTCCAGAAAGTAAATGACCCATTCCTTTTTCATAAAAGTATTACATAATGTATGCAAGAGGTTTTTAAATTTGAGAAGATACTCAAAATGGTAGTCACACCCATTGCAAACTATTTTCCTATTGTATTTTCTGTTTAAATAAAAGAATACTTATTTAAATAACAGAAAACTGATGCAGTTTTCATCATCTTCATTGCTTTCTAAAGTCATGAGTGGAAAAATTAGTTGTAAAAAGAGATTAATTTTTTATATGTGCGTGTAGTAAAAAATGTAGAATTCAGTACTTTTTAAACTTGATGTCCTTACATATAGAGTATCTTTTTCCGTGTTTTCAGAGTTTAGTGAAAATTTGACTGTTATAACATCAAATGAAATTGTTTCCGTTGCTTTGTTTCTAAGGAGACAAGTTTAGTTTTATACATGTATTCTTTCAGATACTGACATGACACTGCTTTTTTGGAGTAAGGAATCCCTGAGATGTGGTAGCTATCTTATTTTTAGTGTAACATTCTGAAGGCATGAAAAAATAGGTTTTGACTATAAAAGCATAAGTCAAGCATATAATTGTCAAGAAAGAAAGATTTCAACCAAAGGCCAATGTTGGCAAACAAAAAGAAAAAAAGAAGGTGTGCCAGTACTGGATTACTTGGAGCTAGACATTATGAAAGCTATCTGAGCAACCAGGGGAATACAGCTGTGAAATAACCTTCCCAGATGACTAATGGGGGTAAAAAGAGAAGTGGCAAAAAAAGCAGTTTATTGTCTGGCAACACACCAGACTCTGACCTAGGTCTCAGGGGATGTGCTTCACTTAGTTATGAGCTGCTGGTCTCACCTGTATGGAGGCCTTGCATTACTAGACCATTCAGGTCCTAGCCAGTGTCTGTCCCCTCTTACCAGTTCATACTGTTTATCTTTCAGGAGGATACTGATGCAGATACAATGGTTTTACTCAGTTCACATCTTCTCTAAACTTGAGAGCTTTCACAGATGCAGAAGACTCTCACTGTTTATCTCCTCTCTCTCTCTCTCTGTCCCAGGTATCTGTCTATCTAGTTGCTTCTTTTTAACCCTCCAACTCATAATATCTCTTCACAGTATTATCATCTCATCCTTCATTTTATGAAGTCCAAGGTTGATCATATTGCTGTTACCTAATCTTCTTTTATTTTGTTTTGGAGTTCTTCATGTGCTTCACCTTCTTTAAAGCAGTTTCTCTTGCTTCCAGTTCAAGCCATTGGTTCTATCTATGCTGATAAATTAGTCTTTGCTAATTTATCAGCATCAGTAATGCCAGTGTGATTGGGCACTGGAACTTGGACTCTAATTTGGTGACATCAAGTTCAATGACATGGAAGGGAGCCATTCACTGTTGTAAATGTAACTGTTACTTCCAAGTCTCTGCTGACTTGCTGTGTATAACCACATATTAGAAACTGCATTCCATCTTTCTGTATGTAACCTGATAGATTAATATTCATCTTCTGTTTTCTTTGGTAATACTTATGATCCCTGAATTCTGTTGTTGGGCTATGTCTGTAATCACCTTTACATCTATATTTTGGGTGTCTCACTGAGAAGTCTTCCTTATTCAGTCCTCTATTTTTCTGCTAAGTTTTCCCAGCTAGCTATCCTTTGGTGCTTTTAATTTGCTAGATAACATTTTCTGCAAAGAACTATTTCTATTTCTCTTTTACTCAGGTATTCTTTTGTTGACTAATTAAGAATTCAAGATAAAAATTGTCAAATAGAACATGAAACTTCTTGCTGATCACTGCACAGCTCATGTGTTCTTCAACTTGAATTTCTTTAGAAGTTTTCATTTTCACTATAGGAGCAATGAGACCTATAGATGTTCTCTGAGCACTGTTTTAAAGGTGCAGTCTTTTCTTTCTGACTCCACTCATATCCATGCTTTTTTCCTGTTATGATTCAATTGTTGCAACATCCTTCTCTCTGACCTTTGCAAATTCAATATTTCTTTACTGTCATCTATATTCAGTTCTTGCTTCAAAGTTAATTTCCTGTCCTATCATTTTGTCCATCTTTTACATTCCCCCACTGGCTTTGAGCTCAGACAGAACTTAAAGCACCCTCTGACAGATCTAGCTTTCATGTCAATCTTGTTAGCATCACAGGTTTAACTTAGTGGTTCACCTACCTACTTCAAAGATGAGCTTTAACCATTTCTCTGCCTGCCTTTAGGCATTATCATGGCTCAATGCTGATGCATTTCTCAAGTCAGAAATTTAGTTCTTCAGTTCCTCGTATCATGAGCCCTAGCACTCCTTCAGAAAGAAGCTTGTCCTTGTCATTAGTAGTTACCCTGATGCCTTCAGAATTTACTATACACCATTTCCTTTGCCAACTCCTTGCCTTTCACATTCTAATGTATAATATTCTGCATCCAGCATAAAATGTATATCTCTGGGCTTTTAGTCCCTACCCAAATCCTACCTGAAATAAAACTCAATAGACCTTGAGGCTCACTGAGTTCAAACTCAATAAGCACTCCCTGACAGATCCACCCTTCATTTCAAGGTTTTACTGAAGGCATTATAAAGGAGGAAGGGACTGTAAGACCTCTAGAAACAGTGAGTGCAGAAGCTGAATAACTGTTGCTTTCTGGATTCCATCCTATGATGTTAGTTCTTCCCTTAAAGCTGGCTTTGACTGTAATGCAGTAACTCACATGGCTCAGAATAAGCCATAAGACAATTTTTTTCTCTTTTCTGTCCTTCACATGTCCTGCAAGGAGCCAATGTTACCTTTTACATTTTTAGATCTAGCTCCATTTGTTGAGGAACACAGCAAATGCTGACATACCTGTAAGATAATACTTACTCTTGCCATTTGCCTCATCTCATTTCTGGTATTGTTTGTCCACCAATGAATTTTTCTCTTCAGACCTTTATTTTACTAAATTTCAATCTCAGAGTTGCTCTGTCAGTCCTAGGCTAAACTGATTTGTTTGTGTGCCAGTGCAACTCCCTACAACACACTGATCCATATGTTGAGAAGAAGGCCCTGCCAGGAGGTCACATCCTCAGAGAGATGTGGGTCCCTATGAGGTGTGCTCCATGCTGGCACTCCCCTAGCTGGATACAGGCTAGTCAGTGTCTGACAAGGAAGCCTGCTCTGTCTGGCCTGACCATCAGATGTTGCTGACAGTGTGAGTTCCATTGCTATCAAACTGGATTTTGATTACAGCTGTTCTAGTCCAACCTCCCTACAATTACAAATTTTCATGTTCCTTTAATACTTTCAGGTAACTTTGAAAAGTCTCTTTGAAGTGTTTCACCAAATTGCAGAATGTCTGAGATTTAAAAAAGGCTTCTAGATATCATCTGGTCCAACTCCCTTGCTCAAGCAGGACTGGGTCTGTATAGCTTTTGTATACCTCCAAGGATGAAACTCCATCACATCTCTGGGAAACCTACCCAGTCACCCTTAGAGTAAAAAAGTGTTTCCTGGTGTTCAGTCAGCACCTCCTGTGTTTCAGTATGTGCCCATTGCCTGTGCTGCTGTGCATCACTGGCAAGAGCCTGGCTCCACCCTATTTTTACTGTGCCTTCAGATATCTACAGATACTGATAAACATTTTCTTCCCTAGGCTTTCTCAGCCTTTCCACATAGAAGAGATGCTCCAATGGCAGCTTCTACTTATCTGGATTGTCTCCTGCATGTCGATGTTTCTCTTGTACTGAGAAGCTCAGAACAGGACTGCACTCCAGGTGTGGCCCTGCCAGTGCTGAGTAAAGGAGATCACCTCCCTTACCTGTGGTCAATACTTTGCCTAATGCAGCCCAGGATACAGTTTGCCTTCTTTGCATAGGCTCATCTATAGCTCTTGAATTAAGCTAATGGCTGTCTTCCTCTTTAATATGTTTGGTTGGAGCCTGATAATAGTCTTCCTTTTCAATATGATCATTTGAGGCAAACATCCTTCAGGCATTTTAGTGTAACCAATAAATGTATACACGCAGTTTTTATACTCACAGTGGTATCTTAGCAGGTGGTGTTGTCCAGACCATTTTCTGAGGCTGGCATTAAAATTTCCTGTCAAGTCTTCATTGTTAATGGCACCAACTATCATTTTTTTACTCTGATTTGCAATAGATCCAGTAGTTGACCTAGTTCTTTGGATTCTTTCCTGAACTCTCATTATAAACTCTATACTAACCCTTTCCAAGCAAAAGCCCATAATGGGTAAAGAACCAATATTTGTCTGTTCACTGTCAGTTATATCTCTCATACTAAAACTATGAGCAATTCCTGATCCTTTCAATGCCTCTGAACAGTGTACTAAACCTTTCTGACACTTGATATGTTTGTTTTCAAAAGCGCAGATTTCTGCATCTGCTTGATCGTGTTTGTTGTTTTCCATCATTTGGTCTGTTTGTTGGTTTTATCTTACTTCTGCACAAACAGGGTCCATGTGGTTGCTTCGTTTTCTAGGTCTCCATTTAAGCAATGAGAATTCTATTACAGCTTGAACAGCTGATCCCAACTGTAAAGGGATATCCCACAGAGTCATGCTCAGTATATAAACCTGGGGAAAAGCTGTCTGGGGGGTCACTGCTTGGGAACAGGCTGAGCATCATCTGCTTGGTGGTGAGCAATTGCTGTTCATCTGCATCGCCTGCTTTTCTTGGGTTTTATTTCTCTCTCTTCTTGTTATTTTCCTTTAAATTCCATTTTAATTTTTAAAAATATTTTATTTAAATTATTTTAATGTTCTGATCTCAACCCATGAGTCCAGGAGGTTTTTTACTTTTAGCCCTCCAGTTCTCTTTTACGTCCCACTGAGGGGCCAGAAAAAGTGTGGTGTGTGTGGCACTTAGTTGCCATTTGGCATCAAACCATTACATCAGTACAAAGATGACCCACGAAATCATGCTGGCTCTCAAATTACTGACAATTAGTGAAATTTGCAAAGTGGATGTTTAGCAATCTCACCACCAACCTCAAGTACATGAAACTTATTTTGGTTTTATTTCTGTGTCCATGGCCAAAAGCAGCACATCTTCTGCAAGATATTCAGCATCAGACATTTGATGGCTTGGGGAGTAGAATTAAATTTGGAGCACACAGCTGAACTGTGTTTCAATTATTCTGTGTTCCAATTTAGATCTGGGTTTTGAAAGTATCATAAGCTCAATCCAAAATGATTACAAATGGCTGTTCTTCTCTAAAAACCAATCTTAGAAACAGCCTATGGCTTTACTAATTATTTATAAGCTCTCATTAGAATGTGAAATTGGTGACTACTATATCTACTAGTAAATTAAAAAGTGTGAAGGCCTGGGCCAAAGCATTTTAACTCATTTATTTATGTGGTTGTGTTGTTAGAAAATGCCTTGGCATTATTCTCACTTTGCACATTCCCAAATAATTCCAAGATGTGGATTGGTTGTCACTCCAGTATAGGAACCAGTAGGCAGTTTGCATGTGCCTCATCTCTCTGGTCAGTGTTTACTGGTATGTATGTGGCCATTCTGTGCCAGCTGGCCTTGTAGTCAAAGACTGCCACTCTTAACTGAGTCACAGAAATGTAGACACTGTATCTGTTCTACAGCACCTTTAAAGAAAATGCTTTTATTATGCAATAAATGTGCCATAATTAAAAATAGTTTTATTGCTCTTTCATTCACTCTGGGACTGTATTGTAACACACCCAAAAGGCCAGAAATTCACTCTAGTTTATACCCCACCAAGTCTTCTATCCGTAGCAGTGGTCCTTCACAAAATCTTCAAATCACTGTGGTATGTAAAGATAAATAAAATGGAAGGATATTGTGGTCAAGGAAGTTTGTCATCAAGCACGTGCCATACCTGTGTATGCTGGAGCACTGAATATATATGCTGACTACTTTGGTTGATTTGTCTTCAACCAAAATGTCTATATCTCTGTTTTGACCACTATGTTTGTGGAAGTGTGTATTCAAATAGCAATAACAAATGAGGATTTTCCACAGTGTAGTTTGTTTTTCTTGCAGTATGCATACTAATGAATCTCAATGATTTTATTGTCATATGCTGTATGTAGCACTGTAGCACCATCTTGTGTGAGCTGCAACTGTTGTTTCTGTATATGCATTCAGCAATCTTCATGTGGAATATAACAATTGTATTTAAAACCCTTCTATGTAAAACTGAAATTGGGAAATGACAACACAAAATAGATTCTCCTTATAATCTATGTGGTAAATTTCGTAATGTGCACTCATTTAAGGTACCTCGTTGTTAGGATGATTCATATAAATATGAAGCATGGGATGCTGAAGTCTGGAGGCAAAAAAATATGCATTTTGTCTGCATTGTGCTACAAAACTACAGAATTAAAGCAGAGAAATTGGAATCTTTATGAGAAATAAAATGAAACTAAACTATAGTATGGGAAAAGGCTGCTAGGGAAAATTAAGTAGAAATGGCTTTGAAAGAGCTGACAGAAGTAAAGATGAAAAATGCTTTTAAATGACTGCAGGTAGCAAATGATCTTGGCCACAGTATTTTCTGACTATTTTTCAGTTAACACTAGGAGTAAAAAGTTGATGTTTTATTTCTATGGGTTTTTCGATGATTTCCTCAATCAAAATATCTAGCTTCAAACCATACTGTGCACGACAGCATACCATATCATATTATCCCAGCTGCATCAAATGCTTGAATTCTTGGTGGAAAATCATTTAAATTGCTGAATATTCAGTCTGTCAGAGTTTCAGATGTGACAGTTAAAGAACTATTTAGAAAAGCTGCAATGCTGCTTTTTTCTTAAGAGTAACTGATAGAGATATGGACCTGATAAATTTGGTTTTATTTTCACAGTAAAAGAAATAGTGTTGTATGTGACTATAGATCGTGACTATAGATATCAGGAGAGAGGTACAGTGTGATCAAGAAAGATGGCATTTGACTTCTCAGCAATCAAAGCTCTCCCAGCTCATGGCCAAATAATTTTCTGTTAGTCTTTGGTGATTGTTAAAATTGCAGATCATGAAGAGAAAGCACTAACCTGTAGAATGAACATATATATTGACAGTGCTGGGGGAAAAAGCCTGTGCTCTTTATGCATACATTTGTGGTCCATTATTCTTCTCTATTCTCTTTGGCTACACTTTGTGTTTGTGAGTCTTAGGGAAAATTTTTTTCCTTTTTATTTTGAAATGATAAAAGCAACCAAAAGAAAAAAATCTGTGGATATCAGTTGCTTAAGACAGACTGCAAAAGCAACATAAAAAAGTTGTTTCAATGCTTCTCTCACCACACTTTCTAGCTCTTTGCTTGCAATGTATATAGACTGGTGAGAGGTTTGGTTTCAGTTTTGACAGCAAGAAAGTGCAGCTAAAAGCCTTTAATCTAGCATGCCTGAGCATTTATGCTGCCATCATGTCCATATTAGCAATACATCCTGAAATGTCTCCACCTGACTGTGTAAACATTATTTCCTCTAAACTAATCTTCCATTCCACCTTCCATTTTTCACTTTTAGATCCACTCATATGAGAGATTTAACTGTTTTCTAAATCTACATTAACCTAAAGCAACTACTTCCTATATTTCAGACAGTTAAAGGAATTGAGAGAAAATATAGTTATTGTTAAATTTAAGATACTCAGATTAAAAGTTCAGTGGTAATAAACGTTGGCTAAATAATAAATATTAACTAAAAATTTTCTACAGAAATGGAGGATGGATAATAGTATCCAAGATTTTGATATGTTTAAAACTCGTTTAGAAGTCTCATGGCATGATTTCAACCCCAGCTGAGGACTGAAAGAGTTATGTAAGAGACCGGTGTAAAGAGAATAAAAATCATTTGTATATTGTGTTTTTTATATATATATGTATGTTGTATATTATTTGTATATTATATAGTGGTCAAAAATACCACTATACAAACCAAGTCACTTCCAGTATATCAAAATATAATCATTTCTTTCCACTGGCACATTTTGTGTGTTCTGTTTATAATCTGAGATATGTCAAAGTCCCAGGCACTCCAAAACCTGTGGAACAAGAAGGGAAGTGCTATGGATGTTTTGTATTTTGCCATCCTATACCATGATTTTTGACTAAAAAAATCAAATTTTCTCCTGTGAATATTGCAGTTTTCATGAAGAAGCTGTCACAGACAACACAAACCAAAACTCAAACCTGAGCAGTGGCTCTGATAGCAGTCATTCAGGAAACATGAGTGCTTTCTTCAACACACAACTTTTGTTCCCATTGTCTCAGAGCATATGAGACATACAGAAAAATGGCTGACCTTTACTTTGTGTAGAGTATTATTTTATTAAATAGACTGTGCTGATGGGCTAGAATTCAAATTTCAATCTCCTAAGATTATAGTGGAAGTGGAGGGGATTTTTCATCATTGGTTTATATGCTCATATAGATTATTTTAGTGGTTCTTTTCACCCTTTTCTACTGTCATTTAAGAACATTCTGTTTAAGAACTTGGTGTGTGTGCCGGCACTCGTAATTTCCTTTTAATAACTTCCTTTTTGTTTAATTTCTTTAATTTCAGATAACTCTCTGAGTGATCCAGTAGAAGTGACTGCACTTTATTCATTTGAAGGACAACAGCCAGGTGACTTGACTTTCAAAGCTGGAGACAGAATCACAGTGACAACTAAAACAAATTCCCAGTTTGATTGGTGGGAAGGAAGTATAGGAGGAAAAACTGGTATCTTTCCAGCCAATTATGTTGCCATAAGTAACAACTAAATTTGTACAGAATAAAATGTTGAGGTAATAATATATTTACACTGAAAAATATGTTTTAACTTCTCAGATTTTATTAAAATGAGGTTTTTGATCAATACTGTTCTAACCAAAAAATATTAAATGCTTTGTATGACCATAACTGTCCCCTAAATTTATTTCTTAAGTAAAAAGTAGGTGATAGTCAATTTATGAGTGTTTTATTTTTGAGCAAGTTGTCCCATAAAAGGTAATCCAACTTGTGTATAGTTTCAATCCTGTCTTGCTATATGGATTAATTTTTTACATGAGGGAAAAATTTGGAACAGTTTAGATATGCTGAAAAAAATGTTGATTTCTATTAAATTGTAATTTATGTTCTCGTTAATAAATGCTCTTAAATTTGCTTCAAACCATGTCTGAGTCAGAGTTCTTTACTTAGTAAATATAGGTGTTTTTTCATAGGTATGGTAGATAAAAGTGCTTTCATACTTGGTTTTAAAAATCACTTTAGATATTGCAGGTTTTTAGTAACTACTTTATGTCTGGTTTGTAATGGTTCTCATTGTTAGGCCTACAAAGACCTTTTTTTAAAACAGCTCTGTGGCAGTTATGATAGAGAAATTTCTGGTTCACAAGTGAACTTGAATTCTTCCTGCTTCTTGCCATTTAAAACTTTTTGAATGCATAATCTTTAAGAAAAGAGCAACATAAAGTAAACTACAGAGTAAATAGAGTATATTTATAATAGTAAGATAGGGAAGATGTTTCTGTAGGATAAATGTAGTAATGGATAGCAGTATCATACTCAGATTTCAACTTCATTTTGAGTATATTTGTAAATCAACTTCATTTTATAGATACAGATGCTGCCTTTAAAGTTGTGACAAATCAGAATAGAGGACAGAATGTGACTCAGTTTTTTTGAACCAGTTTAGTTCCCTTCTCAATGATGAATAAGATGAATTTGCCTCATATGGAGTTAATGCCAAGATGGTAATTATGCTCCATCAGTCTCAGCTTTTCCCCACTTGAAAATGTATTAAGTCCTTGTTTCTTCTATAAGGACCAGAAATTTAGTATGAGTGATCTTTCCAGCAGCCAAGTTATAGTTGATCTGTTATGATCCACTAATCTATCAGGTAATCTTTAGTTCTAAGTTATCCCATCAGAATGATAAGGCTAAGCTTATCCTAGATGAAGACTTAGCATTAGGAAGTTACTAAGTTCTACTCATTGGCAAATGTTTCTGTATTTCTTTCCGACTGGGCCAAAATGCATTTTGATAAACAAACTCAAAATGAGACAGAAGACACTGAATCCACAGTCAAATTTACAACCTTTCAGTGAAAATCCTTCATATGCTTTGCCTCATAATTTAGACAGAAATCTGTCTTCAAATAGATACCACTGCCATCTGTTTATCCATACTGTTTGCACATGTTTTTTTGTAAATATTTTCCAGCTAGTGGGAAGGGTTATACAATCTCATGCAGCTGCAGTGGAAATGCTAATATATGCCTTTAGAAGGATTGTTGTAGCATCTGCCAATATGAGGTGAGAAAGCAGGTTCTGTGCTTACCTGTCTTTGACAGACTGCAACTATTGCTTCCTAAGCCAGAAAACACCAAATATGCTACTATCAGTTGTCAGTGAACAGGATTTATAATAGTGAGATAGTCCCAGAAGCTATATAGTGTCACATATTCACAAAGAATAACTCCTGGGCCTATGATACCCTGTTTCTGCACTTCAGTTATACAGTATAAGCTGAAGCATCCACTAGCAGAATTCTGCTGTAATACTTCATCAGTCATTTCCAGAATGCTGGATGCTTTTCCAGCCAGTGTACTTGCCTTTATGTAGAGTTGTTAAAGCTTCTTAACTCATCTCAAGTGTCTTCTTCCATGAAACTGTCAGAATTCATGAACTTGCACAGTAAAATCTTTTTTATTGTTTATGTAAATTCAGTTTCTTGGATTGTCATAGCTGAGGTTTGGAGAAAAATGAGGATTGTCTAATCTCAGTTTTCATGATAGTGTGTAGAGTCTGCAGGATATCACTGATTAATTACTAAATCTAAGCTGCATTTTGAAGGGGAAATATTAGATGGAAAGGATATCTTATAACTGGAATGTGTCTTACTTCATTTAAATGTAATATAGGGAAAGAAGATTCAGCAAATTAGCCTAATGCAGGAAAAGTCATTGGTTGTCAAAAATGAGCTGTGAAGCAATACAGAACTCTGCTGCCTGATTCCAAACATCATTGACACAGGCTGGATCAGTTCACATCAGTGGGCTTAGGCTAATTCCAAAAGTGCTTTGGCAGTAAAAACACTTTACAGTAAAAGGCAGTCTGCACATTTCAGTAAACTAAGAGCTCTGTAAGGAACAGCAGTTCTATCTCAGGTTCCCTGCAGTAGGTCTAGGAAAAAAAACCTAGAGATACACAGAGTCACCCATGAGACACATGTTCTGGCAGGAGAGGTTTTCCATCAATGAAAATCCATATATGTGTTCCTTTGCTAGAGGATGCCTGACTGGGTCCAGAAGAAAGACAGCAAAGAAGATGGTGCCTCTGGCACAAAGTACTTAATGAGTTATGAGCTGCCTGGTATCCAGCTGTTAGTGGGAGTTGGGAGGATAGATGTATGCAGCACCAAATCAGTGGGAATCTGTACTGGAAGAGAAAAAATTAGTTATGGAGCCATGGGATTCCCTCAAGGGGATACTTAGTAAAAGGTAGAGACTACAGGTGAAGTACTTCTGCTGTGTGTTGAGCAGGTTCAGCAAGAAGTTTTATAAGCAGTTACCTTCAGCATATAAAACAACTGTTTTTACTGTTGAAACACAGTTAATCAGACAACAGTAATTTCTATACATACAGTACAGCTACTTTCCATATTTATTTTGTGATTATATTTATATAAGGCAGCTCAGTTTCCTGTCAGTCATCATGGGCTTTATCTTGAGCAAGGTAATTGCTGAAGGGTCATAGTTAGGACTATGTGCTCAACATAAAAACCATGTGCCACTATTGTTAAAAGATCTTTCTTCCACATCCATTTTAATTAATGCATCCACTTTAATTAACAATTTAAAATAGTATCTATAGTTTCAGAGCATTAAAAACTTGTTTTGAGAATCTTCTTCATTTTATTGAGAACTGGCTAAACAGCAGATCCCAAAGGGTTGTAAAGAGTGGCATGGGGTATAGTTGGAGGCCTGTCACTAGTGGGGTCCCCCAATACTGGTTTCAGTATTTTTTAGTTTACCAAAACTTACTTGTTTCCCACTTAGAAGAGGCAGATATATCCTCATCAAGTTCACTGACCACACAAGTCTGTGAGGAGTGGCTGGTACCCCAGAGGGCTGTGCAGCCCTTCAGAAGGACCTCGATGGGCTGGAGAGATGAGCAGAGAAATGTGAAATTCAGCAAAGGCCAATGCAGGGTCCTGCACCTGGGGAGGAAAAACCCCCTGGACCTGTAGGGGCTGGGGGCTGATCTGCTGGGAAGCAGCTCCCTGGAGAAGGACCTGGGGCTCCTGGTGGGCAGCAAGTGCTCATGAGGCAGCAGTGTGTCCTTGTGGCCAAGAAGGCCAAAGGTGTCCCGGGGTGCATTGGGAAGAGCTTTGCCAGCACAGCACAGGAGGTGATCCTGTCCTTCTACTCAGCCCTGGTGAGGCACATCTGGAGTGCTGTGTCCAGTTCTGGGCTCCTCAGGACAGGAGAGACTTGGAGCACCCAAACAGGTCTAATGGAGAGCTACAGAGATGATTAAGGGACTGGAACTTCTCTGTTATGAGGAAAGACTGAGGGAGCTGGGCCTGTTCAGCCTCCAGAAGAGAAACTGAGAGGGGACATGATCAATGTCTGTCACTATCTGAAGGGAGGTGTCAAGAGGATGGACCAGGCTCTTCTTGGTGGTGCCCAGCAGCAGGACAAGAGGCAATGGGCAGAAACTGATGCACAGGAAGTTTCTCCTGAACATGAGGAAGAACGTCTTTACTGTGCAGGTGGCAGCACTGGAACAGATTGCCCAGAGAGGCTGTGGAATCCTGTGTAGCATGCTCTAGGATGACCCTGCTTGAGTGGGAACTTGGACCAGATCACAGAATCACAGAATCAGATGAGTTGGAAGGGACCCACAAAGATCTTGGAGTCCAACTCCTGTCCCTGCACAGCACCATCCCGAGAATGCCCAAATGCCCAAATGCTCCTTGAGCTCTGTCAGGCTTGGTGCTGTGACCACTTCCCTGGGGACCCTGTTCCAGTGCCCAAACACCCTCTAAGTGAAGAACCTTTTCCTGATATCCAACCTAAACCTCTCCTGGCACAGCTTCAAGCCATTCACGCAGCTTCTGTCAGTGCTCACCACACAGAAGAGATCAGGGTCTGCCCCTCCTCTTCCCCTCATGAGGAAGTCATAGACTTCAACGAGGTCTCCCCTCAGTCTACTGTTTTCCAGGCTAAACAGATGACCCACTGCAGTTCCTTCCAACCTGACCCAGTCCATGATTCTGTGATTCCTAACATATCTTAGGTAATTTTGTCCCTTTATATTTGTGTGTGATACTTTAAATACATGACCAAAACCATAATTAGACAGTGTTCAGATTCTATTCTTTATGATATATTTTTTTAAAAATCTATTCCTTTAGCAATATTTTAGCTTTAACTCATGATTTTAAGTTACTTTGGTAATAGGTATAATTGGAAAACTTTTCACCTCTGTATGTTTTGTTTTTTTTCTTTCAGGCTATTGCAGACCAAAAAATATTCCTGTTATGTGCAGGTGTAAAGTTCATGACTAGTATCTCCAGGTCTTCAGCAACAAGTAAACATGTAATCCCACTCTCCCTTCTCATATCAGGCCAAACACTGCTGTTTATTGAACCTTTCAGAAAAACTTCTCAGGCTGGTCTTTCTTGATTAAGTGTTCTCTTTTACTCTTTCTGTATGCACACACACAGATTGAGTGGTTCTTTTGGAACTGTGCTAAATTTTGAAGCCAGATTTTTACAGATCAAATCACATTGTAGAGACTTAAATCCATTCTGCATACATTTCTGTCAATTCTATACATAGCCTACGCCTAGGTACATAAGAAAGACAAAAAAGTTGTTCATGTTTGCAACTTATTTTTAAAAGAATTGTCTGATCTAAGAAGAGCTAAGCGTCATTTGTTCATGTTGATTTATTGAGAGTACTTAGATGCAGAGAACTTTTGAAATTTATGCCTTTCTTCTGTATTACCTAAAAACATAGACACAGCATCCTACCTATATGCATCCATTTCTGAAAAACTTGGCCAGAACATTTTGAAATCAAATTAGTTTTTATTGGGAATCTAAATTTATCCAACACTTCAGTCTAAAAGTTCATGGGAAACCATTTGACTTTTTAATTGGTTCTTGCTCTTAATTTAATTAGAAATACTACAAAGAAAACCTCTTGGGCTTTTCCCATGCCCATAACTAATGTAAGAAAAATAAATATAAAGAAATGGTAAGCTTCATTCTTTGGAAAAGATTTTTAGTTAATTTCATCTGATATTAAGTGCAAATAGTTCCTTAAATGTCAGGAGTGTATAAACTAATGCATGCTAATCCTTGTGCTAGATTGATATCCACATATTCTATATCTGCTTTCCCTTCTGTAATTTTTTACCTACATCTAGTTTTTGACAGTAAAAAGAAAAATTCTAATAATTGCAGACTGCAGAGGAATTCTACTATCTACATTGCTAAGAGGAGCCTTTGCATCTGCCTTTATAAAGCTTATCAGTAGCATCACTTTGGAGTTCTTTTCAATAATTCTTGAGCCTTTTACTGGGAAAGGTTCACATTCCATTTGGCATTCCAAAAGAGGCAAATACTCCTAACATGCTTATATGCCTATTTCTAGCCTTTGGCTTGAGAATTTTTTTTTTACAGGAGTGTCCCTTACAAGCAGAGAAAGCAGCCTGGGCAGAGCCTGGAGGAGCTGAATGCTTCATGGAAGATCTGCCTCGCTGGAGACTGAGGAGCTGCTGTGCTTGTCCAGCCTGAGGACATTGTCTGTAGTGGTAATAGGAGCCTGAAGGGCTCTGTTCTACCTATATGAAGTGTTTCCACAGTCTACTTGAATACAATTTATTCCATTAACAAAAGCAATAATAATAGTTAAAGTAATTTTATGGTTTAAGATGTTTTGAAGCAAAGAGTTTCTCCCCCTTCCTTCTTTTCCACCTGTGTATCCTTTTCCAGTCTTGTGCTACTCCTGTGCTATGTGTGGCCAATTAGTATCTGACCTGCTGAATGCCTGAGGACTATGTCAATTAAACCCAGCCTTACTGTGGCCTCCCTCTAAGCATCTGAGTAATGCTAACCACTGTACCACACTGTTAGTCTGGGAGGGGGAAAAAAAAGACTAGTTACCTGGCTTTAGCAGCCTAAATTCTCACATTGTTCCTGTAAACGAAAACTGTTGCTCTGTCAAACCAGATATATGATCTCACAACAAACATTATTAGCCTTTAGATTTTCTGAACTTTCTGTTTTCACAATATTGCAGTGCCTTTTCTGCTTTCAGACATTTTATTTTTATTTTCCAAATGCAAATGCAAATCAAATCCTTTTCCCCAAGAGTTTTAAATCTTTTTAGATTCTGATTTCGTGCCAACTAAATGTGAGTTTATGCCTCACAATAAATTTAGATGATAGTCTTGAGAGAAATAAATAAAGCACCTGGATGTAAAAGTATTGTCACACATTGACAGTTCCAGCTGCTTGGGAGACATTTTTCATTACTAAAATATCAAGTGCCATTCTGTAATACTTTATCAACTGCAGAAATTTGGGTCAAAATGAACTATTTTGAAGCAGAGGTGATGTTGTTAAAGTACTGGGTCTAATTTGTCTAAAACATTCTGTGGTGCTCATTTCTTGTAGAAACTAGATCTGTCCATTACCTTCTAAAACTTGTCTCAGGCTATTACTTGCTCTCAGCCTTGTATTCCCTTCAGTGGGTCTTGTATTTTAATTTTCCCAATTTCCTTCTGTCATATCTGATGTCAAAATTAAGGCCACAGCTAAGCCAGAAATTCAAAACATCAGTCTCTTACTGTAATTGGTTTCGTGTCAGCCATCAGATTCTTACAAATGTGAACCAGGACAAGCTGGTTTAAGATTGTATTTGGTATGTTTTGGATCACTCCTTCTGCATATCTGATTTCATGCTTTTCAGACTAACCCCCTATTTCTTTCTGAGAATGCTGAAAATGCTTGGGCCTGTTCCAGCTGATTTTACATTAGTGGGATTCTTTTGATAGCTGGAGGTATACTAAATGTTAGATGGTGCTACATTTACTTAAAATCTACATTGCTCTCCTGACTTTACTAGGAGCCATACTGCTGATCAAATGGCAGTGTAAAACAGAGATTATTGATGTATTTTTGAGCCCCTGAAAACAATCCAATCAGTATTTTTTCTGTGGCCACCACACTCTCAAACAATACATTCTCTTAATGTAGGTTTCCAGTAGCTCACATTCTTACCAGAAAGGATCCTTGCTTTGCATCAGTCCACGTTAAGAATTTTTTTGCTATGTGCCATCTATGTGTTTTTCTGGTCAATCACTTCTGTCCCTTAAAAGCCATCTCACATATTTAAAGCCTGTTACAACCTAAGCTCTGAAGCAGCCCTGAGCTTGGCTGTGTCCTGTGCAGAGTGGCAGCATCTTTTCCTAGAGATCCCTTAGAATCTGGTCATGACTTTGGCAGCCAAAGGAAACAGAGTTTCAAGATTCCTAGTCACAATTACACTTTTAATTCCATAAAAAAAGGAATGTACTACATAAAAAGTAAAATTCTACTGCTACCTCCTCGTTTTGCCTTGTTAAGGTTTGGAACATTACCTTAGCTTAAATTGGAGTATGTCATGACATGAAGAATTTCCTCTTGTAGCAGGGCTTTACCTTCTTATGGACACAGAGACACCCTTCCATAGTGTAGCATTCCCTGCACAGATGATAAATGCTAAAACCCAAAAGTGGAATCACAGAATCATAGAATCATAGACTCATAGAATGGCTTGCACTGGAAGGGACCTTAAAGATCGTCTAGTTCCAAACCCCTGCCATAAGCAGGGATAATGTCCACTAGACCAGGTTGCTCAAAGCTTCATCCAATCTGCCTTTCAACACTTTCAGGGATGGGGCAGCCAAACTCCTCTGGGCAACCCTTTACAGTGCCTCACCACCCTCACAGTGAAGAATTTGTTGCTAATACCTAATTTAAACCTACTCTCCTTCAGCTTAATGCCATTCCCCTTTTTTATCTCACTGCATGCCCTTGTAAACAAGCTCCTCTCCAGTTCTTTTGCAGGCCCCCTTTAGGTACTGGAAGGTGCTCCAAGATCTCCCTGGGGCCTTCTCCAGGCTGAACAATGCCAACTCTCTCAAAGACTAGGAGAGAGAATCCCTAGGAGAGATTCTCCAGCCCTGATCATTTTATTGACCTTCCTTTGGACTTTATCCAGGCAGATCCATGTCTTCCATTTGTTAGAGCCCCAGAGCTGGGCACACACTTCCAGGTGGAGTCTCAAGAGCGGAGTAAAGGGATAGAACCACCTCTCAAAAATTGCTAGCCATGCTGCTTTATGCAATTCAAGATGCCTTTGTCTCCCTGGGCTGCAAGTGACATTGTTTGGTCACAATGAGCTGTTTATCCCCCAAATCCTCTTCCCAACAGCTGCTCTCAATCCATTCTTTGCCCAGCCTGTCCTTGTGCTTGGGATCTCCCTGATCCAGGTGCAGAATCTTGCACTTGTCCTTGGAGGGAAAGCATATTCAGCAGCAACCAACACATCATTCAAAGAGCACTTTTATTTTTGAACATACACCTAGATTTGTGCCATTGACTTCCAGGTACCTGTTCATAAATGCTTAGGAGTCTTCCCAGGCTGGATGTCTGTTTTTCCAAAGCAGTCACTTAAAAGAGGTAGGTTGCATGAAATACCTTCTAGAGTGCTTTTCTGGAGTCTGCAGCACAGAAGATTAACTTGTATAGTGCGACTGCCATCCTAATGTCATTTTGTAGTGAATCCCTCAGGATAAACTCTGTTTATAAATCCTTTATACTTGCATTTTAAAAATAAGTACGATTTTTTTCTCCATGACCTGTTAAATTAAGGAAGAAGACACAATTTCATATCCTATTAACCAATGTTTGCAAACTGGAATGTGAACTGAAGCTATGGATCACTGCCACTGGGAATGAAGAATGAAAAATCCAAGAAAAGGAAAGATATAATTAACAGCAATATAAGTTCATATCTACTTTGATAATGGGTATTAATATGGGATATTAATCTTATTTGATAATTTTGGCATACTTTAGCTATCTGCTTATTTCATCATTGCCTTTTTAGGTACTAAGACAAATGCTGGTTAAAATACATCTCTATCTAACTTTGTATTCAGAGAATGGGGTTAGATTAATTTAACACCCTTCAAGTTATTCTTCTTTGATCGGTTTTGAAATATTTCTGGCAAAACAAAGAGCTGGAAAGAGAACTTCCTGAACTGAAGAAAATACACATCTTGTGAAAAATTGTTATTTATTAAAACTTGTTAAATTGTATTTTGCTAAATGGGTTATCTTAATTTAAACATATTACTTGCTGATGATATCTGACAACAGTGTACATTCCAAGCCTAAGAAACTCAGGTAATCTGGAATATATTTCTTTTTACATGCTATAATATAAAAAAAAATATATTTATATACTTCTCCTGAGGATGATGTTAGAATAAAAAGACTAATTCATTTATATTTTTAAAATGCCAGTTTTCTTAAACATGAAGAGTTTGCTCTTAACAACTGAGCTCCAAAATCCAAATGAACAAATTGTTTAGCATGTAACTCAGCAGTTCCACGTTAATAGATCCTGGCTGACAGTATGAAACTGGGACATTATTGATTACAGTTCCAATGAGATGTATTAGCTTTAATAAAGCCTACAAGCAACATGTGCAGGCAAGCCAGATTCAAAACTGAAACATTATCTAAACAGAGTTGATTTCAAATGTTCCAAATGTAAATAACCCACCGGGTGGTCCTTGAGACTGTCAGCAGTCATTATTTTCTGTAGCGTAAACAGGGCTGTCAGCTGGGATTTCTGTCACAGAGATAAAAAAGTCATTCTTCCCTTGCAAATCCCAGGCTGTTTTTAAAGCAAGTCATGCACCTCCAAGATAGATAGAGAGTTCCTTTCTGGATTTTAGTGAAAGTATCTTACAAGCTGCTGTGAAAACCGGAATAGGTGTCTGAACTGTGTAGTCTATGAGGTAAGGAAAGGTTAATGGAGTCAGCAGAGTAATAAGCCTTGAATTTCTCAAATGTCTTAATAAATGCAAAATTTCCATAGATTCTGCAGGTTTGTTTTTCACTTTTCTGCAGGTAGCAAAAGCTAAACCAGATGTTAATAGATGACAAACATGTAGCCTTGGATGGAAAAATCGATGTATGTTAGTACATTGTACTGCTTCAATTAAACATAGAAACATGATCAGTTTGAGTGATCTAAAGTATTAGTTGATCACAAGGATTTATATAATGGCTTTAAGATTTAAGTCAACTAATCTGATGCAGTTATTTCAGAAGAGTTACTGCACTGTCTGCCTCTACTTAGTTCAATGGCAGCTGAGCAATTAAATCATCTTAACAAATCTGGTCTGACATGTCTTAGCACAAAATTAATCGTGTAGTACTATCTTCTGTATCAACAGTCACACCTTTATCTGATAGCCACTGAAATCCATGAGAGCACTGCCTTTGGCTTCAATGGAAAGATGAGTTTTGGACAGTGCAACACATCATAATTGATTGAAGATTTTTCCAGCTGTTTTCCTGGAAGACATTAAAATTTCCAGGTCCTTCTCAAGACCATTTTCACACTTCCTCCTGGAAACAGTTCATCAGGGGTCCATGTCTGCCTTCTGTAATGGTGCTCTGCACTGCTCGGAAAACTAGAGAACTTCACTCTCTACTGAACCACAAGGATCTCTTCTTATTATGAAAGTATTTTCTTTGTGCCTGGGAAACTGAACATAGATTCTGCCTTCCATGATAAAACCATTCTTTGCAAACCCTTATTTATACTTACATGGTGCAGTAAGTAGAATCAACAGAAAGCATGAGCAATGTGGTTAATCCCTCCTGACACCTTGGCTTCTCAATATGTATATTACATCCCTCAGTAATTTTTGGAAGAAGGAAAGAAAAGGGAATTCTTCCTCTGGAGTGTTACTTGAAACCTAAAAATCTAAGGAAATAATGCATGATAAATGAAATCTTTTGCAAGCAACCAGGGTTCCATGGTGAATCTGAACTCTCATCATTTTCTAGCAAGGAATATAATCACATTTTAATCTGAATTAATGAACTGAATCCCATGGTTGCACTTTGTTGCAAGTATAGATGACTTGGCAAGATAAACTCAGGTGTATTTTACACAGAAAAAAATATCCCTTCGCCTCAGAACCTATGACCAGTCACGCAAAATTTCTTCAAGTCCCTTGTCAGAGATACATGCAGAGAAGGGTTAAACTATCAATAAGTATTTATTCCTCTCACCTACTTAAATCTTTATTCTTTGCTTGTATGTCCTGCAAAGTCTGTATGTAGTGTTTTCTATGTGCTTGTCGGATTGCCCTGGCTACAGTTTTTCTTTTTCCTTTCTCCTTCCTTTCAGAGCACTCCCCATGTTCTCTCAAAGGCCACCAAGCATTCACCTCAGCCTTCCCCAGGGGATTTTGTATGGTCCTCTTGAGCCTTGTGTTCTTATCTTGGGGACACACCTGTATAACTTGGCTGGCATCCTGAAAAACAGCACCTTCCCTGTAAAACCTTACTTGTACTTAGCTGTCTAAAGTTGTCTGTAGCTGTCTTTATCTTTTTTCTCACTACAGAACCTTTCAATTTGCATAATTGTGTAAAATACTGTGAGCATCCCACTAGTTTCTACTGCTAAGAGGAATCTGATGACCAACTCCCTCTGAGATCAATGCATTATATAAATAAACATAAAATATTATGGGAATATTACATGTTTTCTTTTGGGCCAGAATTAACTTTATTTGAAATGATGGTATATTTTAAACAGTTTTTTAGTTCAGCAGGTGAGGCCAGCAGATACTCTTGAGTACCTGATCTAGATGTATCTTCATCCCACACATGCTGCAGGAGGTGCAAAACTTTTTCCATGTGACATTTTACTAAGCATCACTCCAAACAGCTATCACATACCATGTGACATAAACGAAATTATGACAGCAAGAGACTGTCTTTGCATAAGAGAAGTGTATGGAGGCCAGTGTCCCAGTTTCTGGGTGCTGAAAGGGGAATGTGCTCTTCTTGATATGTGGTATCCTCTGCTTCTTTAAATCACAGCTGTGGATTTTGTTTTTGCCAAAAGTAATTTTTTCAACAGAATGGAATTTTCCACAAAACACTCCCTTCTACAAGAATTGCCCATTTTTAAAATCTTTGAGATAGAAACTGTTTGGATTGACAAAAAAAAAATTTCTTCAAGTGTTTCTCAGGTGTTCCAACTCCCTGAGACTTTTCTTCTACTGTTCCCCATAGTTTTTCACCCTGCAGTGTATCTGTAATTTTCATACATATTGCCTTAGCTTTGTGCTTGTGCATTTCATGGCCTTTCACAGAAAACAAACTTAACTACTGAAATAAAAAGGGATTGAAACCCCTGCAGTATAATTGTGCATCATAGATGCCATAAGATGTAAGTGGGTGTTCTATAATTATAGTACTTCCCTTTTTTCTTCACCTGGTATTATTTTTCTTACACTAATTATACATGGGTCTAGTAATTGTCCATAGTGAAGAAAATGCACTGACATGCCAGATTTGAATGTTAAAGAAAAACACATGGAAGCCACCTGGAACTGTGGTTTTAGAGAAGGAAGATCCTTTCAAATCCTGTTCTTCAGTATCTTTTTATAAATACTCATTGCGCTTTTTAGATTAATGCCAAAGGCTTTACTGTATCAGTCAGTAATAAAATGGAGGGACTGGGTAATCTGGGGGTAGATTCTGTGTGGAGGTTCAATGAGTGCCTCTTCACGTGTGTGTATCCATATGTGGTCTTTGGTGAAGAAGTAATGCCAGAGTGAACCTCTGATTGGATTATATTGTGTCTTGCTCTTTCCATCATTATTACATTATTAGCTGATGTTTATTTTCATAACTGTGCTTTTACTACAGCTGTTAAAAAAAAAAAGCCTTCTTTGAAGTTCAAGATTATATTATGCTGGGAATATTACTTAGAAATTGGCTAAAATGCAGCAATGGAGGGAGGGGGCTGAGCATGGGAATTTTAAGGCTGAGTGGAGCAAAAGCCATAGAAGTTCTGAAGCCCTGGTCTCGTGACCTTTAATAACATAGCTTTGCTACTCTTCCACTCCACAAACAGCACTGCTGATTTACTTGCATGAATAAGACTTAAAGGATCAAAAATATAACTTGACACTGTTGGACTTACAGGCATAGTTTGGTTTAGTCTACTGTAAGATCTAATTTTGCTCTAATTCAGAAGAGAAAAATTAGAAGAGCAAACTCCCTACATAGTCACTGGAGAGAGGTAAGTGCTTCCAGGGGGGCCACTTGGGCAGTGTCAGTAAAATGGCTAAAGCAGACAGCACAGATAACATGCTTCTGAAATATAACTGTACCATGTGGTTCTTGGAAAGCGAGACAGAGACTTGGGCGCATGTTAAGATTAGCCAAAGAAAGATAAACTTATGGTGGAGTTCTTGCTACTTTCATTTGGAATGTTAATAGCTCAAATTAAACAGTGTGGAGTACTCCAAATACCAGAGCAATGAAAAAGTTTACAGCAATGATATCAACATTTGGAGGGTCCATATTTTTTCAAGGTCTGTTCACTTCCCATGACTTTTAACATGTTTGTACATTGCCAAATATAACTCAGGGTACAGATATGATGTAGGCCTGATTTAACTTGAGTGCCTGGGTTTAATTCCTTCACCAGTGTTACCCCATGAAACCAAAACAGAACCAAACCAAATAATGTTGCTTTCTATTATAAAAGTATATTTTATCCCCATATATGAAACAAACTTCCAGATTTGTGTACTCAGAAGGAGGCCAAGGAGTAAACCAGCAGAGAAAATCCTTCCTATGAGTAAGAATAAAGTGATTTTGTAAGGTCAATTCAGAAATGTGAGTAACCTCTGCTAAAATTATGCCTTCTCTAGGCAAACAGAAGTAAGTTTCTTCTCAAAGTCTGAAAACCTTGTCTTTTATACTCTCAAATTCAGATGTTTTATGCAACTTTCACATTAGAGATGGTATCAAGCACCATCTTATTAAAAGGAAGATGAAGTTTTGGTCTCTTGTTTTTGCAAACAAAAGTTATCAAGGACTAGGCTGGGAAAATGGCAAAGCAACAGACAGAGAGAAAAGAAGCTGGGCATTTGTGTCCATCCAGGTCCCCAGTCTGCCACTGGCTGGATGCAATTTCTTGGTTGAGCCACTTACTTTTTCCCATGTGCAAGGGAAGGAACACCCTGTGTTCAAAACACTGCAAGGACTAATAAATGGAAGGAACTGAACATGGGCATGTTTGAGGGAGGGAAGCCTGTTTCTAAACCACTCCTGTTAGAATCTCTCTGTCTGTGCCTTGGCAGCCTGCTCAACTTACTGCTTATCAGCAGTGGGTTTGGGCTAGTCCCTTACTGAAGGCACAGCACAGAGACAGGCTGAGCTCCCTGTGGTCTCCATGGTGTCAAAGAAGCCAAAGCAAATTATCTGTAATATTGGTATGTGCCCACTCAATAATTGAAGCTGTATCCTAAAGACTTGCTGTCTTGGATGAACCCCAGCTGTCCTGGGCATCTACCACTCCAAAAGCAAACCTTTGACCCCTTTATATTTTCACAATTACACATATGTTATCAAAAAGCAGTAAGAACGTGGGAAAGGAGGGGGGAAAAAGGTTAAAAATAAGCATCCTTACTGTGGGAACATGGAGGGGGAAGAGTGGTAAATGCAGAAGCTCTCCTCACATCAGAGCATCATTCCTTGCACAGGAATTCTGTGCAAGGTTCTGTTGCCTTCATGCCATTTTTTGTCAGAAAGATGCTCTTGCCCAAGCACCTGCCTGACTTACAGTAAAGCAATCAGACAGCAAACTGGTCTCTCTTGGAGGCATTAGTAATGGCCAGTTTGTGCTCACTAGGTCCAAAGCAAATAGGAGACCAGGCCAGGCAAATGCACTTTCTTGTTTGGCAAGTTTGGGTGCTGCCTGTTTGCTGGTGAGAGCACACAGGTGCTACATATCCTATCTGATTTGAAACATCTGTGGAAAGAAGCATCACATGAATGATAAATACAGAATTGATGGTTCCATTGCAAATAGAAAAAAAAAGAAAAAAAGCAAGAAAAAGAGCTCAGTTTTGCTGCTTTTCTGTTGCTGTCCTTTAGTAAGTACTAAAATGAAAACAAGCCAAAAAGGAACCTACATTAAAATACCTTATATGCTAAAAATGATTTGATCCAATTGCTCTTGAAATCAATAGGAATTAACTTTAGAGAGCTTTATATTGAATGCCTAAGGACATTCTTCTTTTGAGAAATTAGCTGCCTCATTGAACATATTTGAAGAGTTTAGGACACAGTAAAGGGCATTTGAATTACAGATCTTCTGGCTAATGTGTCAGCAGCCACAGCCCCAGAAAAACCCATTGATATCATCAAGACATCATGGGCTCTCTATTAGCTCAAGAGTGTCTGTGTTTACCATCCTCTTGTGTTTGGGGTTTTTTTTTTCCTGAAACTTTGTACATTGCAAATGAAATTAATGTCCTTGGGACAGTATGAGAAGCTGACCAAGGCTTATTCATAAGGGTTTGTGAGACATAAAAGACATTACTGCCAGATAGTTTTCTCATGCACATAGAGCAGGAAGAGTCAAAGCCCAAGTCTTGTCAGACACAGAGAAAGGAGTAAGGGATAGATCACTTCTGGAAGATCTTGTGATTCCAGATAGATAAAGTGTGTTAATAACATCCAGCAAGTTAACATGCTTCAATAAAGAGGAACTGCAGTGGCACTGCTAGACAACCCTGGAATGTGTCAGAAACGAGAGGTTAGACAAGTTAAGGGAAGGCATGAACTTGGGAAGAAGCAGTAGAACAGAGGGTGAAAAAATGTTTATATCGGAAGACTGGTAGCACCAATTAATTAATCAAAATGTTTTGTGGCTCGTATGTCAGCCTCATCTTATTTTGGGAGTCAGCTTTAGCAACTTTGGAGGAAGACAGCAGAAGAGCTGAACTATGAACTATCCATTTGCTCCCATAAACTAAGGATTAATGGAAGAGATGTCGTTGTTCTTTTGAGTTCCAAATGATATTAAATATCCTGTTATCTCTCCTTATGCACTTCCCATAAAGCCAAAAGCCTAAAATTGGCACAGCACAGATATTGGCAAGGTCCCCCACACAAAGGCTGAACAGAAACCTGTGGTGTTCTGTGAAGCCAGAAATATGGTTACAACTTGAAAGCCCTCTCGAGAAAAGTGCTGTCACAGGCAAAGCTGTTTGTATTTCTGATGGCAGAGCTGTCCCTCCTGTGGATTGTTCAGAGCCACCCCCAGTGCTGGGCAGGGTGAGCCTGCAGCAGGAATGGCAGCAGCAGCAGCAGGAAGCATTCAGCAGTGACCAGCGATGGACCATGCAAAACTCAACAAAGCAGTTCTTCTTTTGTCCTCTGCACTCCTATCCCCAATGCATGATTGATTTCCAAAATCTACCAGAAGTGTAAAAAAATCGATTTCTTTTCATTCAGTGTCCTGAAACATTTGTTTTCCCTTTGCTTTTGGGTATAAGCTCAGCAGAATCAAAGAAAAATACACTTTTTTCGCTCAATACAAAATTAAGCACACAGGCAAGAAAGGGACAAAGATGCTCCTTGATACTTTAATTCTTAGATACTTGTGTGCACATCACTACTGTGGTACAGGGGTGCACCGAGCTACCCAGATTTTTTTGCAAAGAAGCACAGAGTATCTTGACATCTCAGGTGATTCTATAACCACAGAAATTCAACATAAGTCATTTATTTATGTGACCTGGTGTTCCTTTCTGCAAGTTTGTGTGATGTTCAAATGCTAACATTAGTATGAGTTCTACAGATTTTAATATGCTTCTACATTTTTATGTTTATCTGATCAGTGAGCATCTGTACTTCATATTATGGAATAAAACTTATTGAGGAAATAATATACAGTAGGGAGAGTATTCATGAAAGAAGTACATTTTGAGTGTAGTTTGGCTGACATTCAAAAATGCAGAACTCTGGTGGCTCAGTCCATTTCAGTGGGATTTTGCTCTCAGATGGGCTAAACTTTGTCAGTGGCAGCAACCAAGCAGTAGCTAACTTGGCTTTTGATAAATGGAGGTTCTGCTTAGCCAGTTGGGCTAATAAACTGTTTTGTAAGAAATTTTTATCCACTTTTACATTGAAAAGAAGCCTTATAATAATTGAAACTGAAAGTCTGAATTAGAAAAGAATCCAACACAGAGAGGAGTAACTAAAGTATTTATTTTGCTGCCATTAAAGTCAAAAGAGCTGAGCTGATAATAGAAGAGCCTAGAGTAAATTTTACTTGATAGGATCAGTGGCAATCTAAAATTCACAGGCTGATATTCTATAGGTAAGAGATCTACAGATATACTCAATTTTTATTGAGAGATACATATAAGGTGTTAAAGTCACATTGGACTTCAATGAAGGTTTACAATTAATGGACAATTAGGTTTCTTTGCTGAATTAAGGGCTAAAGTAAGTAGTTAATCCACTGCCCCCTCCCGCCCCAGTTTTTAGTCTTGTAGTTTTTAATTGCTAATTAATATATTTTAAGAATAATCAAATTTAAAACAATAAAAACTTTAAAATATATTAATTACAAATATAAATAAACACAACATATGAAATATCAGTATTCAAAGCAATAAATTATTTATTATTTCCCCATTTCTCCTCTTAGTTTTTTAAATAGCAATCCCCATAGACTTTTAAAAAAGAAGGACAAAAGCAATTTAGGAGAGTGCACAAGGAGTCAAAGTAAGGAAATTCCTAGAAAATACTGACCTTAAACCAGATTTTCAGAATGATAAGCTGATGAAGTTAAGGGATCAGATGGCCAAGAATACTGAAGATAGAGCAGAAAAAGTCCCCAGCCTTTGTTTTAAGCACTTTTAACATTTCCCCTGCCATTATGTTATTGACCTAAGGAAATATTGGTTTCCTTTGATTCCTAATTTCTGAAATCGGGGGTTTCAGAGATGAACAGTGTCAGTTTGATCATACACAGTTGGAAATCATTGCAAGGAGAGAAGGGAACTAACCAGATTACTTTTCACAGCATTTTCTTTGCAGATCTAGGGACTACTAGGTTCACTGCTGAAAGATTTGGGGTGAAATCATGGCCAATGGGAATTTTGCCATCAGCTTCAAAAGATTCAAATTTCATCCTAGATCTTATTTGCTTAGCAAGAAAGTGCTTATTTTTCTATTCTTTTTTTGTGCACAAACTGTCAGCATTGCATGAAACAAACCATCCTGATTTCCAGAGTGCTTTTCAAAAGCCGAGTGATTGCCAAAATTGCAAATCCAATTTGTTCACAGACTGACCAGTGTGTGATCATTCCAATTATATTTGGCACATGTCAAGTGGAAGAATCAAACCTCCCTCTTTTTGGATCACTTATAAACACTTCAAAAAATAAACTCCCAATATAATTAGCTGCTGAAATGCTTGGCAAGCTGCCCTTAAAAAATCCCTGTCAGAAAACACACCCCCTTGATTCTTCCTGGGCACGTTCTTCAATAAGAGACCCTGGTCTTGTCCCTGGCACTGATTAGTGTAATCCTCCTGACTGCCTGTGGGTACCCCCAAAAACTAGTTTTCCCACAGCTGGGGTCCAGGAGCAGCGTTACATGAGAGCTGGATGATGTGGCAAGCTCTCCCCCCTCAAGCTCCCATTAAGCACAAGCTGCTGCTAAGCCCATGTGCAAGCTGAAAGTGTGCAGCAGAGTGCACTGGCGCCCTTAGCCTTCAAAAACTCTGCTACTGATACATGGGGAGGCTTTTTAGCAAAGCACCAGTGAAAATGCATTATCCTGTCAAGCTGTCGAAAACCCTGTGTAGGAGCTTCCAGGACAAATCTGCCTTAAATCTTAAAAACAGTTTGCATAATCCTGCCAAAAAACAAAGGAAGATTCTGTGAGCCAGTTACTCGTTTTTGTTGCTATCTTGAAGCACAAGAAAGAGCTTTTCCTCTTATTTCTTTATGTTTTTTGGTTTTGTTTTTGGTTTCTTTTCCCTTCCTTTCCAATGATTGTCATGCGAATCACTTCAAAACACTCAGAAACTGAGAAAAATAAAAATTCAGTGTTGAAGAGGGAAAGCAGAACAGCAGGTAAATGTATCATGGCACTCAAGCTCATTCAGCAAAACTACATTTTTGAGAACAGTTTGGCAAGAATGAAAACATGCATTTGGACTTTTCAAAGTCATAAACTTTACTCAGAACACTGGGGACCTCCCAGTGCCTCATCCTTAAAACATGTTACTTCTGAAGACAACTCTATCTCTGCTCCCTGCTGTTTTGAGCAAAGTTTGTGAGTACCCACTTTGTATGGGAAGACTATCAAATAAAATATTAAATCAGGCCCATCTCACAACAATGTCTGTAAAAGAAAAAAAACCACTTCTCAGCTCCATGGATACCCACTTGAAGCAACACCTCATTTTTTCCTGATGGAGTGTTTCCTGCTGATTGCTTTCTCTTTTCCCCATCTTCCCATCTGAGTTCAGTTCTCACGTAGGACACGACCAAAGCCGTGTTTCACTCTAGTCTGGATGGTTTGGCTCTGGCTCACCCCCCTTACCCAGGAATAGCTCAGAACAAAAGTTGCCAGATAAGCCTTGCAGAATCCATATTTGGTAAGTATTGTTGCATTTCTTCCACATCTCTACTTCTGTTTTTCTTCAAAAATGCTCAGAAATCATGAATACTGACAAATGGTTCAGTAGATGCCTGAGTTATGTTTTTCTTTCATTAAATATAGCTCGGAAGTTTATTATTCTCTAGTCAAAAGCTACCACAGTCAATGTGATGGGTGTATTTATAATGGTTCCTACCAGACTTCTAGCTCCATGTGCCAGTTCTCTCAGTGTTCTGGGATCATCTGATCCCTCTGGCTGGACTGTGCTGAGCTATTTAAGACTGTCTGCCATCTTGTAGTCAATAGTGTTCATATCCATAGATCAGTTCTTACTGTTTTCTACCATAACTTCCCTCTGAAAGATGATGAGCCACTTCATTTCGAGAGTAAAATTTATGCTCACATGCACCATATCATGAAGTTGTGTGAGATTGCTGCCAAAGGACAGCACTTTTGGGAGAAAAATAGTTGTACTTGGAAGGATATGCAAGAAGCTTTAACACAAATATTATGAAAACAGTGTTCAAACAGGTTAACTTGATAACATACTGGATCTTCCTTACCCTCTTTTTGGTTAAGGAAAATAATTACAACTAAGAGAACAGATTATAAACTTACTATTATCACCTTCTAGATGATTTTGTTTTGTGTTGTGTTTCTGCTTTTTATGGCATTGCAGCAATCCCCACTTTCATGTATGGTATTGGGACTTTCTGCCTCTTCTTTATAAATGTGTATTTCTGGATGTCTATAAATTGGCCACTCAAGATTGTTCCAGACAGATACTTGGCTTCCAGACCCTAAGTGCAGAGAAGAATGGTTTTCTTTTCTTCCTGTACTGACAAAAGTAGATGTGATAGTGTGTAAGCCACACCAATGGAATGCAGTAAGTAAACAAATATTTAAAGAACATTTTAGCAGACTCTGCCAGTTTATTTACCTAGCTCTAACTCAAACGACCTCTGTTTAAAGCATAGTACAGGCAGTCAACTGCACCCCAAGTACTTGCATCCTGCCCCTCAACAAGAATAAGGAATGTGAATGAAGAGTGTCCTAACATTTGGGAGTATGCAGGAACAATGGGCACAAAGAAGCACCAAAGCATCAGGACTGCATTTGCAATCTTGCATCACATGCCTGAACCTCACATATTTCTGGTGAGGCTTTGCTCAGCTTCTGAGACACAGCTTACTCTGCCCTCAAAACATGAGACTGTGGCCAAGGAGACCCAAACCTCCCCAATACCAGAAGAAAAGCTATGGTAATGCTCCACTGCCATTCCCTTCATGGGTAATTTTTATAACTGGGAGGAAATGCAGGCCACAAAGAAGGAATGTAGCAGACCCAATATTACCAAAATAATACCCCACAGTTCCCTGCCCTTAGAGGGCTAAGGCTCCAACACTACATTCCACGCCATGAAACACTCATTGCTATTCCTCAGCTGCTGGGAGTATCTTTCCTCCAAGCCCCTCCTGGGGTCAGTGCTATGAATATCACCTCCAGCACAGCAAGCTGAGGCAGGCAGCAGCCACGGATGGCATTTGTCTTGGAAAATGTTTCGTTATGTGAACAGCAGCTTTCGCAATCTGATTCGCAGCCTGAATAAAGGTTACAAGTTTTCAGGCTGGTATGCACCACATTCAACAGAAGATTGTAGCCTCACCAGCTCTTTTATTTAATCTGAAGAGAGTCAAGTTACAAGGAACATAACAAGTCTTTAGAATACTACTTACACTTGAATTTCCCCCTCCCAGCTTCTCCCCATTCCATGTTCCTTTCCAGCAGACAGAAGAAGTCCAGTTTTTAGTGAGGTAACGAAGGAAAATAAATATTTATGTATCAGTTGTTCCTCCAGGGCCACATGAAATTGATTGCTCTAATCAGCAAAATGAAGGAAAAATACTGTCTGCTATCAATGAGTGAGTTAATCAGGAGTCTCAAAGGAAAAGTTTGTTGTAGAAAGACGAAACATTCAACTCCCATCCCTTCCTCCCTGTAGCTTCAACACTGAACTGAAGTCCTCCAGCTTTGCTTGGGCTTGTGTCTGAGGCATCCAAGACCCCTCCATGGCCTCACAAGGAAATTAACACATCTAGAGGACAGTTTTAGTGGTCTCACAGCATCTCAAGCCATTATGTTCTTAATTCAGTTGATAGCCTGAAATTAAGGAGAATTAGTTGAGACCACAGTTTAATGTAAGTAAATGTGTGAAAAAGACTGAAAAGTCTCTTTAGTGCAGGCATGGGTAAATAAAAGGCATCAGCTTCTTAAAATTTATGGTGTTTGCACCACAAGGAAGATTTTCTGATGTGATGAACAAACAAATGGGCAGTGTTTGTGTCAGAAGTGCATAGCTCACTCTGAAAAAATGCTACTGAAGTTTGAGTTTTTTGCCGAGAAACAATTTTTTTTTAAAATATAACAAAAGGTTTTAACTTTCTTATATATCTTGGTTTCTATTTCTCTCATACTTTGCATAGATCCTCTAGTGCTGTGCAGTGGCAAAAAGAAAGATTTGGTTATTAAAACAGGTGCCCTGTCTCTATGGGGATGCACAGGTTACACTGAGTCTAAAAAATGGCCATGAAGTCATTGTAGCTAACACTGTTGATCAAAAGGGTTACAAATATGCTTTTCCTCTTAATGGAAAAAAAAACCAAAACAAGATAATGTATGGGGAGTGTCTTAGATTAAGGTCTGTTTTTAATGACTTTAATTACTTTATTCTCTAACAACAAGACAAATGTGTAAGGATAGGTCCAAGCTCCTTCTGAGTCCTCTTTGCAATGCCTGAATGATGTAGTGAGATGCTGATAATCCTGACACCACCTGAAAAGGCTGCCACCCATTTCTTCTTCTGCAAGGTGCATAAGGCTGTGGTGACTGGTGAAGAGCAGGATTGGGTGGCTGGAGGTGGCACCCAGCTGCAGAGCCCTCCAGGGCTGGGGCTGCAGAGGCAATGCAGAGTGTCTGCAGTGGCTGCCAGCCAGTGCAGCTTCCCACACGTGCCTGAGCTCCTTGTGCAGTGAGGGCAGAGGTGAAGGGAGCACATAAAGCTGGAGCCACATCTGTGTGGGGTGAAACATGGAAAGACCTCAGTTTAAGGTGTAAGGGCTGACTATGAGGGGTTTTTGAACACGGGCACTCTTCAGACACTGGTGCCTGTCCTTGGCTTTAGTAGAGATGGTTCACAATGGATTCCACCTGACATGACTATCAGGTGGATCCAAACAGCAAAAAAAATTTTCAGAAAGTCAGCACAAGGCAAGAAGCAGTTTTTACCCCACTGTACCACAGCTGAAACATCTTTCAGAGCTTTAGTGACCACCAGCACAGTGTGGCAGCCTCTGAGAGCAAGTTTCTCAGTTGGGCTTCTGCTGCTGCTAAGAATGTAAGTTATTTATGAGAAGAAGGTCATGTACCCACATTTCAAGCTGTAAAGCAAGCCAGGAAACTCTCACAGTTTTGTGTAACTGTGCCAGAAGCTAAAGAAGTCTAACACATAGGAGAAATCACATTTCATTGTGCCTGAGAGAAAAGGAGCATAAGTTGGTGGTTGTATCTGAAAATATTTACATTTACATTTACTGTCCTTAAGATATAATAACAAATATCTTATTATCATTAGATTTTTCTGGGTTGGTTGATTAAAGATTTTTTGTTTGGTTGTTTTTTTCTTTTTTTGTGGGTGTGTGTGTATTGTTACAGCCCTAGCAGACTGGAGATACGGGAAAGACAAAACCTGTAGGAAAATATGCTGTATTTTATGATGCAAAATGATGCCTGTTAAGTGCTGAAAAATCAGTCAACACCAGTCTGCAGCCATTACAGTAAATGTCCCTTGCCAACAGAGCTAAGGAAAAGTACAGAAAAGTACAGGCAGGTCACTGGTCATCCAGGCATCAAGTATAGTGTATCAGGACACAACTAATCAATCTGCATTCAACAAGGTGAACACATCCTCACTAATATACATAAAGATCAGGTTAGCACTGGGAAACTATTTTTCATAAAGTTTGAGCTTTGAACCCTATTCCCCTTTAGAAACTGAACTTTAAAATTCAGAATTCCACTTGCTTTATAGACAGTAGAAAAACTTAAGCTTTCTCTTCCACAAATGTCTTTCTTTTTATTTCACTAGGACTAATGATCTCTGTCCTCTTCTAAATCCTTTACCACTCTACTCCTTTTTTTCAAAGTGTCTCATTCATTAAAAAAATTAAATTAAACTCAGAGCAGTTGTTCTGTTCTCAGCCTTTCTGAGTCTGTTCTTGACCTTCCTTAACTTCACATTTGCTTCCTCTGCCTCAGACACAAAGAAGATTATTTATCCTATATGCTAACTTTGTTTCACCTGTGCAGACACAGCCAGGATCTTCATATCTTTTTAGAAGGATTGTATTATTTTAATAGAAAAAAAGAAATATTTTCACAGAATTGTGGAATCACAGAACAGCCCAGGCTGAAAAGACCTTGAAAGTTCATCTGGTTGCATCTCTCATGAACAAGGGAGCCTATATCTTAGTTCTTGTAACACCTTAGGATTATAAAATAGTCAAAATAATGAGAATAATTTTGTAAATAGAACTGCCATTGAGTAGGCAAAGTGATATCTGATGTTCAAATCTGTCCTTTGGAGGCTTTCTGTTAGTGATGATCAAAGATCTGGATGCATAGTGCACTAAATGAACCATCAGTCACCATCTCTTTATGAAGGAACATTTGTCTTGTGTTTCTAAACTGCTTGTTTCATGCACCACAAATTTTTGGATCAAGTTGTTATGCTAGGGCTTGTTGTCCTGTACTTAGTGTTGCCTGTGCTTCCATGTGTGCTCAGTCAGAAATCCCCAATTCTACTTTTTCTATTGCTGATCATCAGTATTCTTGAAGAGAACAGAAAATAGAAGTGAATATGTTTAAAACTTTATCAATATATTTATTTTTTTTTGGTGACTTTTCATTTTTCACTATCTTTCTCTGTGATATTCAACTCCTTAAGAAAATTGCACTGATTTTGTTTATCTAGTAATTTCCTAATCAATCTCTCTTCATTCTGTTTTTCACATTGAACTCTAACTATTTTGCCACTACTTTAGAAATTAGGAATTATGTCTACATGCATAATTAATAACTTGGTTTAGTGGCTGACCTCTAAAATTTAGGTTAATGAAACTTTATGGCTGTCCTAATAAAATTACCAATTTTTTTCATTTTTTTTTAAAGAGCACTTTTGATCAAACCAGGCATTAATCCAACTCATGGCAATTTAATTTGTCTCAAACTAGGTTTTATCACAATGGCATTTTTTCAGTGGGAATCAAATTTTAATTCATCAGAATGCATCAGCCTGGTGTTCTAGGTGACTGGAGCAGCAATGTGTGAGTAAGATGTGCCTCCCTGAGGGTGCAGATTTGTGCTGCCATCAGAGATGGTTTTGCTGAGGCCAGTGTCTGGAGCTGGGAGAGCAGCCAGGGGCAGGACTGACAGCCAACTTGATCTTCTTCTGTTGGGACAGCAGAAGTAGAACCCCCTGCCAAAAGGCATTTTCCATCTGATACGAAGGTGAAAGGCCTGCCTAGGACTCAGGTGGGCTGAATAAAGTTATAAGGTTAGGTCACTCACTCCCATGCTCTGAGAATCACCTTAATGGTTAGTAGCACATTACAGAACCCAGGAGGGAACAAAGAATCTGTATGAGAGAGGCTAGAGATCAAGTATTTTTCATGGAAAATGTCAGTGGTGTAATAGCTTCAGGTTCTCTGGGTTGAGCAGAGGTTTGTGACTGTAATAAGGCTTCCCTCTATTTTATCTGCTCCTGGTGTTATGGTGGCAAGCATTTTTCCTCAAAAAATCAAACAGAAAAGACATTCTTGTGACTGTTAACTTGTCATAAACAGGACAAATTATTGGCAGGATTTTCAAAAGCATTCTTTGTGGGTCTATCCATGACTTTGGAGGAAAAAAATGCTTCTGTCTCTGCCCCCCATTGACTTCAGTGAAGCTGCTTAAAAATCCCATACTATTTTCAGGTCACTGTTATTATTCCATGGATCTGAAGGTAAACTTATCTCCCATTGTCTTACTTGACTGAGACCATTCTAACCGTGTTTTGAATCAATAATTTTCCCATCTTTTTCACATACAAAATGATTCTGTTTTCTCTTTAGTTTCCCCATAAATCTTAAGATACTGTCAAAATGCAGTGTGATTTATATTCATTGTGCTTCATGTATGTCTCCCAAAGGTGCCAAAACAATAAACCCTGGATAATAGATAAGTTATTGCTGATAACTCAACCAAGAAATATATGACAACTGTGATAGCATGGTTTCTTCTTAGCAATTATTTGTATTCTCTCAGAGATGGAAACTATTGCAGAGCCTGGGAGCACAAAGCCCTAATCCAGCTGTTAGGAAGGGAAGATGGATTCACTAAACTGCTGGGCCACAGAGATTGCTTATCTCTTTGTCATTACACTGGGGCAAAGGCAATTATTTCTGTTGAGCCTGGGCACAGGTTTCTCTCTGAAGGAACCACAGATTGGGAGCGCTTTGATTTCTCCAAGGAGAAACATAATTTATCCTATTCACAAGCAAATAAGTAGGTTAGCAATTAACACGAGAAAAGCCTATGTGAAACAGATGGCAGAAAGGTGAGGAGCTGGAACCTCAAGTGACCAGCAAACAGCAGGACAAGGGCAGGTGGGCTGGTCTGCAGCCTCATGCCCTTCCCAGCCCCATCCAAGGTCAGCCAGGAAAAGGCTGCTGCACTCAGGGAACTGCAGAGCCACGTCTGCGTGGAGCTGGGCTGAGAGCCACTGTCTGGGAGCAGCAGGAGGACAGCAGGAGGGGTGACAGCACACAGACCTGGGTGCAAGCACTGCTCCAGGCTGGGCAGCACCACCAGCTCTGCCTGGCGTGCACAAACCAGGGGTGTCCTGAGAAGATGTGCGACACGAAATGCAAAACACAGCAGGGTTGTTTTGTTAGCAGCATGTTTGCAACAGCACAAACAGCTTCCTTGTCATTAGCATGTGCAGTAAATGCTTTCCAGCAAAGCAGAGTAACCACAGATCCAAAAACCTCAAGGAATGAAAGGCTCTGGGATCCCTCCCAGCAACATAGTGTTACAGACAATATTCAAAAAAACACATCTGAGTTTAAAAATAAAGCAAATAAACAAGTAAGCATGTCACACTCCACCACTCCTCAGTACATAATCCCTTGCTGAGGAATGAACAGTCAGCAGAGCTGGTTGAGGTTGCCACACCAGAAATGCAGGTCAAAGTTCACCACCATTATTTTGGAAACCAAGGCTCCAGTTTACACATCATCTCATCTGAGCTCCTTTGACAGCCAGAGGAAAGGCTGTCCACAAAATATCCAAGTCATGTTTTGGAGGAGACTCTTCCACAGCTGAGAACCACTGGAATACTCTGACATTCCCCAATAAATTGAGAAGGGGAATAGATAGAACAGGTCTAGTGCTCTCATACAGAGCCTGCTCTTGGGCCTTAGACTACAAGGTCCCTTTGTGCCCCTCTCTCTATTTAACTCACAGACTTCACAGCTGGAACAGCCTTGGGTAGGGGTACCAGGGTTTGGAGGTGCTGGCCCCACAGTTACAGTGACAGTGTAAAGTTCCATGATTCCACTATGGCCCATGCTGCTCTTCAGTCCACCAACATGGATTTGTCTGCCTTTACAGCCCAGCTGGCTTCTTCACAAAGCAATCCTGACTTTGAATGAATCCTGACATGAGAACTAAATCTCCAGAGTATTTTTTTGTACAGAACAGTGTGACTCCTTCGGTATCTGTCTGTTTTTGCAATCATTGCTGTAATCCCAAGCAGGTTTGGTGAAGAAGGGGAAGAACTTTAAGTAGAGTTGTTTTAGTTTGGAACATACTGTGCCCTGCTCCTCTCTCAGCAGCCTGTTTCAGGAAGGCAGTGACACCCCCAGCACCTGTGGTGCCCATGCCCTGGTGCTCCTGCACTCCATGCCAAGCCCAGATGCACCCTGTCCCTCCAAGTCAGCAGCTGCTTGCCCCATGGCTAATGCCTAGAAATACCAACAGCAGGAACTTGAAAAGTAAATTGATTTAAAAGTAGCTTTCCTGACTCTCAAAAGTTGGATTGAAAGAGGAGGAATGCTGCTTATGAAGTAATTGATGTTTATTCACGTACAGTTGTTAAATAGGAAAAACAAAATCAAGAATCTTGTTTCTTAACAAATAATACTGTAACTTAGTTCACAGCTTAGATACTTTAAAATGTGACCAATAACACACTGCACTCCCCCATATTTATTATGTATTGAGTACACAAATCTCCCCTGGGATATGGGGCTTTGTGGAGGGCTGAGCACAAACTTGATATTCAGATGAAGACCTGCAATATTTAAGTAGCTCATAATGTTTCACTGAAAATATAAAGTCATGCCTCAGCATGGCTAAAGCTGATATATTTGTTTCCACAAGTCATAATTATTGCATTTCTCAGTCCCTGTGAAGATGCAAATGTCTGTCTGCAGACTTCAGCAATGACCACTGCAGCTGGAAGTGATGGTTTAGAGCTCAAACTCCCAGCTGCAGTTTGAAGGAGACAGGGAGATGATGTTTCCAGGCAATGCAATTCTCGAATGCAGTCCCTAGATGTCACTGAACACCACGGCTGGTTTAAATATAACCCAAGACATTTTATAGCAGGCAAGTCCTTCTCATGCTAGAGACACGATGCCTTTCTGTTATCTAGAAGATCATAGCTTTCAAAAAATCTTTATACATTCAGTGCTTCAATTTCAATGGTAAAGTTATTCTATACTGAAAATTAGGAAACTTGCAGCATAATAATGAGCTGCTCAGGCAGCAGTGCTGGTTTGCTCCTGAGCTCCACCAGCCCTGCCAGGTGGTTGGTGTCCCCTTTGGAGGTGACTTGGGGTCCATCCAGCAGCTTCTCCACTAATAGGGAAAAGTCCTGTTCCTTTAGTCCTTCTGAAAAGTCCTGTTTCTCTTTCTTGTATGAAATTATTTTTCCACAGAAACTCGCCTATACCTCATGCCCTTCTTTGCTTTCTCAAAGGCACTTGGTCCTGCAGGAGTCCCTAGGGCTGGGCACAGGGTGGGGCAGCAGCCAGGACCACCAGCCATGGGCCAGCCCTGCAGCTGTGCTCAATTTTAAATCTAGTCTGAGTTTTTCTAAGTTTCTTGTGGTGGAGACTGTGGCAGTTGGTCTGTTCTTACCTTCTGAAACCAGCTCTGGTGGGATCAACACAGCTCTTCAGTGGCAAGGCTGCCTGATGAGTGTCACCATTACAATACAGCATTCCCTACAAAGACTGGCTGGGAGAGCTGGGGTTGTCCAGCCTGGAGAAGGGAAGGCTCCAGGAGACCTCAGAGCAGCCTTCCAGTACCTAGAGAGGGTCTCCAAAAAAGCAGAGCCTTGCCCCTCACAGCAAGGACTTCAGCCAAGACACTGCCTTTGCCAAACAGAAGGCCTGTGGGGCAGATTTTCAAAGGTAGATGTGACAGGTCATATTTTTGATCATCTGCTTTTATAGTGCAATACTATAAGCTGTGCTGTATAAAAATTGGCATCATCTACACATTGGTGTCTAGTGTTTCCTTCAACTCCCAAAACAGCCCTAAAATGAGTGATCTTTTTTTTGGCATGGACTGTGTTAGACAAGTGACTTTTTCCTCATAAAAATGAAAAATACTTGTGAACATCTAATACCCTCCCAAATGGAAAAGAGGTTCCATTTAAAATGGAAAGTGAGAAGAAACAGCATTTAAAGTAAGAAAGAAAATAAACAAGAACAAAAAGGTCTCACAGGGTTTGTGCTTACAGAAGAGTCTGTAAACCAGAAACATGCTCCACCAGCAAATCCAGGCAGGTGTTGCTGTTGCTGCTACAGGTTTCCTCTTACTCAAACTGCACTGCCTTCTCTGCCAGAAAAACACCTGACTCTCAAGATTTATTTTCCAGGTTAGAAAATTTGACATCTTTCTGCAGAATACATTAAATCATAGCTGAACTGATACTGCCTCGACTGCATCAGTGGTCTGTTCAGTCTACTGGAGTGGTGCAAGTTTGGTTCCCTTTTAACTTGCCTTCCTTATCCCTCACTAGTAATTCAGCTACCTCTGCTTGTGCTTATTTAGCACTCCTGAGCAAAGCTTTTAGTTCTTCTCTGACAAGTTTGAGTCTGGGTAGACAAAATTAGAGCAATTTAGTATAGTTCTTGTATTATTTATGTTTCAAATGGAAATAAAGCAATACAGTAGATGTCTGGGAAGAATCAGGCATGGGGTGAACCATAGGAAATCAAAGCTACTAACTTCCATAGGTGTGGAATCACTGTAAACATCAGCAGTGCAGGAGTATACACAAAGCATGGCTCTGTTCAACAGCTCTTGTGCCATCCTTACCTTTGGATACTGAAATTATTAAAAGTAGTGAATTTTTGGGTTGTAATAGAGCTAAGAACTCAATCACAAAAGTGACCCAGCTGCTCTAAGAGCTCTATAAACAGAGGACAAAATGCCAGTTTCACCCAATAACCTTGGGAGCCTCCAAGGTCTCAGCTGCATATTCTGCTGCTGGTAACATGGGCAGGTCACCCACTTGTCCCTGGGGCAACACTCAGGAGGTGTCTAATGAGCAACAGGGAAAGTTTGAGGGTATTTCTCAGGAGCCCTGGTATGGTGGGTTCTTCTGGAGTCACAGGAGAAAGCTAGTCTTTAAAATCAAAGAGCAGATAATTAAGACTAATTTTTGGCTGAGTGAGGAAGGCTATGGAAACATCACTGATGCATTAGAGATGACAATGTTGCAGTTACTGAGAGAGAGTGGGAGCCTGAATGAAAAACTTGTCTGGTGGGATGGACAGAAGAGATCTGCCTTAACAGATGCAGACAGAGCCACAGGAATTCAGGGACAAGCTCAGTGTGAATATATGGATCCAAAGCAGTAGAAGAAAACTGGTGTAAGGGCCTGATTGATAGGGAAGATGAACTCCCAACCACTGAGGGAGAAGATGGTGGAATGCACATGCAGGGGAGTGTGTGGGTTGGGCTGTACTGATTTCACATCTATGTATTCCCAGGAGACGTGGAAAGACCTGAGTTTTGAGTTTGGGCAGGCATGAAAGGCTCCAGAGCAGAGGAGGAAAATTCTCAAGTCTCCAAAACACTTATGTGTGTCCAACACACAACACACACATTTGGGTTAATGAGGGAGATTTCTGGAAATTATTTGTATGTACAGTTTAAAAATGAGATTTTGTGAGGAGCCTGAGGTGCACTCACCAGCTGGTGATTGTGGCCAGCTCCTGGAGAGGGGGTTGAAAAGACACTTGCAGTTGTCACTCTGGCATGGGTGCATCCAGCTCTCTGACAACAGCTAGTCACAGTCCCTGGAACACAGGTGGAGGGTTTCTTCTCCTCCCCAGAACTCCCCAGTCTTCTACTTACTAAAAAACCCCTGTGTTTATTTTGAAACACTGAACAAGTTCACACCTTGCTCTTTCATTCTGTCTTGTATTGTTGATCTCCTGCACATAATTCAGGATGAAATTATTCAAGTGTTTTACCCTCAAAAGTCTTCCTGGTCATCCATTAAAAAAAATGTATTTCATTTTTTAAATAGGCAGTGCAATGAAAAAATAGAGAACAATGCAGCAGAGTTGTGGCATAAAAACAAAAAAGATACTGATATACTGATTAAAAGATGTATGCAGTCAGTTATTGTGTAGTTATTTAATGAAAAGGAAGCATAAAAGGAAGAAAAAAATTCACATAATTAAGGATTATTTTAATAAGGTGTTATTAAAACAGAAAACCTTGTCTCACCTAGGCAACTTTATGGTTTTTAGTATCTACAGACAAGAATAATCACATGATCACAGCTATGAAGTCAGTACTGGACACACTTTTCATTATCTTGGACAGCAATGTAAAACTATCTTAGTCTATGCAATGTAAGTGAAAATGATAAGGTAAATGAGTACAAAAGGGGGGAAATGATACCTCTTGACTCTGCAGCAAACAGACTGGTTTTCTGGCTGTTTGCTCACAGAAAGCTCTGTCATTTCTGCCTCTGACTTTTGGAGTTCCTGTGGCATCTCATTTCCCATTAAGCTAACAAAAGCTGTGATGGCAGAGGGTGCTTGCAGTGGTTGCCCATGGAAGCCAAAGTACTGCTCATGTTGCCTTATTTTAGCACCAACATTGTTTCCTACCTTACCTCATAGCAAACACTTCACCTAAGGAGGCTCTGAGTGAGGTGAAATACCACATTCCTTGTGCTGTGGTGTGTGGGAAAACCCAGCAAGGACAAGAGGTACTGTTAGACATGAGTAGTGTTTCAGGGAGAAATTTCAACATCACCTGAATAAAGGAAGAAGCACAACTCTGTGTTGTTACACATTTTGGCATTGCCTCCCTTCTACCCTTCAACAAAAAATTCAATGAGTGTTTTTCAAAAAGCAATTTCCAAATTTTGGTGGCTCTGGGAATAATGCTACCTGTGAACTAAGCATTCAACCCTGGGGACCTGCACCACCTGAAAACTGTTTGTGTAAATCCTGAAGACAAATTTCAGGTTCTCAACTGAGGCAGAAATAACCAGCTCTACAAATAGGGCAATGTGTAGCAGTCCAGAAAAAGCAGAACAGGGTCTTCAGCAGCTCACAGGCTGAGACAGTGGTGTCTTGCTATTGCAGGAGAAGCAAACTCCTGTTTGAACAAGAGATTCACCTCCAAAGAATCCAGTGTACATTAAGGCCCCATCTAGAATTTTGACTGCTGCACTTGGAGATATGCCTTCCATGGAGATGGTTGAGAGAAAAGCAATGAGAATGATGAAAAGTCTGGTAACTTCTGCCCTGTGAAAAATAAAAAATAGAGTACTTGAGATAAGAAGATGCAAAAATTTATTGTAAAGAAGAAATGTCATCATTAGGTCAAAGGAGGTGATTCTGCTTCTCAGCTCTGCTCTTGTGAGACCCCATCTGGAGCACTGCATCCAGCTCTGGGGTCCCCAGCACAGATGTAAAAACAATGTGGACCTGTCAGAGAAAGACCAGAGCAGGTTCTCAAAGATGGTCACAGGGCTGGGGCACCTCTCCTGTGCAGCCAGGCTGAGATACTCGGGGTTGTTTGGCCTGGAGAAGAGAAGGCTCTTGGAAAACCTTGGAGCACCTTCCAGTAGCAAAAGGGTGCTGGGGAGAGGGTACAAGAGAGCTGGAGAGGGACTTTTCACAAGGGTGTGTAATGAATGGCTTCAAAGTGAAAGCAGGAGGGTTAAGACTAGATATTGGAGAGAATTTTTTTACTGTGAGGATGGTGAGACACTTGAATAAGTAGCTATGGATGCCCCATCCCTGGATGTGTGCAAGGCCAGGTGGGATGGGGCTTTGAGCAGCCTGGTCTGGTGGGAGGTGTCCCTGCCCATGGCAGAAGGGTTAGAGCTGGAGGGTCTTTAAAGTCCTTCCAACCCAAACCATTATACAAGTTTATGATTCTATAATGTGCTGGAGAGGCAGCAAGAAAAAATTACATTTACCATTAGGAATTTCTTTCTTTAATCCTCACAGCAGTGAATTGTGTGGAGGTTTGTGAAGCCTGCATGATTAGATGCTTGATAGAAATATCCATGGGGAGAGGTGGATAGACTAGATGACCTTCTCCAGTCCCTTCCAAATTTAGTAATTATGATTCTGCAATTTAATGATGTCAAATAAATGTAAATTTAAAATGTTTTCACATCTCACTGCGAATCTCATAATAACTTGACACCACCTCTGTATTTAAAGAGAGAAATCCTTCAATTCAAAGGAAATTGATCTTAGCTACAGGTTGCTTCTATTTATAGTGGCTGCTTTTCTTTTCATCCATATTACTAAAGCCTTACTAAATCATCACTTTCAAAGACTGTGCAAAAACTAGAGTGTTATATATAGTCCATCATTTAAAAAACATAATCAAAACCCAACCAAGCCCCCACACCTTATCCCTTACAATTGTTACCTTTCCTCTTTTTTCCACCAGGCCCTGCCAATGCTGCAGCTTCACTGCACATGAGGCACTGCACTTAAGGCAAATTTGAAGTGCCTTTTATAGGCAAAGTCAGCCATGCCACGTTGAGACTGCAGAGGATCTGGGATCAAAGACACAACAGTGTAGTGCCTTTGCACCTGATTGCTACACTGACACATTAGATTTGTCTTTCAGTCCCAAATTCACCATGCGAAGGGCAACATCATAATAAAAATTTCATTAAGCAGCTTTATTTTTTCCATATAATGAACTTCAAAGGAAAAGAGAATTTGGGGGGGAAATGTATGATATAAGAAAAAAAAAAAAGACAACTCCAAATTAAAGGATACTATGGAGAACTGAGGCATTCCTTTGCAGAAGTATTAAATGCCCACAGCTGAGAACCACTGCACAGCCTTGAAAATCAGGCCAAGATGAGCCATTTTCCACATATGATTTCCAATATGATTCATTGATCAGCATGAATCTGTAACAAACTTAGCAAAGAGTAACTAGGTGCAGAGTTTGGCCTCAAATATTTCTTTTGCAGTAATTTCTTCTGCTTTTTGTGGAGAGGCTATTTCTCCCTTTGTGATACTAATGTTGACAAGAACCTGTGAGTCCCTAATTTCTAATGAGATTGAAGATGGCACAGATTAATTCAAAAGGAAACCACCCTGGAACACTGCCAAGAATGATTGAATTTTTCTTTTTGGCTTTGGGGAGCTGGTTTTAGTTTCCTATTAGTACATTTATGGGGTAAGGCATGCTAAGAATTGCTCAGTTCCCATCAAAATCTCCAGAGGAAAACAGCTCAAGTCATTATGACCTTACAGGTAGAACATTCACTCCCATTACATGCAATCACATGAATTCATGTAATGGAAGAATGATTGCAGCAAATAATTAGATGACGAAGAATTTAAAACGTGCTCAGAACTGCAACCCTTTTTATTCCATACCATGCTTCAGCTAGAATGGCTCTAGGATATCTATTGTGCCCTGCAGATTTTATTTTGTTTTTTACTTTTTTTTTAGACTTGTCCCAAGCAGAAAATTCCCACTGACATACCCTTGATCAGTAACATGTAAAATAAATGCCAGCTTTTTTGCCTTTCTTTCTTTCTTTTTTTAAGGGGTGTATTTTTTTGCTTTGCAAGCAAATGGAATGGTGTGCTCTTCCCCATAATTACTGGTATCTTTGTTCCATACCATTTCATGCCTGTCAAACAACAAAGGTTCTGCCTTGCAGGCAATAAAAGGAAAGAAGAAAACCAAACTAAGGCAAAAAACAATATTAGAAGAAAATAAAATACAGCAGTATTTTTCCAGATCATCCTCTAGCTAGTGAATATGGGGCCATACAGTAACCTAAATCCTGTCTTTCTGATCAGAACTTGCTTCAAGGAAAAATTATCTTCCATTTAGCTGTTTCATATTTCAACAGTTTCAAATAAAACAGATATATAAATATGGAAACAAAGGGGTTTTTTATATTCACACACTATAATTTTATTGCCTGCATGTATAGGAAGTTCAGAGAGTACCCATCTAAGGATCATAACTATTGAAATTATACCAAAAGTGGCATTTATACTTTAAATCTCTATCTGCTAAAATATACACATGATACAAAATCCCAACTTCAATTTGAAGTGTAACAAAGGTGGAAAACCCTGTGGCCTTGGGGCCTGATTTCAGCCCATGATTTCATTTTGCAAGGCATGTAAGTACATGATTCTTTTTTTCATGTTATTATTTGAAAAACACTTGTGGTTACTGTTCAGGCTAAAACTGCTTTTGGTAAGCCTTGTCAGCAAGAACTAGTTTCTCCACCCTGAATGTATACTATTCAAGACATGTCTGGTTCTAGCATTCAGAAGTCCCAACACCAAAAATTTTAACAGGGAGCTTTCCTGTCACCCAGAAATATCTGTAAAATATCTGGTCAGTAGATGCAAGAGAAGAAACCTAGACCCAAGAGAGGAGTTAGAGACACATCTTGTTGCAGAACTTCTTGAGATATTTTCCATCCTGCACTGGCCAGTGCAAGAGCTTTCCACAGTGAAATCATCATGTCCTGTTTACATTTAAAGCTGGAACTTTGGAGGCAAATTTTCTTTAACACATATCAAAAAGGCAGCATATGCTGCATACAATATACTCTGAGCATAGTAAGTACATTTTATGTCATTTAATGTTCCTGCTGAGTTCTACTCCTCTATTGTAATTATAGTACCCTGAGAATTTTGACCAAGAATGAATTGTGTTCATTCCTCTGATTGTAGATATTGCAGGCTGTAGGTTATGCATTCTAATACTGTGGAGGGGTCTCTGATAATCCGGACATGATCTGCTGATACTGGATTACTTTTGGCCTAACTGTAGTTAGCAAATCTCATATTCAGTCAGTAGCTTTTTCCTCACCATTGTTCTGACATGTGCAATACGTTTTCTGCCATGCAATTCATGTGTCTGGTATGAGGTAAGAAATTCATTTTACATAAGTTAGTTCTGGTCTGATGGAAGTTTCTACTACCCAGTCAGTCAGGTAAGCTTGACTTTTGTCCAAAAGTTTTCTTTTTGGACTTCTGCCAGCCTCAAAGTTTCAAAAGTCAAGCCATCCACCAAAAATAGTTCTATTTAACTAGTGGACTTTTTATTGATCAGAAGGTTGTGGCAGGTTTTTTTTGTTTGTTTGTTTTCTGCTGTTTTTAGAGTGTGTTTTGGTCATATTTTCTGGTTTTTGCTCTGAAGGCATGAGTCTTAAAAAATTCTGGGTTTTAATAAGTGTTGGGTTGGTTTGGGTTTTTTTTTTCCATAATCCTATGACTTACATAGCTGAGGTTTAAGAAGGCTGTCATATATCAAGAAAAGAAAAATAAAATTACTGGAGTTGTTACCTCTTTAACTGTGTGTAGGAATAGGGAGATAGGCTTGTTGTTGATATTGACTTCACAGTCCTTCTAAAACCATACTCCAACTTGTCACAATACCTTACTTCCAAATTAATTACTTAGTATAGTCAATCACCTGTAAAAGCCATATTTATTATGGGGGCAATTTGTAGCCCAACCTTGTACTCCTGGGAGTGAACAGAAAAAAGAGTAATTAATAATTTTTTTCTTTACTCCTATGTTTTTTCACCCACAGAACACAGTGTGGGTTTCTGGGTCTGAGTTAGACATCTACGAACATGTCAGTCTAAATTTTTCATTTTGGACTATTCTGTTCTCCTTGCACAGTTCACATTGACATTAAAATTCTGAACTTTAAATATACTTCACACTTTCTGGTTTTAGTTTTGAAAGCTCTTAAAAATTCTTTTGTGAGTTGTATTGATACTTTTCCACATAGACAGGAATTTACTTGAATGGGAATCACATTTTTTAGGTGACTGCTCCAACTAAAATTAAGGCTGAAAGATAGAAAAATACACTGTCATCTTCATGTGGATTGCATCCAATGCAGATGTTCCTATGTCAATTATATTAAGACAACTCCTGGATCCATCAGAAACTGTCCTGCTCCTTGGTTTTGTATAGTTTTATGGGGAGGGTGCTTCTCTTACGTTCAGAGGAGGGAGGAATGTGCTGGGTCTGGGGTGGTGTGAAGAAAAGAGATCCCTCTTCCCTGGTAGTACTGGGCCACCAAAACCTCAGAGCTGCACAGTCCTGTAATCATGTGAAAGGAATTCAGATGCTGTTATCAGGGTGGCCATCTTCAAGTCATCTGCCAGCCTCAGAAAAAGGGATTCATGCTTTCATGATAATTAAACTCTCTCATTGATAAAAATTTGATGACCTCAAAGATAAAAAAAGGAGTATAACATATACCACCTTTAACCAGAACAAAAAACTCTGTAGAAGAACTAATCTCAAGGTCATTGCTGCTTTACCTAGCAGCACATCTAAACAAACTGTAAAGTTCACCTCTAGATTTACCTATTTCAGACTGAGTTTGACTTCACATGAACATGCCTGAGCTCTGCACCTAAGAGGCAAAGTAGGGTGGCTTCCTCTCTCCAACAGAGACAGTGATGGAGGAGATAATTTCTTTCTGCACAAGGGCTTCCCAAGTGTTTGATCATCTATTATGTCCAGAACAAGTGAATGCTGAAGGTCATCTAGGAGGTAGATGAGCCTAATTCTGCAATATTCTTCTTGAGAAGGCATGACAAGAAATTCAGAAAGAATTCGAAGTTGAGCAGTGACATGGTTAAATTCTGTTTCATTCTTTTCTAATAGTGCCCAATAAGCACTTGTGTCTTTGCAACCAAAGCTAAGGACTGGGCTGATGTCTCAGGAGAATAATCCACAACAGCTCCAAAACTTCATTTTTCTGAGCAGCAGCTCATTTAGAATCCATCACTATGCATGTACAGTTGTGAGTACTTCCCATGTGAATTCCTTTGCATTTAATGACATTGAATTTCATCTGTGATTTTGCTAGTTAACATTGTGAACTCCTTCAGCAGCATTTTGCATTCAATTTTAATTTTGAATCCACTGGATAGTTTCTTATCCACTGCAAAGCTTCACCTTTTTAACAATGCTGTTATTCTAGGCCGATTCTAAACATGTTGAACAGTACAAAATCTGCTGACTTTCAGAGACTTCTCCTGACAGTTCCAAAAGCATTTCTTCTTACCCTTTGTTCAAAACCTGATTTTTCTTCAAGGCCAGTAAGAACCTATTATGTCAGAGAGTCAATTGAGACAAATAACATCACGATATTTTGAAAGTTAAGGATCAGTTCATCTCTTATGCCAAGTAGATTTAAGTTTTCAAACAACACCAAACACCTGAATTCCCCAAACCATGGTTTCCCAGGTGCCTCACACATCTGTCCTTCCCAGGTCCCTGCCTCCCACCTGCCCTGGATGCCCTGCCTGGCAGAGTTTCTCCACCTTATGCTCCCCAGAGATTCTCCTGCTGCAGAACCTTTCCCTCCCACTCAAAGTGGGACAAGTAACTGCTTGAAATAATGTTAAGATCACTTTGTGCTGAAAATGAGAGCCCCACAGCCCTTGGCCACTGGCAGCCTCAGCACCAGTGAGCTGCAGCCCTCACTGCTGGCACCCTCCTGACCTTCAGTGAGCTCTGAATTCTTTTCAGTCCCTCCCCTGGGAGCTAAATACTGCTTTGCAGAACATTTACTCCTTGCTGCTGTTGCAGTTGCAGCAGTTACAGGGCACATGTCTTGAGAGGTGTTGTCACAGCAGTTTCAATGAGAGGCTGGGAAAGCCAATTAAACCAGGAGCAACTTTTCCATTTACAATAAGAACCTTAATTTTAGTGCTTTCAGTTCTTTATTTTTGCTAACATAAAACAAATATACTATTCTGCTTCATAAATATTCTGGTTTAATATTTATAAAGTCTATAATTATTCCTTATAAAAGTGTGATTTTTCTCCTGAGCTTCACTTTCAGATGAAGTGTTATTAACAGTAATTGGCATAATTCATCAATTTGCAATTTTGAAAAAGAAAGGTTTTGTCTTCTCCTCTTTTCTCACTGCAGATCAATACAGAGTTTTACTACTTATGTTTCCCTAAACACTCTTTGACAGTACTTTTGTTTAGATTTTAAGCCCAAAAAGGACCATTATGATGCCCCTACATACCATGGACCATTTTTTCCATGCTAATAATTTTGGTCAGCCCATGGCAACCTGATCTCAGGTAAGTTCAAAATGGCCCACAGAAGATAAGTGAGGGGTTGCATAAAGGATTTCAAATTATGTTACCAACCTAATATTGCAAATACCAAAGAGAGGATATTGACAAAAATCTTACCCAGACTACATGTTGATTTTATACTCTTGTGATTAGCATCAGTGATCAAATTTTTAATTTCTATAATGAACGTTATAAGATTAGGTCTGTTCAAAATTTGAACAAAACTCCCAGAAACACTCTAAAGATTAATCTGAAAAGATCAAGAAATGCTTATGCAAACCCATTTGTTTTAGCAAGGCTTTCAAAGCTTAGACCCTCCCTGTGCAAGTATGTCCATTAATATTGAGCTTTTAGGATGTGCAGATTTCACCTTATTTACAGAGTTTGAAAATAGAAAAGGACTGAAATGTGATTTTAAGGATCTCCTAAGTAGAAAGTTGCATTTAGATGCTCTCAGTTAGCTCAATAGCATTCTGCACTGACTAGGCATGAAGATGTTCTGGCCCATTTCTGCTGGTTCCCATTTTAGGTTTTAAAATTTTTAATATTTATAGATGCCTTTGCATGGTCTTTTATCTTACTGTAGAAGAGTCTCTTTCACAACACTACTTCTCTGATTCCTCAGAGTTTCATTTTGTCCTTTCTCAAATATCTTCATAAAAATACTGTTAAGAAAAAACAATTGCCCTCTGATGGCTAAGTTCACTATAAAGTCTGAACTGAAACCATATTTTTGCAACTACAATTTAAAAAATGGGACTCATCTGTTCATAATGGTACTGCTGATAGGACTTTCACTATTGCAGTGTAGAAAAGGCTGTTATGGGATAATACATATAAAATACTCTTCAGATAAATAAAAGATTAACTTCTCTATGTGGGACTGTAGAATACAGATAAATGAAGTAATAAGAATGAACTGAACCTGAAGCACATTTTTGTTTCTCCAACTTGCCTGATATAGAGAAAATACTACAGATCAAAAGAAAGGGGAATCAATAGGATTAGTTTCAAGAACACTGCAGTGTGTTGCTGATAATCCTCTCAAATAAATTGTTACTTTTTCAACCCTTTTCAACCAGGCTTTGCCTCCCATTTTGTGCCATTAGCCATGCTGATCCAGTGCTGCTTGCCTTACAGGAGTACTCTACATGTCCCTTTTAAATGATGCCCCAATGGATTATCTGAACAATTTCCAGTTGAAGGCAGTGAGTAACCACTGAGTGCTGAGGTAATATAATTTCAATGAATCAGTTCCATCTGAAATGTCAGATAATGGTCAAACTAGATAATGGAAATGGAATCCAGCCATATCCCTTTGTGAAATGGCAGTTTAATGTGAAATAAAAGCCATTCATCCTTTCCACTCCCTAAATCACATGAGTTGAAACAAAGCAGAGATTGTCAATGCTGAAATTGGGGTGAAGGCATAGATTTGGGGGAGCAGGTAGGTGACAGCAAGTTGGGAGCTGTGATATCTTATATCTAAAGGGAATATGGATTGGTTCTCTCACTGTAGAGTATGGGGACTGTTGAGCAGTCTGGAAAGTATTGGTCCCCATATTTATTTAGTAGTTTAATGGTTTTAACTGTGACCAATGAATAAAAGTTTTGATCTCTGCCCTCTCTTTTTTGCTAGGAGTGGAGGGCAAATAAACAAGCAGATGTGGTCAAACCCACATCTCTGACCTCCAGGGGGAATTCCCTAAGTATCTGGTTATTTTGTGAAAAACAGAGTTGAAGATGCTTTCTTTACTTTCCAGTGAGGAGCACAAACTGCACAGGAGAGAGGAGAGAGCTAGCAGAAGTCTCTGTAACCTGGAGCTGTGGCTAGGACACAGCTTGGGAACTTGTGGGTGCTGATGTGAGCCATGTCAGGTGCAGGAAAACATTAATGCTCTCCTCTTTGAGGGAAGCACCCAGGTCATAAACTGCAACCAAAAGTGAGGTTATGACAGAAAAAATTGGGAGCCACCAAATGGTAATAATAAGAAGACACATCACCCCTCCTCTTCATCCAAGCATTTGCCCAGGTACCTAATTCTCTTGGTGTGGGGCCTGCCAAAGAAATTATATAGGAGAATATCTGCACTGGGAGATGGTCCAAAGATAGATGTGGAGCTGCAGAGATGGGACAGTTCAGGGCACTTGCAGAGCTGAAGAAGAGAAATGGGTCCTCTGGAGGATGTGGGGTCATCTTGGGTGTCTTCAGGAATAGGGGCTTTTGGATAGAGGGGAAAGATGGGCGAGGAAGGGAGATTTGTGATTCACCTCTTGCAGTTTAGGTATCTGAAAACTGCCTAAGTGCTAGTTTGGCTCCCAACCCAAACTCTGCTCTGAATAGCAATCAGGTCTGAAAGCTTAACACTGTAGAGCAAGACCTGAGATGATAAGAAATGAGGTCTGTGGAGTCTGGAAGCCAGACCAACATTTCAGGGCAGAAGATGGTGTTAGGGGTGCAGTGATGAAGGCTTTGATGGTGCTCAGATGAGCAGCACAAAGAATAGGAGAGAGGCTGCCCTGTTGAGGCTGTGGCTTTCAACCTGAGAATTCATTTTGGCAGCAAAGATAACAAGGAAGAAATACACTTTTCAAAGTTTTCAACGAGATTGAGAAACATGAACAATATTTTGTAAAGTTTTTGCAAAATTTTTGTGAAGTAAGGTGATGACTAACGTTAAAATGAATATGCATGCAGACACCTTCCTGGGTGGAAGGAAAAGGTTCAGTCTTGCAAGCTGATCTTGCCTTGAAAACAACGGGATGACTCATAATTCCCTGGCTAATGAGACAAAGTGGTCAAGGGAGGGGTGAGGGGGGCTCTGTGATTAGGATAAACTCAGACCTATTAGGATAACCTTCTGCCCTCAACATGTCTCTAAGCACAGAAGCCCTATTTTGACAGCTCATTGCATGATTTCCAGCCTGGCAATGAGTTCACTTGCATCTTACAGCCCATTGAAAGGGCTGGGATCCACACACCCAGCAGTGCATCAGCAGCCTCTGGAGCCCAAGGGGTCCATTCAGTGCCATCAGCAGTGACCTGAAGTGCCTCTGGTACACCATTTTATGGGTCACACAGAAACAAGGGCAAGAAAAATTAATCTGGTCAGTCAGTAACTAGGAGTAGGCATTTGATGATTCCTTTAGGTTCCTTCAAACTCAGTACAGAGGATTCTGTGATTGCTTTAAATAGAGTTGTGCTAAAAAATCATACATGAGTTAGCTTAGAAAAGTAAACCAGGCATTTCAATATGCACCAAAGGAAATTGCTCCCCCTTACAGCTCCTTGGGGAAGATTTCAGTGGGATAGAGGGGGTTTCTGCTGCTGAAGTCACTGGTGGCTGGAAGGTTCCTACAGAGCATGCAAAATCCCACTCAGTCGTTTTTGTTTAAAAAACAGTGTTTCAAAGGTTAATGCTGTGTCAGATCCTCCAGCTTGAGTCAAACAGGTGCATGACTGGAGTCAGTCTTGAAATCAGGATAAAAAATTGGCTGTAGAGTGAGATGAATGGAAGCAGAACTTGCCTCTACATCAGAGCTTAGTGAACTTTACTCTCTAACACTTGGGTATTCTTAGCAAACTAATTGTCATTTGCTCAGAAAGCAGGAAGTTCAGAAAATGAGAAGCACTAATCACAAGAAATTGATTTTATGCATCTAAAAATAAAAGGCACAGTACTTCTTTCAGATACAGCTGCAGAGAAACTGATTCATTGCACTTAATATAACATTGAAATTCTGAATTAATTCTAGAGGGAAAATGTAGCCAAGGAGCTAAGGCAGGATCACCACCTCTGCTTCAGTACTCCAAGGTGATGGTATTCCTGTAGCACTGATGCTCTGCAACAAGCTGTGCTGAGTTTTGTTGATGGATTTTGTGTACATATGTATTCCTCTAACTGAGGAACTCAGCTATTCAAGCTGCTCTCAGTTTATTACACTTTCCCTTTCTGGCAGAGGAGAGGTGTTAAGTCCCTGTCAAATGTCATGACATACAATTGCATACTAATTTTGAGCAAAAGGTTCTTAGAAACCTTTTTAGCTCCACCAGCTGATGAAACAATGAATGATCTTATTGATGTCAACATTGTGTGATTTTCTTCTCCCTCTGAAATCTTCCCTACCATCATTCTCATTTCTCACTCAGAACAGTCAAGAAATACCTTGTACAAAAAAGACATGGAAGTTCTCAAGATACCAGGTTAATAATTCAAAAATTAATGGATTACAGATTTAAGAAAATCTAAGTAAATTCTCACAATATGACACAGCTGTATGATTATTTCCTTTATCCCTTCTCTTGGGGGGATATTTATTTGCCCACCTTTGGGGTATAAAATAGAAAATAGATTTACAGGAAAAATCTAGGTTAGAGTGGATCTCTGGAAGTCACCTGGAGCCATCCTCTGCTCAAGCAAGTCTAACTCCAAAGTTAAATCTGGTTGCTCATGGTCTTGTGCAGTTGAGTTTTGGAAGCTTGTGGGAGTCATTCAACCCCTTTTCCTCTCCCAGCATCTTCAGGAGAATCTCTGAAGCCCTGAAGCCTAACTTGAGAAAAATCATGAAAAACTGAAGATATTAGAAAAGAATGGAGTATTGCCACTGAAGGTCATATAATGAAATTCATCAATTTGGATTCTATCAACAGACAATTAAATCTGAAACTATAACTCAGGACAGCCAGCATGGATTCCCATGGATTCACAGAAGGCAAATCCAGTGAAAGGTTCTTTTTTTTTTTTTTTTTTTTTTTTTTTTTTTTGTACAGGAGGTTGTTGCAGAGAAAACAACTAATTTTTGCAATATAATTTTCTTCTACAGAATAGTATTTTTACACATTTTTTACTTCAGCATAGTACTTTAACAAAATCTTTGTATCACACATCATGCAAACAAAAGACAATTTGTCTGCAGTGGCAGATTTCAGAAAATTAATTGTTGATAAATATGTGTTTAATAGTCAGTTGCTAACAAGTTATCAGTTCTTTCTTTAAAGTTATTCATAGGACTGAGATGACATAAAATTGCTGCTGGTATATTTGCAAGTTTAAAAAAAATTTGGCAAGGTAGTAAATAGTATGAATGAATTTCTGGTGTATAGGAATTGAAACTATTGAGTTGAGTATTTCAAGTTCCACAAAATGCATTTCAATTCAATTAAGTGCAAGGCAATACAAGAATATCTACAGTTTGGAAGACTAGCTCAGAAAGTATTGTTTCAGATGATGTTCAGATTGTCATCTCAGACATGAGGGGTGTTCAAGGCAAGATACAATCTTCCCTCACTCACAATAAAGCCTCTCAACACCTGAGCTTTGTGATCAGCTCAGTGCAGGGACTGCAGATACCTGTGGGGGCTGCCTTTCCTTTTCTTATTTGTTTCTTATTTCATTTCCTGTTCCTCAGAGGCTATGGGAATGGAAATATGCTATGTTATTCTTAGAGCTCTCTCCCTCTCTCTCTCTCTTTATCTCTCTCTCTATATATTTGTATTTATTTATATATTCAATGAGTCATAATAATCTCTCACATTGAATAGTCTGTTCTGGGTTTAAGCTGCATGAAAACAAAGACTGAAAGGTTGTGTCACCTTACTTATGTTACTCCCCTATCCCCTGCAGGAAGATGGGACATTTCATCAATATTACAGTTTTGGATTCAGCACAAGTTTTTGGCCCTCCACAGAGTATTCCCCTCGTGCATCAGTGTGAAGACCACTCTGACTACAGCAGAATTTGACACCCTCTACTAGCAGTGTATCCAGACATCAAAGACAGCCTGTGCTTGCTGGACACCAAAGTGTCTCCCTCTGTCCTTTCTGCCTCCAGCCTTTCCACAAGAGACAGCCAGGATGCTGAAATCATGGTACCCTCACAGCCCCTCCTTCTCCCCATTCCTCCCAAATCACTTCCTGTGCTTTGGAAGACCCTGGTACTAAATCAGGGCCCTCTTGCACTCCCTGCAGAAAGGCAAAGCCCTGGTGCTGTAGCAAAGCAAGTCAGAGTCTGATAGAGAGATTCAACAACAATTCAGCTGAAACCACCCCCATGAGTCTTCCTGGAGAAGCATCCACCCTTTTTGTCCCTCTAGGGCAGAAAGTTTTAATTTTTGTTTTACTTCAAGAGTCAGATTCCAAGTATTTATTAACTCAAAGCCAAGTACAAATCAAAGGTTTTAGTCCAGGAGTCAAAGCAAAACCGAGAGTTTGCCAATACTACAATGATAGAAAAAGCAATCCCAAAGTCTCCAAAATAGCTCTGGGCCCCTCTGAGGGTCTGTTCATTCCAGAGAATTGATACATGCTGGATTTATATTTCCCCTTTGTGTCCTGCCTGAGATAGCCACAAAAAACTAACCAGGGATTTATGCTGGATTAAAACCAAGATCCTTTCTCTGCTTTACTGGACACTGAAATTGAACAGAGGACAATACCTGTAAATCTGTGCATGCTAAGCAAATGCAGAAGTTACATGAGAGGTAGAAATTCAGCAGGATTGAATTTACTAAGAGAGATTAGAAGCCTTAGGGTTTATTTTCTGAATTGACCACAGTGTAATTTTCATGTCCCCAAAGAGAATAAAATTAAAATAAAAATTTCTAATTTTTCCTAGTAAATACTTTTTGATTGAGCATTATCTATTACAAAAGTGAAATAAACTTCTGAAAGAAGCAGAATGGAAACTTTCAGAGTACAGTCTTGGGGAACTAAAGCCATTGCTGACATTTAATTTTGCATCATTTTTAAACCAGTCCAATTAAAGACCAAATCCTGTGCCTTCAAGTGTGGGCTAATTGTGGATGTCTAAATAGAAACACTGGGTTTGCCTACTTTAAGTCTTACTGAGTCCTAACAAAATATCTATCTATCTATCTATCTATCTATCTATCTATCTATCTATCTATCTATCTATCTATCTATCTATCTATCTATCTATCTAAATCCTTGAATGCTTTTGGATGAGCACTGCAAAATGGACATGGCAAAGATTAATGAAATCCACAAAACTTGTGACTTAATGACCTTATTTGAGGAAGTGCTTCAACTTTCATGCATCTAAACCCCTGTAGTTTTTCACACATATATCTGATAACAAATAACTTTAGGGTCTGCTTCAACTTCTGTGTTAAACCCCAAACCATGTAAGAGCAGTGCATGAAGATAAGAGTTACTGCAGGTGAAGTTCTGATATGAGTGAAGTCCTGCTCACTTTAAACACCTTGAGAAAAGCACATCAAATTTCAATACAAAAATTCTTTCTTTTTACTATTTTGATTGCTACAAGTTGTGATTTGTGATACATTTGTGATATGTTATCTGTGATTTGAAGCACCTTCAGCTATTTCCATTGGTTTTTATAAGATGCTTCTTCAGCATCCAAGAAAAGTGTATTATAGTAAATGATATTCTGAGCTGAGTTCTCGTAACCACAGTTTCATGATTTTTCTATTAAATTCTGCTCTCTTTCCCCTTGGCTTCACCCTGCTCACTGTTGCTACAAAAGGAATATTAGATCTGAAAGTGTGTTTAAATGGGATTTGGATAATTCACTGCCAAAAGTTTGGCTGTCCTATGCTGATGATTATTTCATACTTTGACCCCTTCATCCAGAGCCATTATTCATATTTAGGGAAACATTTCAAGCCAAGCAGCTGTTCATGTTTGCTATGTAGGAAAAGGAAGACCTTCACTTTCTTTAACCAGTCTACTGGTTATTCTTTTACTAGGGAGAGTAGTCTGAGAAAACACAGGTATATTCTTTTAACTTCTATTTTATACAAAGCAAGTTTAATGTTCTATCCACAAATCAGTTTTGATTTATTCTAAGCATGAACAGAATTAGATGAATGTCTTCCACCTCAGTACCACAAGTTTAAATAAGCCATAAATCACTTTTTGTTGCAGTTTGGATACACAATAGGTCAAACTTTCTTAATGTTTGTGTCAGTCTGTCATAAAAGCACTAAAAAACATCTTGAACCTTTATACCCACTCCCTCCATCCAAAAATCTATATTTACTCAATAACCTTTTGTTCTTGTATTAGTTGCTCACCCTTATGAGACAAAACATATGCAACATTTATTTTTAGCTTTTCCTTTGACAGTTCATAGTTTAAATCTCAAATGTTTAAATCATGATGTCCATAGAAAACCTTAAACAGTGCAATAGTCAATCTACTGGATTTTTGGAAGTGAGCAATGAAAATATAATTAGAATTTTTATAGTATTTGTCAGAGTAAAGTAATATTGATGCCTTTGTCCATTGAAATACAAATATATTCTTTCCAGAGTTCTGTTGCCTTATAATTTTTTAGGAGATTTACTGAGTTAGGGAGCTGTGAAATAAGAATAAATGCCTGAGGTTACTACTGTTTACTTTGTCAACAAATTGCTTTAACTGCATACAATTTCTCCTTCAAAATAGTCCTGATTAACTGCTAGAGATGGTGAGTTATATTTTTTTACAAAAAATGTTTTCTTTTGAACGCTATCAGTGTAATTAATACAAACATTGCTTTGCTCCAGGGCTCTACCCATCATGTACCCCTAAACCACAAAACCTGTTTTTGACCTCAGCTGCATTTCTGTTAGATGAAGAATTGTGAACTTGGCCCTTAAGGCTGATTTTTAGGATAAGGTAGTGTCAGACAACACAATAATTCTGGCAATGTCTCTCTTTTGATAAAAAAAATCATAATTGTTTTTGGAAAAAACCCAAAAATCTGGATTTATTTCATTAACAGCATATAACAGACCAGCTCCCAACACACTTCACAAATTTGAGGTTGGGAAGTCTCTACCAGCCTAACTTGGGAGACAGAAGGAGGAAACTACATTGTTGATAGGTAATAAACTTCCCCTTATTTCTTCTTCTGGAAGAAAGCTGTGGTTAATTATCTCAAAACTGTGGATGCCCCACACAACTAGCAAACACGTCCTGAGGCCTATCCTATGGAGATGGTGATTTTTTTCTTCTTCTGATTAAAGAAGTTCCACTGCATGAATTTAAAAACAGATTTTTTTTGTGGCAAGTGCTGCACACTTTTTAAAAATCAAAATGCCATTTCTTTTGTTGGTAAGCTGTCATTTTGAAGTCATGGCCCTCTCCTCCCCCCATTCTGGGACTTCTTGTACCATGATGCTTTCAGATCTTGCCTTCTGTCAATGTCAACATCACAATCCAGTCTTGCAGTTTTCCAAGAAAACTGTATTATTGTGAATTATAATTTTATATTTAAAAAGAAGTAGTAGAATATAATTTTTTGCCCTTTGTCAAAATAGAATATTTTGTAAGATATTTTTTCTGTATTAAAACTTATTGAAAGTCTGTTTTAAAACTGTGCTTTGTTCTCTCTGAAGTGATGACAGGCCATCAAGTACACAGAGAAACCTTATCTAGGATAAAGCCTATCTTTAATATGAAGATTTCTCTAATATATATTCCTAGAATTAAAGAACAAATAAAGAAATTACACAGAGAGTACACATATGCAAAAGAGATTAGGCTTTTTTTCAATAAATGCCATCATTTTGTTAGTATCTGTCACTTATTCATATGTAGGATAAAAAAAAGGAAGCAAAATCATTTACTCTATCATGTCATTTCATTACACTGAATTATAAAAAATCCTATGTAAGTTTTGGAATACCACCTAACATTGTATAATACCTTAATTACTTTTCAGAGAACATGATACATTTAAATTCAATTTAAAAAAAAATTTTGATCCCATGCAAGGCCACAAAAGATCTAAAAAATTGATTTCAGGGTAATTCAGATTTATTGAATCTGGCCCTCAGGAATGGATCTGTCATGGCTAAGGCAATAGCAGGGCCATGGTGTTGCTTGTGTAAGATCTCTGGGTGAAACAATCTCTTCTCAGAGGTACAGCTGACATTCATCCTGCTTCTGGTGGCTTTTCAAATGCACCAGATACCTTCCAAATCCAGAAGGGAATAACTTCTGTGGCTGGGCAGCTTCTTGCTGAAGGTCACTGAAATAGGGGAGGGAAAAAGAGAAAGCCTGACTGAGAAACAGAGTCGAGCAAACCTGTGTGCTGTGGGTCCAGCTGTGTCCCAGGAAGGAAAAGCATGCTCCACATGCACTGCAAGAAATTACCCAAGGAGAGCCCAGAGCTGCTTATGTGAGATCCAAGGGCATAAATTAACCTGTGGATGATTTCTCATCAGGAATAAAATCCATAAAACCTGCTGAAATCTGCAGTAGGATCCCTGTCCTTGGAAAGAATCAGTACTTGACTGCATGTGGCCCTGAGTGATATGGTGTAATATCAAAGGGGGATCTGACCTTGAGCACTGCAAGCATTGGACCAGATGATACCTTTGCATGTTAGATCATTGTGTGGTTCTGTAAAAGAGGTAGGATGGCTTTGTTTATTCAGATCTCAGCACCAGGTCACTGGGCACATGTTCAGTGGACCCCTTGCAAGCACCACCCCAGGGACAGCTCTGCTCTGTGCTGGCACAGACCAGACTGAGCTGCTCTGCTGGGCTCAGCCCAGCCAGGAAAAGGAAACCGAGGCAGGGTACTCATAATACTGATTTACAAAGGGAAAATTAATGGCTGAATCTGCTCTGCTGCCAGGCAAGCCCTAGAGTTACTTGGAGGCACAGATATGCAAAATAAAAAGTATAAAGAGAAGGATTCTAGGAAAGATACATAGTTTTCTTTTAATTCCACTCCAGTAAAAAAAAAATATCAATTTTGAACAGCTTGTTGGACTTCAGGCTAAGTGATACATCTAGAAAATCTGCACATTACTGATCCTGTGAGATACAGACAGTCTGAGTTCATCTTTGAATGAGTGCCCAGTTGCATGCATGACTTTGAGGTATAAGAGAAAAAAGATTAGGCAATTTTCTTCAAACCAGTTTCCTCACTGGGAAAATATTCCTTTAGGTCATAAAGTACTTATTTACTCAGTCAATACTATGACAGTGAGATTTACAACTATGTCATTAATAAGACTGATTGACAAAGAACTTCCTCAAAACTCTTTCAACTCCAGACAAACACAATTTATCAACAAAAGCATACAGTAATAGATTTACAGCCAAACACATGAGTTTGGAGCAGGGCTGGGGAGGGAAAGGGGGAAGAGCACATGAAAAACAGCACCTTTTTTCGCCCCTGATGATCAGTGTTTGAGGCTGACTCATTTGTTTTGAATAGTTGCTTTCTTGTTTCATTGGTTGCTGAGGGTTCTTTTGAGCTCTTAGAGGGTGAACTGGAAAGGGACTCCTACTCTGGAGAACTTGCACAATTCTTTACACTCAAATGGGCTTATGATAAACACATTATTTTGTCCTTAGTGAATGAGCTAGGTGATAGTTACTCCTTGGATTTGGTTAAGGATCATCTTAATAATTTTCCCTGTTGTCTGAATTCATCCACTCCACAACTATCTTGCAGGAATTGAGAGGGGGAAAAGGAGACCTTGGTGGAGATTAGTGCAGTTCCTTCAGTGTTTCTTTTATTGAAGCTATTTTGTACTTAATGAGTCTCTTCTGTTTGTGCCTCATAATAGCTGTAGGATTTTTTATTTATTGGTATCAATTACACTTGGTCTTCTTTTTTAATAAAGCAATTTTCCATTGTAAAATGACCTTGTGTCCAAGGAGAAAGTTTTTTGGGTCCCAGTTAATTTGGAGAATTTATTCTCGGGTAAAGAAGGCCTAAGAAATACATTTCTTCTCTTATTTCAAATATGAGATTTTTACATTTTTTAAACTTCATTATTCAGATTTATTTTTTAATTTTATGTCATATTTAGGTGCCTTTTCCACTGTACTTCTGTCACATAATTCTGACACAAATTATAAATAAACATAGAATGCAATTTACATTTTCTGTCTACCTTTAATATTATTCTTTAGCAATTATCTGCAGCTGCTGAATCTACTAGTTTCTTTTACTCTGCAGGTTTATGCTGAATCTTCAAGTATTTCCTTACTAGCCCAATTCCAGCAGATGAACATTTTTAAAGCTATTTCCTCTAAAGGCAGCACCTGGATTTCCCATATAGTCAGTGCAGAGAAGGAGTTACTTAGACCCCCACTGGGAGTTCTTGTGTGCCTTTCTTTTGTGCCTCACATGAAGAAAAAGAAGATTTTGGAGAGGGGTAATATTTTTTATGGGACCAACTGCATCAGTATTCAGAAGCCCAAGCTTCTTTTTTGATCACTTGTACAGGGAGCTTGGCTTTTAACTTTGGAGAATTACCTCATTAAGGAAGTGCAGTTTAAATGCAGTCTGAATTTAACAGCCAAGTCTTGGCTGATGGCTGCAGTAAAAACCTTGAAAAGCTCTTCTGAACATGCACAGGAACTAAAAAGAAAGGCACCAAGGGCTTTTTAAAAAAATCCCAAGGTTGTGTCAGCCTCCTGATTTTGAGGGTCTGTCTCCTGCTGTTTGAACATCTGGATTTGACAATGACACAAAAACTGCTCAGCCAGGTGATTGTGTCTTGCTGTCTGCCTGGGATCTTTTCCTTCAGCTTTGCTTCTAGCAAAGCCTGCCCTGACTGCTGCAGGACCCTCATGAAAGAGGGGATTCTTCACACCCTGCAGAGGCTGTGCCACCACCCAAAGGCATCCTCTGCAGCTCTGCAAGCAGCTGGGCCATGCTGCTGAACATCTTGGATAGGGCAGTCGAGCTGCAGGACCTGCAGCTCGTCCCTGGCTCTGGAATGGCAGAGCAGGAGTTTGGGAGAGAAGCTGTTCCAGGGCTGCAGCCCCACACCCACCCAGCAGTGCTGGGGCCAGGGCTGAGGTCCTCTCCTGAGCCAAGAGAGAGGTGAAGGCAGTCACAGGCACCTGGTTGAGGTGTAAAGCAGGAGGGTGAAGCAGGAGCACAGACAGGGAGGAGAGGGGATACAGGGGAAGAAAGTCATTGCCCTGCAGTGACAGAGCTGCCTTTGCTGGCACAAGGGGGTTTGTGCCCCCTCCCACAGCTGTGTGGTACAGAGTGGCACCTACTCCATACAGTGGCTGTGTAGTGCAGTCACCTTCAGGAACAATTATCCAAACAAAAATTTACCTTGAGGAACAATCACCTGTCCATGTTTGAAGCCCTCCAGCTATCCATTGGGATGCACCAGCCCCGAAGAGCCATGGAATAAGTAGTTAAGCTACAATGGGTGAGGGTGGAAAACAGAAGTGAGAAGGTGAAAAAGAAATGTCCAGAGTGATGTATCTAAAGATGGGGTAGAGATGAAGAGTGGGACACAGACCTTCTACTGGTGGTTAATAGTAATGTTCTCTGAAAAATAAAACAGAAGAATTAAGCTGAGCTGCACTGCCTCTGCCTCCTCCTGTCTTCTTGTCTTTTCTGCTGCACACATATTTAGGCACTGAGAATATTAACTGCACCACAGAGGTGGTACTGAGCTAATAACTGCACCAACACTGATATATGTAAGAAAACCAGATGTAATTCACCAGCATAACTGCAGAGGCTCAGGTGAGCTCCTGTGGTGTTATTTTGCAGAGAGAGGCCCACACCTATTAATTTGAGTTAGAGTTTGCACATGTGAATAGCTGCAGATTTATCAGACTTGGCTGCTGAGTGATGGGCTGGAAAAAAGGCTGGTGTGGCCAGGGCACCTCACTCTCCTGGGCAGAGCTGCATGCTCCCAGCACCCACACTGCAGCCGTGGCAATGCTGTGGGAAATCCACTAGATGTAGATACAGCTTTAGACTGTCACTGATCCAGGAAAACTGGAATCTGTGTTCTAGGGAAAATTACCTTTCAGTGCCATCAGAGGGGGCAGGTGCTTCTAAACAGAAATTGAAAACCTTTTCAAGATTACACTGCTCTTAGTTTTCATAATAATAAGAAGTGTGTTGGCTAAGGATCTTCTAATAATGTCTTATTTATTCAATCTGTGTTTTTGAAAAAGCCTCCCTTGCTCTGTTGCATTATGGCTTAGTGCCACCAAACCCCACATTATCCTCTTAAGGCTGCCCCCATTTGCCCTCCAAAGCCCCTGTCCCTCTTTGCAGCAGGGTCCCTGAGATCTGTCATCCCACCAGGGCAGTGCTGCAGGAAGCATTAGTGGGAATAGCAAAATACTGAGAAATAAATGGCAGGTAAATAATGCTTCTGTCCTAAGGTAATGAGGCTCTGTTTTGGAATGCAGATGAGGAATTCAAAAAGGAACAAAAAGAAGGCTAATGTAAATTTCAAAATGTTTGAATCATCTAAATGGTGCATGAGAAACACTGCCTGGTTAGCCTCTGTCCTGGGCCATAGTGCAGAGCATCAGTGAATGTAAATCCATCACAGCAAGGTCCAGGAGCATGGTGCAGGAAAACTCCCTGTAGAAAAGCACCCTCCTTGCAGTGGGACAGGTAAAAGGAATGAAAGGCTACTACCAGAGGGTTGCTGGAGACAGGTCCACTTTCTGTCAGAAAGGTACTCACTGTTCATATTGTCCATTCATTTTCCAATGTGATACAAAGTTAGGATAGCAAGTTTACCCTGCAGCACTTTCCCAGTGTTGAAGAGTGGCAGAAAAAAAAATGTCTAGAGAGGAATAAAAAAAAAATAAAAACATTAGCCAACTGATAATCTACTTATAGATAAGAGAGCAGCAAAGAGGAAAAGCTGCCTGCAGGCTAATGATGCTTGCAAAGAATTGAGCACTCAGGAAGGCTCAAAATGAAGAAAATTGGTAATTTTCAAAGACAAACATGAGATGCAATGGATAACAACAGATCGACAAAACAAAATTGAATTTTAAAAAAATGAGATAAATAACAATTGAAGGACATTTTGAGTTTCCCTTATCTATGGCAGCACCTGGTGCCAAGGGCAGTCCCATCCTGATCCTCAACACAGGCATCACAGTATCCCCACCAGCAGCTCACAAGGCCAGGAGGCAGCTTTGAGCAGTGGCCCTCCAACTATCCAGTGTTTGGATGGGACTGGTGAATAGTTAACATGCTTCAAGCTGGGATTTTGGTGTATGCCAGATAGGATTTTCCCAAATCCTTTTTGAGAAAGGGCTGGGAGAGGCCACGTGGAGGCCCAGCTCCCAGCAGACAGGATGGCTGTGATGGCATCAGGCTGGCTCCCTCTGCTCTCTCCTCCAAACAAAGCTGGGATTTGCACCCAGCAATGCCTCCACAAGCCAGCACTACACTGCAGGTGTTGCAAACTCACCACCACCCTCCTACCACAGGGAAAAAAATGCAGCTGACAAAACCATCACATTTTTTTCAGACACTTTGGGCTGAAAAACCCCAACTCTCCAGAGTACAAAAGTAATGGCACAAGGACCCAAGATGAGATGCTGAGGAGATGCAGGTCAAACACTGTGTAAAGGGCTTGAGCTGCTTCCCAACCTCCAGGCCAACCACCACTTTCCAAACCTGCTCTAATTCGCTGGGCAGAACCTGAAATTCCAATAAGCAATTATATGGTTGCTCTGTAAATTCCCTGCTGGAAATAAAGCAATGCACACAGATAAACAGTGCTCTATGTCACAGACTGCACAGCAAGGAGAAAAAGCCAGGGTTTGGGTATGATAGGAAAGGTCCCTCTGCCCTGGGCTGGGGTGGAGCTGCCTCACCAGCACTGGGCAATGCACAAGCAGCTGCCTGGCAGCAACTCAAGCCAAAGTATGGAAACCAGCCTTCATACCCAGGGCCAGGTTCTACATTGCACAGGCTGGGGGCTCTCTGAGACACATGAGCCACAAAAGACAGCTGGCTTTTCCTCAATCAATTACTTTGGCAAGAGGTACTTTTTCCCCAAAACAAAATTTCCTGCAACAAAATAATAATAATAATATTTTCTTATTTTGTGAAAGTGTTGTGATGCCCAATTGTTTTTCATCCAATATTTTGACATAGTGTTACCACAATAGCTACTAAAATGTTTACCTGATAAAATCTCAGTCTCTGATAAATCAGTGGAAAAGACATTGAGACACTATGACAATATATTCACAAGAAAGCACAAAGAATAATACACACAATAAATGATAATTTAAGAGAAATCAGAGAATTTAATTTGTTTTTAAATGTTTGGAATATTAACACTGCTCCTAACAATGTTTTTCAGCCAGCTTTTCTCAGATGTGCTTTCAGGGTTATTCACATGCTCAGCGTTTGCTGCTGCCTTCGAAGATTGTAATCTCATTCAAGCAGAGACTCATCTCCTCCCATGTTTGCAAAGCACTTGCACAACTCTGAGTGTCATCGGAGTTAGAAGCAACAGACCCATCAACACAAAGATCAAGCAGAAGATAAAAAGGGGGAAAAAAGTCTTTACATTACATTTGAGTGAAAACCTGCTTCCAGAAAGGAAAGACAGAGAGTATAATCCAAGATTCCCACAGTGATCCGATTTGGTGTCCTGGGGACACTGAGTTGATGGGGAGAAGCACACAAGAACTGTGGCCAGGTCTGAGCTGTGTGAGCTCTGTGGGTGCCCAGCCCTGAGCACCTTCCCCTGCTTGGTGTGGGCACACAGCCCCAGGAGGCTGGGCAGCCCCCCATGGACTACTCAAATTACTGACATTTCCTAGACCCCCCCACTGCTGGGGCTTGTTCATTCCTCTGCCTGTGCTAAGCTGTTTACTGCCTCAATATCATGTATTGCTCACTGGAAAAAACACAAGAAAAAGGAAAGAGATTGCCTGCTGTAATGTACTTACTGAAGGAGTGTTTGACCTGTGTGTGAACTGAAGGGGGTGGTGGCTAAGGAAAGGACATTCACATACACACAATCTGCATCTGGGACATTTGGGAAGCTGTCAGTACCTTTTCTGAAATATTTCAGGCATTCCGAAATGAAAAATGTTAAAACACTGGTAACAAGGAGCATTTGAAAGGCTTAGTGAAGTGTCAGGTATCAAAGACCTAGCCAAGAAGTCCTAAGCTATATAAATGCCATACATGGATTAATATAACCTCTGTCTCACAGGGGTTAAAAGGCAGTTTAGGTATCTTGGTAAACTGCTAGGCAGACATAAAGTACTGTTTAAAAGGGGAAGGATTGGATGAAGAAAGCTATGCAATTTACTCGAGGTCAGAAAAATACTTGTGGTGGAGACAGTCCTCCAATATCACCCCAATGAGCCAAGCACTAACACAACCCATCTCCCCTGTGTGCCTCAGTAAAAAGCAGAGGGAGGAGAGGGGTCAGCAAAGCACCCAGCAGAGGGGAAGAGTACATTAATACATTAAACACTGGCTACTGGAGAACAATGCTTACAGTTTGGTGATGATCTCCTCAAGTCTCTGAACACCTTCACAGACATCATCCCCAGCCTGACCTTTTAAACCTGATGGTAATCAGGCAGGAGAGCTCGGTTCTTTACTTCATGTTGTTAATGAGATCAAGCACATACAGATCCCTCCTACCCCTCCTGATCATTTGTCAGATATATCTATGTCTTATCCTTTACTCAGAGCAGAAAGCATCCAAATGTCATTAAACCTGCCCTTACTGTCCAGGGACAACTGTGTAATAGAGCAGGTCACAAGGGCAAAGGGAGCTTTAGACATTGGCAGGTAAACAACTGAAACAGCACCAACTGGCAGGAGACAAATTTGAACTTGTGGTGTAATGCACAGAATAGGATCCAGCTATTGGGCTACTGAGACCAAGAGGACAAATGCAAGAGATAAAATTAATCCTTTCAGCAGAAATTGTGGAGCAAAAGACCAGAGGTCCTTTGGCTGGGGCCACCAGGGCAGGGGTTTTGCAGCTGGTGGGTGCAGTGCTCCCCAACCCCTGACTCATGGCAAGGACCCAGGGCTAAAAAAACTCATTGAGGTGAGACTACAAACAGCTTCCAGCTTGCTTTCTCCACCATGCACGGCCTTCTCACCCAAGGACCTGCATTGCTTCATGCAAAGCTATTTGAATATGTATTCATATTCCCAAGTTCAGTAAGCTGACAGGAACAACCTGTCTTTGGGCTGAGGGTTATTTATTTTTTTGAAATTTCACAGTGCTGTTCTGAGTGTGGCTGCCTTTCAAAAGTACAAACTCTTGAGTGCAAAGGACTGGATTATATCCACTGCAACCTGTCATTGCTAAGTGCAGATGACCTCTTTCACTCACCCTGATTTCAAAACACATATCCTGTTATGCAGTACTAAATATTTTTTCGGCACACCAGTGTGTAATTGATACGGTATATAGATTAAAAATAAATAAATAAATAAATAAATAAATAAATAAATAAACAAACACTCCTCATTTTGCTCTTCCTTGGAGAGGGTTAACATTTGATCAGTCTGTCACATGTCAGTTATTCAAAACAAACTCAATGAATGTGTGCCAAGGTGGAACAAAAAGTACTTGATGCAGGGGCCTCCCCGAGTCATGACTGAAATCTGTGGCAGTCACAGGGTGGAGGAGATGCCATTTCAGCCTCCTTTTCTTGCAGGACATGGACAGACAGATGGAAATTCACAGGCTTTCCACAAGAACTGGGACTTTCCCTTCCCACCTTCCTACAGTCTCTGCTTCTTCCTCCCTGACATGTAACCCTCATTATTATTCTTCACTCTCCATTTTTTCCCCTTCCCTGCCTGATCTCTGCCCCCATGCTGGGCTCTCCTGCTGAGCCCCTGCTTCCATGTTCCCTGCTGTGTGCAGCAGAAGGAAGAACAATGGGTGGGAAAACCCTACAAGCAGAGAGGAGTGACTGTGGACTGACTGCTAAGGAAGATGGAAAAGATCATCAGGTCTTGCAAGCTGCCTCTTTCACTTTAAGGAGAATTTAGGATCAAATAAAGACAGGACCTCCTAGGATCCTGTTTCCAGGTGAGACTCCTCATGCATGTTGAAGATGCTGTTTTGTCAAGCTGTTCACTACCCTGAATGGTGCCAAGACATTTCAGTTGTGGGCAGTGGGAGCCAGGGAGGCTGGCACTGCCCCCATTTGTCACTGAGATGGTGGGAATGGCCACCACTGAAAAAACATCACCAGAACAAAGCCCCCAGAACTGTGGCTCACCTTGCTCAGAAGTGTAGAGAACATGCTGGTGGATATAATGAGAAAATAAATAAGATTTTAAATTGGAGCCATCATTCTCCTGCCAGAATGTTTGTCTCATATATATTGCTTAATGTGTGTGCATTTTCCTTTGGAGGAATGTAGCCATATCCTTCTTAAAACTTTCCTGCATAAAGTGAAGGCATAATATGCAATACAGCAGGTTGAAGACATATAAGAGATTTGACACATTCTGCTTATGTAGATGGTGTTTAACCACCTTTACTAAAACAATTAACTGTTGCATTGCAATTATCCTTAGCACCAAATAAAAGTTATTCTGTACTTCTTTACCAATTTATTTTTAAGCCACTCAGTGTTTAATACAAGTTTGTAACCTGCAGGCTCTTGTGGAGACTCATATACATGAATTATTCATGAACTAAGGAACAGTGGCTATTAACATAAGTAAAACTACTTGAAAAAGAAAAGTAGTTCACGCTTCAATTTTGTACAGGAATTGACCTTAATTTGCTCTTCAGATCTAGACTGCCTTATTAGGAAGCTTTCTTGTCTGTTTTTTTATTCATTTTATATAGGTAGGAAACAGATAAAAAAGGTCTCCAAACCCTATAAATCTCATAAGTTAGAGTGAACTTTCATGACAGCTGTAAGACTGTGGACAGCATCTTAAACCAAAGGGTTCCCCTGCCTCCCCCACTTAAACATTTAATACTTTGTGTGACTGTGAGCAGGCAGACAAGATGACTCAAATGCCATTAATGTTTACAAGACAGGTCTGTGAAGCCTTAAATCAGTGGGGCTCAGCTGTCATCCTGTGCATTTGCATTTGTAGTGAAAAAGAAAATCCCTGATAATTCCTTGATTTTTCTTAAACAGAGAGAAAGCAGAGAATATTTTAAAAAGCTGTGGAACAGAGCTCTGCTGTCACATTCACAAAGTGCCATACATTCATCTTGCTGTTAAGAACTGTAAGAAAAAAATCTTGTAAGAGCAAAGCTTTCCCTGCTTACAATGTAAACAATGAAATATAAACTGGACTACCTGTCATTTCAGGAACATATCACTGATTTTTCAGGGTATTCAGACATTTTATTCCAGAAAACCTTCACCAATTTCTCTGGATTCAAGTTATAGTAGAAGGAATGGTAAAGAGTGGCTGCCTAAGGTCCCTTTTACTTACTGCATCCTAGAAAAATTTAGAAAAAGGATAGCTCTTACAAAGTTAAAAATTTGCCAGTTGCAATTGTGACTTTCACATTTTAAAGTAAAAAATAAGCCAAAATAATTTTTAAGCTTTTTTGCTTTGTTTTGAGTCATCTACCATCCTCTTACCATGTGAGGTGGCTGTAGCACCGCAGAGCAACTCACTGCAGTCACAGGCTGCAGCATGAAGACTCACTCCCTGCTCTCAGAACTAGCAGTTAATTAGCAGCCAGTTTATCAACCTTACCACAGGCTGTGAGCCCTCTGAATTTTTCATTATCTCCTCCCCTTAAGAGCACAAAACCCATAATTTTTTCCACGCAAGCAACAGACCATGGGATTCAAGGGAACAAAAGTAAATTTTGGACTTTGATCAATGCCTTTGATGCAGTTTAAGAAATTTCACAAAATGAGATGCATTCCTGGACTTCCAATACAAAATTCCCTTAGTTTCAGACTAAGGGGAAGAGCATTCCTCACTATTCCCTCTATCTGCTGTCCCTCAGCTGAGGACACATTTTCAGTGCAGAAGGTGCAGAATGGCCCAGCTCTCCACAGCTCTGGCCATGTGTGATTTTCCATCTTGACTGGGTTGTATGGGTGAAGCAGTGTCTATCATCTCTTTCAGATTCAGAAAACCGAACTATTTTTTTGTCTCTGTTGTCTCAGGAAGCACTTGTAAGCATTGCAGGACCCAGGAATGCAGCCTGGCTTTCTTCTGTACCTTACCAAAATGTCCTGGGTGCAGGACAGCTCTGACAACAGCAGCTCCACTGCCTGTCCTGCATCCCTGGCTGTGTGTCTGTCTGGATGAGGGGGCAGGTCTCCCCCTGCACACACTCTTTCATGTCAACATCTTCATTTTCTGGAAACAGCATTTCCTCCAGGCTTAGCAGGCTTTACTGACCACTGACACCCAGTAATCTCTGCTTAACATCCCTTTCATTACTTCATTATAAAGTTTTGCTTAAGGCTTTAGGAAAACAAATTTGGAAAGACACTTGAAAGAAAACCTAAACAATTTATACAGAGATAGTCTCTCAACATATTCCAAGGTAGCTAAGCCAAACCCCTGCTCCTTAGATGCTGATGGATCTGGATAAACAAGGAAGCAGCTTTCCAGCGTCACCAGGATCTTGCACTGCCTTTTCAGTTCTTCAGGACATTTTTTTCCTCCATAGTACACACCTGGCTTGATTCAAAGTGAAGACATCTCTGAGATGTCTCAATATTCAATACTTAATAACATTTCAGATTCAAAGTTTTTTTCCTTTAATCCACATGGCCTGAGAATAATTATGTATGCAAGGCTAATCAGAGTTTTGTGCTTGTGTTCTGCACAGCCTGCAGTACTGTCTCAGGTTTTAGTACAGATTCACAGTCTTTTTGTCAGCACTGTTAGGAGGATATGAAATTAACCTAACCTGGTCATTCCTCGCTCATGTTAACCAGTATCATTTTAAGCTTTTCTGGGATCATACTAAAACCCAGCCTTTGGAGCCTGCATCCCAAAGGAAAGGTGTCTATGGGGAAACCCTGATTCAAGCACAAAATCACTTATGATGATGGATGGACTTTTACACCAGCTGAAAGGCGTTTTATGGTGTGCTTTAAAAGCATCCTCAACACCCGGTTCAGCTCCTTGGGAACACATTGCTGGAGCCAGATTGCTCTGATGGGTAAGGCAGTGCAGAGCTTGCAGCCAGGGCTCGCAGGTACTCTGCTCTCAGCTCACTCTCTGCTTTCCCAGCGCAAAGCTGACCTCTGGAAGCTTCCCTCTGCCTTTGTGCTGAGCTCCCTTGTACTTCAGTCAGCGCAGCTCTCAAGGAACAAGCGGGGCAGCCTTGCAAAGCACGGACCTTGAATAAATCAGCTGCAAGGAGAGAAACAAATCCTGACTGACTCCTTGCATCTCCTGAGAAAGCCGTGTGTCCTGGCACCGTGTGTCTCTCAGCTCCAGAGGGATTAGTGCGGTGTTTACCTGCTCTTTCCCAGGCTGAGCAAACGTTTGATCTTGCTAATGTGTACACGAGATTTTAATAGTTGCCATAGCACAACAGGAACCCTCCCTTCTCTCCCGTTGTTTGTAACCTCCGAGGACTAACCAGCCAAGCTTTCTGACAGCATCAAAAATGCAGCTCATTTCAAATTAACTTCCAGGGCAAAAAGGGCTGCTTTCAAAGGTTCAGTCGCTGCTGAGCTGGATATTCCTCCATCAACAAGCATCAGGTGCCTTTTAGAGGAGGAAAGGGCTTTCCTTCTCCCAAAAGAAACAGGGAACTGGTTGGCTTTTGGGGATCTTTATGGAGGGAGACTCAGAAAGGTGGTACTGCTGTGCCTGCACCTGGACTGGAGAAACAGGGAAACACTTCCCTCTCCCGTGGGAATCCATTGAGGTACTGTCGACTATTATTCCCTGCATGGAATTTAATACTTGTCTCCTGGTGGAGACTAATGTTCCATTGTGTCCCTGGCACTTTGTGTAAGGAGATATTTCACCACAATAAGAGCAAGGTGCTGCCAGGAACATGCAGTGGGGGTTGCAGAACAAAGTTGGGAAAGTTTCCTGGCATATCACAGGTAAAATAAGGGTGGACCTACAGCACCAACTATCACTGTGTATGTCACAGCAGGCAAATGTCACTACACAAATCTGGATTCATATTCTTACAGCTGGTTCAGTAAGACTGCTCTGGTTAAAACTGAAACTGATCATACTATCTGTTTTCTAGAGCGCTTGATTAAATTAGTTTCTTTTCTTATTTGTGAGACATTCACAAAAGACTCCTGTTTCCTCCCAGACTGACTTTTGTCTGGGTGCCAGCTAACTCACACACACTAACCTGTTTGTGAATGGTTGATTTTGACTGGCAAACAAAGCTGCCTGGCCTGTCTCCAAAGCACTGCTTGGAGCCCTCTCACACAGGTCTCCTGTGACAATGAGCAAACAGCTCAAACAGGTTCATGTGCACCCCCACAAGGGCCAGTATCCCATTTTGGGGTGCAGAGAGAACTTGCACTTGGCCCTTCTCGTGCTACATGGGCTGTGCCAGTGTGGCCATCGTGAAAGTACAGCTTGTACTTGCCAAAAGGTTCTTCAGCTCATTCTAAAATTAACTACAATTCAAAATTTGTCTGCCTTTTGCCAGCCTAAGCTTTCCTTTAAACTGAAGGATCATATCCTCTCAGAGAAAACAGCCAAGAAACAGTTCTGATATAGACAGGGTTACAAAACTCATTTACTTACAGACATTTGAAACTTGGCTGAATTTAATGAAGTGACATGTCAAAACGATAAATATTAAAAGAGTACAAGGTTTGGTAGTAGAAGAAAGTTTTTTGTTAGGAAATATCAGAAAGCTCTTGTAGAGAAAGGACTCCTCTTGAACTCTATCAAAGTCTGTGTGTGAGGTCTGTGCATGACTATGAATTTTAATTTATGGACTAAAAGGAGAAGATTGGTAGAGGATCTTGGAGACCCCAGCTATTGATCAGAAAGAAGAAAAAAAGAAGGGAGAGTAGAGAAGAAGCAAAACTGGAAGAAGGAATGATTCTTGTAAAAGTCATCAGATAGAAGGTATGGTTAATGAGTTTCCATGTAGGAAACAGAGATATCAGTGAGAAACAACTGATGTACAAGAAGTTCATGAAGTCCAGAAAATAAAATCCAAGAACTGGAACTACTGTGCAGAATGTAAGAAAAAAATAATGTAGAGAAAACTAAAATACAATCAAATAGTAATCAAGATTTGATCTCTGAGATTGAAATAATAAGAAGAAGAAGAAAAGAAAAATAAACATCAGACTGCTGTAATCTCTTCAGTACAGGTGATGGCAGAGAAAAAAAAAATCCTTAAAGTTGGTAGAAAACATTAACAATGTAGGAAGATAAATACTACAAATGACAATGTTAGGTTTTTAGTTCCCAGATATCAATTAGACATGAAAATCAGATATCTAGTTTGATAGCCATGAAATTTGTTTGGAATTGAAAAACACATTCCTAAACAAAGAAATATTTTGTATCTGGTCTTGTTAAAACACAACGCTACCATGAAAGTGGTGGTTGCAGAAGTTAGTCTTGCCTCATGTGGGCTAAAATTAACTAGAAGGATTAACAAAAACAGTCCATGTTAAAGATTATTCCAGAAGGGAAATCTGTAGGATATAGGAAGAGCTAATGAGTGAAGGCACACTCAGGTGCTCTTCCTGAGAAGGTGCTCAGGAATTCAGAAAATTGAATGAGACTTGGGTGTTGGACATTTAAAATGTGCTACTCAAATCTTCTTACCGAGAAAAGGAAAAAAATTTTAAAGAAGGGTCCTAAAGTTGTTTAGGTATATACCCACATAAAAATTGGGAATATGTAAAAATCTAAATACCAGGAAAAAAGACCTTTTACAAAATTCAGGGTTACACTCACACCTATTCTAAAAGCTGAATCTGTATTTCTATACAGCTATTCTGCAGTGCCTATCTCTGTATTACAAAAAATCTTTCACCCTTTCATCCCATAGATGGCAACTCTTGGGCAGAGTTCACATCCACATCCAGAGATGAGGCTGGGGCACACCTTTGTTTTCAGCTTGCCCCAGCTGTCTTTAACAAAACGTGTTAATGTGTCCTTCTCCACCAGCCAAATGGAAGGAGGCAACCAGAAGAGGTGCAGAATTCAACCTAGCCATGAGCTCAGGTGGGACTGACTGGAACCATCCACATTCCCTTTTAAGTCCTTTCTCACCTTTGATCTGTTGCTGCTTCTGGCTTTGCTATGTAATAAGGATCCTACTGTTTTTAAATATTACAGGTTTCTGCTGCTCTTTCAACACTGCCCTGAAATTATTGAGCAGAAGTACCACAGTACCAATTTACACAAATGGTGGAAGCACAAGTTATCTCCCCCATTTTCTTTCATTTTCACTCATTGTTCAATAATACATGTATACTCAATATTTCAAATTACTTTCAAGTTCTATGACTAATAGGGTGTGGAGCTGTAATTTACTTACATGAATGTTTCATTATTTCCTTTCCAGAGAATTTGGAGAAGGTATCACAAAACTTCAATTCCTTAGCATTGTAACAGGAATCCAGTGACTGAGCTGGAAATTTGACTCTAATTTAACATGCAAATTCTGTCCATCTGCAAAAGGGAAAAAAATGCATTGTAACTTCATCATTATCTTCCATTTTCCAGGAGTGCTTCAGATGCATTTGGAAAAGGTCCCAGCGCAAAGAAGAGAAAAATAGGGCATGTGAAACATCAATTATTAAAATACAATATTCATTACAACGGATGCAGTCACTAGGAATGGCTAATGTGCTCAGAGACACATGTTGGTCTTGATTTACAGATATTAACTGATGTACTGATATTTAGACAGAATAAGTACTGGGTATATAAGGAGAGGTATTAAAAAAGCACCCACTTAGACTCAATAAAAAAGAAAAAAAAAGTTATATATTAATATTTTATTCTCTGCCATTAGGGCTGTAAGGTGAAAAACTATCCCTTAGGTTTTATCTAAAAAAGCCCTTTCATTTCTGTATTTTAGCATCTTAAAATTTACATAATTGCTAATATTTTGTTTTGCTCCTATTCCTTGCTTACTCCCAAGAGTGCTCTCCCCCTGCTTCCAAAGCTACCAGGGCTCTTGCTCTCTCAGAAAGACCATCTGGAACTCTTTGCTGACTTGTGCCTGCCCACAGCAACATTAGCCCAGCTCTCTCCTTGGGCCAGAGCTCTCTTACAGAAAGGCTATGGTGCCAGGATTTATGTTGTGTACACCTGCAAACCTCTACATGCACACTCCCAGTTTACAGCCATCCTCCACCAGCCAATGCAAAACCTCCCTCAGTGCCCAGCCCTTAGCCAGGGACAGACACCCTGGGTGGCAGCAGCCCACACAAGGTCCTATCTCATGGAATCCTATCTATGGAATTCCATAAAGACCAGTCACAAGTCAGCATGTGAATGGCAGTTCCCCAGACCTGCTGCAATGGAGGCAGACCTGGAGACCTGGGATATACAGCCCAGTTCCCAGGAAAGATTGCCCAACAGGATTGCCAGTGTTGTTTTTCAAGAACAGGTTGGACAAAAAAGCAACAGAACTGGCAGAGCCAGAGAGAAATAAGCCTGCCTTTGGGCAGAGGCAGGCATTCAAAGACCTGGTACATTCTCTGCTTTCTATCCTCTGCCTAGGTACACTGATTTTTGGCATAATTCTTAAGCCTTCTCTTTGTGCCCACACTCATTTGGATGATGAACCAGCAGAGAGGTGCTTGAACAGGAATCAGGAAGAGCAGGGCATGGTTTTTTCTCCAGTGCTGCCTCACTGTTTGACCTTGAGCTTGTAACATCCTGCTGGGCTTGCCAAGACCGTGAATCTGCAAACAAAGCTCAGGGTAATTCATCTGCGTCACAGAGCTAAGATTTGGGATGATAATCAATGTGGAAAGAAATCTTTCTTTTCTTCTTTTTCTTCCACTAAAAGATTAATCACATGGAGCAAGAAGAAAATAAATGCTAGCTTATGTGAAGAATTACTGCAGCAGGATTTGAGGAACAGTCATGGAAATGTATGCTTGCACTGCATAGAATCAAACTGGGCTTTGCAGTGCTTCTCATATTTTTTATTGGACACACCAATACATTGCCTACATGTTTTATTTGTGTTGAAGTAACCTACAAAAAAAAATCATGAAATTGTGGGAAGACTCATGAGAAGTAGTGAACAATCACCATTTCAATTTAGTTCACCTGCAGCTGCAGCTAAAATGTCTGAAAAGCAAATTTTCTGGACTGAGGTCCTGGTCTCACTCTCCTGCCCAGTGCTGCTCTCTTTCCCAAGTGAATCCTCATTTTTTCCAAGTGATGCCCAAGTGAGCACAAGTGATTTCAACACCTCCTTAGTCTGAATTCCTGAGTGTTCAGTATATGCAGAGCAAGGAACCTGGGTAATGCAGTATCATTTTAAAGTGGTTGACTTTTCCCTATATTTATCATAAGGGCTAAAATTCCTTTGAAAGTAATACAATACCCCATGGCCATTCATGAATGCTAACTGTGGATCTGTTCTAGGCAATCCGTTAGCAATCCCAAAGTGGGATTAAAAAATATACTTATTCTGTAATATCATGTTATAAAGTTGGAACTTGGATTGATTATTTTTGTAGAGCCAGATTATATTTGTGTGAACATATACTAGAATCAGCCTTCTCTCCCACCCTGTACTGTGTCACTGTTCATTTCCCAAAGAGATATTAAGTGGGAATTAAACTCATGACAAGCACTGTGACCACTATTCATCCAAAAATCCATTATTTAAATAAAATACCTCTTCTGTTGATCCATCACCTGGTGTTAGGAAGGCTGAAAGTCAGGGACAGAATTATCTGTTTTATCACCTGCATTTTGTTACTCCAACCATATCAGAATTCATGCTACAAAAAGACATGAGATAAAAGCAAAGGGTGAATGTGGAATACAGAACTGACACAAGCCTTCTGCATTTTCAAATGGTATGGAAATTTAAAATCCTTAAAATGTTTGATTTCATCAAGATTTAAACAATATGAAGCTGTTTGGGTTATATCCTGGGTTTCACTCTTCATGAGGCCTAGATGATTTTAGATTCTACTTCTTTTTATGCCCCCTTTATTCCACTAAAATTAAGTTATCCTTTAGTTTAATGAAAGGGATCGTCTTCCTTTAAAGTGCACTGTCATTTGTGTGTTTCTAAAATGGTAGATGCCATTTTTGGGCTCAAAATCAGAGTTGATAAGACATTAAAGCCATGTGCACAATGTCATTAAAGTCTTGTCTGTAATTGACCTCTTTTTGTTGCACATTAATCTTCAGACATGCAATTTGAAGGTGGAAGGACATTGTCAGTGCAAAACCTTGACAATGGAAAACTTAGTCATTGTGTCATGGGTCCTCCCAAGGAAAAAAGCACACAAATATTATAAAGTCCCTACAGTTGCACTGAATCATCTGTTTCTCCTTGGTTAAAGGGCAGAATAACAAGAAAATCTGGGCAATAATGATTATTAAACAGTTACTTTCCACCTTATCTTAAATTTGCAGGTTTAAGAAATCAGCATTTTTCATTTCAAATTTCTCAATGCACAATTTCTGAACTCCAAAAGCATCCAGATTTCAAATTTTTCATCCTGTTAGACATTTGGATCAGTGTTCTAGGCTCTGTTTTTTATCTCTAAGTCCTGGTGATTATTCTAGCGTAATTACTGAACCTTGGTTTAGTTTTGGTATTTATAATGTGTTTGTTATGTGCAAATGGAGGTCCTGTCTGGTTCTTTTTTGCTTCTCTCTTTCCTTTAGTCCTTCATTCCTAAATCAGAAATCTAGATAAATATCCTTCTGAAACAGGAATAGGTACAAATCTGAATTAATTCAGGTGTCAAATTTATGGAGTAGAATTATATGCCGGAAGATGTGTGATTTTCAGGTAATTTCTCATCCCTGGAATGCTTCTGTCTCATTTAAAACATTAATTTAAAGCCTGAGGGGCCAGCCCATCATGCACTCAATGCACTGGGCTGAAAATGAAATTCTTTACTAACAAGGTGCGACAAACCCTTGCTGCCAGAAAACAATACATTGCTGATGTCTGCATGTTTTGTAGCTTTAATCCAACAGCACATTGCTCTGCAGGCAGATACTCCTATTTAAAGGAGGCAATTCAGGAGGGAATGTAATATTATTAAATATACATAGGAACAAAGAAACATCCTGACTGTGTTTTTTCCAAGCACTTGTGCATAGGTATAACACTGTGATTGATGTTTCTATATGCATGCACTAATAGCCAAACAGATGTTCAAATTCACAAGGGCCATTGGAGAACACCCAGTTCCCCTCCATTCACCTGGATGTCATAAAAGTAGTTGAATGATGGCTGATCCTGGGCTAGCTCTTAAGCTAAAGCAAGTTGGCTTATGGTAATGGCATTCTCAGTAATAGCAGGAGGAGTTCTATTAAAAAGTATTTGGCCAAACAGACCAGATTTTCAGCCATGTGTAAATCTCTAATAAAATCCTCTTCTAGAGCATCATCAGTACCTAGTAAAAGGTGTAGACCTACTTCCCACAGCTGAAGGAAACACATACCTGCTTTGTATCCACAAAATGTGGGGTTTTCAGTGTTCTCTCATCTTACTGTATTGTCACTCAGCTGAAGAGTTTTTACTGTTTCCTCTGTATGCAAACTCCCTGGTGAAACTGGAGCCCACTTCTGACACCTTTCACAACAAAGACTTTTCAGTCTATGCATCCTTTCTTTAGCTTTCAAAGAGCAAAGCCCTTTTGATAGCAGTTTTCTGGGAAAGTAGGCAAGATTCACGGAGTGACCCACAGTGTGAATGCATCTGTAGATAATCACATGGAGGAGAAGAGAGACTTTCTTATCCCAAGCCACGCTCCTTGATGCGCTCCTGGTGCGCACAGGCACAGCCTTCACTCCTGCCCTTCTTTTCCAGCATGGTGCATTTTGTGTTTGTGCATCTGGAGGAGCTGCCAGGATGCCCTGATCTGCCCCTGCAGCAGCCACAGGAGGTGGGTGCAGAGGAGGCAGCCTCAGGCATGCATCTGCAGTTACTGCAGGCTACAAAATCCTCCAGGCCATGGTACTGTGGGAGAGATCCCCTGCTGCCAGAGTGTACATATGGCTCATACATCTCAAAAGATGAGGAAAATAAACCTTTTTTGATGGACAGTCTTATTCAGCTTCCTTCATCAAAGACTAAAGATATAGTACCAAAACACCAGAAAGTTCTGTCAAAGTAACAAGCTGAAAATAAGCTTGCTTTAATGAGATGTAGTTTGATCATGCTCAGTCATCATTTTCTAAACTTGATCCTAATTTCCCTTCATATATCCAGTTCCTACCATATAAAATCATATTTACTTCCCTGTGTTCAACCCTGCTGTCAGCTTTCCAGGTTGCTTTGTAATTTACTGTAATCCTTCTGTGGGTGAATCACCCTTCATGCTGGTGTCTTCTGCCAGAAATATTTTTTGTGTCTTGGTGCACTTTACTGAACTGTGTTCTTCCAGAAAGTGACTAATGACCCCACTAAAACTCAGGAATAGTTTACAACCACTAGAAAGTTTTCTGTGATAGAGAAATAACTTTAAGGTCTGTGACAGCTTTGGAGGGCTCTAGCAAATACAGTTTAAGAACCAAAACATTTTGGGAAAAACATAACACAAATATTGTGTCTCCTCAGTATCACTTGTACTCCCTGGGTATTTCTGGGAATAAAGCCAGCCAAAAGTAGCACATACACCTGCCACAGCTGAAAGCAGAGAGCCAAGTGACTCCAGCTGGGACTGGCTCAAGAGCTGTAGCTCTTGTCAAATAGCCTGTGAATAAAAGACCGGCTTCCATCACTTCAAATACCACTAGAAGACTTTGTGTAGGACTAGCACTGCTAAAGGAAACTCTGCTTTTCCCTTTTTACTTTTTGCTGTAAAAGTTTCATGCTCTTGATGACCCTTTGGTGTACAATTCTCCCAGGCAAGGAGTGGCTGAGAGGCACGGCTCCTGCTTGGCATTGCAGGTTAAATTCCCAAAGCAAGAGTCCCTGGGCCAGAATGACCACAGTGGCTGTGAGATTCATACCCATCAACCAATTCACAGTGGGTGAAGACCATTGCTCCCAGTGGGCCTGTGTTGGTGTAGTGCAGGCTGTTCTCTGGCCTTCAGCCTGGAATGGTGGAGCAAGGAAAGGTTTTATCACAGCAGTGGGTCTTACTCGTTCTGATGGGTGGAGATGCTAAAGCCCAGGGCAAAGCTTTAAGAGGGGATGTGGTGATACTGGCTGCAGGAGTCAAGAGTCCTAGGCCTGCTGGCATGGAAAAGGAGGTTTCCCCTGTAGATTTAAAATTCTTTAATACTGAAGAAAGCTGCACAGCCCAGGATCTGGTATTGAGTCTACTTCAGTCCTTTTTTCTGTTGAACCTCTGGCACTACTCAGATTCTTGCTGGAAGATTCCCATTATTGTGAAATACCCCTGAGACAATACAGGACATGGAAACTCCAGATAAGCTGGAGAAATATCCTCAGATATGAGATATCACAGGACAGCTCTATTTTTCTAAGGCTAAGTTTATTTTAGGGCATTTTTTTGCATTTCGGTGAGGTACAGACGAAATTTCTACAAATTTTATCTACTGCCTCTGCCACTGGTCATCGAACATGACACTCTTTGTAGTTACAAATAACTCACTTAGCATGGAAAAAGCCAAGCTTGTGGCTCCTGTGGATTGATGGAAGTAGGCTGATCCCACATGCTGAGGAGCTCTCATGACACTGAGCATCTCCATCCTCCAGCTTGCACACCAGCAGGAAAACAGTCAACACGCACTTCAGAGGCATCTGGAGAGCTGCTTGAAAGTCTTCTTCAAACAACAGTAAATTATTTTGTGCTATTGTGCTTTAAGATCTCAAGAAGCTTTTCAAAAGCTCAGAATATGCTTTTTAAAATGTCAGAATATAAAGCATAATCAGACAATCTTCATATAGAGAGGTGTGTTATAAATAGAGCTGTGCCAAAGTGTTGATTCATAAGACTTTTTAATGGCTTTTATTTACAGTCAGAAGATAAACTATAGAATAGACATTATTGTGATAAGACATTCTACAGCATTGTAACAAGCCAAATAATTTTAAGGATTGCCTGCTCGAATTTATATTAGCACAGGATGATTTCGCCCCTGAATCAGGAGCCTACAGAAAAAAAAAGAGAAACAACCATGTAAACCTTCTTGGAAGTGCTGGAATATCAGTACAGTGCAGTTATTATGATATACAATGCACAGTGTGCTATAATGAAGAAGCTGTCTTACTGTTTATCTCACTTAGAGCCTCCCTACAATAATGGTTTCTTGGTAAGATACATCTTCATAATCTTTATTATATCTGTTTTCTTGTAAAGAATTTTCCTCTTTTCTGTTTAGCTGTTGTTGGCAATTCTCCTTTAGGTACATGCATTCAATGTCATAAAGAAGAGCTCTGTGAGATGTTTCTGTAACTGAAAATCAATGTATTGCACCTTGTCCTTCAGCTGCCCAGCTGTGGAGCTGGCTCCACCCAAACAATGGCTCATTCCACAGCCAGAATTGATTTCCCTTTTTCTTCTCCAGTACTGTTCTGTCTCTACTTTTCAGGTGCTGCATATCCCTTGTGAGTCCTGCCCTACAGGAACATGGCTGTCCCACCCCGAGGCCGCAGAGCAGAAGTGCTTTCTTATTCTGTCTCACTGCATCTTCCTTTGTCGTGTTCCTTTCTAAGTAAACAAAACCCTTCCAAAAGATGATGGTAGGAACTCAAATCCATAAAACTGGGAATCAGCAGGCTTTCTAATGGAACATTTTTAATGGAATGCTTTGGTATCTCTCCTCCCTCCCCCATCAACCTTCTACTCCTCCTTAGGCAATACATTACCTGTTCTGTGTTTTGTTTTGTTTTTTTTTCCTCCAGTAAGTGATAATCACCTTCTTATCTTATCTAGCATTCCCCATGCTATTCCTGAGGCTCAAGCTGCCCAGCCACTCTCAGCTGTCTTAAATGATTTACACATCTAATTAATAACAAAGCAGCTAGGATTTAGCTTTGGAGCTCAGGGCTTCAATTTTATATCCAAAGAAGGACTCGGGTTCCTGAAAGCTTATCTGCTTCTTCCAGATACAGAAATTGTTCTCATAAAAGATTATTCCCCAGCATTGTCATGCTATATGTTTACTGTGGTAGCAGGATGTGGAGAACAGAGATGAGAGCCAGAAGAAGGGTTCAGAGGAAGCAAAATGTAAGTTAGGTCTCTGAAGGAATGTTGTCCCACAGTAGCAATGTTTTTACTCACTTTGTTTGATTATCTGGTTAGAATTAGCACTGATAGAATTACCCACCTAGTCTGTGTGGGGTCATAAAATGTCAGAAGTGAAGAATAATGAATAAGTACCTTGGCCTGAGAGTTCTTCACAAGTTTTTGTCTGATGGTAGAAAAGCCTTAAGAATTTTCAAGTTTATGAACCTTCACCAGTAGAAAAATGTGTATTTTTACAAAATTGACAGCAGAATTCCTTTTGTAAGTGACTCAACTTCCCTGCCTGAAATTTCAGTGAGATAAAGAAAAGGTCTTCTGCAAAGGGTTCTTTGGCATGGATAAAGGGCTTCTGTTTTCCTTTCCCTTTGATAACAAAAGTCCATATTAGAATTAGATACACTTATGAAGATTAACATTATCTATGAATAGGTGAAAAACAATGATAGCAGACTAAGAGCCTTCATTTTTTTTTTAATTTAAAAATTTAAAAGTTAGCTTCTCAGCCAACATGTCCATTGATAATATTGTATAATTTCTTTTTACAAGGCTGAATCTCTATGGCAGTCATTTACTTTACTTGGGATGTGCTGCAACAAGAATCAGGTTTATACTTGCTGCATAAAACAGTGGACTTAATGACATAGAGAATTCTATCTAAAAATCCTTCAAAAAAGAAACCACAAAAAAATCACTAACCAAAACCCAAAACCAAACCAAAACAACAACAAGCCCTGCCCCTCAAACACACACCCAAAAAAAAAGACCAAGAAAAAATTACAAAGCTTTGAAAAACACGTTTTGGAAAATTAACTGCAGAAACAGCTTTTTGAAAATCGCTACTTTAGCATTTTTAAAATCACTGCAAAAGACTACAGTCTTTTAATAGGGAAGAAAATGGGGTGGAAGGTACATAAATGATTAATGATGTGACCAGCAAACCTTTGTTCATTAAAACACAAACTTTTAGGCCCAGTAAAGTCTCAACAGCATCAGAGACTGGCCATAGGCAAAGGGGCAGTTAAAATGCCTGCTACCCCACAATAGAAACATCTCCAGTTAAGAACTGGGGAGCTGGGCGTTTTGAGGAAGGACTGATGGGTGCGTCAGAAAAATATTGTTTACTTCTCTCCTTAGAGCTAATGGCAAAACTGATACCAGCAAATAAATAATACACCATCTCTCAAAACAGAGTGAATCAGCTCAGTGCTGGCTCTTTTATTAAGCCTCACTCCTGCTCAGCACTTTGTATTCAGCAGGAACGCCACGATGGCTGAGCAAAGCAGAACAGGGTAATTAAGTTGCCCTTTTCTCTGACAGAAAAGAAAGATCTCGTTGGAGTTTAAAGTCTCCTATTGCTTCCTTCCAGAGGCTGTGATATCTTCTTAAACAGCTTGCTACAGGTAAAATTAAAGCCCCGGAGATGAGAAGCATCTTCAGTTCTGTGTTTATTGTCAGCCTTTCATTTGCCATGTCCTGGGGCTGGCACTCAAAAGGAAAGGCTCTGGGTGTCTACTCACCTGCTTCCTCCTTAGGAAATCTCTATTGCCTCTTGCATCCTTCCAATAACTACTTCAAAAGTCTTGTTCCTAGCTGTCAGGGCCACTAGGTGGTTAAAGTTCAAATATACCAAAATGAATAGTTTTGCCAGTGTGATTTCCCACAGCTTTGTTTCCTACTACCTGATGTGCCTCCAAGAGCAGGGCCTTGCCTCTCCCTTCCTTCCAGCATAATCCATCCTGGACAGTCCCCCCTTTTATGTCTCTTTCTCAGTGTGACTCACCCATCCTCAAAGTCACATTCCATCCAAACACCAGAGTGGCAAAAGACAGGGAATGCCATGCCCTGCTGTGAGTTTTGCATGTGCTGGCCAGTTCAGTGATCCGTGGGACATCCAAGGGGGCAAACTCCTGCACTGGGTACAGCCCAGAATCCCACCCCAGCTCTCCTCCATGGATGTGCAGGACGAGGATCCTGAGGCTCCTTGCCCTCTGTCACCTGCCATGGACAGAGAGCAGTGGCATTTTCATCCAATTCTTCTCCTTCAATAATAAACTCAGGAGTGAGTTCTGGTTCACACAGCCTGTAGCAGGAAGGTGGTAAAATGACCTGTGCAGAAACTGGTTACAATATTGAAATTAAAATGTCTACCACTAGTTTCTGGGGTTAATAACCTACTGCAATGCATGGGGGAGGCACCAGCTCGCAGAGTGACTGGAGATTGTTTAACATTTCAGACAAAAAAGCTGGTTTGACCTTTTTTCGAAAGTGAAAAAAATATTACCATGCTGTCAGAAAAAAAAGGATTAGAATATATATTAAAGCCAATACAAAATCTACATAAAAAAAGAAGATCCAACAAAAACTGAGAAATTATATGAAATAAGAACAAGGTAGGTTTACCATCGTTACATAAATTACTTAGTGGGCAAGTTTTATTTTGTGGTCTGTCTTGCAGCCAGTGATGAATTTGATTCAGACTCTTGTACTGTTCTCCAGCCTTCAGCTCTCCTGCTCACTGCCACCTGTTAGTCACACGTGACTCTTGGTCATTGCAAAAATGCCCAGATAGGTGAGACACCCCGTTTCCTGATTATGGATTCTTGGCAGCAATAAAAGGCTCCAGTTTGAACAAGGCTTGGACATTCAAATTTTGGGAGAAGTAAAATTAGTAAACTGGTGTTTACTATTAAAAAAGATATTTCCACAAGTAAGTAATTCTTTTCTGCTCATATTTAGATGTTAATACATTTTTGATGTAAAATTATTTGAAAATAAGGGTCCACATTGTACTGGCAATAATTCACATGAAAAATATGCTTTTAAAGGAATACGTAGAACTTTTAAATCTTCTAAGGCTATTTAATTCAAAATTCCTTGATTTTCTAGAGAAAAAACCATTTTAAAAACAGCATTTAAGGCTTTCCATCTCTTTCAAGATGTTTTGATGTGTGCTGCGTTTTTGCATTACTCTAATTTATTTCTCCTGAGACTCTAGAGTTCTGTGTATGAATTAGGCAAACTAAACATTAGCCTAAACTATAAAAAATACAGTTATTTGCATATAATTTTATTTTTTAAAAGGCCAAATATATTATTGTGACTTCTGCTGGCAAATATAGTTTGAAGTGTCTGAAGAGAAAAATGAACTTGTTTTCAGACCTGTTAATTATTTTGGAATGTAAAAATCAGGAAAAACCTGTATGTTATTGTATGTTCATTGCTATTTTCAAATAAGCATTTGAAAGCCTTGCTGAGTTTCAAGTTCCTGTTTTCAACGTGCTACATAATCCCAATGTAGCTGCTACCTGAAGAAATCCAGAGGGGAGACTGATGATATAAGATGGTGGGAGTGCATAGTCCTGTGAATGTCCCTTTCATTTCCCGGATGAAATATCAGGCTTCACGGATCAGTAAATCATTACCAGGTTTTAATCCATCAAAGCAGCGCGGTTTTGAAAGCTGCGGCAGCGTGGGATGGTTGCAGGAGTGGGGATGTTGCAAGGGAGGGGGTGTCCTGCTCTGCCCCCAGTGCAGGAGCAGCTCCTGCAGCAGCTGGCAAAGTGGGGAGGGCAAGGAGAGCTGGGGGCTGCTGGGGGCTCCTGCCACCTGAGCTTCTCAGACTCCTTTTCACAGCCAGCTGCACTGATTTCAGCCTGGGCAGCCCCGGTGTGAGTGGTGGGCTCTGAACCCCAAAGCACAGGTAGGTCTCTGCTGCTGGTACTTGTGGGCAGAAAACCAGAGAGGCAAAGAAGGGCAGCCCCTGCCCAGCTGTCGCTGAGTGTGTGACGCTGAAAAGGCACCACTATATACAGTGGGTACTGCATAACACTTGGTATCATTTGGAGTGAATCTCTTCATTTTTCCCACTGTTTACCTCATCTTTCAAACTATAAATTCCTTATCTCACTCCTTCTCTGCCATCTACACAGAGCCTAAAACAACTGGCTCCAAATATCCTCCTGTTTCATCTCAGTCAGCAGCACCCTGACCTGCAGGTGCACACACAGCTGGGCAGCCACCCTGTCTTTTATCTCTTTGCCCTCCATACCACAGAGATTAAATATTTGTGACCTGCTGAGGCAGCCAAGGATTCGTATAGAGAAGTAGTTTAAAATGCAAAGCACACAGTAAGCAAACTGCAAAAATACAAATTAATTTTGGATCCCAGGACACTATCTCGATACAAATTATAGCACAACGTGGTTCTGCAACCTTTTCTGAGGTGGCTTCTTCAAACACCCGTGCTGTGTACAATCACTTATTAACATTTGGTGGAAGTCTGTAGGGTAACATGAAATTAAAAGTCACTCTGGCTGGTATGCACTGATGAGAAAAGCTCGTTTTGAATTTCAAATAAAGCTTGTAGGACTACAGAATACTCATATAAGCAATTCCCATATTAGAAGGCATCTTACAGGAAAGCAATTAACATTCCATCTCCTGTCTTTTCACCACTGGAGAATTTGGGTGCTGACAACCACTGACATCTCCTTACTTACTCCATTTCCCCTTGCACATCCAGCTCCCAAACATGAGTGCTGTTTCTCAGCTCCAGCCCTCTTATTAGTGATAATAACAATGCTTGGGTGGAGAGCAATTACAAAGCAGCCTCTCGAGAGACTTGGCAGTCATTTCCCCTCATGCTAAATATGTGACACTACAATTTGACCAAAAAGTAGCTAAAAAACTTCCCCTGGCAATGTGTAACTCTGATTCTATCAATTAGAAGACATAAGGACAGCGGATGAAAAATATAATTTCAGTTTGCAGGATAAATTTATACATACCAGTCCTGTTTTTCATGTGTTGGATTCTTTAAAAGCTCTCTGGAAATATTCTCAAAAATTTATTTCAGGAAGAAAAAAGGTTTAGTTTTGAAATCCTAGGCTATATTACAGATTTATGGCATACTTGACTAGAACATAGTTATTATTTTGAAAGTAAAATTCATCTTCTCCAGTATTTACCCTTATTTTACTAGCAGGACCTTTCTTTGTCCTTCTCTTCTTTCCCTGCACATACCACCAATCATTTTAATGAAGTTGCCAAGGTTTCCCCCCTTTCTTTCTCTAAACTTTCCTGTGTGAGTGAGCTCACCCAGGATTAGATTAAGCACCAGAATATGTTTTAGTAAACAGAATTTACTCCCGTCCTTCAGCTCCCCATCCACTGCTACAAACCAATCTTTCATTCCCTTAAGGCAACATAAGGAAGAAGCCTCTGTATAAAAGAGTTACAACTCATTCAGACTCTGAGGGATAAGCTGTCAAAGCAATGCACTGAACGAGGTACATCCAATAACACTCATGTCTATTCAAACCACATCAAGGTTTCTATTCTGCACTGCTCAAATGTCAGTTTTGAATCTTCTTTACTCTTTCAAAAAGTAGAATTTAGGTATTTTAACAAATTACCTCATAATGTTTTGGCTACACAGAAGATGCAGTGGTAGAGGAACCCATAAATTTGAATAAGAGGATTTCAGACATGTGGGACATCCTTTATCACCCTCAGCAGAACAATCAGCCTTCACTGAACTCCATCTCCTTTTCATTGTAAAGATTATTTTAAAAGTCTACTTGGCCCATGTTTAACAACAAAGTTTTGGTCTTGCCCCTGTATGTCCACAAAGCCCTGCACTTTCTTTTAGGCACTACCACAACTAGGACAAATTTTCAAACAAACTGACTTGCAGCAAATAATAACACTTTTGTAAGCCAGAGTAGCTGCATTTTGCTTTGTAGAATCCTGGCAACGTTTAGGTTGGAAAAGACCCTTGAGATTGAGGGCAGCCATTAACACTGCACTGCCAAGTCCAGCATTATATATAAGCTATATAGAGCTTCATAACTTCACTCTGTGCTGACCCAAATTAATTGCTGGTACAGGCAATGGTTTTGGCCCTAAATTTCAATGAATCTGCTATCAATTCATAAAAAATAATTGAGAAGGAGGACTCTTCCTTTAATTTTTCTTAAAAGCCTGTGCATTGGAGAATGCACAATGCAGAGCAGAGAAACCATCAAATGAAAGGATGCTACATCTTATAAGTCAGGACAGAGCTAAATCCCAGGCTTCTGAAAGTCAGAAGTAAAGATGCCAACAAAACAGAAGCCAGGCCCAGGGCCACTGCAGCCCCTGTCTACCAGTAAGTTGTGCAGGCTGCCTCAGCCCTGGGCCAGGCAATGCTGTCTGTGCTCACAGGGCTCTGCAGGGCTCTCTGACACAGAACCAGAGCAGCAGCTCTGTGCCAGCACTGCAGACCTTGGGCCCCTCTAACAGGCTCATGCCAGCACTCTTCACACTCCAGCATCTGTCAGTCAAGGTGGAAAATCTGTTTCCTGCCACATCACTCTCTCTTCTCCTTCTTAAAAGACATTTTTTAATCCTGAAACTTTTATTTATTTATGCAATAGAAAGCTGATCTCACTGAGCTATAGAGTTCCTGGGGGCATGTAATAATGTCCTGATGACTGCAACCTGTGAAAGTGCCTATACTTGTTTAATTTTAATCACATGAACTGCCTGGCTGAAGCCAATGAGACCATATTCAAGACATAATTTAAGTGCATTTGTTATTTCAGGGACAGCTATTACATCTGGAGCATTCACACTCATTTAAGTGAGAGTATAATTTTTTTGTGTGTGTGTGGCATACATCTGGTGTGCCAATGTGCAAAAACCCCACCTTTTAGCAGTGAGAATTTTCAATTGACCTTGCAGTCTGATTTTTCAATATAATACCAAGCCCCAAATGGGTGTCAGAAAGTTATATCCCATTAGATAGAAGAAAACCAGAAACTAGTTAGAAAGAACAGAAAACAACCATACTCCTCCTAGCATGATTTGCTTTGGAGACCCCACCAACCAGAGAGGTATATCTGGAGATATTTTCCACACTCAGATGAGTGCAGAGCATATAAATGTTCCTGTAACCTCTAAAAAAATCCTATATAATTTAGAAAGGTTAATTTAACTCAATGGGAAAAACACCTTTTTCTCCCTGTGTAATGGTACCACTTTTGGAGAGTGCAGAAGTGCTACAGGTGGTTCCTCAACCTTTATATCACTGTGTATTGGCACAATTTGGTACTCTGTATAAGGTCTGAGAACACTGAAGCAAGATACAGTGGTACCTTCCATTGTCATAGACCTTTTTCCAGATGTACTCTATGTCATGTAAGTATAGTTTGAGTCATCTATCTAGTTTTTTATCTAGGAGGTGTAGAAACTGGTGATTTGAGGCAATTTAAATTTTGAAAGGGTAAGATTACTGTTTCTGCTAGACACTGTTATTGTTCTATTTACCATCCTCAAAGTTATTTCTAGTTTCATATAATCATTCAACTTTTATGACCCTGATGTTGATGCCGAAGTAGCACACTGATATTTCCTAATATGTATCATTTGTAGCTATATGAAATAAACAGCAGTTAAGTTGTTATTTTCATGTGTTGTTCCTGTTGCTCCTTTCCTTTATGAATCTTTTGCAAACTTCTGCAACAACCTCTCTGTCCTTTACTCAGTCACATCCCAAAAAGCAGTGCTGGGTTAGTTAAGGGTGTTACAGACTCACAAGTGTTAGCCATAGCAAATAGCTAATAAACACAGGTGTCACCTCTGCCATAGAGATTTCATGCCCTACTAATAGATTTCACTAAAGCCCCAGGCTAAAACATCTCATCATAAGGGTCAGAATTTAGTGGAATTCTATGTTAATGTTAAGCCCCTGCCAGCCTGAGTTCCACTGCTTGAAGACTTTGCCTTCTGCAAACTTTATGCCCATTCTCTATGACCTTTCCTAAAACCTGTCTTTGATGTTATCACATTTCTCATCTTACACTGAGATTTCCCCCACTTTTATTTTAATTTTGCTCATGAGTGCAGTTCAGGAGAATTTCTGAAAATTTCATTAAAAAAATATTCCTCCAGAGAGTCTAGAGAAAGATGGATGAGGAGCAGAGGATGAGACAGTTAAGGAGAAGCACAATACAGCCAGCCTATACCTTAGTGGAAACAAGAGTGCTCATACCAGAGGGACACAGATGCATGGCAGAACTCCTGAGCCAGGTTCCTGAGTGTGTTAAGCGTCCATTATGGGACCCTACAAGTGGGAGAATACTGGATATTTGGATTTTGGTCTCACCAGGTATTGATTTTAATACACCCATTTTCATATGCTGCTACAACATACCCTTCTCCTGTATTCACTAAATTAAACCTGCTTTCACAGAGCAGGTCACTTATGTGAACCTTATACTATCATTATATATCTCACCTATGAATTTGGCTGAGAAAACACCCTGGTTTCCATCCTACTTAATTATGGGTGATACTATACAAAAATTTTCATCATATTCAAGGAGAAACTGGAAAATATCCTTAAATATCTGACATCATTATCTGATTTGTATGTCTGCACACTATTTAAAGGCACATATTGCCTTCATATGTAGGAAGAAGAATAAATAGAGTCTTGGTGGTCTTATCATCTAGGTAGGTTTCAGCTATAGAAAAGAGTAATTAACTGTCTAAAGAATGTCATTAATAACCCTGGCCATAATTAGCAAACTGACAGTTTCTGGCACTCTTTACTTTCTTGTGTATACTCACTCAGGATTTCTTTAAAGACAGTAATTACCTGTGCTGTTTACTATCCAAAGACCCTCCATTTTCCATGGGATTATCTCAACAGAAGACCTAAATTCAAAGAACTATGAAGAACTGAAAAGGGAACAGTGTGGGGAAACAAACCCCACCACAATATGCTGATGGCAATTTGGGACCCAGTTTGTTTCTTTTTTTTTAATTGTGATTTTGTATTTTTGTTGATTTTTTCTGTTGTTAAAATATAAAATTTCTCAGGATGGACAAAATACAGAGAGAGAAATTGTGAAGGTGGAAACATAAAATAGCTCAAGGAAGCAAGATGTAATGCATTCTACAAAACGTACAAGATATTGTAGTCTGTATGATGTGGACTTCTGAAAGGGTTTGGGAGTGTAAGGAACCATATTAGCCTGGGGAACAAAGGCTGAGCTTAAGGCCAGATGTAAAATAATCATTTACTGTACGAGCACTTAGTGTAATCAGGCAGCTGCAATCTATCCTTGCATTAGGGCCCAGCCCTATTAGACATATGAGCAAACCAAAAAAGTCAAAACATTGCTCACTGCATGAGCAGCCCTGCTGCATCCAAGGTGCCTTCTCTTCTTCAACCACTCTCATCAACAAACTGAGTAAGCAGCTAGAAAAAAAAGACCTTTCACCAGAAGGCAGAAATTTAAGCCTTGATGGTGGAGACAGACAGAAGACAGTCCCATGCACACTGTCACAGCATTATCTAAATGTATAACCAGAATAAACAGCAATATTTGGATTCTAAGCCTTCCACAAGCCAAGGCACAGGAGCACAAACTGATCCACCATCAGGGTCTTACAAAGAAAAACGAGTATCTCAAGTCATTTTTCACATCTGCAAAACAGCTGGCTGTGGATGAATTGGTTTTGAAGAAAGTTTATATGGGAGTCCTCAACCCTCTTCATTTTTATAATATAGCCACTGAACAAAGTGTCTTCTTGGTGCTCCTAGGAAGAATGTGATCTTTTAAAATTCCCAAACTGGTAGGGGTTTTTTTAATGTAAGTAGTTCTTTATCTCACTGACAGGTAACTAGAGTGACAGGGGTCTTCCAGAAACAGAGTCTGGAGATCTTCTCAGACCTCTCTTTATGAGAAGAAGGTACAGAATGATACATTGGGCTGACTCTTAGGTCAACAACTTGTTGAAAAAGTCCTTTGTCTCATTTAGCTTAGTGAATTTTGGAAATGAATGAAGTCAATGTGCACAAAGTTCACTGGGCATGTCAGCACAGGTCAGCAACTCAGCTCCTGCCCAGTACTTCAGCAATGGACTTACACAGCTTCCAGAACAGAAATAGCTCCATGTGTGCCCCAACCAAGCATGGACAGAGAGAACAAGGTACCACTGACCATCAGTTTAGGTGTGACCAGGATAGGGAACAAGGCTGTTCAAATGGAGAAACGCTTATGCTGCTATTGGCACTGCAAACTCACATCTTGATTTTCTGTAGAATACCTCTCCCGTGCAGGCATACCCTTAGAGCAAAAAACCCTCTAGAGGATTCCCAAGATGGTCAGCCATAGCTGAAAACATCTGGCAGAGAAAAGTGCAGATTATTATTTTAATATTGACACAGTCCACAGACTGCAAGATTGTGTACCTGTCAGTACTTCTGTTTTAAACTCAGGAAAATACAGTAAAAACCAGAACAAAACAAAACAAAAACCCAAAACAATGGCTATTATACTGCCATTATGGCTGTTTGCTGACATTTTCACCCTCTGAACATTGGGTTTTTTTAGAAATTCATGCAGGAGTGTGCTAACCCTGCCCATGCCACACCCTGGGTGAACTTGGCCACAGTATCAGCCAAGGACATTACAAAACTGCCAAAAGTCCCGACCAAAGGGCAAGGTGGAGTCAGATGACAGGAGTCAGATGTGGGAACAGGCTGTGACTCGAGAGCCTTTTCCACACAACACACAACACCTGAGCTACACCCAGTTATCATCCTCAGCAGGCTGCTCCCTCCTACAGCAGACATATTCCCAGGAAAAGCTGCAGCAGTTAGCATGGAAACCCATGACCTGGGCAGTCCTGATGCAGTAAAATAAGTATTGCAAGACACATTTCATCTTGAAATAGGTGTCACCAGCAAGCAACAGGGGAACAGAGAGGGAGCACAGAAGGACCAATTACAATATAGAAGTCTACCATGCTGATGTTCCAAGGACACTGACTTCCCTATGCATAGTCATCTGGCATCATGGAGCTATTAAATATGGAACATATCCTGTAAAGCACCAATTTCCTTCCAGATCAGCAGCTGGACATCCCACGTTGACCCTCATGCAGCTCAAATGGTGCAGAAGTGAACTCAGGGGGGCTTTAGGGTAACCCACACCGTTGTGGAGTGGTTGTGTTCATGAGACTTCCACTGGCCGTGGGCACAGTTTAGGCTCAGGGCACCTACATGGGGACACTACATTTTGTCCTTTGCTGAACCCCACTGGTGCTTTTAGGTGAAAGGAACCTGTGAAAGGCACAGAGTCAGTGTGTATGGATACGTACTAGGTCATTAAAATATATGGATCATAGGATTTCAAACTCTCCTGAGTGGAAGGCTTACTGCAGGCACCATGGAGAACTGGAAAGACTAAGTGACGGTTTCTTCTCTCAGATAACATGCCAGTTTTGAAGATTTAAGGTGAAACAGCTCCTGATCATAAAGATCTACTTTACTGATCTGCCTTGACAGCACAATGCACCTTAAGTGGACTTTGCAGAAATCTGATACTATTTCTGCTCCTTGCATTCCAGCAGAGCACTGCATGGATAAACAACTCAAAGAAAATATTGTTCAGAAGGAGTGTTCAGTGCCTTCTACTCACCTCAGTTTATTTGATGCAGTTAAGTGATATAGTGATTAAAGCCACATGCAATATTTTTAAGATTAAAAAAATTCAAATAACAGTTTTCTCTCTTTTACCATTATTCTTTTCCAACCCCCATGCTCAGGAGAACTCGTACTTGACAAAACTCATTGTTTCTGCTGGCCAGTAAGAAAGCTGTCATCAGGCCCTATTTAAGGTGGAGCTGTCAGTGTCCCTGTGCAAATGTCCTCAGTGACCACTGATCAAATGGCCACAACCTGCTCTACAAACAGTGCACTGAAGACCACCAACTTAGAAGCTGTGTTTACAAGCACAACTCTTCTGCTTGTAAACAAAACAAAACCTCAGTGACTTCTTACAATGAAGTCAAAATTTCCCATAGATTGTTTTTAAAATAGATCTCGATAGAGATCATTAGGAACATCCTGGATCATTCCAGGAAGGAACGAGAGTGAATAAACCACCTGGAGGAACTGGGTGACAGCTGTAGTGAGCATGGAGTCTCTGGCAGCATCCTGCTTGCAGCAGAATAAAGCAGTCTCTGGAAAGGCCCTGAAGATGCTCTCCTTCTACAGCACACACACACAAACACGTGTCCATAGCCAGGAAAAGGGGACAAGCTCTGCCAGGCCATCAGAAACAAGAGGCTGGATTTCAGTTTCTTGTTGCCATCTTGGGCAAAATCATGGCAGAACTGGCTGCTCTGGGGGACACGTGGGTGAGGTCAGCAGACAGCACAGCCCAGCACATGCACCAACCCAGGCTGGACCAGCTCCCATCAACTGCTTGTCAATAACTGGGATTAGGTACCTGGTACCTCTATCAAGTAGGATCCCATCCATGAAATCTGACATCACGCTGAAGTACAAACTAAAGTGCAGTAAAAGGAGATGATCAGGAGACTGGATAGAAAATCCCATAACTGAACTGAACTGAATAAAAACTCCAAATAGCAACTCCAATGGGTTACCCCTGTAACTGAGCTCTATGTGCATGAGGTCCCACCTTGCTCTTAGCAATCAGATATGGCTCTCTTCAGAAGCTGTGTTAACTGCTATTAAAAAAACCAAACCAGCACATTTTCACAGCAATCTGTGCACTTACGTGTGTGCATTTTTCAACAGAGATGCTATCTGTCCTTGGAGAGTTCCTGCTATAAACACTGAGACCAGGGCACAACTGTTTTGTTTTTCTCTGTGAGAGAAAATGATGATTTTGCAGCATGGGGCTCTTCCTGAGGAGCAGGATGATGGTGGGGACTCCAGTGTCCTGGCTGTGTGGCACAGTGCACAGGCTGGTTCGTGACAGGGCAGGGACAGCAGCCAGCTGTTCTCAGTGGGGGAGCAGGGAGCATCTGCTGCTCTCCTGGAACAGCCCAGACACAGGCAAAGAGCAGAGCCAGCCAGGGCCCCAGCTGGGGAGCCATCAGCACAGAGGGGAAAGCAAATGCCTCTCATCAGGCCCCAATTAGCACAAACGTGATTAGAGAGGCCACCTCCCCTGCAGGCTGCAGAGTGCTTGGCCAAAGACAGCAGTGAGAGAGAATGATAACAGAGGGGGAGAGATGAGAGGGAGAAGGGAGTGCAAAAGATGGACAGCAGGGCTTGTGTGCTCTGAGATAAAATACCAACCATATTATGTAGGTAAATGCATTTCAGCCTTTCCCAGTGCAAAGCTTTAGTCCAATGACTTTGCCAGAAATCTAATACTCCTCACCTCGAGCCACACAGAGCCCCACTGAGCAACTCAGCTGTGTCTTGCTGGCAAAGAAAGCCAACCTTGCTGCTGTGGTACCACAGAACACAGCCCCCAACCATTTCCATGTGCTATCATTTCTCATGTTGAGCCCCAAAGAACTCCATGCTGTGGGGCCAGGCTTCAAACCTGTGCAGTGCACACCAGGGCTGCTGGCTGGACCATCAGCATGGAGCAGGACAAATATTGTTCATAAACGGCACTCCAGTTTCCAGCAGAAGGAAAATTCATAATCATATGGAGGAAAGTGCATTCTTCACTGGAGAGGTCAGTGCTGCTTTGGAGGGTGGTGAGCCCTGTTAGGAAGGTGAGGGAGATGTAGACCACAGCCTTCACGAGGTGCCTTCCAAGGGCTGAGCTGTAGCAGTGCTCTCTTTATACTCTAGTAGTGCTCTATTTATACTCGTCAGCTAGAAACAAAGACCCTCGCTAGGTAACAGCTCTGCTAGCAAAAAGATCTGGAAGTGCCACCATTTAAAATTGTGTATAAAAAATATTTGAGTGTTCATTAAAAACATTTCCTATTATCTCTATTTCTTATATGGAAAAGGAATGATTTTGTTCTTTTTTTTTTCTTTGCTCTGTAGAGCAGTGTGGAGTTGGAAGTTGTTTTGCCAGCTGATATCCTTGCTGATCATCCGTTTTCAATCCCTAAAATCCTTTAAAATATAATAAGGCGACTTAGTGACCAATGCATAATGTCAGTTTTTTCAAAGAATTGTACAGAAGAATAAAAGGCAAAGCTCTAACATTGAAGCTCAGAGATGCAACCTCACACTCTGATGTTGTATCCATTTACATATTCAGTGTTAGGAATGCTTAGACAGTATTAACAAAACATAAACCTCTCAAATAAGACAACAGCAAACTAATGTGTGCATATTTTGTCTACAGTACTTTTAAACCTTGGTTAAATAAATATTAAATTATACTTTACTAATTCATTCACTTTGAATTATTTAAAAATAAAATACAATTAGTTAGGTAATAAGCTAAGCTCTTTACACTATTTATCTCCTTTCAAAAGCCTTTGTAAAGGTTCATTGAGCATTGACATCTTCGACTAACGTGACAGGATGCAAGTTATTTTTATTTCTTGAGTGATGGTATCTCTGAGCAAACAAACTTGCCTGATACTTCGTGTCCTTATCTCTGACTAAAGCCAGTGGGAACTGAGCTGTTTATAGCTTCAGTGGTACATAGAAAGCCTTCATTTTTGCATGGAAACCTACAAGAATACAATTATTTTTCACCATCTTGGCCTATCTCTTCACCTCTGCCATGCTCACATAATTTCAGTTGGCTGAAGCAGCAGTCTCAAGAAGGAAGGAAAGAAAAGCCAGGAACATTGTGGTCTGGCAGATGACTTTGGTTTCTCAGCAAGTCTGTGCAAGTGTCAAGTGATTCACAAATGTTTCAGCAAATGTTGTCTCTGCTGAAATCAGATAAGGGTCAGCTCCAGGCGCCACATGAAGCACAGGAAGCAGAGCCAGTGCTGGGGTTGCAGGGGCTCTGCTGGATGCAGGGCCCTGGAGAGCTGCCCCTGTTCCATAAAACATCTGCAATGGCTGGACTTTGCTCTTCCAGCCTCAGATGGATAGCTCAGGATAAGAGATGTGCTAATCCAAGCACTGCCCCATCTCCCCTCACCATGAGCCAGGGCTGACTGCTTGGTGCAGAGGGCCAGCACCGGGCACCAGGAGCCCCAGGAGGAGACACATCTTGTGTGACCTTGTTTCAGTGCCTGAGTGCACATGGCTTTTGCCCCTGGGAAACAGCTTTAGCTCAGTCTGGGATGAATGCTCAACACTGCAATATTGGATGGATCAAATTTGCTCTATATTTGGGGTTACTGGGACAACCACATACAGTGTACAAAACCCCTGATTAGAAAACTTAATAATTATCATTTTGGAAATATTTTTTCCATGGTAATCCAGAATTATCTGAATTACCAGATTATCTGTTCATTCATTACTTAGTACCAGTTTTATACCAAAGAAACAAGGATTTCAACTAAGTTTTATTCTATAACATACTGATGACTTGAGTTTATATGTTAATCCTTATTTTCTTACCTTTAATAATTTAATAACTTAATAATAATTTTTGACACAAATCCTGAACAGGACAATAGAATAATCAAAAACTTTCACAGAATCACAGAATTTTCTGAGTTAGAATGGACCCAGAAGGATCATGAATTCCAACTCTTAAGGGAATGACCCATGTGGGGATTGAACCCATGACTTTGGTAGTATTAGCACCATGTTCTAACCAACTGAGCTAATCTCATGTAAAAGAGAAAAAAAATCCACAACAGTCTAATCATGAAAATATTTTAAAAGTGTTTTTTAGGGGGGAGGGTTTTTTTTTTTGATGGGTTTAGCAGATGGGGTAATGGAAGCAATTTTTAGGAGAAATTTAAAATACTATCTGCAGTTACTCTTTAAGAGCTAGAAATGAGTTCTATTAGGCCTCCATTACAGGCTCCCTCTAAGTTCAGCCGGTAGTAAAATAGTAGAGACTTACTATTCAAAGCCAAAGAAAAATAAACTGAAGTTATTTTTCTCTCAAGTAAAGTCTCACTTTCAGTGGGCATAAATAATTACTTTAGACTGTATGTAAATAGCATATCACATTTATTTGTATATCAGTTGATTTTAATATTGCTAAAATATTTTTATTTTATGCCTAAGAATGTAGGCAATTTACAGACCAGTTAAATACACAAAACAGAAGCCTAAAATCTATATAGAGAAACTAAATTAATGGATCATGTTAAAAATGGAAATTAAATAGCTGTTCAAAATATCATATTATCAACTACGTTTTTTTTTTGCTTTATTCATCTTGCTCTGCCAAATCTTATCAGTCTTTATATAATCCTTCCCTACAACACTATTTTTAGGTCTAGGCCATAACCTGCTCTGGTCTCACAGCTGAGCCTGCTTGGAGAAAGAATTTGGACTAGAGACTTGGACTAGAAAATCTGAATTCAACATGAATTTCCCTCTGATTCTGTGATCTGTGCTGGCTCCACTTATTCCACTCTGGAGCAGAAGCACACCTGTAGGCTACACCTACACCTAGGCTAACAAGCATTTTCTGACAGACAAATTCCTGGATGGACACTGAATAGTCATATGGGATGAATGATTAAAATCTCCAACCCTGTTCTGCTCATTACATCTACTTTTTCAGCAGGGGTTTAGCATCTTGCTAGAACCTGATTTAAAGTTTGCAGGCAGGGGTGGACCTGTTCATGGAAGAGGTCTGGACTATTGTTTCCTAGAAAAACCTGCAAATAAGAATAACTATGTGATCCCATCCACAGCAGCTGCTGCATCAGCATGATAAGATCTTACTGAATCTGTAATTTTGTTTAATGTAGCTGTTACAACATAAACCTAATGAAGCTTGAATACTGGAGCTTATGTTTATTTGTTTTGTATAGCTTTGGAATTGATATAATTATACAGAACAGCTAAGCTATTTTACTCTCTTTATCCAAGATGTTATTTAATCTTCAGAGTCAATCAGATTAGAACAAATCTGTTATAACTTTCAAGATAAATTCATGTACATCAAGAATTCGTAGTCAGGTCATCACAAGAGTATTGTGAACGTTATTCTGTTATGTGGAGCTCAGGTGATGTTGGGGTGCATTTAGAAGGACTCTGAAATGCAAAGGGCAAGACAAGGCTCGATTTCACCACGTAAACAACTGCGTCAGAGAACCCACTTGCAATACAGATGTTGTCCAGCTTAGTTAAGACACAATTCTATAGTGTAACAGAAACTTACTCATCTCCCTAAAGCAAAGCTGAAAATTATCAAATAGATTGAGTTGAACTTAGAGTTAGTCTATGCATAGAACTGCTGCATGTCACAGTGAATATCTAGAGAAGGTCAGACAATTAATTAAATTCAGAGTGAGGATTGAGAATTGCTTCTGTGGGCTCAGATTTATTCTTTGATCTCAAGACTAAACCAGACATGATTTGACAACATCTACACTATTTAACTCACCTGTCAGCCAAAATGGGATAGTTGGGAATAGCCAATAACCTGTGCTGATTCCCAAAGCCAGGTTAAGGAGACACAGCCTATCTCCTCTGTACATACAGACAGGGCAGGGTGCAGGCTCCCTTTCAAGCTTGGAAGATATTTGCCTTTTATGTCTGAGTTGTACAAGAGTCCTTTAGGAAGTGACAGGACAAACCACCACACCTTCAGAGGTATACTGACTGATGTCTATTAAATGTAAATATTTGTCCTTGGCAGGGCAACTGTCTCGATAAATTAGCCCATTTTCTCATCTAAACTCTGAAAGGAGCTCTTGCATCAGCAAACTGAAGGAGACCTGAAAATACTTTAAAAGGGGAAGTAAAAAAAAGCTGCATTAATAAATACAAGCACATTTATCAGTTTTTCTATATTTGGATATTTCTTGTACCGAAACAGTAAAGGACACCCTTTGGAGTCCTTATACAGCCTCTATACCAACAGTGTCCCCTTTAATTATCACATGTCCATCAAGAGCTGAACTGCAAACCCACACCCATAGGGATATGGAAAAGATTCTAAGCACTGAAAAATCATACAAAACCACAAGGTATCTCAGCAATGAAGAGCACTGACTCCTTCTGTGGAAAGATAACATGCAGACTTCACTTGCCAATGACTTCTTGAGAGACCATGCAAGAGCTCTTCTGGGCACAGATTAATACCTAGGAAGCACAGACAAAACACTGGTCAGTTCTCCATAGATTTCATAAGGACAGAGACTTAAATTTGCAATCACTTGATAAGAAATAATGAATGACTGATAGCTGTATCTTCAGAGAGACTACAAGAAATTCTTGGGAAAGAAGCATCATGATCTCATCCAATTTGCTATTAAAACCTTGGACAGAAGATGATGGACTTCACATGTTATATATATATATATATATATATATATATATCCATGCATTCCAAGTTCTGATACTGTGCTCCTTTGGTGATATTTCCAGTATTTTGGTGTTTGACAGATGGGTTTCTTTAAACATTAGGAGCTGTGTCCATTATAGTGTTGGACAAATTTATTCAGTTACATTTAAAAGGAACTCTATGATGGGCATTCTCTCAAGGAAAATGTGACAAAATTTCTGTCTTAATAGAAACATTTTGAGTTTAATGACTCACTACTTGTTGTAAAACATGTAATATATTCTAAAACAAATTTGATAAATCCAATAGGGAATGGGATTTCCAGCAGTCAGTGTCTGAATGGGGAAATACCTGCATAAGCTGGTAGGAGATTCAAAAGTCTGAAGACTGCTCTGAGTGTTGTTCGGTTCCTATGCATCACTGGGATTTTCAAATATGAATATATCCTGTTGTTTGATTTCTGAACTCAAGTCTGTATCATTGAAAATGAGACTGAGAGAGCTTATAGCAGCATGTCAGCAAGTATGGTAGAAGAGATGATGTTTTCAGATACCATTTTGTGGTTTGAACACACATCTCCAGTGAACACCTTAAACAACATTGAAGGTGAAACTTTTTCAACCTTCCCTGTTTAAATCCTTCCACTTTGCAAGAGTAACTAAAAATCCATGCATTTCCTAGGTGCATGCACACTGGATTATAGAATTAATATCTTCTGACCATTACCTTCAGTAAATTTAGACAAGCAAAATATAAATGTTTTCAGCAAAAGAATCTGAGTGACAATGAGCTACTAATGAACTAATGTGGGTCTCCACATTATAACTACTGTGTTGGGAAGCAAGAAACCCAGTTTTGAAAGTTTGCTGCAAATCTGGGAAGGGAAGATTGTCTCTCACACTTTTCCAGGTACCCCACAATATAAATTACATGTAACAGACTAGAGGCAATTCATGTACTGCCTTGGCACAGCAGCAGCAGAAACTTTGCCAATTGTTTTAGGTATCTGCCAGGCAAGCAGACAGCAAAGAGGTGACACACAGATGCTGGAAGTTCCCTAAAACATCTGGATGGCTTTAAACTCTTTATGAGTTTTAGGTTTAGATTAGGTGAAAGGGTTTTTCTATGATCAAAGCTAACAATACATGAGACTAGGCCAGCAGGACCTTTACAGAGGAAAACTCTGTGGATAAGTCTGCTGATGACTGCAGCAATGCTGCCTATAAAATTCAAAAAGCATTTAAGAAGTGTCCTGACCCATGCCTGCATTGGTGACATGGCTGTGTATGAGCTTGGTTGGTTGGTAAAGGGTGCTGCAACCACTGAGAGTCAGTTTTACAACTGCAGGCTATGACTGGAACAACTCATACATGACAGAAGCAACAGTAAGAACTTTTTACTGAGTGCAAAATTTATTTTGACACTTGTAACACACGTTCATTCATGAAGTATCTCAATTCAAACTTGAAGGAATTCCTTTCAGGATCAGACAGAGTTGTTCTGAGAGTTAAATGACTTATTTCCTTTACAGCATCATAGCTGTATTTTACTGTGAAAACTCTGGCTCTTCCCCTCCTTTCCAAATTACTCGGTGAATTTGATCCAACAGCATGATATCAGTCTTTTCATATCAAAATATTCAATCTCAATATTTTAATATACACTTAAATATGTTAGGCACCAAACCTGGTTGGATTTCTTTATTTTTACATTTTAGACATGCGAGAGGTGTATGAAAAAAGGAGTCAGTGTAGGCTCAGGTGTACTGCAGGGACAAGAAGGTATAAAAAGGGAAGCATGCTATGGCTAGCACCTTCCCCATTGTAACTGCATGGTGTAATGCATGTTGCATTTGTTCTGCTTTCATCTCTTGTTTTCACTGTGATATTCCATCACTTTTCTTTTGCTGCTTGTTCTAATAAGGCTCCCCATATGCTGCCATGAATCACTGTGATGTAAATTGCACAGTCCCGTTGAGATCCATGATGGTTGTTCAGCCTGGGAAGTGCTACACCTGGGGTGAATTTCCAAAATTCTACTAAAAAATGAACCCCACTAATGACAGTTTGAGCAAGCAAATTGACTTTAGGAGGAAGATGTTTTCTGATTAAGATGCCAAGTTTAATGAATAAAAAAACCCAAAACCATAAGGGTGAAAAAGGATGCTAAGCAATCTGGCAGTGGTGGGAGAGGCTAAAAGAAGACATACAAGTGATGTGGGTCTGCCTCTGCTGTACAGCACTCAAGCCCAGAGTCTTAAAATTCTGCCTGAAGATGTATAGGCATGCCTATATCTTCCATTGTGTGAATCTGAGAGAATTGAGACAGTCACTGATTTCATGTTGAAGGGCCAAAAATTTCCCCACTGGAGGCAGCTGTTTGTAAACTGTTCATTTCTGTGTTGTGGCTGCTTTACACCCACCCAGTGCAGCAAACAGGACATGCAGTGGCACCACTCAGAGTCACAGCAGAAGTGAATCACCCCCTGGTGTGGGCAGCAACACCTGCACTCAGCACTGAGAGCTGCTGGGGGTAGAACCTCAGTCCTGGGACACAGCTGTTCTGCTGGTCTCCAAAATAGGAGCAACCTATTTCTGTTAGGGCTTGAGCTCCCCTTTCTCTTTCCTCCTTGCCTTTAGCTCCCACTGCCACCACTTCATTTTTGCCCTTTGATCACTATAAATCAGGCTGTCACTGACACTGGCAATGGGGTGGGAGCAGTGACAGCAGTGACCTAAGCTTTGCACACATTGTACTGTTTGCCTGCAGTGACATTGTACCAGTCCTGTTTCTGGCTTTCCTCTGGTACAGATTCTAGCTGTGCTCTGAAAACATCCCTTATTAATAAAATCTCAGTGAGAAGTGGTTTTTCTTACCCCACATAAAATTCAGGTGCTTTGTATTTTGTCATAACTGCCAGCTGACTCAAAGCTGTTTTGTCGAACTCTTCTTCAGTAGATAAACTTTTTGTGTCAGCTCAGGCTCATTGTGTGCAGGAGTTGCCTCTCTTACCTTTGTCTAATGCATTGGTGCCAGAGGGAAACTGATGGCAGCTGACAGGCTGAGGGATGGGTGCTGCTGCACCCATTTTTATTATCTGCAAGCTTGTTCTGGGTCAGGGGCAAAGGTGGTTTGTCTGGGACTCTCATGACACTCTCTTTCTCTCTGCTTTCCAGAAGGAAGAAATGCAATGGCTCCCTCTTCCTTGAATACTGTAAGTGTCTCCATAAATATAAGAGCTAATTCCAAGAAATACAAATGTAAGTATTTCAAATGAGGGAATCATATTCTAAACTGAAATGCACATTTTTAAATATGTAACCTAAATATATTTATAATATCACTTAACTCTGCAGCTGCTATATTGATGTATCTTACTAAAGGGAGACAGGGTTACAAAATTTTGTTGCTTGCAATGTTTTCTGACCCTGGGAAGACTCTTCCTCCCCTTAAATGTTGCTGTCATCACCCAGGATTCTCAGGGAAAAGTATCTCACATATCTGGAAAGTCAGCTGGAAACTGCTGTTGCAATTTTTCATGAGAAATTCCTTGTGACATGCACTTCATGGAAAATGAAAACTCACATCTACTTTTGTCAGTGAGATGAGGATGAAACTGGCTGAAAAATGAAAATATTCCATCAAAAGTCTTTCAGGCATGCATATAAAGCCAAGGACATTTTAAGAGAAAGGAAAATATATCAAAAAATTTTAATGTTTTAAACCCTTTTTTCCCATCTAAACCAATGTTTTTAAATTGGTTTTGTATATCAACTCTAAACACAAAGCTATTGTCCACTGAGAAAACAAACTATATAGTATTGCAGGGAGTGAATGAACAGCCTGGATAAAGAAATGAATTGTACTTGTTTAATAAGACCCCTCTTACTGATACTTGTGTGTGTTCATTTTTCTTATTATTTCAAATGACTGCAAACAAATTTTTTTTTTTTTAACTTTTTAAAGAACCTTTAAAGTAAGTTCTTAAACGTTCTACAAGACACTAGAATTTGGAACAAACACAAATTAAAATGCATGGAGAAATGTGAATATGTGTTATTACATTATTCAGTGCCATAGAACCCCAAGGAAAATGTTGAAGGAAACAATGAAGGCAGATTTGTCAATATGGGAATGAAATGTTAGTATCTCATAACTAAATTCATTACATCTATAAGCTTATTGTTCAGATTAATTGTCAGAAGACATCAGCCTTCTCTACATGCCCAGCACCCCATGAAGCATTTATTTATGTAATTATATTAACTACACTCTTACACATCTGTGCATGAACCACTTTAAAAGGAAAGAGTTCTCTAGTAATAAATTGTACTTAAACTTTTATTATTGTCTCTCTGTTTTCCAGAAAATTGATTTTAGGTAAGTTATTATGTAAACTAGCTGCACTTATATACCTGTAAAAAAAAAAAATTCTTTCTCAAAAAACTGCACCCATTCTACATATCAACAGGAATTTCACCATAAGTGATCTCAAGGTATGTCACAAATTTCAGTCATGATTCAGGCAGGCATCAGATCTGGGATCCTTGCTGTGAATAGGCAGTTCTGTGCATTATGGGGCTTCTGGAGTTCAGACCTACATGTCTAGAAACAAAGGTGATGTGAAATTAAGGGGAAAACCTACAATAGAACCATATCGGCAAGAGAATATTTCTGTTTTGTGTGTTTCTTAGAATGTCTTCACTGAAGAGCTAGCCCAAATTCTGACTCCAGGGTTGCTGGTAGCCTTTCTCTTGTCACAGTGAGAACCTTGCTGATAGCAAAGTGGTGTACCCTGAAACTTTAGAATGAGGATGGGGAGGCTCATCTCTTCCTCTCTAAACAATTTAGTGATTGGAAAGATGAATTATGAACCAATCACCACAAAAGCATTCTATTCCCCCAGAAGTATTAGACAAATTAAAACCAAACCAAACCAGAAAAAAATATGTATGAAAAGAACTTGCAGATATAAACTGGCTTTTGTTTCCTGTATTAGAACAGAAGATATCTATAATTCAGTTATTATAGTGCATCTCACATGAGATCACGAGTTAAAGTTGGACTGCCCCAGGTGATTATCTATGACTTACAAGTCTCTGTCCTGCCTGTTTGGAATTGCCAGCCCCAGGTGGGAATTCTGCTCTATGTTTCTAAAGGGCAAAGATTTGTGACATGCAGTTCAGACTGATGCCGTTCTATCACACTTTACAAGTGCACAGGGACAAATGTGTCCTGTCCCTGCTGCTGCTGCGGCCGCTGCCCCGGGAAGGGCGGGATGCTGCCAGCACAGCTGGGGCACAGCTGGGGGCAAAGATGGGGACACAGCAGGGGCACAGCTGGGGGCACAGCTGGGGGGAACAGCGGGAGGCACAGCAGGGCGCACACCGGGGGCACAGCTGTGGTGCCCTCCCGGCGTGCCCGCACTCTGCTCCGCCGCTGTGCTCGGGAAGCCGGTCCCGTCCTTTCCCGATCATTCCAAGGTTTCCCGCTGGAGCGCACGGGCGGGCAGCGGCACCCGCGGGGGATCGCACCGCGAAAGGAGCGGGGCAAGGCGCTGCCCCCGAAGGGCAAGAGGCGCTGGGGTCTGCCGGGTCCGGCCCTGCAGCGGCGCCCGGCCCCAGGGGCGGCCCGGGCAGATGTTCCTGTCGGAGCGAACCCTGCGGGTGCCCCGGGGCGGGACAGGCTCCCGGAGCCCCGGCCGGCGGCAGCGGGCAGCGGCGGGGCCGGGCGCTGCCCCATCCCCGGGCGGCTCTGCCTCCGTCCCTGCCCTCCCTGCCTCCGTCCCTGCCTCCGTCCCTGCCCTGCCTGCCCTGCCTCCCTCCCTGCCGCCGGCCGGGATTGGCTGTGCCTGCCCGGGCGGGCGGGACGCGCTGCGCCCCGACGGTGCGGGGAGCGGGGAGCGCGGCCCTCGGAGCGCCCGCGCTGCCCCACACCGCGATTTTCCTTTTTAACCTTTTGGTTTTGTTTTCTTCTTATCCCACTTCCCTGTCGGGACTGAAGCAGGATCCGCGTCCCTGGGATTGCTATGCCAGCTGAACTCTCCCGGGCCGTGGGAATGCACGCCATCTCCGACCTCCACTCCTCGCTGCCCCTGCGGCTCCTCAACAAGGGGCCCGAGTACCTCCGCAGGCAGCTGGAGGCCGGCAAGCCGGGCAGGAAGAGTGCCGTGGAGAGACTGGCCGCCGATAAGGCCAAGTACGTGAAGAGCCAGCAGGTGATCAGCAGCAGGCAGGACCCCGTCATCGCGCTGAGCTCGGCCTCGGAGAGCGGCAGCGAGAGCTGCTCGGTGGGGAGCGGGGCGGGCCGGGAGCGGGCCCGGGCCGCGGGCGCCAGGCCGCTGGAGCCGGGCAGGGCCCCCCTGCAGCACGGCCCCCCCACCGCCCGCCGCAGCGCCCGCCGCCACATGCGGCCGGATTCCCTGGTGATCTACCGCCAGAAGTGTGAGCTGGGCAGAGGCCAGAGCCAGGAGAGCCCGCGGGGGAGCTTGGTGAGGAGGATCTTCAATGGGTCCATAAAGGAGAAGCAGCTGGCTTCCCCTGAGTTGCCCAGAGTCATGGAGGACATCGCAGCCACCGAGGGCAGCGAGCCTCTCCCGGCCGAAGGTGCTGACCGTGAGCCGAGCGACCGTGGGGCGGTGCAGGCTGTCCCTGCGAGCGCCGAAGGGGCAGCGGTGTGTTCGAAGGAGCATGAGAGACCCTCGAAACCCAGCGCACCTCCTGAAGAGGTCAGGGAGGTGAAGAGGAGAGGGCTCCATCGCTCCCAGTCAGACATCAGCTCTCGCTACTCCAAGTCCTTTGCTGAGTTTGACACTTTTTTCAAGTACTGTGGCCTGGAGCAGGAGGTCATTGAGGACCTTGGGAGAGAGAACTTCTCCGTGGTGTCTGACAACGTGTCCTTCAAGATCCGCAGCATCAGCGTGGCCACGTCGGAGAGCGAGTTCACGCGGCACAGCGGCGACGAGGGGCTGCTGGAGGACGAGCTCAGCGAGCAGGTCCCCAGCAGCACCTCCGTGGTGGAGCGCAACGCTCGCATCATCAAATGGCTGTACACGTGTAAGAAAGCCAAGGAGAGCAACGCGGTGATGCAGGAGCTGGCGTGATGACTTCATTCAGCATGCCTTGGAGCCTGCTGAACCCAAGGTGTGTGCAAAGCCTTGCCCCGGCAATTTGGGTTTCTCTTTCCTTTTTAGAGAGCAGTTGACTTCTCATGGTTTATATTAGGCTTTTCAGGAAGGGCTGAAGGAAAATGTGTTTTGTTTGCCGCATGTTCCAAGTATGGCATTTTTGCAACGCAGAGTTCTGTGTTACTACAAAAACCAAAATACAACCAAGCAAATGCTTGCAGTTTGCCAGGTTTAGTTCAGACCCCCCCCCCCAGAGGAAATTAAGGAGTCAGTGTCTGTGAAGGATGCCTGCACTTTGCAGATTCCTGCTTTGCAAGTATCCTATTTCTTCTAATTTCTGCTACATTAAATGCTAGGAAAAAACCTTAGAAAAGTATTCAACCTTTAGTTACAGTTATTTGGATAACAGGACTGAACAGTCTGCTACTAATTAGGAGCACACTGTATTTATACTGTACTGCTGAAACTAATACTCATCAGGAGTGCACTGTATTTACACTACACTGCTACAGTTTTCCCCTCTTTACTTTCCTTCACTCTCTCCTTCCCCTTGGCACCCCCAAGTATCAGGAAAGCAAAACGGAATCAGTGCCCTGCTGGCGTTCTTATTTCCTCCATGGCTTTCTGTTGGGACCATAAAAGCTTGTTCCAGGTGACCTCACAGCGTTTCAGAGTTTGGTTTTTCCTCTGCCGTGGGTTTTGCTGTGTGGTTTGGTGCTGGTAGTTGGGAATGAGTTGTGCGGTTTGCCCTGGTCAGAGGAGTACTCCACTGTTTTAAGCTAAAGAAATTAACACAAAGTGTGGATCTAGGCTTAGGAATTAATTCCTTCTCAGACAGAAGCAGAACAAATTTAGCTCTGGTAAAAGCCAGTGTCCTGGGTTTAATAAAAGTGATGTTTATTTTGCATGTGATCTCCTGAAAAAGAACTTTATTCATGGAGCCTGTGGTGTTGATAATCTATGAGATAATAGTTTTTCTCCTTTCAGTACATTAAGCCCCTAGAATAACTACTGCAGCTTACCATGAGGTATTTAAAAATTGCATGAGTAGGTCTTGATATGGAGGATTACATGTATATTTTCTGACAGTTCGTAATTGGTGCGTGAGAAGAACATCACTTGGTGTAGATGCAGCTGTTGATGGAGCATGTGGGTCTCATGCCTATGTGGATGTGAGGCTATCACTCTAAATTCCTTTAATCCATATAAGGCAAAAATCCATTTCCTTGAAACTGGTTTTAATGATGTAAAATTCGGCTCACCTTTAGAATTAGAATTTTTCTCAAAAGTCTTATTTTCTTCCTGCAAGAGGAGGAAGACAGGGAGAGAGGCATTTTACAAAAAACTTTTCAAGGCCGTGCTGATAAGAGCATTCTCAGGTATCTGGCTGACAATTTAAAAGAAGTGTCGTTATGTAACAAATCCTTTCCCAAATAATCTTAGAGAGAAGAAAGGGCTCTCCTGAGCTAATCATTTCTCCTTGCTCATCGTTCTGTGATAAAAGGCCAGGGAGATACACAAAATAAAATGGGAAGGTGGTGGTTTTGTCTTGCAGCTGCCAGCCCTGCTAAACAAGAGGATGGGAGGCAGATTCCAGCAAGCAAGAACCACATAAGGAAAACAACCAAATAAAAGCCTGTTTGCTCCTGAATGCCCCTGGTGGGGTAGGGTCCCGGTCATCACCACAGAGCTGGCTCCAGAGGGAGCAGCTGGTCCTTTCCCCATCCATTTGAGGGTGCTGAGTGTGTCCAGGGCTGCAGCTGGGGCAGCAGATGCTGGTGAGCACCCCGGGGAGTGTGCAGTCTGCAGAGGAGGTGCTGCACCAGGGCAAAGGCAAGGGCAGGAGCGTGGGAAGTACCAGGAGCTGAACCAGTGTAACCACACATGGGCTTGGTCAGGGGCTTTTTTATATTCAACCATATAAGATAAAAAGGTAGTACACATCCTAACGAGGTGGTGAAAAGATCTCCATGAAATAAACAGCAAGTTTATTCAAGTGATCCTATGTTCATTCTGCAATAGCTTCAATACCTAGAACAAGGGAGTGCTTTACTCTGGTAGCAATTTCCTTTGGCACCAAAATTTTTGACAGCCTAGGAAAGACTAATTCAGAGGGTCCTTATCTATAAACCTAATTTTAAGAATACTAGGGCTGACTCACAGCTGTTGGATCTCATCTGTAGGTAGTTTCTGAAAACTGAGAACATACTTTATCATTTAGGCCACAGAAGTGGGAAGTTCAGAAAGGTCAGCTAAAAATACCTGTACACAGCACCCAGAATAAAGGACAAGGGTCATTAAGAGTTACCATAACTTAAATATTACATTTACTGGACAGAATTTAAGGAGAGTTGTTAACACCACATGATTGCAAGGTGAGTCTTGTAGTTCTGGTCTAAATTTTCATTCAGTTCTACACTTTATCTGATAATACAGCATCCAGTTGGATATCTGTATGTTTTCACAATATTTGGCTCTGTTTAGTTTGCTTATTAAAGGGCAGTGGACTCTGCTGGAAAGCAATGTACTCTTCCTGGTGTACACATCCTTAGAAATTCCTGGTTTCCTACAGGGGCTTGAAAATTGTTGCATCTTTTTTGGACAATAAGCCAGAAACCTCATTTCTGAAATCCCAACATTCGTTATGTATAAAACATCTTTCAAGAACTGCAGAGCTTTTATGGGCCAGCGATCATTCCATTCATATTTTATGTTCTCTGTTTAATTTTTCATGAGCTCTTTGGGACCTGGTGGAGCACCATGTAAATAAAAGAGCGGTTTGATGGATCAGGTTCTTTAGCATGTTTCATGAGAGAGGTGATTGCAGAGTGTGGGTTGTGAGCCTCAGAAAACTGAGGTCCTTGGCAAGATGGTGATTGCTGTTTCTTGGTAGAAAGCTGCCTGGGTTCACCTCTGCAGTTCAGTTCCTCTCACTGCCAGTTCTGCTTGATTCTAGGAAGAGGATTCACTCTGCATCCTCCTTCCTGAGCTGAATCAGGATTATTCAGCCTTGAGTTTCTCATAATTCTTAAATGGGTGGGCATTATTCAAGTGGAAATCTCCAGGGAGGGTAATTTACTATGTTGGCAGTAGCTGTAGGCAGGTGAATGAAAGTTTTAGAGTATCACCTTATCCTTGTCTGATGTGATAAATAACAATTGACACTCTTTTTCTACTTTCTTCAGAATTGTTGACTTGGAAGTTGAACAAAACCAGACGCAGGAAGAGACTGTTCCCTCATCTGGCTTATGTGTACTTTGTCCAAGTTTAGTGTTTTGTTATTCCTTCCTACCTTACCCCCATCCCCTGGAAGCCTCACTTTTGTCAAGCCCGAGAATGTCCAAGACTGCAGTGAAAAGTGGAGATTGTGAGCTGTGCCCCAGCAAGACAGCAGGAAACAAAAGCCCCTGGAAAAGTGAAGCTTGACAGCAGCTGCCGTCCACAATAATATTCAACATCAGCTCACTGCCTCAGGATGTCATTCCAGGCTGTGACAGAAGGTCTGTTTTGTGCATCCATCTCTCTCCAGCAATGAATTTGTCAAGTGATGGGGAGAGAAAGTGGGAACGAAGTGGCAATGATTTCTGGGTCAGGTGTTCCCTTGCAGACAGACTCAACCTGGATGCTCAAAGGCTCTGCCTTACCAAGGCAGTTTGATCAGAGCTCATCCTGACATCATTCACCATCATTTGCTTTGCTGCTGAGGACTAGCTGTGGCATCCTTGTCTGAGGTACTTGGCAAACGTTGTAAGCTAAACCCCTGCCAAACCTCTCTTTCTCTGAGAGCATGGAAGCCAAATTGGTGCACCTTGTATCCATCCAGTTTGCTCTTGCTAGTTTGTCACGCAGATTGCTCAGGCACTGGGAAAGAATAGCACCAAGTCCTTCCAGGAGCATGGTTCCAAGAAACAGGTATTGAGGGAGGCTTTGCATTGTTTCTGCCTTGCAGAACAGTACAGTTTGTTAGCAGTGTGTGCCTGACTCTGGCATGGCAAGCACTGCAAGCTGTGGTGTAACACCTTTAGTTTTAGGCTGTGAGTGAGCAGGCTCTTGCAGAATGGCATTAGGGCAGCTATGTGAAGTGTTCCAGGCTGTGTAAAGCCACACTTCCCGAGTGTGGGTATGGCTGTGCAGGATTGCTGCCCTGCAAGGCAAGGAGGCATGTCAGGGCACAGCCAGGCCAGGGAATGTCCTGGTGACACCCAGTGTAGACAGCCCCTTACTCAGTATCATCAGTAAAATGCTTCATTTGGGCTGCCTGAGCTAAACACGTTGTAAAAGGTGATGCTTGGATCATTAGTGTAGTGAATGAGGCCTCTGCAGTCACTCATGGAATTTGCTGGCGGTGCCTCAAACACCCCAAGCTGTCATTGTTTGCTAGAAAATCAAAGCATTTCTAAATGGACATTAGGAAACCACAAAGCAATTTTTAAAAAAAAATTTAAAAAAAGGCAAAGCCACTTCCCCTTTCATTTGCAGTGATACCCATCTCTGAAAGCTGCCTGACTGACGTAATGTTTACTTCAGCTGTTGGTCCTGCAGGGGTTAAAAGTTTACTTTGTGCTGCCATGGTAGTGGAAGAGTTACCCTTGAAGAGCTCCTCCACATCAGCTAAATATCATCTGAGTTGCATTTCCATGGGTTTTAAATGTGCTTGTCAGTCCTTGGATGGTTAGTTCTCAATTACAGCACCAGTTTGGAAATGCAATGTCTTCTATTTCTAGTGTTAGGTACTAAGGCCTACATGTCTGAAGTTCTTAAGATAACTAGGTAACAATTCCAGATAAAATAATTGTTGAATCCACTGTGAACCCACAGGAGGAAAACATAGTTTGTGTGAGCTCCTTCAAACTTAGAGAGAAGGTAGTATATGTGGATATTTTCTTACATAAAAAAATCTCCATATATATTTGTTACATTATTATAAAAGCATGATTCTCAGAAACTTCAATATGCTGCTAATATGATAAGATTTATACACTGAAGGTGCAGGTTTTTAAGGATCACAGTCTAGGCTTATTAGTCAAAAACATAATCTGATGTATCCAATCTGTTCATGCTCCCAGCAAGATGCTGTACCACATATATATTTACATATATCAGAGCTAAGGAATACTTTTCTTTGAAAATGTGGATTACTGTATATAGCTCAGAGTGCAGGAAGAATCTTTGGAGTTACAATCCAGTGCTCTGCAACAGGGGGAGAGAATTAATTTGTTTTGTTTCCAAGGAAATTTTTTGTTTCTTTTTCAAACTTCTATTGTTGTTCCTGTGTCACCGAGCAGCTTTCAAAAGTAAGATGAAAGATGTATTGCTCATGAGTTTTCAATATTAGGAAGGATTATGTTTAATTTGCTTGAAAATACCGAACATCAGCCTTTCTGAAAATCAGTGAGGGTTTATGGCAGAGGTTAGTGAAATCAGAACTGGGCCCATTCTGTATACTTCTTTAATCCCTCTTTTTGTCTTTGTGGATAGTTCAGTAGGGTTCAGGTGACTTTCCACACTGATATCACAAAATTTCTCTGTTTAAACTCCCATTTATTTCAGTGGTCATGTGGACCTGTCTAAGATCTTTGCCTGATAAGCTATAGATTCCCTTTATTACCTTCTGGGGAAGCTAATAATTTGCATTTCCTGTATGTTAGAACAAAAAAAGATGACAATCTTTCTTTCCCTGTACATTTTGGGAGTGGGTAATTCAGTGCTTTTTCCAAATGATGAGAGCTCTGGTGTTCGTTCAGTTCCTGTTACTGTTACATATAAAGGGTTTTTCTTTCTTCTGCTGAATTTCAGTCATATCCTTCAAAATGAGAAGAACTTGCTGATGGTAGCCACTACCTTTTTTCACAAAAAAAAAAAAAAATCATCATTTTTTAGTTCAGTTCTTTTTTCTTTTTTTTTTTTAACTATTTGATTGTAAAAGATACCCTTTGGGATGGAATTTTCCAGCTTTGGTGTTAAACTGTGGAAAAGGGGGCTGTTGCAGTTTGAACAAAAGTTGTAGCAATGGAGTTGGTTTTCCAGTTGTCTGGGGAGCCTAAAACAGCGGCTGATGACACAGGCTAATCATAAATTGAACTGCTTTGTTTGACTAGAACTATGTAAACAAAATAGCCAAATGGGGTGCAAGTGTGCAGAGCAAATTGCTGTTTACACCCAAGTGTTTCATGGTTCTCCAGTGCTGTGACAAGGGGCAATGTCCACAGATGTGGCATAACAGGAGAAAGGTACAAAGTCTGGGGTTTATGGCCTGGAATATGGAGATAAGACTGAAATCTTTGCAATATACTGTAAATATTACTGTACAGAAATCTGTAAGAAATAGAGGTTTTTCTATATGTATATTACTTTTCTAAAGGATGTAAGTGTATATGTTTTGTGAAATTGGCCAAGCATTACAACAGTGGAGATCAAGCAGAAACTTTCTTCTGGGGCAGGTTGTCCTGCCATTGCCTCCTGTGAAGTTTCTTGCATCTGCTTTTGAATCCTTTGAAATGGAATACCGGTCACATGAGATACGGATATTTCACCATTGTTATGTTTATATTCCTGTGAAAAAATTGTGCTGTTGAATGCATACAAATAAAACTACCATTCTGAGAGGTAACATTTGTTTTTTTTTTAAGTATACTTTTATTTTGCTGTCTCCATTAAAGTGCTATTATTTTAAAGCTGAAATCCCATTAAGGAAGTAATTTCTCTGTGAGTGAGGCTGATACTTGACTGTGAACATCTGAAAGTGCAATGCATCCCTGAACCATGCCCAGAGCCCTGGCTGAGAGCATGGAATCTTGCAAAGAGGTGGCACAACAGCAGCTCTCAGTATCAGTAAATTTGAATTATATGAGGCTAAGGCTGTTCTACGACATTCTAATATCTTTTATTTCAGAATATGGCTGAAAAGATAGAGTTTATTCCTGAAGGGTACTATTTTTTTCAAATTTAGTATTATTTGGTCTTGCTCACTGTCAAAAGCTACGATGTGCTGCAGGCAATACCACATTCATCTCAACCAATGTTCAAAGTGGGAGGGAGCTTGAAATTCTGCTTGGGAAATATATTATCTCCAGGATCTTATAAAGAATCTGTTGTTTGACTGTCTTTTCCATAGAAAGAATTCAATATATTATGCTAAATCTCTGTTTATTTATTTTGTGAAGAAAGCAGCAGAAATAATAGTTGCATACAGTGAGATTTTACCAGAAACCAATGCACTCCAGTTTCATAGTTGTAATTTTGATATGGTCTAATCTGCTCAGACTCAACTGTTTCACCAGACAACATTTGAAGGCAACTTTGAGGTAGAGCTAAAGGATGCTTGCTGTGGGATCTTCCACAACAAAACCCAAGAGCAACTTCATTATTGCTGACAGGGAAGGTTACATTTGTGACATAGGTCACAAATCCTGGGTGACCTGTGTCAGTGCAAGGTATGAAGCAGGTCTGGAAAGGATGAATACATGTTCAGTCTCCATAGCAAGCCTTTGCTCATCTTGCTGCCTTAGAGAGGACAGAGCCGTCATAGTCTGAGCATGACCTTAGGCTACAGCTCAGCTTAGCATTTAGGAACATTGCTCTTAGGTAATTTTTCAGATAACACCTTTATCCCATATTTTATGAAGCCCAGTGGATTTCGTCCAGAAGTAAGGCTTGGCGAGCTCCTGCTCTTGGACTGGCTGGTGCAAACAACCTTCAAAAGTCCACACCTTACCCATCCACTGCTTTGCTTCTGATTCATCTCTGAGTAGTAAATAGGTGTTGGAAAGAAACCAGAAAAAAGGTCTTTTCAGGTGTACTGTAGATGTTGAGGCATTCTGAGCACACAACTGCAAAACTACTTAGTATCTCCAAGAGCTTTTGCCAAAGAACAGCCTATGTCAGGAGCAGGAAAATACCAAATAGAGGATTTGGCTTCACTCTGCAAAAAGACGCCTTCAAATTGTGAGGACGTTCTGTGATTGGGCTGTATTTATCCTGGCTTTATCCCATGGTACCAAAGGGGACTATATCAATTCACTGAAGTATAATGTTGTAGAGAGAGGTGGTAGATGCCCCATCCTTGGAAATAAAATGGGCTTAGATAGGACTACTCTGCTCGTTTTCAGGCAATGATGCAACAGCAGTCTGTCAAGGTCTCCATGACAAAAGGTGTTGAGAACTTTGGTCAATTATAGTTGCCAATAAAATTTGTGATATAGCAGAAAAAGTAACAGTATCATAGAAAAGAAAAAAACAACCCTCCAGGTTGAAGTCAGCTGCATATATCCACCTTCAGGAATCAGTCTAGTTACTGAAAGAACAGGAAACCCTGTAAAATTAGCTTGCACATTTGTACTGGACTTGAGTTGCCTCAGCAGTTGATTCAATATCTAAGAGCTGTGATTGTCTGGGTTTCAAAGTTTGCCTCAATCATCAGGAGCTCAACAGGAGTACCAGTTTTTATGTTTTTTTCATAGGCAGTAAGAGGAGCCAGAGGGTAGCAATCATCAGCACAAAACCCCGTGATTATTGGTTGGTTATTGATTGGCATTAGAGCACTGAAGCAGCAAGCACCAAGATGTGGAGTCATACACAGAGAGGCAGGCACAGCTGAGCTCACAAAGGGGAGTGCTGCTCCTGTTCTTTCATTTTAGCCCAGCCTCTTCTTGCATCACTGGTTGTCTCTTTGGTGGCCAGGAAATCTTACCCACTTCCGCAGTTACTCATCGGTCTGAGCTGATCTTACACCCTCTCTGACAGTCCCTTTCCGTGTTTGCATTTCCAGTGAACTCATTCATGTGCCAGTCATTCATTACACATGCCACTGTTCTATTTATCCTCATTCTTGGAAACTTTTTTTCTGAATAATGCTTTCAGTTAGGTTTTACACCCTTCTGCTCAATCTTCCTGATTCTGCCCTAAGGAAACTGAGAACTAATCATGCAAAAAGTCAAGAAATGAATATGTTGTGTAGTTAAGCAGAAACTTACAAGATCAGAGACCAACTCTCTGGTCTTTTATTCATCTATATAGCTCTTCCTGCATAGTTTAGCATGTATTTTTCCATTGTTTTCTTCTTTGATACTTGTTTGTAACATCATCTTTGGCTTGGTTTGTCTTCTAGAGGGTTTTTCAGAGCTGTAGTGACACTTTGTCCTCAAAGAGCTTTGAGCACAACTACTGCAAAATCAAATCCCAAATGACCAATCTTTTCATGGTGTAGTATAGAGTGAAAGCCAATTGGGTAAGCTTTTCAGAACTGGAGAGACTGAAGCAGTTGTATGTGGAACCCAGGACAGTAGGGTGTCTCTTGAGCTTGTTGGAAAGTTTGCCTCTCATTTCTGGCGAACACGTCTTCACTCAATATTATTTCCTGCAGGAAAGTAAATTTAAGAAGAATTTTATCACATGCAAGTCAGTCAACCAAACAGAGATTTAATCTATTGGCTTGAACCCCAAACACAAACTGAGGTGGTTCTCCAGGCATCTATTGGGTTTAAGAAGAGCATCTGCAGAGCTGCCTCCATCTGTTCTGATAATATGAGAATAGTAAAAAAGGATGGTAAAAAAGGATTAAATTCCTTGATGTCAATTAAAATAAAGAGGCTGAATATTGTGTAACTTCTGAGAACAGAACTTCAATGTAACATTCTAAAACAGACTTATAGTCTGAAGCTCCAATTTTCCTAAATTTTCAGTTTTTTAGATTGTATAATTTTATTATCCTACAGTTGGTAGAAAGACCATCTTATTTCTGCAGAGTTTGAGACATTTGTAGATCATCTTATATTGCTCTGAAACAATTGCAGAAACAAAGTGATAGGATAGTAAGAGGACTTCTCTGCCCAGTGATCATAGAATCCTAGAATATGCTGAGTTGGAAGGGACCCACAAGGATCATCAAATCCAACTCCTGGCCCTGCACAGGACAATCCCAAGAATCACATCATATTCCTGAGAGTCTTATCATGAACTGTCATAGAGGACGATTTTCTTGCATGGCCTCTTTGTCTAAAATCCTCATTTATCTATGCTTGACCTCAAACTGTCACAAATAAATTCCCCTGATCTTTGACTATTTGCAACATAAATCGATGTGGCTTGTATTATGTTAGTATCTTGCTTTACCTGAGGACTGAGACCAATATTAACAACAGTCCTCATGTGTAAAATGTTTGTACAAAAGCAGGAGTACATAAAAATCTTAAGTCTGCTAATTACATCTCACTATATAGGATAATCTATAAGATTTTTTGCAGTAAAAAATTAATATTATGCAATAAAAAATCATGACCTGCAAAATGCCTGGAAACAAGGAAAACTAATTTGGAGAAATGTTAAACTCCCAAAGTTACATAATTTGATGTATTTTTGTCTTTCTGCAGAGTATCCTAAGAAAGGCATTTGCAACATATCTAATGATTCAGCAGAGCTGGCAAATCTAGGGAGTTTTTACAGTAAATTGCAAAAGAGATGTTGCGTCACAGAATGGAACTCAGATTCTGCCTGCAGTTGGGAGGCACAGGAAACTGTTGCTTTAATTAGAAGTATGGATTTAAATCTATTTGTACTACTTTAACTGTAAGATAAAATTGATTCAAAAGTGTTGCAATTGTCCATGTGCTCAGTTGTCCTTCAGCAGTCCTCCCTCTGCTTAGTTCAAGTCAGCTTGCCACAGGGCTCAGCTGAACAGAAACAACTGAGAAGGTCTGGAGCTCTGAAACACTCAGTTGAGATGTGGCCCTGGAATGAGATCTGGCTGTCAAATGCTGTGGAGCTATTTATCCTCCCCCAGCTGCAAATCCAGCCTCCAAGGTGTGCTGAGTGCACAGAGCAGAGCCTGCCCACCCCCAGCCCTGCTTTAGTGCTGCAGCACATGGGGCATCTTCTCAAGGGTTGCCCACCTGGCAGGAGCTGATGGAGGAGTGGCACTGCTGGGAAGGAAGCCTGCTAGCAAGAAAGGTGGTTGACCTGGACTCTAAAAGTGCTCACCAGGGATCATCCTCTCATCTCCAGCTGTTCCAGCTTCAGGGGCCTTGCCTACTGTGTAAATAGAATATGTACCAGGAAGTTAAAGGAAGAGAACAGGGTTTCTTTTCTTCTAAATGAATGCTCTGCCAGTTAAAAAAATTCTATATTTGTCTCTCTGAATAGATCACAAGTATATATTCCAGTTTAAGCCCGGTTTAAAATTATTTTGCTCATTCCTAAGTTAAAACAAACACTGACCAAGGACTCCTGTATTTGCTTTCTGTTGGTTTTACTCAGTTCTTCTACATAGATATATTTTCAAGATATATAGAGGTATATTTCTTTTGAAATAAAAACTTTTCATAGTTCTATAAACACAGATCGAAACCATCCAAACATTTAGGACTGTTCAGGTACTGAATGTGAACAAGAAACAGAAGGACACCAATTTTGCCCTTTACATTTTGCTACAAAAATGCTGGTTTTCACCCAGATTGACAGTTCAGTGAAGGAGGCAGCACAAGGAAGGCAGGGTATGTAGAATGTCTGGTCATGGGTAAGTGCTGTTCTTTGTTGTAGGTGGACACATGTAGCATGATAATGTCCTGGAAATCACTGCAAAGCATAAACATTGCCCAGGACAAGTATTCCAATATCAAGAACCCTCTGATGACCATTTCCTGCAGCCTTCCCAGCCTTTCCTAGTGCTTCTCTTCATTGTGACAAACCTCAAAGGTTTGTATGGAGACACAACAATGTTTTCTGCACAGTCAGGATCACACCTTTGCCACTATGATCAAGGCTGAAATGTAAAGCAAAGATAACAAATTCCATCCAAACAGGAAGTAAACGTGGGTGGTTCTGAGTGAAATCAAATGTGATGTTGCAATGGAAACACAGAATAGTCAATCATAAACGGATGTGTTTCACACAAGGAATTGTGCCACATAGCAACAAATCCATCAGAAGTATGAGAAAAGCCAGTAGCTAAAAAAAGAGGTGAAAATGAAATCATGTCAAGGAGGATTCTTAAAACATGAGGAATAAAGTAAACTAGAAAGCTCCCAGACTGTAAAAAGAAAATGTAGCTGTGATGATGGCATTTTCCATGCTGTGGAGGAGGCAAAAAATTTCATCAGAAATAAAGTGAAAGATATGTCAACTATTTGACTTCTTTCTTAATTGTGTTGGATCCACTATGATGTTTGAGTCTGATGAGTTTCTAAAGTGAAAGTCAGCTGATGTGAGAATCATTTTAATGAAGTCATAGATTTTAGCTTTATGAAGTGCTCTGCTTTTCAAGCTTAAGGTTCTCACTGTATTTAATTGAGTAATAATCAATTATTGGTAGTAGTTACAGCTATAAAGAGCCATGTGATACTGCAGCCAAGAAGAGGGAGTGCTATGATACTGGGTCATAGCTTGAGCTGTTTGAAATGGTGTAATGTTTCAAAAGAACTCACAACCTTTCCAAATCATAATTCTCCTTATCAGAAGTATCTCAGAGCCAGTTTTGCAAACAGATGCTGGTACTAAGGGCTCAGCCACATGACTCAGCTCTGGCAGCCGAGCCTGCCAGCGCTTGTCCTGTGAGCTGCTGTGACTGCCCAGGTGTGTGCTCCCGGGCTGCTCCACGAGGTGATGCAGCCTGCAGGTATTTTACAGTGAGGCTGGTGCTCTGCTCCACGGGCAGGCTGACAAACAGTGCCCACAGCACAGTGCACCTCACCTAACTGCCCACCCCAGCAGCCCTATCTGCAGCCAGTGAGTCATCCTGTCTAGATAGACCTGGAGTGAATCACTTCTGCAGCTGCCTACAGTTCACTGCTGACTGATGGCAGAAATGTGACTGATTTAGGCTAGACTACTAACCTTTGGTCAGTTAAACTCAGACAAGATCAATCCCACCTCATCTGATGCTCATAAGCTGTACCATCGTGAAAGTGTTTGTCTGAAGTCAGAGAGCCTACTGAGATTTTTAGACACCATCTGTCACTTTTTTCTTTTTTTTTTTTTTCTTTTTTGTCCTTTATTGAGGTAAAACATTCTGGTCAGTTTTGTCCTGCTGTTTCTGAAAATTCCCACCCAGGTGCAACTGAAAGAAGTTTCATCTTGGTAAACCCCAAATTTGTCAAAACTGAGGCCCTCTGGAAGAAATGCTGCAGAGCCAACATGGTCATTGGCAGAAAGTCCCAACGAGGCAAAGAACACTGGATGCCCCAGGATAGGTGGGCTCAGGAAATGTGACACCACAGTGGTACCCTAGCACCAAGAGCAAGTGTAAGAGATGTCCTTACTTATTTAGGAATAGGCAAGTTAGTTAAACTTAATGTCTGGCATATGAATTAAATTCTGTGGAGTGTGACTGTCTTGAACAAGTTCTTCATTGTCTGCTCCCTTAAATCTCTTTTTTGAAGGCTATTTCAATCTCTCAACCAGCAGGTTAAAGTGGTGCCAACTGAGACATGGTGAGATTTGGTTTATCCTTATGATAGAGAGCAACACAGAAGGCAAATCTGAAAAATCAAGTGGTGTGCTCCTATTCCAGAAAAGAGCTGTGTCTTAGCCAAAAAATGAAGCAGTTTGCTGGAAGGCAGGGAAAGCATAGGCAAGGATTGATACAAGGGTCTTTGTTTGTATTTTCAGAATGAAAGAGGAAAGAGCAGTTTGTCATAACAATAGCAAAGGTTCTGAAAATCAGTGGAGGAAGGAGAAGTGAGTCATTAGTGTACATAAATCTAGATATCTAAATGGTAAGGCTGGTCAAAAAATTTCCAACAAAAATATTTTCATAATGGAACTTGACTTTAATGGAGTTGAAGAATTCGAGAAGAATTTAATTAATATCCTACCCCTCCACCCCCTCAAAAAAAAAAAAAATTTAGGCACCAACAAAATTAGAAATCTCTGAAAATGAATATATTTTTGCCAGAAAGAGCAGTCTAGGTCAAAGCAAAACATCACATACATAGTAGAGGAAGCAGTATGCTCAGAGCATCTGATGTGCTCAGAGCATCTGGTGTATTCAGAAATAGGCTCATTTTGGGTGCTGAGTTCTTTTTGGTCCTGAGGCAGATGATGAAAAAGTTGAATACAATTAATTAGTAATTGTTCAGCTGAACAATATGTTTTTGTTATAGGTAAAGGCCAAAACTACTGACATGAGTTTTAGAGACCTCTCATTATACCATTAATGCAAAACTGTACTAACTAGTCACTACTTGGTCCAGGCACTGTATCCCCTTCATCTTAAAATATCAATATGTACATATACTTTCTCAAATCTATTAATATTAAAGTTTAATATTCATTGGTATTCCAGTCAGACGAATATGTTCCAGGCCATTAGAGTGCAATATAAAGAGTCATTACTTTTTCCAGATAAAGTGCAGTGCAGAAAAGAAGTTTTCATTTGAACTCTAAACTTGGATGATATCTTAATAAGTGAATGTACAACTACTGAAGCTGTTAATGTGTAACTAACTGAAAGATTCTTTGGAATAATACCTTGAGTCTCTGCACTTTTCTCAGTCATGTTACTGTCAGAAACTTGTGATTTGTGTGTGCAGTGATTAAATATTTTGCATATCATAAATATGGTTGTGTCAGAGAGAAAATTAAGGCAATTTCACTTCTAACTATCTTTTTCTTTTTTCTAAAGGTCTCTGTACCCTCTCTAAATATTGCTTTATCCCTACTATTATGAAAAACAAGTCTGTCATGAAACACACTTAAATTATCCAGGAAGTCTTGTAACACCCATTTCAGATTGTTTCACAATAAAAAAAAGTTTTCACAGAAATTTTTATTTCTGTGTGGAAAAGTAACGCAAAAATAAATGAAAATTCCATCAAAACTGAAAAACCACATGCTGATGCTAAAGGGAATTTTTTTTATTTCTGAAAGAGAATTGCAAAGGAAAAACAGAGAAGGAAGGGAAGGAAGGGAAGGAAGGGAGGAAGGGAAGGGAAGGGAAGGGAAGGGAAGGGAAGGAAGGAAGGAAGGAAGGAAGGAAGGAAGGAAGGAAGGAAGGAAGGAAGGAAGGAAGGAAGGAAGGAAGGAAGGAAGGAAGGAAGGAAGGAACCACAGGCAATATCAGGCTGAAATAAAAGTGTCTAGGAAATAGAAATAAATAAAATATTTTAAGACAAAGCCTATGACCTGTTGCTAGCTCAGCTATCCTTCCTAAGAAATTACAGTCTTGTTAGAATCTTGCTTACATGCCTTTTATAATCTGTTTAGAAGTAATTATTTTACACTATGCTCCCAAATTTGTCTCCAGCAGTCTTCCCCCTCATATCTGGCCCTTTGATTTTTCATTCTGCTTATGAAAATAAGGCTGCTTGCAAGGTCACACGACATTTCCCTGGGCAGTGTGGGTGTACCTGAAAGTCATGCCTCGTGTTTAAGGTATTGGCTGCTCCTCCCACAAAGGGGCAGAGATTGCACTTGTTTGCAGATGAAATCTATATTATTGATTTCTAGCCATCAAGGTTCAGTCAGCTGCTGTTTTCTGAAACCCTAAGGCAAACAATGAATTGCAGCACCAGAGACACACGAGACAATTTTTCTTGCTTCTGCCAGTTTCTAGCACTAGCTTTTATGTCTTTTATCCTGATTCTGCTTTGGAGACATGTCTAAGTCATATTTCTTGTAAATATATTTTGTATCCAGAGATTTTTCTTGCTCTTCTAAATGCACTAGTCCTCCAGACTCTAGTAGTCTGTCAAAGGTGATCAAAGAAGGAGTGGAGAGGAGACAGTTTAAAAGGGAATTCCTGATCAAAGGAATGCAAAAAATATTTTTACCAGAGATATGTGATATTATGTCATAGGAGAATTGGTATAGAGGGAATAATGGTCTGTTTTATTATTAAAATAAAGTTTTGCAATAATAATAGGTTCTTGAAAAAGACTGTAATATCGCTTATTATTATCTAATAAAAATAAAGCTATGGCTTTTTGATAGCCTTTCAGGTCCTTTCATCATCTCTTCAGAGCTAAGGGCTCTTTTCTTTTTGATATACAGTTAACTCTTTTTCAGAAGTCCCTTGAGCTGGTTAGTTTTGAAGATACAATACAGGACTAAATGGATGGGCATTTATATTTTATTGGCTTGTTAAAACCAAGCGTGTTCTGAGGAAGAAAAATTGACAAACTGGCAAAGATTAAAAGCTGTGAAAGGGCAAAACGTGTAACTGGGACAACTTTCAATATTTGTGTGAATCCTTCAGGAAGCCACCCACTTTGCACCAGGCTTGTGTTAGGGAAATGCACCCACACAGCTCAGAATCCACCCAAAGCTGGAGGATGGTGCTCCCTGCACCAGCACAGGGTTTCCTTCAAACCCTGCATCCCCAAGTTCTTGACAAGGCACAAGCACAAACCAACAATATATTAGCAACAAAAGCAGTTCTCATTCTAGGAGATGTCGAGAAATGTCTGACAGCTCCAGTAAAGAAAACAGATGCAAGTCAAAACAAAGCTGACATTTTCAAAATCCTGCTAGTATCTAAATCTGTACTTGGGCAATTAAATTACACAATCACAGACCTCATTAAAGACATTAACAGTTGAGAAATTTCAGTGATTCTAAAAGGAAAGAGCTCCCATTCTGTTGCCTGAACTCAATGTAGAGCCAAGCTTTTCCTAAGAACACAGGAACTGATTCAGAAAGGCCAACTTCAGACATGCCTGACAGTCCAGCTCTGCAGAAACATCACACAAGCACCCACCCCTTACTGGCAACGTGTCTCCTGCAGTTAGTAATTCAAAATTTAGAGAAATTTTTCGGGGATTACTGATTGCAAATACAATATTTTAAAATAGAGACTCAACATGCACTGGATACTGAGATTTCAGAGCAGACTCTTACTATTCTTTCAATTCTTCAATATCAGCAGTGCTGGAGGTAAAGTACCACCCAAGGATTGTATGGATTTGAACCTAACTTAAAAAAAAATCAGTAAGAATGCATTTCACAATGACAAAGTCTTTCAGCCTCTTTTTTTGATAAAGACTCATGATTCTAAAAAGCACAGATACACAACAGAATTATGAAATACATCAACATTTCTTTTATTGACTTTTGTTTTGGGAGAGGGGGTTGGCAGACCTATTTGTTAACATGCATCTCTCATCCAATTGTTGATCTATCCACAAATAAAAAAGTTAGCAACATTTAAAAGTACAACAACCTGAATGTAAAACAGAGCTGCATATGGACTCTTATCTTCTCCAGAATTAGAAATACTGATCATTTTTTGGAGAGCAGTGTGAATGAATAGATGAATGAGGAAAAAGAAAGGCAGACACATAAATAATTTTAAAACATGACTAATGTTCTAAACCATTAAATGAAGATTTTGTCCTTTTATCATCTCTCTTTCCATTCAGTTGCATGATTCTCTCATTAGGAGCAATTTCTCTTCTGAATTCCTCAGTGTCTTTCCTAAGAGAGTTTTATCACTGTGAAAGAAGAACCAACACACCAGTTACAAAATAGTGGATTTCCCCTAATGTGGTCTGGTTAGCAATGAAAATGAATATCACAACACAGACACTGCTGGAATTTGCAGACAGTAATGGTTTAATAATCATTGCAATATGTATAGCTATTTTCATGTGTGTTTACATAATAGAGGCACCAAAGTCTGCTGAACTGGAAGTTGATCAAAGTCATATTCCCAATCAGGCAGGAAGCCAAGAGAAAGGGCGAGTTGATAAACTCTTCACAGTGTTCATATGCCCCTCAAATGCTAACTAATCATGGGGTTATTGATATGAAATACATCACACTACCAAAAAAATGGAAGCTTTTATCTTAGAACAATCAAAAAATAAAATTTTCATCTTAGAAAAAAAAAATTACCACAGACATTCATGCAGTCCTGAATATTAATTGATCTTGTTTTTCTTTTGTACAAGATCAAAAGTGTGGAACCACTGAAAATTTGTTTTAAATTATTTTGAAAGGTTTCAGTGGACAGTTTTGAGAGATTTCTTCTGAAAATAGTCTATATACACTACAGTCTATGACTACAAAGATTTCTAACCTCACTATCATTTCAGTGAAAGAAGAAATTAGGACTACAATTTTATTGTTTCAAGAGAAACAGAAACAAATGTAGAACCTGTTCTCTTTAGGAGACGACGATGACTAGGGCTAGATGCCAGAACATTGGATTTGGCGTTGAAAGGATTCCTCAGAGTTTATGTAGAAAAATTATCTTTATATACACAACCTAGGATGCTGGAAACAAAATATGGAATGCTTTCTCTAGAGTCACGTAAGCCACAGACCTGCTCAATAGTGCTGTTCTGAGGAAAACTGGTTTTGCCATAATTGAGCTACCATGATCCTAAGAACATGCAGCAACACAATTGTGTGCTGCCTCAAACCCAATTTCTTTTCTTTTGTAGTTACTAATAAATGCATTTTCAGTTAGTTCCTCCATTTGCTCCATAATTAGAGCAAATAAACAGTTTATCCAATTTTTAGCTTTTGCTTAAGGCAGGAAATGTGAGATGAGAATATGGCCTTTTAGCTCCACAGTTATGCAGCTTTCCTGACAACTAGCACATGTCTTCAATTTTTTTCCTTTATGGAGGAATGTAGGGTTTGATTTGTCTTTATCACAGTAAAAAAATCATAATTTCCATGGAACAACAGAAAATTAATATAAATGTCTTTGGGGAGTTTGGTTTGATTTTCTCTGGAATATTCAAGAATTTCCCCCAGAATATATGTGAAATGATGCTTTGAATAATCCCTTTACTCTTAGGTACTTTACTTAACAAATTACTGACCTCATATATATATTCATAGTAAACAAGAAAAACCAGAGAGCTGTGCCAAACCTAGGTGCAAAGCCCTACTCTGTTAGTTTACTATGCTACAATTAATATTTTGCTCCCTTACTTTTCTAAAAGGAGATTTATCCTGGTCTGACTGGAACCCTCACTATTTGCTGTGTCCTTTTGATACAGAAAACTTTCCTAAAAGCCTGAAACAAGCTGGTCCTTCATGTTGTCAGTGAACGTTTAGAATGCACAGCACTTTCCAGGTTGGTCTTCCAATGCAGCTTCTCTGCAGGTGGTGCTGCTGCTGCAAGCCAGGGGCTGTTGGAGCTGCTGGGAATTGCTCATGGCACAGCAGGTGAGCTCTGCTGCATGTACCTGCAGTGCTTTGTAATGGTTGGTGTAAACCCTCCAGCACCAAAGAGCTGAGAAAATGTCCATTGGCAGCTGGCAAACAAAAGTAGGAAATGTCAGAGAGGGGATGGAGTTCTTGCCCAATCTTCTTAACATTCAGTAAAGCAGCCATTCAGAAAAGGATTTTTAAAATTCTGTTCCTGTGTGAAACTGCAAACATAAGAGTTCATCACACCCCAAAGCAAACTTAGACCCACTGGTATCTGACTGCAGCTGTTTTTAGGTGCACAAGAGAAAACGTGATTTCATAATGCCATCCCATCACTTATGCACTCTCTCTTAGCAACCCCAGCTCATGAAGCAATTTAGGTCACACAGATGACTGCACTCCATCCCTACCAGCAAAGCTGGTGTTTAAGAGCCCACCATTCATCATGCTATATAATAGTGCATGCTACAGTGCAGTCAGTGCCATGCACAAGCCTGTATATACTAACCATGGCTAATTTAGAGAAGGTATGTTAAATAATTAAGCAGCAAACCACCAGGCATTTTAAGGAGATCAGTGATGTTTCTTCGATTTTTGTAAAGTCTGGGAACAATGACAGAGCCTCAAACAACACAAGGAGTGTAAAACTACTTACAAATTGTACTATTAACCCTCTTTTATATGTTGGATAAAGGTGCATAGATACATATAAAAATTATTACCATGGTTATACACCAGTTCTGATCTCTCAGCTCAGCTCTCACAAATGGCACTGGAGTACTCCTCACAGACCAGCATTGCTAGACCAGCAGGTTTGGTGCACTTGGGTCCCCATGCAGAAAAGCACCATGGGCAGCAGGTGAGGGAGGGGATTCTGCCCCTCTGCTCTGCTCTGCTCAGACCCCACTGCAGTGCTGCATCCAGCCCTGGGGTCCCAGCACAGGAAGGACATGGAGCTGCTGCAGCGAGTCCAGAGGAGGCCACCAAGATGAGCAGAGGGATGGAGCACCTCTGCTACAAGGAAAGGCTGGGAGAACTGGGATTGTTCAGCCTGGAAAAGAGAAGGTTTTGAGGTGACCTAATTGTGGCCTGCCAGTACCTAAAGGAAGAATATAAGTGAGATGGAGAAGGACTTTTAACAGGAGCATGTGGAGACATGACAAAAGAAATGGCTTCAAACTGAAAAAGAGTAGGCTTAGATTAGATACTAAAATGTTTTTTAAAAATCCTTTACTGTGAGGATGGTGAGGCCCTGGTACAACTTGCCCAGGGAGGCTGTGGATGCTCCATTCCTAGAAGTGCTCAAGGACAGGTTGGATGGAGCTCTGAACAACCTTGTCTAGTGAAAGGCATCCCTTCCCACTCCAGGGGTTTTGAAACTAGGTGGTCTTTAATGTCTCTTCCAGCTCAAGCCATTCTATGATTCTATGAGTTACAATATATCTGTGAATCTGCAAGAAGCATGTGTCACCCAGCTCAGCAAGGAATAATAGCTTTTTCCTTCACATAATTCAAAGCCTGAGGACAGGAAGGACCATCTGCCACTACTGCTCCTGTGTCACATCAGTCTGCAGAAAGCCTGTCACCTTGTTGTGATGGCACACAGAGATTAATTCAGCCAGGGCACAGAGGACATCCCCCAGAGGGTGAGTGATTCAACAGGGCATATGAGGCTGTGACTGAGTGTGTCTGTGAGAAGGGTGAAAATCTAGTGAGAACCAGTGCCCCATGAAGCCCTCACTTCAGCAGGATTGCTCCACCAAGCACCAGGTGCTTATGTACAGCTCAGGAATCTAGGTTAGGCAAACCAATCAGGAATTAACTTCCACGTAGGATGGTGTTTTCAATGAAAAGAACATTAGGCAAAGACTGAAAAATGTTACTACTTTGCTGTTATAGCATGAGATGAGAAAATCAATGAAGATAGAAAAGGAAGAGACTTGTTAACAATTTGCAAAAGTGTCTTGGAAGAAGTGGGAACAGGAAAAAAAAGTGAGCTTCAAGACCAGGCAGAATTCTAGTGTTAACAGTTTTTAACATGGCATATTCTGTCTTGGACTATGAGGGAAGCATGGTGACTTTTGTGATGGATATGCAGATAGTGTTGGTCATACTTGGAACAGATCATTCCTTGCCCATGTCTTACAGCATTCAGTCTCCAGTGTCCTCAGAGAGTTCCTCTCAATAGCACAGCATGATGCATTTCCTTTGGACTAGGCAGGGAACCTGATGCAAATCTGCACCCCCTTGCCCAGACAGTCCCAGAACCCACCATGGCTCTATTTGTGGAGAGTGGCCTTTTGCATCTTACAGTTCAGCAGCCCTCCACTTTTCCTCCAGCAGATGCTCAACCAAAGGACACATGAATCTACAGAAAATGACTGAGCTGGTCCCACAAGTGAAAGCCTCCAGCATTTCAAAACTGCTTTCCATGTATTAGTCTTGGTTGCTGACATGAGCACTGTAGAGCTCCTGGGTTATCAGGTTTTTCTGTTCCTGTAGCTAAAGCTACTCAAGCAGATGGCTTTGCCTCACCCTCTCTCAGCCTTGCCAGTTCCTGTTACATGGGCCAGTTTGTGAAGCAAGCACCTGGGGAATGGGGCCACTGCCAGAACAGCCTTGCTGTGGGTGCCCTTTGGGATAAGGTTCCATCCTATGCATTGGAAGCACAAATTATGCAAGATCATTTTGCATAGCTGTTCTGGACCTGTGAACCAAGAGCTGAGGCAGGGAATGAAGGATGTGGAGGAATCCACCCTGCATCTGCCATGCCTCTGCATCTGTGACTGCTGCCTGTAAGGTTTGTCTCATCATCCATCCCTGGGCTTTGCCAGCAGAGACCCCACTGCCTTCTGGCTATGCTGTTCAGAATCAATGAGGGAGGTGCTCTGATGGACTTCATGCTTACAAAGAAAGAGAATTTCACAGGAACATAAATGTCAGGGGCCAGTAGTTGGCTGTGGCAGCTGCGAGCTGGTGGAGTTCAGAATTCTGAGAGGAGGAACCCTAGCAAAAAGAAGTATCATAACCCTGGTCTCCAGCAGAGCAGAGTTCTGCTGTTCAGATTGTTGCATCACAAATTTGTATGGGATACAGTTCTGGAGGGTATTTTTGAAGGTCATCTTCTCTGAGCTAAAGAATGGTCCATCCTCATAAGTAGGTATAAAAGCAGAGGTGGCAGGAGGACTGCCACTGCTCTGTGAACTCAGGCATAAAAAGGGACAAAACAGGAGGTGGAAGCTGGGACAGGTAACCTCAGAGAAATGCAGGTGCTCTGCCTGAACATGCAAATGATTGGCTTAGGAAAGGCAGAGCCCACCTAAAGTTAAATTTTCATGTGGGAGACATGCTGAGCAGCAAGGTCTTCAGCAGATATATCGACAGAAAAGGAAGACTGGAAGAAATGTGTCTGCTGCTGCATGGGGCAGTGCACCTAGTGACAAAGGACACTGTGGGTAATGGGCTGAGAGACTGCATGCTGTCCTCAACTTGATCTTTACTGGTCTTGTCCTTCATCTGTCCCAAGGCCTTGAGACCAGTGAAAAGACTGGAACAAAAAAGATTGCCTTACTGGAGCAGGATCATTTAGGGAGCTTGTGAATACTCTGGATGAAGACAAGTTGGATGCACCCATGAGTGCTGAGGGAGCTGATCAATGTCACTGCAAAGCTACTTTCCATTCTCTTTCAAAAGACATGGCAACTGGGAAAGGTTCATGAGTACTGCTAGAGAGTAAATATCACTGTCTTCAAGGAAGGTGAGAAAGAGGATATGGGGAACTACAGCCCAGTCAGTCTCATCTCAATCCACAGGGAAGGTGATGGAGCATATAATCCTGAAAAAACTTTTCTAAACACAAGAGCAAAAAAGTGTCTGGGAATAGTCAGCAAGGATTTGCAAAGAGTAAAAAGGTGCTTGAGCCTTCTGCAATGAAACTGAGGAACAGGGGATTTTTATCTTGACTTTAGCAGGGGTTTTAACACTGGCTCTCATAAGATCATTAATGATCTAGATATTGGGGCAGAGAGAAGACTCAGTGAGACTGCAGACAATAAAATGTTGGAATGAATGGTTGACACACCAGGGAGTTTTGTGGGCATTCGAAGGGACATGACCTGGCCAGGCTGGAGAAGTGGGCTGGCAGGAGTTTCGTGAAGTTCAATGAGGGGAAGTGCAGTCTTGCTCCTGGGCAGGAAAAGTTCCATGCACCAATAGACTCTGGGAGACAGCCAGCTGAAAAGCAGATCTGCAGAGAAGGAGTGGGGAGCACTGGTGGAAAACAAGCTGACCATGACCCAACACTAAATAATTGCAGTAAAGAAGGTCAAGAACCTCCTGAGCTGCATTGAAAGTGGTGTTGCCAGCAGGTCAAAGGATGTAACCCTGTCTCTACTTACAATTGTGCATAAACAATCAGCAGAGCTGTAAAGAATATCTAGGGGTCAGACAGATCTCTAGAAGTCCCTTTCAAAAAACTCATCTGTTTTGTGATTCTGCCAAAACAAGTGAATAAGAAAGCACAGTTTTAATTCTCTCTGTATGGAGTAGAAGAAATTGGTGTTCTGGTTCATATGGCAGTGTCTATCCTATTAGCTCATCCATTGATTTTAACATAAAGCTCAGAAAAACGTGCTTGGCCCATAGTGAAGTGGCACAGTCACAGCTTTCCATGCTGTGGTGGAAGTGACACATAGATGTGACTATAAAATAACTGATGGTGTGCTGCTTTGCATAGAGAAAAAAAGCAGTGTTTTCAGAACTGGCATCACTGTGCTGGTAAATTTGAAAATCTCTAGTAAGAAATGTAATTGAAAATAATGCCAAAACATAGCTAAAACTGCTTAATTAGATACATTCTGTCCCACTCTGGTATTTATTACCTTTGTCATCCAGTGTATTATATAGACTCTGAAGGTTAGACTTCAAAGTCTTGCTTTAGGTTTTTTTTTGCTCAAATGGGTCTGGACTTAATGTCCTCTGCCAAATTTCTTCCTGCAGAGGGTGCATCAAGCATTTATGAAATTTATATTTGGCCTATGATTTTTCTTTTCTAAAACTGGGGGAGATATGAAACTCATCCAATTTTAATTAGTTCCTTAAATGGGTCATTATCATATCTGAAATATCTGAATGAGATTCCTGGAGCTGGCACATCATCTCAGAGGGTAACACATTCAGATGCCTTATGTAACATGGTTACAAGGCAAGAGGGAGCTCTGTAATTTTCCCCAAAGTGGTGCAATGCAGAAGAATGTATACTAGCTGAGAATTCCCTGGGGACACCCAATGCAAACAAGTGCCTATCATGTCCACACGTTTCAAGGACATTTTTGTTTCTTTGCTAAGTATAGAGGGTATTAATGAAAGAGGCAGAGGTTTGGACTCATGCCTCACTTCACAGGCTAAGCCAAAGCTTCACTGCCTTCCTCTGCAGCCACTGGGGAAGGACAAGCAGGGTCTCCCCAGCCTGTCTGTGAGGCACAGCCCAAGTCTCAGCCACCTCATTGCAAAAGGAACTTCTCCTTGCCAGCCAATAAAAGCAGTAAAGAAAGCCTGAAGGAAACAGGCTTGACAGCCTTTTTGTGCTGCTCCTGCATACATGTGGTTTTCCTCCACTGCTTTTGGTCTTCTGATGGTATTTGGCCTTTCTTTCTTTCCTGCTCTAGATACAGAAGTAACAGAAGTATCTTCAGTGCCAGCCTCTACTGCGGGTCAGATTGCTTTTCAAAGTCCTCAAATACCACCAGGCAGTAAGCAAGCTATGTCAACTATGGTGGCTTTACCACCATACCCTGTGATGTCCTTTGGGGAAGCTGGAGCCTGGCATTCTTATTTTCACCCATATTGGATCCTCAGCTCTGCTGGCAAAAAGGATTGAAAATAAACAGGAAGAGAGTTTTGGTGCAGACAAGCATCCACATTTTGGCTCCTGCCTGCTCATTTGAGTAAACAAACAGTGTGTGATCCCCTAATGATCTTTATATCCTACAAAGAACGAGTATTTTTTTTACTCACAACCATTTATCTCATGTTTCCTTGCTGGGCAGCAACCTCCAATATGAAATGCAAGGCTGCATAGAGAGGAGAGTAAATAATCTGCCCAGAACAGTCCCCTGCAGCCCTCTGATAAAAGGAAATGTGAGCAGAGGTGCACCTTGACCAGCTGGAGTTTTGAACTGTGTTTGCAGAAGCTCAGGTTGCAGGCTGTGTAAAAGTTTTCCTTGCATAGTCCTTAGATCAAGCATTAGCAGCTGCTGTCCACTGGTGCATGAGGAATTAAAGCCAGTGACTGGTTAAAAAAAAAAACAACAACAACAACAAAAACAAAACAAAACAAAAAAAAAGCTAAAAAAACAGAAAGAGAAAACACACAGTGCAAGGAGCAAGGGCTGGTTGATGTTATCATTCTGCTGCAAACAGCAGAGCAGGAGAGGGGAGGGAGGGCTGCTTATCCCAGTTAATCCAGCTTGCTGCAGATTCAAAGGGTCTCTGTTTTCCTTTTAACTTCAGTTCCAAGAACAGTGAAACAAGGAAGGAAATAAGTACAAGAGACTTGGAGGAGGGCAAGGCAAATAAAATACAGTAATGGCCAAGTCTTAAAGTAAGCTAGGAGAGGAAACTGTAAAATATGTTCTTATGCAAAACAGATGGTTAGCTTTCCACCTTGAACTGCAATTATCTGATTCTTCCAAAACAAGTTTTGTAGCATTCACTTTAGGGGTGGTATCACCTTCTGTTTTCTCCACACTTACCTGCATTAGAATACACAAAACTCAGCAGCAAGAAATATTTCAAACCTGAATCCAGCCAAGCACTTAGACTGAAAATGACGCTCATCATTAGTCCCACCAAAGTCAACAAGCTATTGATTTGATTAAATTTTAACAGGTATTTGAATGCTTTGCTAGGCTGAGATCTCCCGGATGCTTTTACTTGCTAATTGCCCTGAGTGCTGCACAAGCCAGCAGCCAGCCCTCCTCCCAGCCCTGCCTGCCAGCTGTGCCCTGGCTCGGAGGCTCCACACACACATCCACTGCCACGGCTCTGCTCTGTTCTCACCTGGGGCTGCCTGGGTGGGGCACTGCCCTTCGCCCCCTGCTCAGCCAGGGGAGCTGAGCCAGGGTCCAAACGCAGACTGGGCCTTGCTCTGAGTGATGCAGACCAAGGAGCCTCTGCTGAGCTAAAATGTCGAGGAGGATGGTTTTTCTGTCTTGCCAACGATGCTGGAGATTGCAGCCTCCCCATCTCCATGCCTGAAGGAGGGGCACATTACCTGCCAGGAAGGAAATGTCAGGTTTAGATGGTGATTTTTTTTGTACAATAATCAATGAAATTAAACACAATCCATTATTTTCCTTGGGGAGATAATACATTTGCCATTCATGTTCAGTTTGTGTCACAAATTGTCAGTGACTCCTGAAACAGAAATAGTAGATGTGGTCACCTCTCTATGGGTATAAATTCTGGACAGAGTCTCTGTTGTCAGAAGTCTCCACTTTGGAACCAAGACATGAAGTGGAGTCATTATTCATTATACTGTGAGATATTTAATGTTTTCCCATACTTGAAAAAAGGATCACTTCTCAACCACAGAAAAAATTATTGTAGGTGTGTACTAAAACTTTAAGTTCCATTCATTCACACAGCTGCCTGTATAAAGTGAAGAAGAGGAAAATGAAGAAAATGTACAACACATCTCCCTTAAGCTATACATGTCCTGAGCTTCAAAGCATGTACAGGAAACACACCTACATAAATACAAGGATTTCTGAAGCCTCAGGTTAAAAGATGTAATACAAGGCTTATTGACTTGGTGCATTATGCTCAGTCTAGTAATTCTGTACCATGCTATGCAATTAAAAATGTCAAGCTGCTAGGGGAAATTTAAACTATCCTTCTCAAAGAAACACTCACACCATGACTCAGAATTGGCTTTGGGCATAGACAAAGTAGGGAAGAAGGCTGCTGGAAGGCAAGTCTGTCATAGGTGGCAGTGCATATACCAGAGCTTTGAAAAATCCTTAAACATCTGCTGAATTCTAGATGCCTTTAGCTGGGGCAAATTAATTAAATCTTAGAGTAGATGCCCTAATTTCTTGTCTCCAGTGACTGCACATAAGGTTGAGCAGTCTGGGCAGATTTCTCACCCCACCACTGAACTCAGGCACCATGAGTTGCACTGCCTACATGGTTTGTAATGAGTACAAAAAAAAAAAATAAGGCTATCAAGGTGTGAGGGTGTGGTGAGCCATTTTTTGTAACTTTTTCAAGTAAGCAATCAAAAATTCCTCAATGCATTTCAGTTTACTTTAAAACTTCTTAGAAAATCTAGATTGTTTCTGTCTTTGGCTATTAAACTTGATTAATATGGCTGAGCAGGTGCAAATGCAGCAGTCAATGTTTAAAAAATACTGTTGTCCTTCTGTCTGTTATTTTCCAAATTATTTTCTTCCTTTCTGACTGTATTGTCTTTTTATTTCAGAGACCACTAATCATGGCTCGCTGGGAGAGCTGCAGTTTAGAAAGCACCCAGTGCTTCCTCACAGCCCCTTTGAGCAGTGAGATGAGGTGGGCATTCCCGGTGTAAGCACCTCTAGGACTTCTCTGTGATAAAAATATACACACTTCTTGAAATGCTGATTGCAGTGCACAAGGCTTTCTGGCAGGGAAAAAAAGCACTCTTGGAACTGCTATTCATTTTTCACAGCTGTTGCTTCTCAAATCAGATGCTGTGAGGATTAAGAAGGGGGTTGAAGAAAACACAGTGGGGCTTCAGACCTAGGTTTGCACATCAACTCCGTGATCTCTCACCTCAGTGTAGCTGGCTGCTGCTGAGCCATCATTCATCACAGTGCCTCCAGTTCCCTGCACCAGCAGGTGCCAGTCCAAGATCAAAAGAAATCACAGCAAGTACAGTTTTTCTGCACTTACCGTGCACATGAAGAGGCATCTGGGCTGTAAAGAAGCATGAATAAAGACAGCTTCTCTACCTTTCTTCCTGTGAGTTATGTGGTGATTCAGGGTATTTTAGAGAAACACACAGAGAAAGAATAACTTCCAGCCAGACATAACTCAGCCTTTTGCTTGCAGGAAAAATACAAGAGGTTGCTTGGTGGTGTTTTCCTATCCAGACTGTCAAGACCTGTTTGGACTGCCTTGTCCTATTGAAAGAGTTGTGTGCTCTACAAAGCAAAATAATATTAATCTTCAGCACTACTAGAATGCTTAACATTTTACCAGGGCTTCACAAATACAAACAGAACTGCTTTCATAACATTGATATGTGAAGTAGTAGCTGACAGTAAGGTAAGATAGCAAACACTCTGCCCCTCCTACAGATTGACAATAGCCTCTGTCAGAAATGACACTGTCAAAACAAGCACCCGTGATCACAAATCTGGACAGTGGTCTGAATTCAGAGTGGTGTTTTTGCAAATGTCTCTTGGGAAAAAGAGAATAGAAATATCACTTTCCATGGGTACAAATGACCTTGAAAAGCAGAAGACTGCCAGGTGCAGAGAAATATGCCTCCCAAAGAACTTGCAGGAACAAATCAGCCACAAGTGAAACAGGACTGAAAGGCAAGGAGGATGATCAGGGTAGATCTGTACTGAAAGGTTAGATCCTGCAAAGATACATGAGCCTGGTGACCTCTGTGCACTGGGGCTGGGCTCTGCAAGGCATCCTGTGGCTCCTCCAGGGCATTCCCTGACAGCCCAGCTGCTCAGATGCAGTTCTCATAGGGCAGGGGTGCTGTCCACAAAAACTGGATTCATTACCTTGCTGTGCAGCAAGCCAGTAATTAAACACTCAAGAGAGACATTGATTATTTATTTCAGAGTTGTGCAAGACTGAGTGCTTGGTGGAAATCAAGCACATCAAGTATCAAAAACTTATTAGTATTTATACATTTTATCAAACAAAGGAGTTAGTGTTCACTGGATACAAGTTACATGGTTCTCTCATTAATTGGCATTCTATCTTCTGTTGGTTAATGATTCTCTTGCCTTTTGTGCTAATTAGTCCCCATGCTCAGTGTTTCTCTTATTTTGGGTCAGTGGGTTTCTGTGTCAGCGGCCCCTGAGTTGGTGGTTGCAGATCTCCCCTTGCCAGAACTACCTTTTACCCAGTTGGAGCTCTGATTTCAGCACAGTTTCTGAGTTGGGTTTATTAGTTTCTTGGAAGTTCTTGGAAGAATTTCCTTATCTTGGAAATTCTGCCAGTTGTTTTTGTGGCCCATAAATTCTGCATTCTTTGTGCCCACTATCAGTAGGCATCCTTCTTCCTAAGTTTTGTTAACATCCCCCTAGGTCTGAGATCATGTCCAGCCCTAAACCTTTACAAGGCAATTCTACCAACAAGTAATTTGCTTTTCTGACACAAGAAAATCACTTACATCCTGTTAGCTGCTCTCTGTTTAATGGTTTAAATCTCCCTTCTTATTGATTGAGTTTGAAAGTATACAGAGAACAAGGATTAAAGAACATCCTTCTTAAGAAAATGTTCCATATTTCACATTTTGCAACACTCATGAAGACCAGGATGGAGGTTAGACCAACTGTACCCATGCATGGCAGGCTGAATCATCTGGTGAGGCTAAATGCCCTTCTGGAGGGTGTTATTTTGGGCAAATGTAAAAATATACATTCTTCATCCCTCCCTCAGTTGTTTCACACCCATACAATAAGTAGGATTGACATTGGTAATATTTGTTATTTAAGCTACCTGGTTAAATCTGTTGAAAGCTGACAGCAGTCTCAGGTGAGATGATTCTGCTTTCATGACATAATCCATAGTAGTGATGCTAATGAATAATCTGTCAGAAGTTGTAGAAAAAAGCCTAAATTCTGTGGCTTATTACTGGTTACATTAGCTATTTGATCATTGTCTTAAAACTGAATATTTATTAAAGGCTTCTTCTCTCCCTAACTTTTGGGGTCTATAATTTTTACAGCTTTGCTGTAAGACCATTTGTGTCTCCAGTAGCTCTGAGGAAAGCACTGGGTGCAGAACAGGGTGGATGTTAACATTACTGGAATGTAGAGTTCAAATTGTTTTTCCTGTTTCTATAAGATTGAACTGCTCTAAGAACAATGTAGCTTTTTCCTTGTCAAGCATAAGACAAGGCATGCTGTTCAGTTTGCAGGCTGTCTATCTAGCACAAAAAAGCAAAAGGATAACATCTGTATTTTGCTAGGATCAGGGTTTAATCTGACACCAGAGAGTGTCTAACTAACACTTTTAAAATTTGTTTATTTGCACTGTGAATGAAATATTCTCGTGTTGACCCAATTAGCATCTCTAAATGCAGGATTCCTCAAGCAGTCATCAGGATCTGGTAAATTTTAAGTCCTGTGGCAGGCTTCTCCTGAAATTAATCCCCAGTTCCTTAGGAATTTCCAGGCTGTGTTCTCTCATAGCAGGGCTGGCCTGGTAGCAAGTGAACGAGCAGCTCTCTATGTGAGTCGTGAGCTGCTGCACCACCATGGGAGGGAATAACCTTTGCTCAAATCAAACAAGCAGGCCAATTAAATGGGTAGACTTTTCTCTTTGGAGAAAAAACAAAGCTGCTACTAAAGCTCTAAGTCAGAAGGCTGCACTCTAGAAATGGGATAAGGCATCATCTAGTCAGTGGGTTTGCCTTTCCCCCAGACATGGCAGGGATGATGTCCTGTGAGAGCACAGGGAACCAGGTCATCTCTCAGCTAATTTCTCTCTGCCAGTTAAAGCCCTCTCATGTAAGGCCACTTCAATTGACTTGCTGGAGCATGCAACTGCTCCCTGGTAGGTTTTGTGAAGGAAATAGTGTTATCTGATAGCACAAGCTATATCACAGCATTAAATGCAGTGTTGAAAAAGCTAATCCTCAAGTTAAGTGATTGTATGGAAATCTCGGCTCATTGAAATGACAAATATTAGCTTTGTCAGGCGTCACTGCTGTGGAGAAAGGCTTGAAAATAAGTACCTCAAACATCACAAACTGTGAAATAAACAAAACTAATTTTAAATAATTTGTACTTTAAAAAAAGAAAAAACAGATGAACAAAAAAACCCCAAAAAACAAAAACAAACAAACAACAAGAACAACAACAACAAAAAAAACAACAACAGAAAAAAACCAAAAAAACCCCCAAAACCACCAAACCAAACCAACCAATCAACCAAAAAAAGAAGACCTGAATCTCCATAAACATTTCGTATTTTTATGTCTACGTACTTTCATTTTTAGAGAAACTTCTCAAAGGGCATTGAGGCTATGCCTTAAAACATTAAAAATTTTTAAATTTAATTTAATTTTAAAAATTAATTAATTGCCAACTAGTAAGTAAGTGTGTCACATGCTTTTTGTACTGGTTTTGCTATTGTTTGTAAAGAAATGTGATGCAGCACTTTGGACAAATATACACCAAAATGTTTAATTTTCTTTTACATTTGTATACTTAAAATAACAGTTTCATTTCTGAATTTATTTATGTTTTGTTCTCAAAACATTAATGATCACTTTCATTGCAGCCCAAATCCCTTTATTATCCTACAAAGGCTTCTTGCAATTTATGACTGTTTCCCCTTTTGAAAACATTTATTCTTGCTATGCATTTGTACTTGTTTCAGTGAACACAGGAATATCTTTCCAGCACTGTTTCTTTTTACTGGGAAGCCTGAATGAGGAGAGAATGACCATCATAAGAGGCAGTAGGGACACATCTGGGCTAAGTACAGTTTTTTTTGGCAGCTGTTTACTCCTGCTCCCTTTTGTCAGTTTAGCTGGTATAGATTCTTCCTTCAGTTTCAAATATTTTATCCATACAGAGAAGTATGACTGTAGAAATTAATTACAAACCTTTTCCTTTGTGCTGCATTTTACTCTAGTCATTACCTGACTTGAAAGTGCAAATTTTAATGTTTTCCCTTTGTTTCTCCAGTCCTCTCCTGCAGCAGTTTTCACACGTTTAACATCACCCAGCAGCAGCTGCCTGCACACTTCAACAGGCCCATTAGGAGGCTTAATTTACTGTGGCCAAACCAACTTCTCTGTGACTCACATATTAGCCTTAGGAGCTCTCTTTCTGGTACCTGGAGCACGTGGGAAAGGAGGTGGAAATTTTTCAGTTGGTGTTAAACTGCTGGTTAGTAACTTAGCAGGTTATCTGTGTCTAACAAGTCTGAGCTGTGTACTGACAGCTGTTACACACAACTGATACCTTGAGAAAAATACTTCTTATGGCTACTTTGAGATCTACCTGTAAGAACTCTAAAGGTAAAAAAAGCTATTAAATTTGTTTTACATGTGCATTGCACCGAGGAGTTTTGGTTTTTTACAGCCATGCCACCTCCATCAATAGGTACCAAGAAAGATCATGAGAGATCAAAAGCAAAATGCAAAACAAGATTAATGAATACTGGCATCTGATTGTCTGGGGAGGACCTTCCACTCTCACATAAAATCCTGTAAAATTCGAACATAAATGGCATGACAGCATCACTGACCTTCTGAGACAGTCACACTAGTGATGCTAACCTGTTCTAAGGATTTCTTGTTCTTTTCCTCCCTTTCCCGTTGGCCTTTCATAAAGGCATTTATCCTATGCAGGTCTCAATTACCTTTAACAGGTGTCTTTGTGATATTAGTTATAAGAAGTACTTGGAGAATTTAAGAGAAAAGACTGCTTTCATAACGAACCATAGTATATTTGTGAATTATCTGTGCTGAAAACCTGCTGTGGTTTATAGTGGAAATTCAAGTAGAAGTTCTGCTATCTCCTGCCCAGTTGTGCATATGCTGTCCCTGCAGCAGGCTGGGATAGATCTGCTGAGCTCTTTGGAGCAAAGGATTTCCCACCCCCAAAAATGGCAGATTGTCCAGGTCAATTTGTTCAGGAAATTATCAGGACCAGCTTAAATAACATGAAAAAAGGCCTCTTGCACAGAATTTCTTCTTCTTAAGACCTACAGGAAGCCACTCATGGCAGTCCTTTGGGTATCTCTTGCCTCTGTCCTCCAGTGACTCTTTCCAAGAGGGCTTCTTTTTTTACACTCACTTCTATAGTTTGGAAGTGACACCTGGGCAGAGCAGGAGGATTTCCTGCTTTTGTTTGGGACTTCTGGCTTGCTCAGCATCCAGAAACCACAGAGATGCTCCCTGGGGAGGAAGGTTACCCTTCAGCACCCATTCCAAAGCCTGATTCTTTGGGAGTGTTGAGGGGTTGATTTTGGAGTGTGGATTTCATAGGTGATCTGTTTCTGCTGTACACTTGATGTGCTCAGGATGTCTGACTCACTATGCAGAACCAGTGCACACACAGTTACTCCCCAGATATATTAAGCCCATGAGGTGCTCACTGCACTGAAGCCTGCAAAAGTATTTCTGTCAAGAAAATCCATCCATCCTAGTGGGCCCTGCAGTGACCTTCCCAAGAGTCATTGTCTAAAAATTAAATTATTACTACTTTTCTAGGCCATATGAAACCAGAAGTCATACCCTTCACAAAACTCAAATTCATCCTCAATGATCCATAACACTCCTTCTTCCAGAGGATATTCATTAATAGCAAGGGTGGTGTCTTCCCTATCATACACTCGGCTCTGCTGCACAGTTTCTTCATGTTGCCACACTGAAAGAAAAGTGAATAAAGCTATTTTATTTTCTTTTTCAAGAACAATCCTCCAGGATATAAAATAGCTTTTCTTACCAGTATTATCAGAAATGACAGTTTGCAAAAGTCAGCAAGGACATTTTTTCCAGCTGGTTGCCAATTGTTTCTAATTTGCAAAGCATCCAAAAATTTTTCAACTACTGAACCTAGTTCAAATTTTTACACTCAGACCCTGTCACTTTTATAGATTTTAGAGGCAAATATCTGACAGGCTCAGGGCTAAAAGCTGATGTTGCCACATCCCAATTTGTTCGTATTGGGCCCTTTCAGATGGTGCCAAGGACTGGAATATCATCAGTTGACTGACTCCATCCTCTTGACACCCTCCCTTCAGATTCTTGTATATATTGATCAAGTCCCCTCTCAATCTTTTTCTTCTGGAGGTTGAACAGGCCCAGCTTCCTCAGCCTTTCCTCATAACAGAGATACTCCAGTCTTCTTACCTTTTTATCCCTCTGTTAGACCTGCTCCAAGTCTCTCCTGTCCTGAGGAGCCCAGAACTGGACACAGCACTCCAGACGACAAGAGAGGCAGGATCATCTCCCTCAGCCTGCTGGCAAAGCTCTTCCCAATGCACCCCAGGACACCTTTGGCCTTCTTGGCCACAAGGACACACTGCTGGCTCATGAGCAGCTTGCTGCCCACCAGTTCCCCTCTTCCTCTTCTCTGCAGTTGTTTCCCAGCAGATTGGCCCTGTGCTTGTGCAGGGGGTTGTTCCTCCCCAGTGTAGGACCCTGCCCTGGCCTTTGTTGATTCCCTCATCCTTATTTCACAGACGCAGGGCTAAAGATCCCTTGACACTGTGGCACCTGTGTCACCTGCAGTGCTGTGTATTTGACCGAGGTGGGCAGGCTGCAGCAGGGCAGGAGCATCACAGGGAGGCACAGGGACCAGGTGGGTACAGTATTCCAGCCATCCCTTCCAGAAATCATATTCCCTGCCTGACCCCACCCTCCCTCCATGGTGGCAACTGGGCAAAGAAAGAGACTTTCTGCAGATACTGCCCCACAGCTCCATGTCTGCAATGTCATCCTCAGCTACTAAAACAAACCTGGTTAACCACAGGGGCCTCTTCAAAAAAAAAGCAGGAAAATGTTCTGGATTCTGAAGAGGTGATTAAATTGCATGCCCTTGTAAGTTCTTATTATAATCACTTTTGATATGCACTGTATAACATTCACCTGGCTTTCATCCCTACCTCTGTCTACTGTTTGTAATTGAAGAAAAAGTGACGTTTATTTTGAGTTGAAAGACAGCTTTGTTCCAGACCAGATGTCTCATTCACCATGCATATGTCAGCCCTGCAGGTGCTATCTCAAACTCAAGAAACAGAAGTTTTTTAAAAGACAATGCAATGTCAAGATACTGCTTGGACAAAATAATACAACACTCTCTCAGCTTCAGTCATAGAAAGATTTGAGATTTGGTTTTTTTTTGGTTTTTCCCCGTACAGTGAGTTATATGTGCTTTCTCTTCCATCACTGAAAACAATTCCACTGATTTCAGAGGAAGGCTTCACATCTATGCTCTTAAGAATGAAATTTTAAATTGGCACATGGATATTCTGCATATTTGAGGGACTTGGCTGGTTTAATGCTTTAATTCTTCAGGGACTGTCTTCAGATTTTCCTGTCTCTAATGCTTTGAAAGAAAATCCAAGCTTTCAATGAGTCATCTAAGAATCTCAGCTTTTTTGGGGAAATTTTTTACTTCAGGGTTTCACATGAGCAGTATGTCACCTAGACATAGACAGCAGAAAGTATCCTTCCATATTGAATCCAGCTGCTACATCACATAACATACCAACTGACTTTTTCCTTCCTCCCACCACAAAAGAACTGTAATATCTTTCTTCTTGCTTTTAAACACCTATTTTGGAAACCTGTTGTTTTGGGGTTTTTTTGATGACAGTTCACTATCACTTCAAATATGGGTCCTTCTCAAATATCATTTGCAATCGATCCATTTGTGCTTCATTTCAAGTGGGTAAAATTTAGATTTTAAGATATGAAGAGTAGATGCCCCAGTGGCAACTAATCACATACCTTTGCTTCATCTTAAGATGTGTGACTGTCATAAGAGGTAAATTATTATGGTCCAGATCTGCAAAAGTGCCTAAATAAGAGCTTACACAGAACCAGGATTTTCATCACCAGAGAGACATACCCCAAAGCTGCCTTATCCCACAAGGACTAGGAAAAATGTTGGTGTGCCATTTAGTTGTACTTAAATATGTGAGAAGTGCTGAATCTGTCTTTGAAGGAAAACACTGTTTTTCATCCATGGGTGGCCAGATCCACCATTCAAACTTCCCTCTGATAGATGGGAGCTCCACACTGCATCACTACCCCACCTAATTTGCTTTGCTTGCAGGTAGTTGGGGACATCTGGGGCCAATTTCTGCCCCAGGTCCAAGAGGAAACCTCATCAACCCTGCACAAGCCAACAGCAGAGCTAGACCCCACAATGAGTGAGGAGAAGGACAGAATGCCAAACTGCATTGTAAAAACTTTGCCTGTGGACCTGAGTATAAATCACAATGCCCTTTTATAACTGTGCTGCTGGCCCTGTGTTATATGGAAATTAACCTCTCTTTTTAAAGAGTTGCATATTCATAATTCACCCCAAGACACTTATTAACAGGGTCCTCAGTTATCCAGCCTCATAGGTCAGTTGTAATAGCATGGCACCATTTTGTTTGGATGTACCTAAGTGGTTAAAAGTTCTTATATGCTTAGAAGTGAAATAAATTATAATGTAGTCTTTACATTGACACAATTCCATCAATGCTTGAATATGGTTTTTGTTATCTAATCAGTCATCTATTTCTTCTAGTCACCAGGAGGAGAAAGTCTTGCTGTGAGGTGACAAACACTCACCCTTTGCATACACTAGATGAGATCATAATCTTCTGGAGGTGCTTATTCTTCCTGGCTAACTTCAAGGGATGTCTGCTCTTCCAGAGTAGATATTTCTCTGCACTGACAGCAAGGGGAGCTTAAACAAGTTGAGAGGGGGATGCCTGCAGCATGTGAAGTTCCATCTTTCCATCTGAGCCCTGTCCTCTCTGTCTCATCTCAGAGTTGTGAGACTGACCACAGCAGCTCCCTGAGAATGACCTGACAATATCCTTCATCTAATGCACAAGTCATTTACTGAAAGTGTTACAACACCATAGGAAAGTTTACTGGTATTTGCCCAAATGGCTTTTTTGTGGCAATTTTCAGGTCTGATTGCCAGATACAGTCTTTCCGCTGTAATATCTAGCTACAAAACAAGTTATAGGAAAAAAATTCCTAGAGTTTTCTCGTTGAGGAAGGGGTATGCCAGTGGAATGTGGAAATGTCCACCATCTGATCTCAGTGGCACCTTTTTGTGTGCAAATCACCCTCTCTTTTGTTATTTAATATTGTTGCTGTTACTGGTTCTTTCTCATCCCATTGCTGTTTGCCTTCAGGAAATTATCTCGACCCACAGTCTCTGTCTTTGTCCCTCTCTTGGAGGGAGGGGCAGGGAAGGAGACCAGTTATTTGGAGTTTAATTCACACCTGGATCTAAACCACCACAGGGACATATCCAGGCTTGCAGTCATTTTAAGGCAGTTACCCTGCTCTTGCTAAAATTGCTCAAGGCAACAGTCTTCCTGTTAGCAGGAGACTGAAGAGGTGATCAAACAATTTACAGTCAAATATTGGATTGTGCTCCAGTGCTGAAACTTTAAATAACTGGTCTTATAATTATTCTGCTTTTCCAGATCCAAAATATTTTATAAATACATCCTTTCCAGGTCATATAAATCAGTGTCACACTCAGTGTGTTCAGTGGTGAGGAAAGAACATCTGTTCATTTGTTCAGTAGTCATCCAACCTGGCTTTTTATCTTTAAAATAGAAAAGCAGTAGTATCATGATCACAAATTTCATGCAGTCTGTTCATATATTGTTGCATTTGCAGTTAAATTTTCCTAACAAACAATTCACCACCATACAACATACCTCAAAACTCCAGTCATCTCTGTAAAACAATCTGCACAATTACAGTTACTTTGGGCAGCAGCTGGTAATGAAAGAAATTTAGATGCCTTACCAAATGGAAAAATTCAATCAGTACAGTAGTACTTCAGCTCTCTCTTTCTATTAGGTGAAAAAACAACACAGCAACAGCAACAAATCAGTTATAACTCCTTCTATAAAGAGGACAGATTAGACAGAGCCTGCCCATGAGCTTTGTTTCCCTTTGGGTAGAGCCCTTTTATAGTCTGTTCACTGCAAGCAGATATTGCCAGCATGTAAGGCCCAGCTTTGCAAAGTTCTGCCATCTTGGGTTTCCAATGAAATCAGGATGGAGCTCACTGCATCAGTGTGGTGTCAAGCTCCCACTGTTAACTTTACTTGCTGAGGAGAAGAGCCAAAATATGTTTCATTCTTCAGTAGCCAAAGGGAATGGAGGAATATCTGATGGATTGAGCATTCATGGTCAAGGGGAGAACCTGCAGCAGGACAATTGCAAACCTTTCAGTTCAAAGACAGGACATGACAACAGCACAATGTGGAAATGCAGATGAAATCCAGCTGGGCTGATGTGTATAGCAGTGGCATCAAGAATGAGCACCATTTGAGTTGTACTGACAAGAGTGAGGTGATGAGAGGCAAAGTGAAGTATTAATGTAATGATAATTTACCTTTCTACTTAAAAGATCAAATATAAATGTCAGCTCCTTAATTTGTACATGGTGTAAAGTCAAGCTATAGATTTTTGTCTTCTCAATCTCATTCTTCTGCTGCTGTTCTTGATTATCAAAGGGATTCATGAACAGGCTTCAGCTCAGTTTAGGCTCTTTGAAAAGCTGTTCATTAGCTGGTTTGTCACTCACTGGGAATTCCCAAAGCATGGTGAAAATCTCTCTGCTAAACTTCAAGGGTGTTAAAGATAATCCAGTCAGTTTAAGTGCCTTTTTTCCCCCCAGTTTATTAAACAATTCCTCATTATTTTTGTTGCTATGTAATTTATGGCAAAACTGCAGACTGACTCTGCAAGGATGGCTCAGGAAGGGTACATGTTTCCCAGCAGCTTCTGCTTTACCTGGCATACTTCACAAAGCTCTTTAAACGGGTGCAGACTTCCTGCAGAGCCTTTGGAAGAAAGGGCATCAACCAGTTCTGGCATAAAACTGTACATAGCCTAACCATTTATGATGGCAGAAATCTCTAAAATCTCAGGCTACAAGATTTCCTGGGCAGTTTTGTCATTCAAGTACCAAATCTGAGATATCCTAAGGATGCTCTTGCTTCTCAGGCTTGGGAAAAAAAGGTCAGATCTTTGTAATCTCTGGCTTTGTCTGTACCACTGAGTGAAATAGTCCAGGGTCCTGAAGATAACTGGCAGAACACACCTTGCAATCTGTGCATGACTTACCCCCTTGCTTGCACTGATTTTTCAGGAGCAGTCCATGATATACATTGTTATCCCAGCTGTGCCTTATCATTCTGTTGGGAGCAGGTATTTCAGAGGTCTTGAGAACTCCGTGGGAAGGGACCAAATATCCATGGATGCTGCAGATCATGTCACTGGTGAATGCCAGACAAAGCCTGTGGGAGCAACAGTGCCAGCTTTGGGGGATGACTTGCATGGTCATCTCTGGGCAAGTGGGTGGCAGAGCCAGCAGCCCACTGCACAAACAGATTTCACTTGCCAGACAGCTGAGCTGGCACCAGGCTGCAGGATCCAAAAGATCAGAAAAGCAGTACTACTGCTCCAAAATCAGTAGATGGAGAGAACTTCTTCTGGAAGGCAAATGATCCCAACTCCCTTGAGAATTAAGGTTGCCAGTGGCTGGCTTAGCACATGCTTAGTGTTGTTGGACCCCTGCTCTCAGCCATATACTTTTATCACCCACCAACCTGTCCAAAGACAGCTCCTTCAGAGCTGTGGAGTAGCCACACAAATTTATCAAATCTAGAGTTCATCTTAGATGAAAATTGCCCACTGTGGTAGCTGAACCCCCACACTCCTGAGTTCCATCTGCATGCAGTGATACTGCACTGTCAGCCCCATCCCGTGCTGGAGCCATTTCAAGAAGGTCATTATGTCCATTTGGCTAGTGAAGTACTGCTGTCATACCTTTTCTGGCATGAAACAAGCATTTGGAGCCAGCTCTAATAACAGAATACCAATCAGTCTTTAGAAAACTCCACTGCCAACATTTCTGTATGCCTAATTTAAGTTGCTGAACCCATATATAGCCAGTAAAATGAAATGGCCTGATTTTCAGAGATGCTCAGCTCTTCCACATAAGTGCCTTTGCAAGACAGATGATTTACTAGTCTGTGCTGTTAAGCCTGTTAGCTGCTGGCTCTGAAGTTTCAAAGCTGATCTAAACTGACAGAAATAGGCGTTTTGCAGAGGGATCATCATAGAGGAGAAATATTTTATAGGCATGCACACTGGATCTATAAATAGAGACCAGGCTATCAGCCAGGATGTGCAGTCCAATACATTGTCTCTACCAGAAACAATTGATAAAGACATTGATTGAAGATTTGACAAAGAAGCCATGTATTTTTTTATATGCAATCCCATTTATTCACAACAGCAATGACAAAAATGCAAGGACTCGTGTTTCCTTCATGACATTGACTTGGCACAGGAGCTTGTAGACCTGTGGTCCTCTTTGCAGCAGCCCATTCAGTGAAACTGCACCTCCCTGCTCCTCTCCCTCCATCAAGACTACATCTGCTTTGAAGTTATCTGGAATAAAAAAATGCAATGAAGTTTCTTTCCCCTTGGCACTAAGCCCTATTTTTGGCTTGCCTGAAAGCTTCAAATCTCTCTCTTTTTTTTTTTTTAATATCATACAACATATACCTCTTGTCCTTTGTCTTTCCTTGCTAGTTGCCCTGTTTCTTTCTCACATAATCCAATATCCTTAGTATGTACCTGTTTTCTGGAGGATGATTTTATGTCCTCTCAAAGTATAGTTACTTGTTGTCTGAGGTGAGCAGTGGGTTTTCCAGCCTCCCTGTGTGTACATAATATTAAAAAGGGATCTCACAGGCTTTGCTGTGCCTTGGATAGAGACCTCTCACCAGATTCTTCCTTTGTGTGAGATGTCCTCTCTACCATGGAATTCACAGACAATATTCTGAGTATTCATTGACAGATGCAAAATTGATTCAGGATCCAAAATCAGTGAGAAAAAAATGCATTGAGGCAAAAAATGGGGGATAAAATAATTCCAAATTCCCTGTTTGGACCCACTTTAAATCACAGGGAAAGGAATCAAAAGTTATGGTTTGAGTAGGGCATTTATTTCTTCTTAATGACTAGGTGCAGACACTGATGTTCACTTTGTGACATGGAAAGTTTAGCAAAACTGCAAATGGATAAGTAACTATTCAGTACTGTACTTGCATGCTCTTCAAAGTTTTAATTATTCCAGTGAGGAGAGAAAATATAATTTATTCTTCTCATGAGACAGAAAATGAGCAAAAGACAGACAGTAAAGTCTGTTCTTTTAATTCATTAATCTAGTAATCTATATTCCCCATTTTTGCAAATCAGATTTATCCTGCATAGTAAATGCAGCTTGGCAAGACTTCACTTGAGTATATGTGATTTTGTTAATCTCCTTTCAGATGTTCTTGACCACTCCATTTTTTTGCAAACATCAAAGCAGAGATCACAGTAGGGTTTTTAAAATGTTTTTTTTTTTAATTTTTCTAGGCAGGAAGTGAAATATCCCATGAGTACCTTCTGTGGAACCAAGATGCTGATTTGACAAATCTTTAGATCCTGTAGTCACTGGAAATCAGGGGACTCACACAGAATCTGTATTGCAGATCTCTCCCAAAACTCACTTTTGGGTATATAATAATTGAAAGCAATCCATACCAATCCTGTAATAATTTGGTCTTTTTAATGGTTTTTTTACCTCCTTCAAGCCCCTATACAAACTATGTTTTCAATCACTTTTACTTAGGCTATCAGACTTCTATGTTTCCTAGTAATGCAAAAGTAAATGTTGCATGCATCCCATAGTGGTACATATCAAATAGCTCTTTCATATAATTTCTTTAGGCAGTTTTTATTTTGCAAAAGCAGGGTTTTTTTAAAACACCCTAATTCTTGCAGTTATTAAAACAGACTGATTCAATTATCTTCCATGCTGAGAGGGTCTAGGAAATTTTGATTCCTTGGCTTCTTTTCAAAAGCAGAAAAAGACAAGAATTTTATATTTCAACCAGGGTACAAATTTAATGTCCTTCTCGTTTCTAGAGCCCTCCATACAGGATCTAAACTTCAATTCTTGTCATGATACATGATGTAAGTAATTACATGCTTAGTACATCTAACATATTGTGGACATTGTATACAAACTATATGGTCAAGGTGTATTAGGACATTAAGTAAAAGAAGCAAATTGCAAAATTCAAGATCCATGCACTTACTCGTAGCCAAAGGTATCTGCTGACATAACAACTTTGTACTAGGAAGTGTATCAATCTTTCTATTTGCTCCTAACAATCTTTCTCATTAAAAAAAAAATCCTCTTAAAAAAAACTTCAATTTTTGGGGTTTTTTGTTTTATAAATAATTATTTGTATGCAGAAATGTTAATGCTATCTGTATGTTTTATCTCCTGGTTCACATTCAACTTCTTGCCAAATGTCCTAATCATATGTGTGTAGGTTAAAAGGCTTAAATGGACTGACTTCTATTCAGACTGTACAGCCAGTGGGCCAAGGCAACAAATTGATGTAAGCATGTAAAGAATAATTCATATTGCAGCATACCTTGGTTATTCTGTCTAAATAATTCAACAGCATTCAGTCCAGTAGGGAACTTCTTGCCTTTGCAAAAGACATGATGTTTGCCCTATGAAACAATGAGATTTCACAGCAGCAGAATCTTCCTTTAGATAAAACTGGATGAAAAAAACTGGGCTAGTTTAGATTTAAAAGAATAAACAAGTATAGGAAGAACAAGAGAAAATATTTTTTAAACTATTAATATTAAAAAAATCTTTCAAAAAACATTAAAAAGGAGACCACAGGAACTAGAGGAAGACAGGTACCTGAGGTCATGGTCTAAATGTTTCATTTGATGTATTCTGCCAAATAATAATTCTAAGTTGGCAGAACATTTCAAAACTTAAAGATTAACACCCTGAAGGTCTGCCTATCTTTTCCATTATCATGTCTGTTACTCCCTTCTTTTCTTTGAGATTTTTTTCTCTTTCTTTCCCTATCATATTCAGCTTGAAGCATGTCTCATTTTAATTTCCACTCATCAAATACAGTAAAGGTTCAAATATGCATTTTATTATCCTATTTGTATGAGGGTTTGTATGAGGGTTTGTATGATTTGAGTGTGATTTCTTCATGCAAACAACTATACTGGTATAAATCCATGCAAGGAAGAATTAGCATTACTGATATTGGTAGATGTGGTTTTAAATAGGCATGCCATTCTTTACATGGAGAGAATTATTATGGGGAAACCTGCTGATTTGAATGATATTGCTTATGTGAATAAGCTGCTAGGTTGGGCAATCTGTTGTGGAAAAAACACCCTCTTCCTCTTGACTATAAAGAGAACACTGACTGTGAGCTGTAGAGTCATCATACTCATGAATACTAAACACTAAGGTTACAAAGGACTCATGCACACCAAGTTTGGGAATATAAAGCATACTTTATAAGCATTGATATTTTATATAGACACTTAATTTGCAGGGTTTCTATCCTTTTTATGTTAGGCATCTGGTGTTTTGATTTGTCAGAGAAGATAATTCTAAGAAGGATGTAAAATCTTCCTACTATTTGTTCATATGATGTTTGTCCTTCTCATTTTCAAACCCTGGGATCATTATTTATAGATAAAGAAAATCTGGATTATCGCACAAGAATGAGAGAATTCTTCATTTGTCCATAATTTATTTTCATCCTGCTGCTAGTTTTGGCAGTTCAACCATTAGACACAGTCAGACAATAAAAGCTCACAGCATGATGCCTGTCTGTAGAGTTTTGCTTGGTTTTTGCAATCCAGGCAGCAATATTCTCTTGTTAAGAAGGGGCAAAATTCTGTGTACCATGCAAACATGTTTTTAGGTCAGCTATGTGCATTATCTACTGTTGAAACAAATATAAGCCATATTTTAACCAATGATAAAATCTGGTATTTAATCTCAAAATAGTTTATGCTCACTCAGCTTCAAAACCATGTTGGATATGAGATAAGAACCAAAACAGAATCCACTTTTAAAAGATGAAGTGTGCAATAACTCATACATATTTTATCCTTGTAGTCATAGTTACACTCCCAGATCCAAATGAAAATTAACTGTGTTAACTGACATGCTGACTAGAAGCTGACATAGTTATCAGTCAGTTATCACTCAGCCAGTTGTGGTGTCTGCACAGAGGTAACCCTGCACTATTGTTCTGTTGATCAATCTGCTATTCCAGTTCCTTTTCTGGCAAAGAACTTATAGGGAAATTTTGACAGGTAGTTTGACAACTCAAGCAAAACAGGGTTAGTCTTATTTTACACCTCTAAAAAAGATTATTTCATGGTTTCAATTTTGGTCCCTGGTCAATTTTTTAAGGGATGGTGTGTAGTGGGTAGGCAGCTTTCCTAATTCCCTTGTTGTGGTATTAATCTCCCTTTCCCCCTTTTTTGCAGTCATTAAATGATTCCTGGTACTATCCACCCTGACAGGTACAAGAAGATGCTGGAATGTCTGATTCATCCCAGTGAACTGAGGGATAGTGATGCACAACCTTATTTCAAGCACTGGAAACATAAGACCTTGCATTTGGATGCAGCCCATTATAAATAAAAGATCAGAGTATCAGCTGAGCTGGAAGAGACCCACAAGGATCATCAAGTCAAACTCCCTGCCCTGCACAGGACTCCCCAAGAATCACATCATGGGCCTGGGAGTATTTTCCAAGCACTCCTTGAGCTCTGTCACGCTTGGTGCTGTGACCACTGCCCTGGGGAGCTGTTCCAGTGCCCAAACACCCTCTGGGTGAAGAACCTTTTCCTGATATCCAACCTAAACCTCCCCTGACTCAATTTCAGTCCCTTCCCTCAGGTCCTGTCACTGTCGTCACAGAGAAGAGATCAGGGTCTGCCCCTCCTCTTCCCCTCATGAGGAAGTTGTAACTGCAATGTCTCCCCTCAGTCTCCTGTTCTCCAGGCTGAACAGAGCTTTTAGACACTAAATACAGAAGTACAACTTCTCTTGACTTTTTACATATACTTCAAAATGCTTTAGAAATGCAGAATGCACAGGCAGGCTTACAGCATGCATTAAAGTTTCACACACAGTGTTTCCCAGGGGAAATAGTTAACATTTTTTGGGGACTTCTACTGAGCAAGGCACCCCACTATGGTAACTTAAAAAGAAAAAAGCAGGTTTGGTATTAGGGCAAATTTTTAGTGGCAGGAAAAATGAAGCTCTAGAGGGATTGTCCAAGGACATTGTTGAATATCCATCCCCATAAATTCTTTGAAAAAAGAGTTATAGGTGATCCTGTCTAGGGGGAACCAGCTGAACTTCATGAATACTTGAGCTTTATGCTTTATAGGGTATGCTACCCTATTGCACAACTTACTATGAGCTGTATCAGCAGGACAAGCCCCTTCAGAGTGGTGGAAGAGTGTACTGCACCTGACAATGTGCTGTGTGTGGAGTCAGGAATCCACTGCAGCAGTGGCTGAGATGACCCACGGGCATCTCAAGCAGCCACATGGGAGTTACAAGCCAGATCAGCCAGGGTGCATTGCCCCTGCTAGTCAATCACCACCCTGAGAATCATGAGGCACAGGACAGAAAAAAATAGACTTTAAGCTAGAATAATTATGTGAGAGTCTTCTCTTTCTCAGTATTAAAAGGGAGAAGAAAGGTTGCCAAAAATTTTTCTAAGAAAGCCACTGACATGATAGTAGCAGGCATACCCTTATTCTGCACTTTCTGCACAGCTAGAGTGCCAGACAGGTCTAGACTTTGGCTTTTTCCATCAGTTTCTTGCAGGTTTTCTTCCAGTGGAAGAAAGTGGAATTAGAAAACTGAAGAGGAGCAGCAGGGTTGGAGGCATCTATTAGGTCTGAAGAGCAGTGATAATATTTTTCAGAGGAACTGTGAGAAATGCTTCATAGGAATGAACAGAAAGCCTTCACCATCCTGCAAGTTCTTCAAAACAATGTCCAGAAAGTGCTTATTGCATTATTTTCTACTACAATTAAAAATAATGATGATGGTGATAGCAAAAAAGTCCTTAATTTTAGCACAATTAGATAAAATGCAGGTGACAAGTCATCTCTGTCAGGTTGAGAGTATTTAGTCTTCTTCATAAATTGAAACACTATACATAAGTCCTATTGATGTATTTATATCCTGAACAGATGGATTTCCTGGTCATCCCTGTTGTCACAGCAAGGATGCCAAGATTTGAGAAAATCCAGAAGAATAAAACACCAGGGCAAATGAATATCACTTGGGGAGTTTTGTAAGCTCCCTTCAAAATATAAATATAATAAAAAAAACTGTCCCCTGAGTGCTGTGAAATGACACAGGTAAGAAGAAATATTAGGAAATTTACATTGCCAAGACAAAGACTTTAATAAACCCTATAATGCAGGGCAAAAGACATATCTTAAAACCAAAGATAGTCTATATAAATATGGCATCTAATGTTAAAATGTTTAAATACTGAATACAGTATTTGATTTATGGCAGATACAGATGGGAATTTTCTGATTCCTTTTCAAGGCAGGATTTCTGATCTGTCCAGTGTCTGATCCCAAGATAAAGGACTGGATAGCCAAAGGATGACTAGAGTTACATTTCAAGAAAGCTGAATTAATTTCTCAATTAGCAGAATGCATCTTCAATGACCAAGACAGCAGTACAGCTCTGCCATGAAAGACTCATTAACCCATCACAAGCCACAGAATGTGCCTTCTTCTCTGGCTCCTTGCTCTAATGGAGTTGCTATCTGTACCAATTATTAAACTTATAAAATGTATCTTAATAAAATGGAAGAAACACACACCTTTGTGTCCTATATTCACTTCCTGTGAAGTCATCAAGTTCAGCAGCCTCATTAACTTTGCAGTGTCTGAGCCTTAGTGAATAAGTCCAGTTCATTCAGCCCTCTACAAATGCAGCTGGTTACAGTACTTCAACACTTCAAAAAAAGTAGTACATTATTTGTTATAGAATAACTGATTTCCCAGTTGGCAAAATAAGAAATAAAGCCACGTAATTTTAAAAATTAAATCTAAATTAAAATATTCTGTATGAACATGTGTATGTTCGCCACTATGATATTGACAATGAATAGAGATATATAAACGTCATTAGAAATAATGCAAATATAAATAAGTGAGCATTATCTGGTGTCAGATGATGACATGACAAGGTACAGTTGTAAGTAAAAACGTAAAATAAAATAGGGAAGGAGGCAGATGTAGAAATCTGGCCTAAAATCTGCTTTACATCTTGAACATGTTTTCTGCTATAATTTCTGCATAGTGTTTTTGTAATCAGTATGGGTACAAATTTTGTCACCATACATCTATGTATTTTTGCTGAATACTCTGTTTTTTCAGGTAGAGTTCATACCACACCTGTCTGTTACTTTCTTTTTCAATAAGTTCCATATTGTACCACAAACATCCCAGTTTTGCTCTCAAAATAATTTTCCACATTGGATCAAATTTTTATGTCCCCCCAAACAACAAGCAAGAAAATTAAAGTACTCTTTAACATTCTTTTTCTATGCTTTCTCCTATTTCTTCTCCTTATTTAAGTCTGCCTCTAACAATCTGTCCCCCTGTGCTGCAGGTCAGTGACAGTGTGACAGGGAGGTGATGTCCTTCTCTGCAGAAACTCTGCACTTGCCACTCTGCTGACCCAGGGGAGATTTCTGTGTGGCTAGGTTGCAAGTTCTGAAATTCAGTGTTGAGCAGCAGTATATATCCCTTCACAGCAACATTTTAATAAAAGTGTTAGAAATAGGCTACTAAACCCAAGTATAAAAGGAGAGAAACCAGAGGACAAAACTATAATATATAGAATTTGTCTTTACATTTCCTATTTCATTTTATGCTTGGTCACTCATTAGTCTTCTGCAATAATGTATTGAACCTCTTCTGTTATTTATGCATGCACTTCATCAATGACAGTGGTTATTGGCTGTTATTTTTCATGTGCATACAAATTAATAATGGAGAGATAGGAATAGTCTCCTTTTTTTGTTGTTTGAATTCTTAAGGCTTGTGTAACTGTCAATTTTCCAAGGACTGAGCTTTCAGCACTTTCAACAGTAAACACTATTATCAGAAAATGCTCAGAAAATGAGGGACCAAGTTATCTTTTAACATTACACTGCTTTCTGTGAGCAAAATAGGTCAATCTAGGGCACAAGAAAGAATTACTGTGCAAAATTCACAAAAGAATATGCAGGTGCTTCAGTTTAGATTAACAAATGGATTTTCTTCATCAAGAAGAGGTAAAGGCATAATGTCATTGAAGACAAAGAGCCCCTGGACAGGAGGCATCTGTGTGTGCCTCACTAGAAGTGAGCTGCCTGCTGTCTGGCCATACCCACGTGGCAGGAGGACTTTTCACATCATGTATGATTTAAAATGTTTATTTACTTGGTATTGTATAAACTTCAGTTCCATTTTCAGATCCTGTGGAAGAAAACATAGCAATGTCCCTGAAACACAGGAATGGAAGTATAGGAATCAGGAAGTTCCTCCTGGCTGAGCCTCAGGGATTTTGGGGAAAGAACAACCACACACATGACGGGGCAAGAGCAGGAGTTCTTCAGGTATTGGATTCACGAGAGCTTCTGTTATGACAAAAGTCTTGCTTCTTTCCATCCTCCATCTTCTGCATGTTAGCTCACAGGATGCATGGCACAGAATCCTGATAAAATCCACTATTGATTTATTATGCATTAAAGTTTGCCAAACAGTTATCCAGAAACTTGGGATAGAATTAATTTCTTCTGCCAAAGCACTTAATCTAAAAGTTGCAACAATCTAATGAAGTAAATGCTGTTTTGAAGGTTGCCTGGAAAAAGGATACACATAAATACTTATTCCATGAATTTAAGATATAACAATATGACAAAGTTATTCCAATAAAAAACTTGCCAGTTGTACAAACATTTTTTCCCCCAGCGTGGTGTCATGGAATCAGTAGAAAAAAATCTTCCCACCTCATAACAGAACGTGATGAAGAAATTAAAATAAGAAAGTAAGAAAGAAAATATGAAATCTTTAATTAAAAATTGCCTCCTTCAGCATTTTGCTGAAATTATTAAAAGATTTCTGTGAATTACAGTTATTTTCTTTGGCTTACAAGCTGAATCTGGAGATTTTATACTCCCTGCTAGAAGCGGCTGTTGAAAACAGGGCAGAAATTATGAGGACTAAAGCTCTCAAGTTGTGACAGGCCTTTAATTATCTCACTAAAAACTGAAAACTGAAAGGGGGAGGCAGGAAATATTTTATGAGTAATGTGTTTCTTACATTTTGGAGGAAAGAAATAATAGAAATATAGTGGGAAACGCCATGATGGTTCATGTCAGAACTGTGAAAGACACATAACACTTTGTTACGGGACAAAAAAGGAAAAAGATTAACTAGAAAGAAAAAATCCTGTAAAACCTGGGTCCACTGTTCCAGTACCAGAACTCAATCCAGAATGTATGTTTTTCAGTACTGCCTGGTTGCAACACCAGGAATTCAGATTCTTCCTTTATCTTTGTTAATAAAAACCAAAACCTTCATCATACAGATAGAAGTTACTCCACCCTGATCTTCTCTCCTGCCTGGCTCCAGCTCTCAGCATTATCTGCTCTGAGCTAGAGCCCTGTCCTGGGCAGAGCAGACACATTTCTCAGTGCCTGACTACAATGCTGGTGGGGGTTGGTTTTTCTTTCATTCGTTGCCCGTGGAATTTCTCCCATTGTCTTGCTAGAGAAGCACTGATGGCTGAGTACATGCAAACCCCAGCACCTCTCTCAGCAGGTACATTTGAGCAAGAGACCCTCAACCCTGCAGGCAGGTCCCTGCTCCAAGGGCCATCAGCCCCCAGCCCTTGCCTTGCAGCAGCCCCAGGTGCATCCAGGCTCTCCCTAGAAGCAGTGGCAGCACCACTGGGCCCAGCCTTTCGTGCTGGCTTTGTGCTGGCCATGGAGCTGCTGCCCTGCAGAAGTTTCTCTCTCCACACTGAGCTCACAGCAGCCAGGGCATCAAGCACAGCGAGCCCAGAGGGGCACTGGGCACTGGACTTCCCCTGTGTCACCAGAGTTCTTGTTGGACACTCATAAGCAAGGCATGAGGAAATTTCCCTGCACACAGCAATGTGTGTGTTAATGACTGCAGCAGTGGAGTAAGGTTGTGATCCTATTTGGGAAGTCCCTTTTTTCTTTCATTTTTCAAAGGAAATTTGTGTTTTCATTAATCCCCTGAAGTGCAAAGAGCAATGTGACTGGGAAGCCTGCAGTGTGATTGGGGACAATGAAATTGAACATAGCAGAGAAGAGGGATGTAGAAATTGCAGTCTGGGTGGACAGAGTGTGATTGGGGACAACTGAAATCAAACATAGCAGAGAATAAGAGGGATGTAGAAATTGCAGTCTGGGTGGACAGAGTCAGCTTCTGAATAATGACTGCTCTTTGGTCAGCCTTTTTCTTGTGGTCAGAAGCCATTTGGTCCAAGCTAGCAGCTCTGCTACCTGTGAGCAAGGGATTTTGTCTGCAGGAAAAGGTCTCTGCTAGAAGCTGGGACAGCTCAGTCACATCAAGCAGACTGGCTGATAGCAGCAGCAGAAAATCAGAAGACAGCATTCCAGCAGCTTGGCTCTATGAGACCTGTCTCCATGGAGAGGAGACCAGTCACTTGCTAAGATTAGAGCCACCTCTGACTAATATTCCCTGCACCCCCTTTAATGATGCCACCCACGCAAGATGTCAAAATCCACATGCTGGGTTGACTCATCCCTCTTCAAAAGTAAGGATGCCATGAACTGGGTGCACATGCTGATGGAGCTTGTGGAGAGCAGTTATCACCCAGAGTCTGCTGGGATGTTCTGCCCTGCACCAAGGCACAGCCAGAGGAGCACCTGCCTGGGCAAGGCAGGGTTTGGTGCTTGGCAGCTCCTGGGACACTTTGCTTGCCAGGATTGGGAAGAGCTCATGAGGAAAGGTTAAAGGGGCAGAGCAAAGCACCTGTGGGTCCTTGGTACTCTGTAAGGACATCTAGAAATCTCAGTTTGCATTTGCCCTGCTGCTAGCTGGCACCAGAATCTCTCAGAAACGCGGTGCCAGCAGTCTGCATCAAGAGTAAATACAACACAGGAGACATGCTGCTCTGTGAACCTTCCCTGCTGTGACCTTCCATGCTGTTAGCTAAACCTGCACAGAGCTTAATTGCCATTTCCATGGAGCCTTGCAGAGTTGGGGGCTATCCACCTTGTGCAGAAAATGTCAGATCTTACCCAAAACACTTCTCTTCCTACTTTAACTTAATGACCACTCTCAGTTTCACTTTACCAACTGCCCTTTTATTGACAAAAAAAAAATTCATTTCTAAATGACAAGAGAACTGTTTTTCTCCCATGTATTTTAGTGTCAACCTGAAAAACTATTGACAGCAATAATGTTGAACATGGTGAGAGAGGAAAATCAGGCCCCACAGATTCACAGGGGATTTAAAGGGATCACTGTCTCAGAAAAGGTATAACATATTTCTCATTGTCACCAACAATTCTACCATTCCATCAGCAAGGAAAGCTTCTCTTTCAAGAGCATTTTCCAAAGTGTCTTTGGGTTTGTATACTCTATGCTGAGCCCTCTTCTGGTGAGGGCTAGTTAGCAGATAGTTTAAAGAAATAAGACAGGAAGAACTGTTTAGTTTTCTCATCTCCAATGTTGAGAAAGTCTGTTTAACAAAAGTCTGGCTTTCGAGGTACTGAGTCATGAGTGGACAGCCACATTCTGAAACTTGCTTATTTGTACAAAACCCGATGATGGATTTCATATGTTTAAGCAAAACCTGTTCACTGGAACATTGCTTAAACTACTGTTCATACACTGAAGTATTCCATGAGAAAAAAGGGATTTTTCTGGTTCATAGAGTGCATTTGAACTCTGCAGAGTCAATAATACACAGTGCTGAGAAACACTGAAAAAACCCAAGAGATTTCAGCATGAGTGAGACACTGAAATGCACTTAGACCCTCAAGAGCTGACATTAGTTATGTGTATTGGGAACAGCTCTCACATAAATAATTCCAAATCTTTGGTCTTTACTTCCACATTGTTCCTTTCTAGTTATTCTAACTGTTATCTAATATAACGGTCTACATGTTATAATGGTATAGCAAAACTATATAATACATTATACAATACATTATATAATTATTACATATTGTATAATACATTATATAATTACAACACTGTATCATATACAAATATAGGACATGCACTACACAACACTACAAAATGTAATAATTATACCTAATGTGATGTTTTAAGACATATTTAATGTGTGTATTGGGATAATTAATCATATTGTTTGTTAATCTCACTGATTTTTAGCAACCTGTTCCTTCGTTCATATCAAGCTTGAAAAATGTTTCCTTTCCACAGCATTTGCCTTAAAAAAGAACAAAAATTAAAAGAACTGATCTATCGATCATCCACTATCAAGACACTTTGGCTATTTATTTGATATTATTTATATTTACAAGATCATTTCCACAACATCATATTCCAATTTTGTCTCCCTGTCTGGAAAACTGGAATTCTTTTAGGGGTAGTGGTATTAAAACTTCCAATTGTATCACATCTCTACAGATAAACAGACCAAAAATATCTATAGCATGGGGAAGATACTCTGGATCTTCCCTGAGTTTAGAATATAGTTTCTTGACATATCTTTTGGGGAATATTTTTAAGGTTGGTCATAATCAGTGATCTGTTTATAGCACAAAGCTGTAAACCAAATCTGCAGCCCTTTCTAGCAAGCCAATTAACAGGACTCATTATGTAAAAGAGGATATTCCAGCAGAATTTCTGGTTTATCTATGCCCAGCTCTACTCAAAGATCCCTTTGGTTTCTGCTTAGTTAAGAACAGAATTGAGCTACTCATGCACGGAGAAAATAAAACAAAAATGTTGAGACATCTTTTATCTTTCAGGACATTATTTGTCCTGAAGTATCCAGAACCCCTTGGAATACTAAACCTAAACTATTTCAGTGGTTCTAGTTCTGCTAGACAAGGTGTGGTGCAGCCTCACCTTGACTATTGTGTGCACTTTTAGTCACTGCAAGATAAGAAAGATACTAAACTCTCAGGAAATGTCCAAAGGAGGTGACAAAGATGGTGAAGGGCCTTGAGGGGAAGCTGCATGAGGAGCAGCTGAGGGCACTTGGTCTGTTCAGCCTGGAGGAGACTGAGGGAGAGACCTCACTGCAGTTACAGCTCCTTGTGAGGGGAAGAGGAGGGGCAGACCCTGATCTCTGCTCTGTGCTGGCACTGACAGGACCTGAGGGAATGGTCTGGAGCTGAGTCAGGGGAGGTTTAGGTTGGATATCAGGAAAAGGTTCTTCACCCAGAGGGTGTTTGGGCACTGGAACAGCTCCCCAGGGCAGTGGGGTCACAGCACTAAGCCTAACAGAGCTCAAGGAGTGCTTGGAAAATACTCCCAGGCCCATGGTGTGACTCTTGGGGATGGTGCTGTGCAGGACAGAGAGTTGGACTCAACATCCTTGTGGGTCCCTTCAGCTGATTCTGTGATTCTGTGATTCACACCCCAGGATATGATACCAGACCCCACCACCCCTCTGAGAGCTCTAGTTCAGCACCCCTCTCCATACATGCCTGCAATACTGCCTCCTGCTCAGATAGACAGTGCTGAAGAGTAGTTCTCATAAAACATATTTATGCTTAGGCAACTAAATTCTTGAACTGGCTTGAGACAAGCCATCCTTTGGCTTTGCATTAATTAGATCTCCCTTGACTCTAGTGGAAACTAGATATTCTATATATTGGTACATACCTACAAGTATACATCTGTAATGTAAATTATTTTGACTTCTGATCCCAGTGGATATATTTAAATGCAAAGCTTTGAGACAAAGCAGTTGCATCATCAGCACAACTTATACTGTTGAGGCCATGGACAAAAGTAGAGTTCAATTTTAATTACTTCATTTCTTGTAATGTGTTTTGAAGCATTTTGAAGACAGAATAGTTCTTGCTGTTATTGTTAGGAAACTAGCTGCACAACTGAGAAAAGAAGTGCAGAACCAGGCCAAAAGCAAAGGTTTGTAAGGTAGTCATGTAAGGCAACCTTGTGGATAAAGAACATCTGGCAGAAAATTATCAGATTTCCCAGTCTTCCTGGTAAAACTTGTAGTAGGTCAGCTGAGAACATCCAATCTCCTCCCTTGAAGGATGCTTTTGTTCCTTGTCCTTGGTGCAACTGATTAAAGTACATTCAGAAAGACAAAATATGACTGACCTGTGACCTCCTCAGCTCTCCCTTCCAGATGCCATCTGGGAGAGCACAGCCAGACTGAACCTTAGCAGCTCTCCCTTAGCTCTTTCCTGATGAAGCCAATTGAAAGACCAAGCTCCAGCTTGTCAGTGAAACCCAAATAAAGGCTTTGTCTCTGTTTGGGCAGGAGCTGCAGGTGCAGTGGGCTGGCCAGGAGTGCCTTCAGCCCTGGTGCCATTTCTGACCCCAGTGAAGCCCATCCTTGCCCACCATGTACCCCCAGGGCCAGACATGGGAGTGCAGGTCTGACCAGCCTGGCAGAAAGCTTCCCATGGCAGGACTATTCTCCACTGGGCATTTCCATCTCCTTTCCTTATGTAAGTTGGTCAAAGGAACCATGATTCACTTAAGATTTGTTCCACTGTAAATAAAGCCAAAGCCTTAACCACAAACACTTCACATGTGCTCGTTAGCAGTGTGTAAGTTATATGCCAGTCCCTCCTGGCTGTTTGCAGCTAGCCAAGATTCATTTATTACCATTCCATGTTGTCTTAACACCATCCTGCTGATCTATAGGTCAAAAAATGCAGAGTAAGCAACAACTGAATATTATGAAAGGCTCCCACTTTTGCTGTTTACTGCATTATCTAACTCATACATCTTTGCACTACCTCAAGGCTTCTCAACATTAAAGTGTTGGAACGTGACTTGCATGGTACTCAAGATTTTCTGGTAGGTTTACAAGGTATCAAATGAAGAGCTCAAATTTTTTCAAGGTGTATGCTTAACCAAAAAAAGAACCAAGAAAAAAGGGTGGAAAAAGGTGTGTGTGGTTGTGCAACTGTTGGTAGCCAGTGCAGGCATGCTCTCATTTCATATACCAGCTCTTGATGTACTGCTACCTCACTCAAGTAAATGTTTCTCCATTGTCATTTGAGGGATTGTTTTAAAGTCAAATATCCAAACACATACTATACAAAGAAAACTTTTATCACTTCAGGATTCCATATATGGGCCTGATTTGTAAGCAAACCTTGAATTTCAGCCTCAGAAATCAAGGTGTGAGGCAGAAAACGGAGGCTTCAGCTCCACAACACACACTGCTGCCACCTCTGCACATCCTGCGGGAGCAGAAGGGCAGCACGTGTCAGGTGTGTACAGAAAAGTTATGTGCACAGAAAAATTGCATTAAGTCTTATAAAACCTCTGTGAATGAACAGATAAACTAGGTTCCAATGAGTTAATTTTGGAAGCAGTTGTTAACCTAAAGAAAATACTGTGGTTAAAGGTAAAAGATTCAGACACATTTAAGTAGAGTATTTACCATATCAATTAGAACATCAGGGACTTGTCATATTGTGTCTTAAGCAAGCACAGGATAGAGCAAAAGTTTTCCTAAGTATGCAAGTCTGTCAGACTGACATAAGAGTATACTCCACATGTAAATGGAGATCCTAAAATCACAAATGGCAATTTCCCATTTCCCAAGAGACTTCAAGACATCAAACAGCTTCGCTACAGACCTCCTTGTGACAAATAAAAAGAATATAGAGATTGGTATTGGGCACTTTGGAGGACTCTGCCAAGTATATAACTTATTTCTTCCCCCCAGAAAATTATAACCAAAGTTGACCTGCAAATCATGTTTTGAAAGAAAATCCTGAGTTTTTTCAATGACAGGTGTAAATTATGGATTTGAGAAGAAACAGGATAGTGTACACATGAGGAACTGAAGAACTTACTCCTCTTTTAGCTACTAGAGACCTGTGAGGGACAAGCATTAAAATTTGCAGACTTTGTAACTTCTCTCTAAAATCCTGGAGAAACTAGTGTAAAGAAGTCTTTTTGGATTGTATTCTTCAAGAAATTTTAGACCTCTAGAAATATTCCAGACAGCTGGATGTCAACAGGAGTCAGGCATGAAAAAGGACTGATGAATAAATATGATATGTAAACTACTGCTTCAGAGTAACATAGATAATTGTCATAGTGGCTCTTAATCAACACCTTAAAGCAAATTGTTGAAGTTTTTCAGGTGAATTTGAGCACTTCTAAAATTCATCCATCTCCCTTTCCCATTCTGTCTAGTGTATCATCATCTTCAGACATGAACAAGTTTTTATAAAGTTACTAAAAAAAGCCTTATAAACACAATTTTTTCTCTTGACAGTGATGATGACAACATGCCAATTTAAGCAGTGGTTAATTAATTCACTCCGTCAAAGGGGAAAAAGTTATGTGTCTGGTTTACCTGTGTCATGTTGTCATGGTATCTCTACTCCCTGAGAACCAGTTCTGGGAGAGTGCTCTCATCCCAAACATCCCATCAGTCCAAACCTGCTTGGCTGTCATCACTTCCAGACTCTGTCAATAACTGGTAATATGGTGCTTTCAAAATTCTCCTTTCTGTGTTTATATAAAACATATTTCTGATGTATATGATATAAGGGATTGTGCACTAAGGTTTATATCACTTAACATTCTGCAATGAATGCTTAATTCTCAAAAGCTAAATGATCTGTTTATTGACAAGTACCAATCTACTCACTAGATGTGGCCCCAAATGAATATTTTGTTTACTGTCTGGCCAAGTTCTAACTCTGCCCTGAGGACATCAGCATTTCTAAATATTTGGAATGTGGTTTTAAACTGTTGACTTTATTACTAGACGACGACCAGGTAAATGCAATTGATTTTGAATGGAGTTCCTACAGAAAAGTGCCAAAAAGTAGAGGTGTGATTTCAGATGGCACTCTGATCCTTCTATGCATTTGTGATGTTTGAAAATGCCTGGGTCCCAGCTGTCAGACCTGCATGACCATCAGGAGCTCTTTGGACAATGGTCTAGAGGCCACCTTGAGCTTACTAACAAAGCATCAGTAGCTAGAAACACCTGGGGCTCCTTGTGTAGAGTTGCTGCAGATACACTTCTTGTCAAGTACATTTTAGAATAATATTCAGTTTCTTTTGCTTTTACTTGGAGTTTTCCCATTCTTAAAAGCAGTGTTCAGGTCAGAGATTGTATTCACACAGGGGCAGCCCCAAGCAGGGTGACTGGTTCCCCTCTGCATTGTGCAGGATCCCAGGACAAAAATGCTCTGTGTGCTCTGCACAAGGCAGAGACCTTTTGGAACCAATAAATGGGAACAGCTGTCAAAGGAGAAGAACCTTTCCCACAGGACATTTGCTGACCAGTGCACTCTTTGCATTGGTAAAAATTTTAATCCAGTCCATATAGATCTCCTTTAAATTGATGGGCATTAAATCCTTATTTAGGCTGTTTATCCCCAGCTATTCAGTCATAAGAAGCATGATACTGTCCTCAGGTGGGTAGCTTAAAATCATGGTATTTTCAGCATAGTACTTTGTTTCTTGTCTTTATTATATTTCCTATCTGAATTTTGACATATACTTGGGACATACATTTAAAAGTTTCTCCCTTCAAGAACTTTCTTTATTGTCATGTAATCATGTGGTTACAAGTTTTGAGTTGGTATATTTGAGGATAAACCATTAAAATAGAAATAATGAGGAGGATTTTTTTTTTGTTTGAAAGCTTTTAGCAGATTCTAAGGGATAGGTATTCTCCCCATTCCAAATCCTGTGATGCTGAATGAATGACTACCAAAAACTCAAGTTATTCAATGGTGCCATGAAACATTGTGAAGATGCTGTGGACTCCTAACCTGTCTTTCAGGAAGTCCTTACTTACAGTTTAAACCTAAGGAATATTAACACAATTATGTTTCCACCTTCAAATTACTCTTTTTTCTTTATGCTATTTTTTTCTTTCTGTGCTATGAGTGAAAGAGATATTTTTCCTATACTCTGCCATGGAGTGTTTATTTTCTTTTCTTTCTTGTCACTTTCCTTAATTGAAATTAAAGAAACCGCAGCCTGCAAGAGCATGATTTGTTCTTTGTGCATGAAAATATAATGTCTTTCTAGGTTATCTCAGTGGGGTGCACTGTGACTGCAGTGCACCAAAAACCCTCTGAAATTAAAAGCAAATAAACAAACTGTGTTTATGTTAAACAAAACAATGGAAAATTCCTATCAATTTAAGAGAGCAAGGTTGCAGAAATGTTTCCTATTCTTTGCCAAACTCTCCAGTTTCTTGCTGCTCAGTAAGAAAAGCAACACCATAATGCATTTTCCTGACTGGTGACCATGTTATCATAACAATTCTTCCTTTCCTATCACCATAAAAGGTTACAAACAAGTAACTTGGAAAATTGGTAATATTATAGCTGTTCATTGCAGTTGCCCTCACACCAAGATGTGTAATTATCATTAACCAAGTAATTCAACTTCAGTGTTATAGTAAAGACAACATTTGTCTGAAATAATTGCAAAACTTTTTAGGGTGAAAGGGACATTTTCACCAGCCACAGCTAAAATCTGTGTCTGTGACCAATAAAACAATCATTTCAACTTCAGCTATAAGTCTTTGGTAACAGTATCACACTAGTCATCAGACATCACAGTCATAAATCAAGGACCTTCTGGTATAATAAAGAAGAGAAGTTATGACCCTTAACTATAAGTTCCTATTCTGAGGACAGATATTACTCAGTGATGGCAAATGTCAGGTTGGCTTCCTGTGTGTTTTGCATGACACCCTCTAAAGCACATAACTACACACCAGTGGTAGCAAACCTGTCTGCAAAAGGAAGTACCTGACATAGGAAATTACTCACCTCCAGAATTTATTTGTGTCCCTATCAGCTCACTTGTGATCATTTCTCTATGTTGAAAAGGAATGAAGCCAAAACATACCACTTCAATTTCATTAAACCAGGAAAATTTCCCCAAGATAAATTCAGATAACAAGAGGGAGCCAGAACTTCCAAGCCATTCCTTTAGGGGCTTGCTGAGTAAGCAAAACTTTTTTTTTTTCTTTTTTTTTCTTTAAATAGAGGAAGTTTGTTACCTGAAGTGGCCTTTACGGAAATTCTCTACCTTTATGAAAAAATGACTTGAAAATATCCCCAAAAGCCTCAGATTTGGAACATATTTGGCAGACTAGCCGAGGTCAGATCCTGTTGCATCACTGAAGGAATTGCAATGGTAATGGCATACATATGGGAATTCAGCACAAGGGCAGGAATATTTCATGCAAATGCTCACATCAGCACTTAGAACATCCTTCTAGCTATCTGTTCTCGTGCAGCTAATCCAATGCCTCAGAAAGCTTTAGTGCATATATGAAGGGAAGGTTTCTTATCTCTACAGTTTGCAATTAGCTCTCTCTTTCCCACAGTCTCCTCCCTTAGCAAATTTAACCCTCATAAAATTGAGTTAAAAATAGGAAAAAGGTACAGAAATGCTTGCTGAAATGCCAGGAGTTAATCTGTGCTCACATGAGGTTTTATTTATCCCTCTGATCTTCCCTGGCTGTGGCTGTGGTTAACACTTGAGATACATGCAAAATGCAAAAGGAATGCAGGCTCCAACACTCCCAAAATGCCACAACAACAAAAATGCAGTGCACAAACACATTTCTGTGTAAGTTCCTTATCAAAATGAGTACTCATAAATGCTGTGTGGAAGGCACTCTTTCTACAGGTAAGGACTGCAGAGCACAAGTCACCAAAGCTGAGCACCAGGAAAGCAATAACTAAGTCCTTCTGTAAATCTTACTGTGAGTATATGAATTTTTTTTAGCACTTACATCACCTCTGGATGATATTTTGATGCTTGTCTTACTGGAAAAATTTCCATTTCTACAGACAGAGAAGTCATTTATAACTAATCCAGACACAAAGATAAACCTGCTCAAAATGAAGTCATTCCCCAGGTTTGCCAGTCTACTTCCCTGAGTAGTGATTGAAATGTTTTTGAGAGGCAGAAGGCTGATGGATACAGGTAAAGTGCACCAAACAACTGAACAGGTTTAATGAGCCCTCTATTCTGATTCAATGTTTTGAATACCTTCAGTGCAGGTAGCTCAGTGTGCAGGCTGCACATTGGGCTCTGCCAGGATCCAGAGGCAAGAGGCCAGGAGCTGGCACTGAACTTCTGCACAAGAAAGGGCATGACCAGACTCTCAGAGGCACAGCAGGAGCCAAAGACCTCCAGACTTTCACTTAGGCTATGAGGATATAAAATCCCAGGGTTTCCTTTGTTCGGGTTCCCTCCTTAGAAGCACATAGTTTGAGCTGTAATCTTGTTATTAAACTATTGCACCGGGATTAAATTATTTTAAAGATCCAGATTCTGGAAAGCCATGGTTGAGCCATGTCCTGGTTTGAAGGACAGTTATCTGCCAATAAAGACAGGAGCTCCTGTTTGAAATGGAGATTGTAAACCCCCTCCCTCCAAATAATTATAATTTTGAAATGAGGGGGCTCTCAGGCAAAGATATGGGAATTAGGAATAACAGTTCTTTATTAGGAAAATTAAAATAGAAGTAAAGTATTACAAAGAACAATCCCAAAACAGTGACAGTCAGAATACAACCTGACACCCTGTCACTCAGAGTGTTGGTAGCAGTCCCATTAAATGGTGGCTGCATCCTCCTGCAGTGATAGATGTGGTTCAGTTGGAGCAGTGCTCCTGTAGAAGGTGCAGTTTCCTCTGAAGGTCCAGGGATGATGTGGAAAGGTCCAGCTTTTCTCTGGAATCCAGTGGAAAAGGCTGCCTTGGTGTTCCAAATCTCAGTTTTTATCTATGTAGGAAAGGCTTGGCTGCTCCCCCTGGCTGAAGCATCTCCCAGTGTGATGATGTAATTTTATCAGTCACAGAGTGGACACAATGGCCCAGCAGCAGATGATTTCTTCCTGGAGGGAGGATGGGTTGTGGAAAAGCTAAAGATGACTGCCCCACCTGGTTTTAAAGATGGCCCATCAGCAGATAATATGTGCAACGGAGAGAAGGGTCACTGCCCCACCCGGCTTCAACAGATGGGGATAGAATACACATTTCTGGCCGCATCCTCTATTGCAAAACAAGACAGACAGCAAGGAAACCCGGTCTGTGTGAGAGTGCAGGGAATCAATGGGGACCTCCCAGTCACTGGAGCCACCCCCACCAAGGTGCCTCTGTCCCAGCTCAGGTGCTGTGAGTGTGACTGCCAGGGTGGCTCCTGCATGGTCAGACAGGAAAGCTTCCCTAACACAATCTTGAGTTTAGTGCTAGTTTCTCTTGCATGGTAGCTTAGAGCCCATGTCAGAAACTTAAATATTAATTAATTTACCTGAAACACAGGAAGGCATTTGTGCTAGTAAACAGAATAAGCCCAGAGACAACCATGCAGTGAGCCTCACACCACATGGAGAACTTCTCTTCCAGTCCAAAACAGTGTCACAAATTCTGGAATGTGATGGGATTGCCTGTGATGCTCCCTGAACTATACCTAAATGTTGTTTGGGAAAACATTAGATATGTCACCATGCCCTTTCAGAATTTACTAATACATAGTTGATGTATCTACCTTCAGGAAGCCACATTTTTAGCTTATCCATCTGCTGATAGTGTTCATACAGACTCATAGTTTAAGTTAAGGGCTTTGCTGTTTTAAGAGCTTTTATGCTGAGAAGCATAAAAGAGTCCTCTATCCATCAGTACCTCCAGCCCATGATACCAAACGCTCTTACCCAGCAAAATCCAACATTCCAATATCAGTTTCTCATTCAGAATGACCTGTGCCAACTCAGAATGGTGTCCAGGAGTTGCCAAGTGTTACTTGGCATGGGTCAAGTATTGCCAAAAAAATTCTAGGAATTTAACAATAGAGAGGACTATTACTGGGGGGTGTAGCTCTAATATGCCTTTACTTATGAATATAGATGTAGCAGGAGACTGCTTTTATCCATAGTATCTGCCAGTCCAGCTACAGGCAAACACTACACAAGGCAGGCCTTCTTTCATTCCTTCCATTGTCTCTCTCTTCAATTTCTACAGAACAACTCAATTCAATAACTAATTACATTAAAACAAAACAAACCTTATAAGAGCATCATCTTTTTTCTGTACATGGAGAATTCTCTACCCAGGACTTGGTATTATCAACAGCAAAATTATGTAATTTGTATTTAAAGCTAAATGTTTGCTTGTACTTTAAAAACTAGATAGTGTGCATGACAGATTTCACAATAAAATATTTTTAATGGACTAAAATATAAAAAGAACATCTTTAGGACTTGGAGGCTGTAAATCAAACTCTAATGGAATCTGTGGGAGGATTGCTACATGCTTCAGTAAATGCAGGCACTGGCTCACAGTTCCAGCAATGTCAAATTTCCAGTAACTATTAGCTAAGTGGGAATTCCTCCAGAATAGCAGAAATGTATCTAAGAGCCAAATTCAGTCCAAAGTATTTTTAAAAATATTTTTATATTCATTTATATTTATATTCATTTATATTTATATTTTAAAATATTTTTATAATCACACTAAAATGGCATGACCAAGGATCAAGATACAGGAATTCCTACTGTGATTATTGACATTTGTTTAAAATATTGTATACTCTGAGCAAAAGATCAGTAAACATTGTTTCTGGTTTTGACATATCCAATTTAGTTTTGAATTTCTTAATTATTTTATTATTAAAAGTACACAGTTTTTAGGTCAATCCTTTTGTATGTATCATGTTCTATCAGCCAAGGGGAAAAAATAAACATATAAAACAGAGATTCTTCTATATACATTTAGAAATTATATGCAATAAACTTTGACAACTGAGAATGGATCTTGAGAGTGTAATTGTATCATCTGACACAGAGTTAAACAGGTGAGAATTCACAAAATTAGGAGATAAAGTTGTATTGCATAATGGCAGTATAGCAAAGGTCACTCCTTTAATTTACTGTAGAGCAGATTATAATATAATACAGACTCTTCTTTCAGACACTGTGTAATCACTTAGGAGGTAGCAATCAGTACTTCACTTTCAAAATAAGAGGATCTATTGAGTAAAACTTTGAAGGAGATTTTTTCAGCTCTAGGTCTCTTCAAGCTCTCTTCTACATATGCAAACTACAAAAAGGTGAAGAATTTTATTACAGAACAGAGCAATAATCCAAAACAAATTTGACAGATGGGAGAAGTAGTCTCAAAACATAAGTAGAAGTGCAGAATATTATTTTTAGAGGTAATAATAATCTAGTAGAGAACAAATATGGGGACAACTGAGTACATATTCTTTCAAAAAAAGAATTAGCATGGAAACTAATATTCAGATGAAAAATCAGAAGTGGAGGAACAGCCATAGTGGCACATTTGAAAAGAAATATGCCTCTAAAGACATGAGGAAATAATATTTTGGCTTTGCTTTGGTTAGACTTCAGTTGAACAACTATACCTAATTGGGATGGCAGCATTTAAGTAAAAGCAAAACAAAAGCATATAGTACAAAAGCTACCCACTACCACTGGATTCCTTTTTGAGTGTGATATTTAACTGTTTTCATGAACTTAATTTCAGTGATCTTTACAAGGAAGTTGATGTGAAAAACACTCACTACACCACTAATATCTTCTGGCTCCTGCTTCTCATGAGTGAGACAAATTGTATGAACATATAAGAACTCCTCCCTGTCTTCAATACCTCTCTAGAGTTCATTGAGTAGGCAATGTACTGCCTTCAAAATAGGATAAGGCTGGAACTAAGAAGAAAACAAACCTGAAAATTGCTTTTATTAGCCCAAAACACCCAAATCCTAAAAAACTCATTAGAAAAGCCAGTATTGACTAGGTTGCAAGCTGCTATCCTCATCTGAATTCTCAGCTCACCTTAATTTATTTTTCATTATTATTTATTTTAAAAATAGTAATAAATTAATAGTAATAGTTCCTTCAAATCTTATGTCTGACATGAGACAGATTTAGCATTCTGTTTGCCAAAAGAACAGCTTTCTGATGGTTTTCCTTTGCTCAGGGCACTGAAGCACTCTAGATCCCTGTGGCAATGATAAGAAACTCCACATTTTTGCTTTTTGTAGAGCAGAGCTTTGGCAGCCTGCAGAGAGAGGCAGCTGTAATAAGGAGCATGTGTCAGACCCTGAGCATCTCTCCTTTGCCCTGACTCAAACCAGGAGTCTCTGTCATGCTGCAGTGAACCCGTTTGTGCCAGGGACAGCATCACACTTTGCTCTTATACTGTCACAACAGCTGTGGCTTCAAACCTCCAGAAATGTCATAAAGTTCCCTCAACAACAGCCAAGTACCTCAATAAAGGCTAGCCTAAGTACTGGAAAGGAGCACACATTCACTTTCTGTTTGAGATGTAAATACAGAGAAGTGTTAAATTCCCTTCAGGTGAAGAGGAAGATTATTTCCCTTGGCTGCAGTCTGCCTCTTGGGAGTTTATGGATGCTTAGCATTTTTCAAGTTTTTGTCCAATAATATCATGAAAACTGTAAATACAGTTCAGGCATCCATTTTCATTACTTTGCAGCTGAATATTACATACAGGGGAATTGGTGACCTCTGCAATGGCAGGCTATAGCAGAAAGAAATATTTTTTAATGTGTGTTCACTTTCCCTTTCTCTATTCCTTGGTATTAAAATCAGCATACTAAAGAAACACATTTTCCCTGCACTGTAGCACTTCTGAAAGTAGAATCAGAACCATAGAATCAATTAGATTGGAAAAGATCTTTAAGATTATCGAGTACAACCTACGACCTAACACCACCCTGTCAACTAGACCATAGCACTGAGTGCCCTGTCTGATTGTATTTTAAACACCTCCAGGGACAGTGACCTCCCTGGGCAGCCCATTCCAAGCCAAATCACTTTGAAGAGCTCCTTTCTGATGCCCAGACTAAGCCTCTCCCAGGTGCAGCTTAAGGCTGCCCTCATTAGCACTCAGGTTTAGTCTAGGCTAGTGATAATTTTATTCACAGTAGCTGGTACGGGGCTGTGTTTTGGATTTGTGCTGAAAACAGTGTTGACAATACTGGGATGTTTTCACTGTTGCTGATCAGAGTTTTCACAGTGTCAAGGTATTTCTGCTCCTGACCCCAGCCTACCAGATTGCAAAAGGAATAGGGAGGGGACACAGCCAGGACAGCTGATTCCAGCTGAGCCAAGGGATAACCCACACCATTTGGTGTCTTGCTCAGCATATGTGAAGCTGGAAGAACAAGGAGGAAGAGGTGGATCACTTGGATGAGGTGGATCACTTGGAATGATGACATTTGCCTTTCCAAGTCACCATTTGGTGACTTTCCTGGGGATTGCTGCTTTCCTAGGTGCTGCTGAACGCCTGCCTGCCTGTGGGAAGTGGTGAATTAATTCCTTGTTTTCCTTTGCTTGTGGGTGCAGTTTTTGCTTTACCTGTTGGACCATCTTTATCCCTACCCAGGAGTTATCTCAGTTCCATCTTTCTGACCCTCTCCCATCCCTGACAGGGGACTGAGCAAGCAGCTGGGGCTTGGTTGCCAGCTGGGGTTAAAACACACCACAGAGACATGACAGTGATTATTTCTTCTCCATACCTTTTTCCAGGTAATCATCTGCAGACAAACATATCGATAGCAAAAACAAATTCTGCCTTAAAATTCTCCAAACCACTCTAAGTTATATGCCAAATATAAAGGCTAAAACTCTGGGATATTTTGGACCAAATGGCTTTTCACAAGATGCTAGCATATTTGCAGTGCAAGGACTTGAATATTTCTGTTCATATTGGCCAGACCCTCACCACTGTCATATGTTGTATGCAGCACCTATATGAAACAAACTGTTCTCACTGGAGTCAGAGGAAACTGTCAGCAAACCCTTGTTATTAAAAGCCCTAGCCAAGTGTAGGACTTCACAGCAAGATGATAATCCATCGAGCCTGCAAAGTCCATGGAATGGCCATCATTAGCACATTCTTCAGAAGAACCAACATTTAGGGCAGAATTTCAAAGTAATAATCAGAGAGGATCACTTATGTGATCCCTATTTTGTGGAGAGAAAAAAAAAAAAAAAAAAGAAAAAGGCAGCTGGATGGATAAGCTGGCAAGCTGCAGTCCTGCCCACATATAGATGAGATCCCTGTTCAACATATAGATGAGATCCGGGTTCAGTGCAGTCTCTGTCTCATTCAGTAAGAATGGGGAAATATGAAGATGTTTTGCAGTACCCTGACCTACCTGTGGCCACAGTCAGACTTCCACTGCATATATAAATTAATTACAGCCACATCTTGGATTGTACAAGCAAAAGAACAGTCACCAGATCAAGGGAAGTGGTTATTCTCCTGTTCTCAGCACTTATGTGGCTGCATCTGGAACACTGTGGTTTCACTTTTAGCCCCCAGCACAGCAGCAATAAGAGCAAATCAGAGCAAGCCCAGCAGCTGATTACTGCAATGTTTAAAGATCTGGAGCAGTTGATGTAGAAAGAGATGCTGAAGGAGCTGCATTTGTTTAGCTTTAAGAAGAGAAGGCTGCAGGGGCACCTAGGACCAGTCCATAGTTTCTGAATGGGAGTTAATAGAGAAGATGGGGCAAGACTCCATCCAAGGATCCAAGGAGTCTTGCTCCTCTCAGAGTGGAACAGCAGAAGGACAAGAGAGGATTCAATTTCAAAAAGGGAAATTCTTATCAAACACGAGGAAAAAAATCCACAGTGAGGGTTAATCGAACAGACTGCCAGATAAATTATGTGATCTCCATCCTTGGAGACTCAGAATTCAGCTAAACAGTGTCTTGAACAAACCCCACCTGCCGTCAGAGATAGCTCTGCTTTGAGCAGAACTCTGAACTAGATAACCTTCAAACATCCCTTCCAAACATTTTTTCCATGCTTCTCTGATTTAAAGTATTTACCAGGAAAATAGGCACAGGTCTAACTGCCCTTTGTTTATCTGCTTGCAAAGCAACTCCAGTGGTACAGGATGAATGTCAATGCACACAGAAAAACTTCAGAGATAGGACCCTTCCTATGACTCAAGAAAAAATAGTAAAGCCTTGATAGATACTAAAACTTGGTAATAATTATAACCTAATGTTAACTGATCTACCATGAAAAATTTCTGCTGTAAAAGCAGAAGCCCTTAAAATTACTAGTACAAGACTGAAGAAAAAAGCCCAACAGGTTTTCCAGAACACTCAGGTTTTTCAGGCAGAGAAGTTTACAGGCAGACAGCAGCAGAGATGGGGCCATTCCCTAAGGGAGGCTGAGCTGGGGGCTGAGGGTCCCTCACCACCCTGGGCACAGCTCACAGCAGCTGTGCTGCACATCTGGAAACACACAGGGGCAGCCCCTGGCAGGGTGAGGACATGGATCAGGGCCTTGCTCCACCCAGGGACCATTAGGAAATTAAGGACAGAGACAGTGGAGCAACTCCCTAACTAGGCAATTAAGGAGAGGACTGGAGACAAAGCTGTAGCAAAGGTCCAGGATCCATCCTGGAGGCAGGACCAGGAACATGGATTGGCACAGGCAAATTCACAGCACAGCTGGGGCCAGGACTGGACGCCCAGCCCTGAGCTGAAGTGAAGCCCCCAGCACAACAGTGGGGGTGGAGGCTCCAGGTAATTCTGGTCAGGATCATTAAAGCCTATTAGTGCTCTCAGAACCCTGCCAAATTCAGGGTTTAAAGGTGTAATTATCAAACTATGTTAAGAAAAAAAAAGCTTGGTGACTGAAAACCATTTTCCACAATGCAGCAAAAGGTGAAATATATTTTATCAACAGAAAAGTAATAACAAAGTGTTATCCCATTAAATAAATTTTCCTATTGCTTATTAATAAATCAAGCCATTACATCCTATTTTGACAAGGTTCCTAAATTCCTTACTACTTTTAGAGTGGTATCTCACAGCTTACACCTATTCACTATAGTATTAGAAACTGATTGACATCTTGACTTTTTTTATCCATTCCAGCTTGTGCATTGTGATCACACTTCAAGAGAAATTGAAAATGTTATCTGGGCCAGATTCATTTCAGTGAAATACACGTAAAATGAATTTGACCAGCTGTCACAGATTCCTCAACTTATTTTAGAATAACTTCAACGATGTTAAATAAGCTTCCCTAGAAATTGGAAATGCTCCATCAATCACTACATTTAATACCAATACGATTAAATGCGGAGCACCAGCTCTGGCAATGATTGGAATGACTGGAATGTGACTCTCCTGTATCTCCTACACATGTCTTAGCAGCACCATTCTTAGAGGTGGGAAGTTCCTCCTGCCCTTCATACTGTTTATAGATTTTAATAATAACCTGGAATGATTTATTATTATACTATTATTATTACTGTTATTATTATTATTATTATCTAATAATAATAATAACCCGAATATGATCTTACAACATGCAAAGCACCTTCAGATTTTATTGACATCCCTCAAAAATTGTGTATACTATGAATTTTCATGAAACAACTCCAAACCCCCGTCTTTAGATATGGTTCCTATTTATAATGAAATCAGTGATAGTTGTGTTCTCCCCAGACACCCTGAAAAATGAAGATTTGTTCGTTTGAGTCTAGGAACAACTCTTGCTGTGAAAATAAAGCAATGCTTCTCACAGTGAGTTAAAGTTATCACCAGGATGTGTGAGCATATGGGCAATGAGCTAAGAACTGCTTTAGGTCTCTGCTGGCAATTTAGGAATAGATTTTGTATAATTTTCTTTTAGCAAAGCTCAAAAACTGAACGAAGTCATCTTTTTTTTTTCTTTTACAAATAGGAAAATTAGTGTGTCGTTTCCTAGCTCTTTAGAGCTCCACTCTCCTGATTACTGTTGTTGCTGTTAGTGCCCCACAGAGCTGCATGGCATACAACCACTTTTCATCTTGAGGGTAGATATGGTATTGATGGGGGAGTGCAGAGGTTTGTATTCACAGCACAAGTCAGTGATCCTGATGAGCTTCTTCAGGTCCCACTGGGTCAAGTCCCTGCCTGTCACAACTGCACAAGACCATTCATCATCTGTCTGAGGTATTTTGCTTTCATATCAAGCAGGAGTGTGTTGATAACTTTCCAACTCTGCTGTGGATCTCAGTAGTCAGCTAAAACGGTGCCAGAAGTCTTCTCTCTACTGGGAACAATAGTGCTGCTGCTGCTGCTTTTCCTTCTAGGCTTTCAATCCATAAACATGAAAGTCATTCACTAAAAGAAAGTTTGCAGCAATGCAATTAAAAGTTAGCTTTTAATTTTTAAGTTTCTTATCAACTTAAATCACCATCTCTTGTACAAAGTAATTTCTCACTCATGCTTCCTCCAGGCCACTGTTTTTTCTCAGTGCAGCTTGTTATCATTCTGTGGTGCTGGTGTGCTGCAATCCTGATACCCACATTTATTTGGAAGAGCACTTGGAGCTTCCCCAGCAAATGGCAGCAGCATTTTTAATGAGTCACTCTCCTCTCTAACCTCCCTGAACTCAACAAGTTCCCCCTCAAAGGCATACTTGCCCTTCTTCATGGGGATAGCTGCCTTTCCTCTGTGCAGCCACTTTCCCCTGCAGCCAAAGGTTGGAACTATGCTTCATTTTCTTTCCCTACAAAAGAAATGGTGTTACCTCAATGCCCACATCATCCAGCCTTCTGAGTTTGTCTCCTGGCTCCTTAGCAATGGCTACATCAAATTTAAGGGTTTGCCAGCACTATAAAAATCTCTGCTTAACCCATTGGAGAATTTTGTGCTTTCAGCACCAGGGAGTGTCTGGAAAGAACAAGTTTACAAAAATGAAGCAAGTGCATTGTTATTCCTGCTAGTCTCAGAGTCACAGCAACTACAAAAGACCTTCATTTCCCATGTTTCAGCACTGTACAACAAAGCAGGAACATCTATACCTGGATTATTCCTGGTAGACATATCTCTAATCTGTTTTCAAAGTTCTTCAAAGACAGAGATGCCATGACCTTCTCCAGGCAGCTTTTCCATCCCTTTACTACTTAAACTGTTAGAAAAATTCCTTCATGTCTAACCTGAATTTTCTGATGTAATTTAAGCCCTTGCATCCCATGGCATACATATGTCATAGACAAAGAAAACAAATTAATTCCTTGATCTTCACCGAAGACCTTTACTTATTTGAAGTTTGACCCTCCTTTCTCTTGCTTTTTTCTCCTGATAATCCTTTCTTATTTCATCTAAATAACCCTTGTTTGTTCAGCCTTTACTTTTAGGTCATGCTATCCAGTCCTCTGGTCTTTCTTGTGGATCTCTTCCTGAATTTCTCCTTTTCTCCTCCCATGAACTGGAAGCCCCTGCTTCTGCAGAACCTTCATCAAAGATTAAAGATTACTTCTTGTGTCTTGCAAGCTATATTTCTCTTCATCTAGGCTTCTTCACCTAAATGAGGTTATTAAGCATGTGGGTATCATCTGTGTGTAAAAGATGTAGCTGAATAATCAATTGCTTCTGTTGGTTTTCTTTTATTAGATCTTTCTTAGCCTCAGGTTCTTCTAGCATTCCATCATTTGAATTATGAAGAAAAGCACAAAGTAAAGCCTTGGACAAATTCCAGTAAAGGTGAGACAAATTGAAACACTCAGTAGTGATGCGATTGTCAGAGGCTCTTTCAAAGTCCATACTGAGGCAATACAGAGAGGTCTGTGTTAAAAAGAAACACTGAATTTTTGGTTGAAAAACACATGAAACTGGAGTTTAAAAGGTGGCTGTTCTCTCCTGACTATGTGAGAACTATGTAGGCAATTTTGCTGGGAAAGTACTAATCACAGAATCACAGATTGGGTTGGGTTGGAAAGGACCTTAAAGATCCTTTAGGTTCAGTGCCTCTGCCATGAGCAGCAACCTTCCACTTAACCATGGGGCTCAAAGCCCCATCCAGCCTGGCCCTGAACATCCCTGACCTTCCAGGGTGGGGGAATCCAGCTTCTCTGGGCAGCCTGTTCCAGTGCCCCACCACCCTCACTCCAGAGCTGGAGGGAGCACTCCACGTAAGGTCTCAGGAAAGCAGAGTAGAGGGGTAGAATCACCTCCCTCAACTTGCTGGCCACAACCACTACAACTCCAAATGAAATCTGGTGCAATACACACCTGGCTTAGGCCCTTTATTCCAGTTCATAACAAAGGGAGTTACCTGAACACAACATTCCCATGTGACTAGAAACATAAAACCTTACTATCTGGTAGACTGAAAGAAATGTTGTTAATGGGGCTAAATAACTGACAGTAATGACAGAAATTTTGGCAGCAGTCAAATACAATTTGCAAAATGAATGCTACAAAATGGCATGCCTTCTATTATTTTTTTTGCCAATTTTTTAAATTAAAAGAGTGAGTCATACTTCATGTAAATGTGCTTCCCAATTTTACTGATTCCCTGGAATTAGGGAGCAGGAAAAGAAACGTGATACGTGAAAAGTTCACAGACTTTCACACTCTAGTTTTAGGCCCATGGGCTAGACCTCTTAAAGGAGGCTGGAATCTAAACATTTGATACCAAGTTCTGAAAATGAGAATCCACATTTTAAATTTGTAATTTCTATGCAGAGAGGTAAACGTTTATCAAGAGTATTTAAAATTAAATACTTTCCTATAGCTCATCAGCAGGACTCCATCACTGTAGATTTTCACAAAAGCATCCCTTTTTCTGGAGCTGGATCCTTGACTGAGGCCACAACGATGTAGTACCTGAGATCAAGAGCACTGTCTCCAAGCATAATTATTTTCCAAATATTATGTGGGAGTCACTCTTTTCATTCCAAACAAGGTCAAAGTAGGAATGGTACAGAAAGTAGGAAACCTGAATTAATTTCTTCTCTGAGAGAGTGCTGAAGGAAGGAGACTGCACTATCTGCTATTTGCTGTTGAAGTTGATCCATTATTCAGCAAAGAGGACACTGAGGAAACTGCAGAATTAAAAACCAAGACATTGGAAGCACAGCTCACTCATTTTCATATATGTGACTAGGCAGAGACATTGCAGGAAGATATGCAATGCATACCATACATAAGGTAACATTTCTTGCAATGTATACAGTCTACATTCTGACTGAAGTACTGAGGACTAAAAAGCACATCAGAGTTCAATTTTTAAGAAAGCAGGCAGAGTTCCTGCATGCACTAGGGAACCAGCTCCACCACGAAGAACTGAAGCACAGGACTCACACCCCCTTATTCCCAGTGCCCTAATCCCTGGATAAAGAATGTGTCCATGATTATTTGGCTAAGAAAGCAATTTCCAACTCTGAGGACAAAGATACTCTCCATGGTCAAAAAAATTTGAAAATGTATATTTTTCATTAGTTTCACTCAGATGCATTAATTTAATGTGGGTCGAGCCTTTGTTTCTCAAAACAGACCATCCTCAAAGTTAATTCAAGAGACTCCCATGTTGCATTGACACCTCATCAAAGGTGGAGGAATCTCTTTGTGTGCTGGAGCCATGATGTTTACAGCTACATGGTAGCTTTTTACTCTTCTGTGATCCTTGCAGCTAATTGTCATCTGCATATGCTATTAATGAAAACATTCAGCATACCAAACCTTAAACAGAATTTTGGAACTCCCATCTGGGCCTGAAGCTGAGCACTGGGGAAAGTCCTATATTCTTCTAGGCAGGAAAAAGGAACTACTCTGTGAATGTCATGAGTGGAAGATGTCTTTGAAAGAAACCTCTGAATGCCCTTCACAGACAGAATCTCTTTCACTGATCTATTGATGTGTTTTTTCCTGGAACACTAAAGTTTGATGATAATTTGATTATATTGTATCTGTCACTCAGTGTTAAAACATCAATACTGAATATATTTTTTGTAGAAGGATAAGAAGATATTCAGTTTCTTTTAAATTATTTAAACAGGAATGCATAATATGATATACATCTGCCTGCCCCAACATGCTTTAAAGAAAAATCTTATATAAGCTAAAAATAAAATTTCCATTACAGTATTGTTTTCCATTTTAATTTTAATTTCTTGTTATAAATTATTATATATTTTTAAAGATTTTGTGATTGAGAACTAAATTATAAGCTAAAGAGCAACAGTCAGAAATATCAGTTACAACTTCAGTAACTGTCTAAAATACAGAAATTGTGAGAGAAGAAAATAGGTTAAAGAAATAAAAATTGTTTACAGGAAGGAGTACTCATTGTGAAGCAACTGGATGGAGACACAAGAATTCAGAATTCTGAACTTGCTTCTGTTGCTATGTTGATGTGGCTTTCAGCAAGTCACTTTATGTTTTCTCATTACATTTTATTGGTGAAACAGAAATAATAGTATTTCCTTACTTTATAGACATATTAATAAGGATATGCATGTTGGTAAAAAACTACTATGGCATTGATTGATGACACAAATTCTCCAATTAATTAAAGGAGAATTTGCATTCTTTTTCTTCTTTCAACTAATGTTTAATAGCTCAGTTTTCAGCAACAGAATGCTTGTCAAGTGAGATAAAGACCTAGGAAGCAGAGACTTAGAAGCACAGTCTAAATTCCAGGTTCTGTCTCTGCATTCATGCATTCAGTACTTCACAGCAGCTTGGCCAAAGAAAAGTGACTGATACCATCAAAGGGAGAACTGGTTTAGTGAAGTTCTTTCCTGCCTGTGAGGAAAGCACAACTCCTTTCCACACTGAATTTTGCAGGAAGGAGTGGCCTGGAATTTATTGGAATTTATTTGCCTGAGTGATTTGACAGTGCCTGAGCTGCTGCATGGGAGTCAAGTGTAACTGAGCTCTACTTGTCAAAGGCTGAAACAGAACAAGTTGCAGCCCAGGGGATGACATATACAGCCACCAAGAACCTGGAAAAGGCAACTCCATTGCTCCATCACTAAGGGACACTTATCATCTAGAACTCAGTGACAGCCCTTGGAAACAAAAAATACAGAGCATCAAGGCAAAGATGAAAGATGTTGTGAAGATGCCTTTATCCTTTGCTAGGTCTACTGTAATGAATGCAGTTCTTAACATTCATCAGAGCATCCAAAAGATGATGAAACTAATGATTTCCTACTGTCACAGCCTCCAATAGATATGACAGCATGTAGCTGTGTACATTGTAAGAATGAGCCTTTTGTTCCAGAAATAGCCTCTTCCCCTCTCCTCTGCTCTAACCTGGCTGCCACAGGTAGCAAGTCCTGCACTGTGCATTACATCACAGACTGACAGAGTTGTTTTGGTTGGACAGGACCTCTGGAGATGCTCCAGCCCAACACCCCTGCCAAGCAGGGTCACCTCGAGCAGGTTACACAGGAACATGTGCAGGTGGCTTGGAATGTCAGGAGAGGAAAACTCCATGACCTCCCTGGGCAGCAGTTCCAGTGCTCTGCCACCCTCATGTTGAGGTGAAACCTCTTGTGTTTCACTTTATAGCCATTGCTCTTTGTTCTGTCTCTGGGCACCACTGAAAGGAGCCTGGCACCACCCTCTTGATCCAGCTTTCATGTATCTATATGGATTAATAATCCCCTTTATCTCTTCCCTCTTTTTCCTCTTTTGATAAAATAATTTGAAAAAAAGTTAGGATATATTCACCAGAATCAGTTTTTTACTCCCTGATTTTTTGTACAGGCACATTCAGATGGAATCATTCTCTTGGATTCGTATTTTAGAATTTAAAATTTCAGAAATTAAATGAGTGATGTTTAGTGGTTTGATGGGTAGTGGTGTAAAGTTTAGTTAATAACCCACTTCACAACTAGATAAAATCTTCATATTGTATGAATTTATTTTTCATTTTCATTTATCACTTTTATATTTAAAAAAATCCTAAATAAACAAGCAAAATATGGAAAATGTCACTAATGTAACACTTGCACTATCCAGTGTTCAGACATCTCAGAACTAGGAAAAAAATCAGGTCTTAATTCTCTCACAGATATAGTAACAGAATCATAAAGTTATGTTAATTTGAAATGTTAAAAGTCAAGAAAAATCTTCTGAGTTTATACAAGAAAATGGAATGAAGACTGTGTGAGTGGACATTGAAAATTTAAGGCTGGTAATTGATAAATGCCATAGCCAATGGTTTTTTTTGTTATCCTATTTTTTTCTTCATTTGCTTTTAAGGTACAAGCTGATGGATTTTCACTGTGATTTCTATAAATCAAACTCACCAGGGACTTGGCTCCTGAATCATCACTTGTTCTAAGAAATACTGCCTGATTTTTGCTTTCCTCATATTTATTTGCAGTGCTAAGAAGCCTTTAGCAAACAGGTGGGTCTTGCAATCTGCTCCAAGGGAAATCTCACTATGTTGTGTGTAATCTCTTTTGGCTTTTCCGTTTGAATCAAATCACAGGTAGATTTAGAAAAATGCACTGAAAACATCCTCCTACATGCTGACAGTCACAGTAAGCAATGGCTCAGCACTGCCAGTAGCACAAAGTAAACAACATGTCCCCATGTTTTTGTGAAATATCTGAGGCAACAAAAGGAGTACAGGTTCTTTTAGAGGGCATCTATGATTTTTCTTAAATGGGAGAGTTCGGATGGATGAAGATCAAACCTTAGACTGAACATTGGAGGAATCCTGTTTATCAGAGTTGTATAATAAAAATCCTGCAATAATCAAATCATTTTAGTTCTTGGACTCTCATGGTAAAGAGTGCTAGTCATAGCAAATATTGCCTAGAGTAAGAAAAACAGTACCAACAGAGTGACATATCTGTTTCCACATCACGTGGAAAACATCACTTTCTCTATGTCTGCTTTAGTACAATGTTAAATTACATACCACATACAGTTCTTTCCAACACGTAAAAGGATCAAATTAAGGCAGAATACTGAAGAAGACTCTTATCTGTAGCAGTCTCATTTCCTGAGGGAATAAGAAAGTCTCTAGTAAATAAGTGGAACAAAAATGCTGATCTCAAGGTTAAGGCAATTTAATCTTTTACTTATCCTTTTCTGCTTCCAGCCTCCCAACAATAGTTTTCTGGTTTGGGGGTTGGTGGTTTTTTTGTTGTTGGTGGTTTTTTTGTTGTTGTTGTTTTTTTCTCTGTGATGCCAGCCTCCCTCTTAGCTAAGTGTTTTGCAGATTATCACTACGTTATTGTTTTCTCTCTTTCTTAGGTGCTGGAGGCTTGACAAAAGTGCTAAGTGCCCCTTTATTCCATCCTAAACCAACCAGTTTGGAAGATCTGCCTCAAAGGCATGAGAACTTTACACCTTTTCAGAAAAAAATAAGGCTGTCTGTGTGTTCTGCCCTGAGAAAACAACTGTATTTTTCTCTCACTTCATGTTATTAAAAAATCAGGAGGCTGCCATTCAGCACTTAGGCTGTGACTGTGTTAGTAAATCAGACACTGCAGAGACAGTTCTGCAGCAGGAGAAGCCAAGTGTCACTGCACAGTTTGCAGACATACCACTGAATTATCTTACATCTGAAAACAGAAGGGCCAGAGCCTGGCTGTCTCCCTGGTTTGTGCTTAGCAAACCTTGCCAGCAGCCAGGCTAACAATTAGCACAGCCAGTCAAGTGCTCTGGCTCTGTTTAGCCTTGTGGTGAAACACAAACTCCAGGTTTCAGCTGGGATGGGTACAAGTGCTAGCACTAGGGACAACTGAGATGAGCAAGTACTGATGGTCCTTCCCTAAGTTACTTCTTCTTTGAGGTCTTTTTCAAGTGGCATTTCTATACTCTTTCCATGAAGTTGCCATAGGAGCTTTATAAATTTTAACTGGAGCCCCCTATGATAAGGTCATTCATTATTTCTGTTTCATTTTGTGTTTGTTTGCTTGTTTGTTTATAAAAGAAATACATATGTGAATTTATTTAAGTAAAGTAGGTTGAAGTCTGCCTTCCTATGACAATGTTACTAAAATGCTATACATTATTTACATTGATTCAGCATTTATAGTTCAATACTAGTATAATTAGAATGATTTATTCCATGGAATTACACTAAAACTGTATTTGTATAGGTACTTGCTTAAATCTCTTTCTGAAACTTTTGCTTTTTGGACATGGTAATAGCATCAAAGCAGATTTAACACTGTTTAAGCATTGTAATTCTGTGTTGTTGTTATTGTTGCTGTTAATACACAAACTGTAGAGATCAACCAAGATACAAGCACGACACACCTAAACAGCACTTTTCTGTGTGAAGGATGCCTAAACACTTCACAAACTATTCATCATTCTTCACTACAAATATAAGGGTTTTCTGGAATTGCCTTTGGCATTTGATTAGTGGTAACAGCTCAAGTCAGTCTGAGTCAGGAAATAATATCTTACAACTCAAAAAGTGCAACAGTTTACATATCCAGGATAAAATTATCTGAATTATTCTTGTAATGTTTATGGCTGGGGTAGAAATTAACTCTACAATGGCTGTTATGGGCTTACCTTCTAGATTTGTGCTGAAAACAGTGTTGATAATACAGGGATGTTTTTGTTGTTACTGAGCAGCACTTGCACCTTTTCTGCTCTCCATGTGCCACACTGGTGAGGGGCTGTCAGTGTGGCTGCAGGGCCAGGTGACCCACACTGACCCAAGGGGTATCTCAGACCACATGGTGACATGCTCAGCACATGGAGAGCTGGGGGAAGAAGGAGGGAGAGGGAATGTTTGGAGTGATGGCATTTATCTTCCCAAGCCACCATTGCATACATGCAGCTGCCTGCCCATGGGAAGTGGTGAATTAATTTCTTGTTTTGCTTTGTATGCATGTGTGACTTTTTTTTTTAAAACCTATTAATTTGCCTTTTTCTTAACGCATGACTTTTCTAGCTTTTACTCTTCCAGTTCTCTCCCCCATCCCACTGGTGGGGTGTCAGTGAGGGGCTGTGTGTTGCTCAGTTGCTGATTGAGGTGACACACAAGGCTCCAAGACAGTGTCCTGAAACAGCATTTCTGCACCTTCAGAAAAGGGTATGGATTATTTCACACGCTTTTACCCGACATTTCATTTTTACTGGTATAATAGCCTTCCTCTCACTTTGGGATTCTCATTTGTTGTGAATTTCTGGGCTATGAAATCACTTCTGGATTGGAGGGTAGTCACACCTAACAAATGGCTGCTGCAGTTGAACTCCTGTCTGGTCCTCCTGGTCAGCAGCTGGAACAGGCTTGCACAATCACCAGCACTATCTACAGTACTCTGGTTTCTTCACAGTTCCTTCTAAACAACTTGGGTACTGGAAGCTGTTAACAAGTCTGAAGTGACTTGTAGCAGCTACAAAACAAAGTTGCTGCAAAAAAGAACAAATATTACTTTAGAGAAACCTATTTTAATTAGAGTTTAATTTTTTTAATGACAATTCCTAAAGGGTTTAACATTCTTGATGTTTAAATGCCCTTATGCTAACCTGTTTATGGACAAATTTCATAATGCATATGGGATTCATTACTGAGGAAGGACAGATGAAAGTTATTCCAGAGAAAAAGCAGCTTTGAGGCAGAATACCTATGCTAAATCAAGCCATGCAGTGGTGGCCCACTGAAGTTTAAGTAACTTAACTGAGGACAATTAGTGAGACAACAGCTAAATGAAGAAGGAAATATGATGTTTTATATATAATAAATGCAAATAGTGATAGTTTCAAAGTGGCTAGTTATGCAGGTGGCTAAATACTGCTAATTGATCAAGGTAAAACAGTCTCTCTCTTGTGAAAATAGACCTTGAATGCAGCACTAAATTTTAGTTATAATTCTGGCACTGTATTTATGAACTAAAAAAGAATCACAATTAATTAAAAGCTATTTTCTGAGGACAGCAAGTTAATGAGCTATGATACTTGAATGTAAACAAGTATGTACAGATTTTCTTTCTAAGTATCTGTATGAGCTCATGTCTGCAAGTCAAGTGAAAACCCACTGAAGCTCATTTAAGTCGAGTGAAAACCCACTGAAGCTCATTTTTGTTTCCAGATGAGAGAGCATGGTGGGATGTTTGAGACATCAGACACCACAGTTAACAGCATCATTTCAGAGCTCACTGATGATTTCTTTTAGATCCATTTTTTGCTAATGCCTGCTTGTGAGTGAGGCTGTGTGCAATATAATATTTTTTCTCTCCTCAATTTTAGTGCACTTCACACTCAGGTATGCAAATCTCCCCCATCCCCTATGAAGCTTCAGGCCTTGCACATTTATAGCAATAATTCTCTTCATGACTCAGAGAGAATACCAAATCTCAGAGCCTTTTCTGTCCTAGCCAGAGACTTAGATTTCTCCATGCCCTCTGAGCTGCCTGCTTTGACAGCTGTGGAGATATGGATTATTTGGGGTTCAACATCCTGTCCCACACACATTGGAAAACTGCCTTCTAATCTAGAATTGCCAAGAAGCTTCTTATGCTCAGAGGGAGATAGACAACAAGTAATTCAGTAATCAGGTAAGTAATTTTGACTGCCTAGGGAACCTCCCTCAAGACATTCCTGTCCTGTTTCCACCTCACCCTCCATTGTGGCACCATTAACTGGAGTTACTCCTGATTTACTCCAGTAAGCAACCTAAAGAAATGTGGCTTTTGGTTCCAAAGTCACCTGGTTTAGGAACTGTCAACCAAGGTGATCCAGCTGATCTTAACTGATGAGAAAGCAAATGAAGCAAAAGGAATTTCACAGGTTGAGGGAGTTGATCCTCAGTCTGTACTTGACCCTAGTGAGGTCACATCTGGAGTAGTGTGTTCAATTCTGCTCTACACAGATCAAGACAGTCAAGGAGCTACTGAAGAGGAGACTACAAAGATGATGGGGAGTCTGGAGCATCTCTCTCATGAGAAGAGACTGCAGGAGCTGCCCCTGTTTCTCAGTTTGGAGAGGACTGAGAGGGGATCTTGTCAATACATACAAATATCTCAAAGGCAGGTGCCAGACCCTTTTCAGCAGTTCCCAATGACAGGATGAGGAGCAATGGCCACAAAGTAAAACACAAGAAGTTCCACCTCAACATGAGGAAGACCTTCTTTACCCTGAGGGTGTCAGAGCACTGGACCTGCTGCCCAGGGAGATTGTGGAACATCCCTGTCTGGAGATACACAAAACTCACCTGGACTTGTTCCTGAGTATCCTATGACCCTGCCTTGACAGGGGGTTGGACTGGATGATCTCCAAAGGTCCCTTCTAACTCTAACTATTCTGTGATTCTCTAATTCCAAATCCTTAGACCGCCAAATATATTCTTGGGATGCAAGTTATATCCTGCAAGGTTTGGCAACTGGAATATTCTCTGCAAGCTATAGCACAACAGCTCCCTATTCAGACACTTTATTCACAGATAGGGACAATAAAATTGCTCAAATGTGAAACAGGACAGGAAATAATCAGGTACTACCATTCAGAATCAAATTAAGATATATCCTGGAATACAAAGGCTCACATTTGGATTTTTTTCTTTCTGTGCACTGCTGCCACCAAGGAGCTTACAATATCTTATAAATACCTCTTAAGGAAGAAAAATAAAGGCATTATCAGGAAGTGGATATGATTTCAAAGTCATTTTTACAGGCTTTTGAAACTACATTTAAAACAACAACAACAGCAACAACAACAACAACAATAATAATAATAATAACAATAATAATAATAATAATAATTTTTTAGTCCTGGGAAGGTAAGGTTGCTAGTTTTAGACTGTGAATGGATCGAATATTTATAAATGCTTGTAAGAGTGAGGAATGATTATTGCTGCACCTTGATAAAGAAGTCCCTTCTTCCTCAACAGGACTAATAACATCTGCAGTGCTGAGACTCATAAAGCATTACTGTTGGCTTTTAAGATGATTCATAGGCCAATTTTAACAGAGAGAGGTATCTTAGCATAGCATTGGGAGTCAGCAGGTCCTCCCTTCTGATCTGGGCTCTGATACAAAATTTTCTTTATAGCCTTGAGCTGTTCACTTAATCTTTCTGCCTCATACTCCACATCTATGAAATATGGAGTCACCATATTCACCTAACAGTAAAGAAAGGTCATTGTTTCTCTTCTCCAAAAATATTTTCCTTAGGCCATACCTCACCTAAAAGTCACATGAGGACTGAAAGTTATCCTGTGGATCTTGAACCTTTGAGACTGGGTTAAAAGTTTGTCTGTGCTTGTGCCACATAATTTCTCTCCACAGAAATATCTGCTGGCAAACTCAGAACCTGAGTCCTGGACACACAGGCTGCCTGACCATAGCACAGGCCTGAATATAGATAATGTGGATGCTTAGTGAGCTTCTGCTTGAAGGTGGAAGGAAGAGTCCACTTAAAATACAGTAGAAATGGAGCTCTTGCAGTTGGGAAGATAACTTTCTTGCCTGTGTTCCAAATATCTACTGTATGATTGTATGATTTTATACAAAAAAAAAAAAAAGAGAAAAAGTAGACAATTCTCACTTTGACCCACAAAGGGATGTTTTTATATTCTTCTATAATGAAGCCATGAATACTACTGTGACTTTAGTCCTGCAGAAAACTCTGCAGCATGCTAATTCAGACAACATCCAATTTGCTTTACATTCATACGCTAGAAACCTACTGCACAAAAGAAATGTTTTTCTTCTCCTTCAAAACAGTAGAAATATTAAAAGGATATATTCATGAATAGTCTAGGAACTTTTCTCAGTGTTTTTAACCCTTAAATGGTCCATTCTATTCTTTGAAAGTCTAATGTTCTCATTTACTGTAGAAGTTGCATTATGATACCACAGAATATTAACTCTAGACTCCTCTTGTGGGATGTTAAACACCATTGGGAACCTGGTAATGAGAAAGATATATTAAGAAAAATTATCTAAACCAACAAACAGTGAGGGCAGGGGATATTTCCCTGACCAGCTGGGAAGTCCTATCCATCTATCTCCCAAAAATTATGTCTCAAGTACATCAGGAAAAAAAAGGAATTGCCAGAAAGTCACATCCTTCTCTTCCTCTGCACTGACTAACGATACCAACCAAACCAAAAGATTTAGACCACTGTAAAAGGAGAAGTGCAGCTGTGTCCTCTCCTCCCAAATTAACACAATTTAATCTTGCTGCAGTGTTTCAGTGGTTTTTTCTTCTAATTAAATGAGTCATGTTGCTGCAACTCAGTAGAAGAGCTGCAAATGAGAACTTGATTCTTTTGTTCTGCAAATGTGTTTCATGACAAAAGAAAACTGCTCAAACTCTGTGCATACAATAATCTGTTGAGGAAGTTGAGGAGCAAAGGAGGCAGCCTGTGGCCATCAGATTTTCTGTAACCATCCAGCCCGTAAAAGCAACATAAAACCTTTGTTTAGATTGATAAACTTCTAATAAATACTCTTTCATGGAAAAGCAGATTCTAACTCAGTAAATACAAGTTTTCTAGTAGAGCTTAAATTAGTTTCTCTAGGTTTTATATCTTGATAGAGGAAACGTGGTACTTTAAACAAGCTTTATTTTGTTCTAATTTCATTCAAAATCTATTATAAAAATAATTTCTGGGTTTGTCCTTCATTCAATTCCTTGAGTAAAGTTTATTTTTATTGGTTGACAATCCAGTATTTCTAATGTATACTGTTGCCATCTAGTGTCAAAAACCCAACAGTGTATTTAATATTCTATTTCCCATTTTTTTAGGAGAATAAGCACATATTTATATGTCTCTACCAATCTTTAAATTAGTTTGATTTTCTTCTTTTCTCCTTATCAACTCTTTGTGATAAAGGCACCCAACTCCTACCATGTCTGCTGCATATCTTTTCCAAGGTCAGCTAGCAGGGATCTGTGCTTTAACTTCAATTAAGGGCCACCTAGGCATGGTACAGTACTTGGGAACTATGGTGAGAACTGAAATTCTGCCCCAAAAGCTGCAAGGAATATGGGATGTCCTGCAGGAGGGTGAAAGGTGATCCCAGAGGGAATGAATCTCATCTAACTAGACATATTTACAATACAGACATTTACCTTTGAATTACCTCCACAGTCATTGGAAAGACACTGGTGCTTTCAGGGAGGAATTCATCTCATCCTAAAGCAGAAGAATAAAATAGGTCAGATTACTGATGTGCTTTAAATTGTCTGCTTCTCTGTGTTCCCCAACTATACAGCCAGCAGCAGGTAGCAAACTCAGGTGACCACATCTAAACTAGAGATGGCTAAAAGCAGATGAAATGAATCCTACTTTATCTCACTCTCATAAGGTCTGGAAAGAATTTACTAACTGTCCAAATTTGGACTTTAGCCTGTCTTTTAAATAGCCCTGTTTGAATATTCCTTACAAGTAGTAATGAGATTTTCCACAAGTTATGTGCTTGCTGTCACTGATGGCAGCTAGTATCCTTTAAATCTTTTCTAATCATTTCAAGAGGTCGACAGAACACTGGAGAAAGAAGGACAATTTGATTACAAAATTGATTAAAGTGAAGATACAGCAAAGCTGCCAAGACAATCTCTTTAGACCTGGAAACCCAAAGCACAGTCCAACACAATAATTCATCATAATGGCAAGTAACTGAAGAATGGGGATTCAGTTGTGGTATTTTCCTGTAACATTTAGAAAGACAGCAGGATGTTTTTTGGTTTTAGTTTTGTTTTAAGGCAAGAGTTTTAATAGAATTGAACCTACATTAAAAGAGAAATTTTGGCTTGTCCTAGTCCACTGGAGTCTTGCCATTGATTTCATTGAGATCATGACTGCATTCTCAGTATTGCTGCTGCCTACTCTATCAAGTAGCTAAGACTCATGGAGCACAGCAACTCGTGAAGGAGCATATGAGGTGAAATCTTAAGTCAAAAGAGTCTTGGAAAGAGTAAGATTCAAGAAATCTGCAACTTTTTCCTCTCTTTTCTGTCAAGTGTTCCTGTCTGACTATTAAATGTACACTCCCAGAACTCATAATTCCTGTGACTCTCCCCACATGTGTTTAAGTTTCTGTTAATGCAGTTAGCTCTGCTTCCATATGGCACAGCAGTGGCACTTGGTTGCTGTGATTAACTCTAAGCATTGGCTGGGAAGGTAAATGAAAAGGCATGCTTTCTGCTGAAGCAATTTGCCAGTGAAGTACTGCAGGCCATATGTTTCTCTATCTTCTTCCAAATATTTGTGCTGATGTTGCTAGAAGGCGATGTCATCCACGGAAAAGGAGATGCATGATAGATGGTGCTGTGATGGATTGCTGAAAGCACACAGCACTTGCCTATTGCAGTTTTAGACACTAAATTCAGTGCTTTGCAACCACTGATGCTGCTGCCACTGAATTCATAATCTGAATTCATCAGATTATTCCTCCCACCAGCAGGGCTGCTGCTTTGGGGGGTCCAATACTTTCTTGGGAGAAGAAGCTGTAAAGGTTTTGCTCTCTGCCTCCTGATGGACATTATGTTCAAAGCATGTACATGCTACATGAAATTGTAAATAAATAAAAAAATAAATCAGATCAGTAGTTAGCACTGCATTAAATCAAATGCATGTCCTCAAGTAAGGTTAAATCATTGCAGATTGGTTTTAATTCAGTAATTTTTTTACATTAAAACAAAATTAATTCCACAGACTGGCACACACATCTGAAAAACAACAGCATGTAGGGGCCAGTCTTCACTCTGACAAATTCTGGCTGAAATTATTGAGCCCAGTTTCACCTCACAGACATAACCTTTGCAGCACCACTTTATTACTGCCATGGGATTAATACTCCCTAAACCAGGCAGCTTCCATAGCAAGCATGGAAGTGACTACCAAAGGAATAAACATTCAGAGTGGTAGTTACATCCAGATGAAACGTCATCTGTCACTGTAGTAACTCAACCTAGTCCAGCTTTAAGGGCTAAAAAACCACTTTTGCCTGATCCTCTTATCTCTAGTATGCCAAAACTATTTTGTACACATCCCAATTCTGCAGCTGAAAGATCTAGCATCAAAATTATAAATTACTCTCATTTTTTATTTAATTAAATGAATAAAATGTAACCATGCTATAAAATAGAGACACAAAAATAATACATGCCATGAATTTACATTTTAGAACTGTCAGCAAATTCAATCAGGAAATGATCTCCTCAATATAAATGAACACAGGAAAGCTATTAACTGTTTTTAATTTAGCAACAACAAATTGTAGTATCTTTCAGACAGGTAAATCAGAATTATGTCCTAACTTTAATAATCTATAGGCAGCTGCTCTGTCCTCCCAAAGTTGAAGAATTAATTTAAGGGCAGAGGTTAACAGCAGCAATTATTAGTACAATTATAAATATGTTCTTTTAAGCATATTGGTTCAAATGAAATAGATGCCACAGAATAGAGTTCTACAGGGTGCAATCCTGCTGCCATTAGCTAGACAAAACTCCTTTCAGCATCAGCACTTTTTACAACTGGTGACATCACAGAACTGGACATTAATAAAAATCATAGAATGGAAGGAAGTGACTGAGCCATCTTTAAACAAATTAGCTTCATCTTTAAACAGATTGGCTACACCTTTTCTGTACTTTACAGAGTGGTCTAAATCCCATTTATCCCAAAGACTTAGGCTAGTGATGAGGAGTGGCTGCTAACCTGCCCCACTTCATGGCATGTGGATGCACTCATCAGGTACCAATTTGTTTTCTCAGAGGGCCTACAGGATGATCTGGGTGTTAAACACCACCCAAAGAGCTGAGACTGGCCAGAGTGTGAGGAGACAGCACCAGCCCATGGCACCCTTTCTGTCAGGTCAGACTGAAGAGCAGAAAGCTCCACAGAAGCCATAAAGTAACAGAAGGAGATGGGCCCCCAGCCCACAGCTCTCTCTGAGCCAGCACAAGTCCCCTGGACTTTGGGGAGCAGGGTGGGTCTTCTACTGCCTGAGAACCACAAAGCAGAGAAAGAAGGGGGAAAGAGGGACACAAGGAAATGTGGTTTCTGTTTTGTTCTCAGGGTTTTAAAGATATTTAGTCATTCTTTTGGTATGGACAGGCAATCATTGCTGCAGTAAATGTTATGTTTATTTAACCAAGGTGCTTGCAAGAGAAAAACATCTAAGTGATTCTTGAATCTAGCTTATAGGATAACTGCACCTAGTTATGTAATGTCAGCCTAAATAGCATTTCCAATGCTACCAGCAAGACCATTCATATTGTTTATTGGTATTTATAAGCATAAATTTCCAACCTGAAAGGCACATTGATCACTTCCTGCTGTGTCTCTAGTCTAATGCTTGTGTTAATGAGGCAGTTTTATCTTAATAGGTTGCAAAAATGATTTAATTCTTTGCGCATTGCTTATGTTCAAATAATATAAGAATTAAAACTATGTGTCTTCCAGGCCTATGAGCTTCTGAAAATGCTGTTAAGTTTAATGGCAATCATCCATTTTCTATAAAATGCACCAGGAAAAAAAATTTGCTATCCACAAGGCCTTTGACTGTTTTGTCAAAATTCCTATCTATATATTCATCCATAAATTTTATATTTAAGATATCAATAAAATCATAATAAAAATTTCCAAACAACATATGAAGAAATGTACATTCAGAATTAATATCTCTAAACCTCTCTGAGAACTGGTTAGATGGACTACTGAGGACTTCTGCTCAGTGTAATAGAATGGTCCCAAGAACTATGCAGAAATCTATCTGAGTGAATAAAATGCTGCTTTTGTTTCTTCTTTATGAGAGAATAAACAAAACACCAAGAAAACAAACCTGAAATTTGCTCAGCTTTTTTTCATGACTGTTTTTTGTACTGGACTGGCACTGAATTGAACTATAAAGTTTAGAATTGTAGTTGTATAATATGCAGTTGCTTTTCTTCCATATAAACAAGCCTGATTAATTCCCTGTGAAATAAAGGTCAAAATCCTCCTTGTCTCCCTTGGGACTTGGGTGGCACTTGAGGCTGTCATACAAAGTGGTGCTCCTATTAATACAGTAAGCAGAGATCAAATGCAGGAATTTCAACCCATAAATCTTACTGGACAAACTCACCACCTCCCCCCAAATGGATTCTCTAGCAGGAAATGTGAATTTAGAGATTATAATTACATGGTGAGCAAGGCTATGAATAATAATCATAAAACCATATTGTGCTCCTATTTCACAAAATATACTTTCTAAAGTATATTTTTTTCTTACTTTCTAAAGCTTCCTTTGTTTAGTTCTTCCAAAGGGAACTCTTTACTACCACAGATCACAGTGGATTGAAAATCGTGAGGACTACTAATGATGAGGTTTAGAATTACTCACCATGTACTAATCTCTGATAGACTTCTGAGTAGTTAAATTAGTTGTAAATATACAATATATGAAGCACATATTATACAGTAACCTCTATAACAGTCAACCAACAGGTTTTTGTTTTGTTCATTAGAATCCCCTATATGTGCATTCTTCCCTGAAAAGATAAAATTATTCTGACCCCATCCCTCCAATGCCAACTAAAGGTTTTAATAGCTTGCTTGCTTGCTGATAGTCCATTGATGCCACTCTCATTCAGCAGTACTGTAAATTACTCTATTGAAAACAAAGAGCATTATCTTATTTATAACCAAAATTTATTTCTCAAAAAAAGTCTAAATGCAGGCTTACATGTACACAAAGACTAGATAAAAACACTAATTTCCAGTTGCAGGAGATAGATAGTGCATTTTAAATATGACAGCTACTCCCTCTGGCCAAGGCCTGATCTCAAACTGAATTTCCAAGGGCTTTGAAGAGAAAACCCAACCTAATTCAGAACCTCCTGAGAAAGGGGAGTGGAAATGGGAGGTTTCAAAGTTCCTACAGGACACCTGCAAGGGATGAAAACATACATGTGCATGCAGCCATCTGTCTCTGTCACTATTGATGGCACTGAGGAAAATTGCTCAAATGTAAAACATGGGAACTGAACTTCCTAAAACCTCAATAAACTGAATGTTCAGTTCAACATGCACAAATCTACCAGAGAAAGACTTCTGGTAAGAGTGGAAGATTTTCCAGTTCTGAAAAATTATATAAGTCTAGGTAGAGTATAAAAAACAGTCGAAGTAAGAAACTGGTTAGCTTGTTTTAGACATTTCTGTGGAGTCTGCTATGCCAGTGGAAAGACACTTTGACTTTAAGGGACTTTATTCACAATTTTAATTTTTTCTTTTTCCTTACTATGCATTTGCAGTTTGCTTAAAAAACAAAAACCACAAAAAAACCCCCAAACCTGGAAACAGGATATTTTTAAATCCAGAACCATAGTTCTTTGATATTACTGAGCTAAAATGCAGTAGCTGAGCATAACTTGAATTACTAAACCTGACATTCTGCATCCCATGTAGATGAAACAGCAATGGTTTCAAGGCCACCTGGAGGTGAAACAGCACACAGCCACTCACTCCACCCCCCTTTCCTTCCCTCCCACCCTAGCTGAAACCAGGACAAGATTAAAATGTGATTTTTAGCTTCCATTAAAATTTTGATAAATCAGAAAGCCTGATTCTGTTCTCCTACTTCCATAAACCACAACATAAATTGACTAACACAATTATTATTTATAAATGTATCATTCAGTACAAGCAAAACCTAAGTAAATTTCAGGATTGGGACTTTTTTTAATTTCAATATACTTTCTTTTTTATTTCCTCACTGGTCAGCTTTATCACAATAACATTGCTATTATATCAGATACAGCTTCTGCTGCTGAGATAAAGACAATTACTCATAGCACTAGTAATTATGTTTGGGCTTATGCTATTCCATTAAACCATGTATATCATAAGCATAGCTAAATGAGAGCAAAGCATCCTATGGACAGATGTTTTAATTATGAATACATATACAAAAGAAGGTCTATAGGGAGTTTCATCCTGTTTCAGACCACTTCTCCAAGGTCATTTTTAATTCTTAGCATATCTTTCCACATTCTTAAAGATCTTGCCAATTTCCACCACCTACCAATTTAACATGCATACACTTAATTTTGTATTGCAGCTCAGTACAGAGGTCATAAAAGTATTGGATTTTTCCACTAGAAGTTAAAGTTAAATTTACAAATTATAATTGAGAGGTTTTATTTTTCCTTTTTTAAGAATAGACACAGTATTTGCTCTTTTGCAGTTCTGTCACACTTCTCAATCTTCTGTATGTCTTCTGCACAAATGCTAGTATCTTTAAGATTGGTTACTGGCTATGTAACTCAATTTATCAGGTCCAGCCAAACTAATAAACATCTAATTTCTCTAAGCATTCTAGCTATCTTTCTCTTTCAAACCCTATTTTTCTCTGTCTTTGCCTTTGAAAACTTACCCTTTTCAACTAGCAGCTCTTTTAGCCATCTCCTTCAGGTGAGCATTTTAGCAAACAATTTTAGCTGAGCGTTTTACAATATATCATTTTGTAGAATAGCAGAATAATAGTTTACTGCTTTTCCTGCCCTTCTAGCTATATCTCCTAGTTTGCATTTGGTTCCCTGCAGTCAGATTCAACTATATCATATACACTAGTTAAGCTTCCCTTCCTATACAGATGAAACTTCACTGTAAAATTAGATTTCTTTGTTCCAATTCTTCTTATGAGAAAAGCCAACAGAAACGAGAGAAAAAGAACTTCTCTCCTTCAACAGTTACATATCTTCTCATTTACACATTAATTGTATATCTATCTCAGTTATTACAACACTGACTTCAGTTTTGATCCACTTTTTCCTCAAGTTCTATATCCCCAGCTTTTGCTGCAGAAATCACTTTCTCTTAGGAATATATTGGAAAACACTAAACCAAATAAAATTACAGGTTCTATGAATGCATATAAAGATAGTGAAAACAGATGGTAACTTACCAATATATAAAGTCTGCTTCTAAAAATTGGTGGTTTTGTCTGATGAAAGGTTTCAAGAAGGTCAGAAACCTCTTGCCATCCTTCATTACCATAAAAGCAATGAACCTTATTTTGATGAGTAATCTTTTGTCAATTTATTTACCTTGGATTGCCATGAAATTCCACCTTACACTGCAAATTTCTAAACTAATTGATTTTCTTTCTTAGTTATTTTTCTTTAAAATAGGCAAAGCACATATTTCTTGAAAAATGAACATTTCTTTTCCAAACCTTAGTTTTGACCCACATTTCCCCCATCACAAATGAGTTAGGTGCAGTATCCAACCTGCCATTGATCAAATGGTGTTGTTTCTGTTTGTGCCCCAGGGCTTTCAATTAAAGATTTGTCTCAAGATTATGGTACATGCTCTTTTCCAGATTGTTTCTCTGGGCTTATCTAAAATAATGGTTTTTACTGCCATGCTGTAAGTTCTTCTGTCTCTCCCTTAATGTTATTTCCCAGCAAAGTGTTACTGATTTTTTCCACAGAGTTTTCAAAAGTCTTTTCCCTCTACTATATAGTGTTTGTTCCAATTAAAGTAAATCTGTTTTTACATTCAACAGTGAATTGCTATAAAATCCATTTTCCATATTAAAATTCTGCAACCTACATTGATTTGCAAATACTTTTCTGAGTGTAATCATTAATAACTCACTGTATATCTGTGAATCTTTTTTCCCCACAAAGCTATTGTAAGATGTGTCTGTCCATCAGTTCTTTCCATTCCCCATGCTCTTTGGAGAGCAATCTGTCTGGTGATATCACATCCCTGTGGCCTGGGCAGTTGAGAGGGGGGCTGGGGTGACAAGGCAGGAGCCTTGCTGGTCAGAGCCTCTCCCTGACATTCCCAGGAGGAAAGGTCTGTCCTGGCTGCAGCACTGCTGAGCTGGACCTGCCCCTCAGCAGCCAAGCCTTTGGGAAGGGACAGGTTGTCCCATGCATCTATAGTTTCTCTAATACACTTAATTATTTATCCCCTCACACTGAGGAGAGCAATGAACCTAATGAAGGAGGAGTGGTAGAATTACCTCCTGGTTTAGCAATATCCGTGGTAAGTGTATAAGAAAAAATTATGCCAGCTACAAAAGAAATTTCTGAAGTGTAATACACTGAAAACACACACATTAAGTAATATCTGGGATAATGAGGCTTTTCTCCAAGTTTTAATTTTTTTTTACAGGTTGATAGTGTTTCCTGAAAAATGAAACTATAAGCAACTGTCTCCATGGAAAAAGGCTAACTGCTTGGATTATGTGTTCTTTTCCATTTTTGTTTTACTTATGAGTTTCATCTTCATTATTCTCATGAGTTTCCTTCTGCTTTCTAATGATTTTATTGCTCCTGCATCACTTTCCTGTTTCTTATCGTTAGCATTAAATGTTGCTAAGTAACTGAATCAGGCTGCTGTATTATTTGCCAGAACTATCCTATTTTTTGAAATATGTATAGAGATTACTCAGCAAAATGAAAACTGCTCTCCCAAAGGAAAGAAGGCCATTTGCACCTACCACAATCCTCATTTTCAGATGATTTCTAAGAAAAAATTGGAAGTGATTCCTACAAACGTATTATCTATAAACATAAACACATATAAACATTCCTACAATGCATATTTCCAGACCAAACAGTTAAGGAAATATGAATCTTAATGAAAAGATGCTTTACATGCTCCATGAGGTTATCCTAAACCTCAGCAAATAACATTTGTTTTGCTTTTAATAATGTATCTCGGATCTTACAAGCAATTGTAATTTTAAAGTAAAATAGCTTGGCTTCAGTGCAACCTCATTTAAAGAATTCACCTTCCCTGTGGATTATCAAAAAGAAATCATAATTTAAGCAATTTAATAGCAAAAAATGGGAAAGATGGAATTCACCATTTTATTGAGGTCTCCTAATTTCATGTTAATGTGGCAACGACCTAGTATCTCATCTACATGGACCTGCAATCAGCAGCAAGGGTAACTATCCCAATTGCAACACCCATCTGGGTTTAACGAAATTTTCACTTTAAAATCTCTCTGAAACAGTCAGAAGCTAACAGCCACACTTCAGATCAGTTTGCTCAATTTCCACTGCAAAGATTTAAACTGCTTTAGTATTAAATAAAACATAATAGAAGGCTGTGACACCAGAATAAGAAAATCACCATAGAACTTTATAAAGAATTTCTGAAATGGAATAGTGTCAATCAATATTAAATTATTCAAGAACGACTCAAGCTGCTTTATGTTGATCAGAATAGTCTTAAAGGTTTCCACATTCCATTAAGTTATTTTATGTCTTGAAACCCCCCCTAAAGTGAACAGTGTGCTTTCTTTTGTATACCTTTAACACAGACATACACTACTCATAAAAAAATATTTTAAAATAAATTTCTCAGTCTTCGATGAATTTTTTATAGTTCAGAGCATGGACAAGACAGCAATTATTCTTAACATAGGAAATACCTCTAAATTTCTTCATTTGAAAATGTATCATATTTTGTTACAAAAACAGCAGATGGAAAGATATAAATATTAAATAGTAGAATTACTTCATAAACACTATATAGTAAAATTACTTTGGTTTTGTAGTACAGAATGAGAAAATACATTTGCAAGAGAGGATGGCTCAGTAGTAACTGGGCAATAACCTCTTTGCATCTGCTTGTTGAATAACCAAAAGGTTTTTAGACGCATGAAATGAAACCACATATACATAAAGTCTTGTAATAAGTGGCTCTTTACTAAAAAATAAATCTAAAATCACATTCTTCCAGCTCCCTCTATTGTATAATTAATATACATATGCTGAAGTCAGCAGGTGAAATATTACAATAGCTGGGTATGAGTAGCAGCAACTATGCAGAAAAGAGAGTTGTCATGGAAAACCCAATTACTTATGTATCTCAGCTATTAATAACTTTATTTAATTTGAAGCACAAGTCAGAGTGTGATGCCTAAGCTGGGAAGACACACTTGTCCTTGTCCTTTTAGGACCCATACCAGAAAACAAGAAAAAAGCTGGAAGCACATGACTTCCTCCGTTTCTTCCTTCCCTATTGCTTCCTGCCGGAGGTGTGGGGTGCTCACGCAGGGTGACATCCCCAGCTGGCTCACACCTGCAGGTGAGCCCAGCAGGTCTGAGCAGGTGATTCTGCCCCTCTGCTCCGCTCTCCTGAGCCCCTCCCGTGTGCTGCCCCCAGCTCTGGGGACAGGAGGGGACAGGGAGGTGCTCAGGGGGCTGGAGCACCTGTCCCACAAAGCCTGGCTTGTGATAAAGCTGAGCTGGGGCTGCTCAGTGAGAGAAGGCTTTCTACAGCCTGCAGTGAATGAAGAAGGCTAACACGGAAAACACAGAGAGGCTTTGCACAAGGGTGTGTACTGATAGGGAAGGGGGATGCCTTTAAACCGAGAGAGGGTAGGTTCAGATTAGATTCCAGGAAACCATTCTTCCCTGTGAGCCACTGTCACAGGCTGCCCACGGAATCCTCCATCCCTGGAAGTCAAGAGCAGGCTGGATGGAGCTTTAAGCAAACTGCTCTAGTGGAAGGTGTCCCTGCCCATGGCAGGGGATTGGAAATAGATGATCTTCGAAGATCCTTCCCAACCCAAACCATTCCATGATATTAGGAAGTGTGGTGCTCATCCCTCTGCTCTCTAACTCCCCCTCTTCAGCAGCACAGGGGGAAAAAAAAGGAAGGGAAGGGAAGGGAAGGGAAGGGAAGGGAAGGGAAGGGAAGGGAAGGGAAGGGAAGGGAAGGGAAGGGAAGGGAAGGGAAGGGAAGGGAAGGGAAGGGAAGGGGAAGGGAAGGGAAGGGAAGGGAAGGGAAGGGAAGGGAAGGGAAGGGAAGGGAAGGGAAGGGAAGGGAAGGGAAGGGAAGGGAAGGGAAGGGAAGGGAAGGGAAGGGAAGGGAAGGGAAGGGAAGGGAAGGGAAAAGGGAAAAGGGAAAAGGGAAAAGGCTCATGGGTCTGGATAATGACAGAGAAATTATCCACCAATTACCACCATAGGTAAACCAGAATCAACTTGGGGAAGATTAATTTAATTTGCTGTGAATTGAAAATTGGCTATTTTTAAAATAGCACTATGAGAAACAGAAACAAAAATAAAAGCACCTCTTTGTTAACTCCCTTTTTGTCCAGCCTCAACTCCACTCCTTGCTCTTGATTTTTCTGCCACCTCCTCTCCTCCACAAGTGTCACAGGGAGATGGAAACCTGGGGTTGGGGTTTGTTCATAATGTTTTGTCTGAGTCCTTCCTTCTGCTTCTCCAGCATGGAATTCTCTCACTGGACAGAGTCCTCCACAAACTGCTCCAATGTGAGTCCTTTCCAAAATGCTGCATTTTTTCAAGAAGTAATCTCCTGCTTAATGTCTTTCAGGGTTTTAATGCTGCTTGCTCCTCGGGTAAACACAACTGCAGCATATTTTCTGAACTGCATCCCTTTTGGATTAGATGTTTCACTCATGAAGCTTGCTAGTGAAATCCAGCCTGCCCTAAAGGAACAACCCCACCAGAGCCACGAGGTAACTGAGTACTCATTGCATGGCCACACACCACAAGGTACCTCAAAGACAGAAAATGCAGAAGGATCCTAGAGACAAAAGGATTTTTGCCACATTATGAAGGAATTTTGTAGATTCAGATGCCAAAGAGAAAAAAACAAACAACAACAACAACAAAAAAAACCAACAAAAAACCCCCCACCCTTTCATGGTCTGGAAAAGGTGCTTGACGTGTTCCTGGCAGAGTAGTGGTGTAGAATTTTTAACACAGACTAACACCATTTTTCAGTGTGGCACTGAGAAACTTTTCAATCAGGCCATGGCAGAGAGAGTGGCCTACAGCCTCTGGCTGTGCAAAGGCAGCACCTTTGCCATGCCTGTGTTTGTGTCAGGATAATGGGGTTTTGAAAAATATTTGGGTATTCAACTTTTATTTCTGTCTTCAAGAAAAGAAAGGAATCCTATCTCTAGTTTAATTATTAAAAGTAACATATTGAGAACACAATGAATCCCAGACCAAAAATAACCACTCATGCAAGTTTTTCAAGACAGGAAAGAAGCCCTTCTAGTCTGGGTCTTTGCTGAATTCTGTGATGTCATGACACTGAAATTATTTCATAAACTCATAAATTCAGTTTTCTTATGACTAGCAAAAAGATTGAGGATTGCTTCCATCTAAGGACAAGCTGCAGTAAGTGTAGTATTGTCAATCCCAAGCATTCAAATAATTAAAATAATAAAGCCTTTTTCTATAGCACAGAATTTAAGGCCAGTTACAATGTTTGAAAATACCCAGGGGGTCACATTGGGAGCGGTCCCTATGAGGTCACAGCAGGGGGGAGTCACACTGGGGGGGTCCCCAGGGGGTCACACGAGGTCACACCGGGGGGTCCCCAGGGGGTCACACGGGGTCACACCGGGAGGGGTCACACAGGGCTACACCGATGGTCCCCATGCGGTCACACCGGGGTCCCTCTGGGTTTCCCGTGCGGTCACACCGGGGGTTTCCCCATGCGGTCACACCGGGGATTCCCCGTGCGGTCACTCGGGGGTTCCCGTGAGGTCACTCGGGGGTTCCCATGCGGTCACTCGGGGGTTCCCCGTGCGGTCACTCTGGGGTTCCCCATGCGGTCACTCGGGGGTTCCCCGTGCGGTCACTCGGGGGTTCCCCGTGCGGTCACTCGGGGGTTCCCCGTGCAGTCACACCGAGGGTCCCCGTGCGGTCACTCAGGGGTTCCCCGTGCGGTCACTCAGGGGTTCCCCATGCAGTCACACCGGGGGATTCCCCATGCGGTCACTCGGGGGTTCCCGTGCGGTCACACTGGGGGTCCCCATGCGGTCACACCGGGTGTTCCCCATGCGGTCACACCGGGTGTTCCCCGTGCAGTCACTCGGGGTTCCCCATGCGGTCACACCGGGGGTTCCCCGTGCGGTCACTCGGGGGTTCCCCATGCGGTCACACCGGGGGATTCCCCATGCGGTCACTCGGGGGTTCCCCATGCAGGGTCACACCGGGTGTTCCCCATGCGGTCACTCGGGGTCCCCATGCGGTCACACCGGGGGTCCCCATGCGGTCACACCGGGTGTTCCCCGTGCGGTCACTCGGGGGTCCCCGTGCGGTCACTCGGGGGTCCCCATGCGGTCACTCAGGGGTCCCCATGCGGTCACACCGGGTGTTCCCCATGCGGTCACTCGGGGGTTTCCCCATGCGGTCACACCGAGGGTTCCCCGTGCGCTCACTCGGGGTCCCCATGCGGTCACACCGAGGGTCCCCGTGCGGTCACTCGGGGGTTCCCCGTGCGGTCACTCGGGGGTTCCCATGCGGTCACTCGGGGGTTCCCCATGCGGTCACACCGGGGGTTCCCCGTGCGGTCACTCGGGGGTTCCCGTGCGGTCACTCGGGGGTTCCCCCCGCGGCCACGCCCCGCCCCGCCCCGCCCCGCGCGCGCCCCGCGCCCCGCCCCCGCCGACCAAAACATTGGCACGTGCGGCCGCGGGCGCCTGTCACGTGACGCGGGCGGGCGGAGGCGGCCCCGCCCCGCCGCGCCAATGGCGGCGCGCGCTGCCGGGTAGCAACAAGCGCGGCGGGCGGCGGCCAATCAGCGCGGCGGGGGCGTGGCCAGCGCGGCCCGTGGTACTTCCGGCAACAGCCGCGGGCCCGGGCCGAGCGCCGGGCGGGGAGCGGCGGCAGGTGAGCGCTGAGCCCTCAGCCCGGCGGGCGCCGGTGGGGCCGGGCGTGTGAGCCCCGGGGGGTTGGGGCCGAGCGTGGGCGGTCGCGGTTTGAGGGCTCCGGGGTTGGCTGTTAAGGGCATGTGGGGCCGAAGGAGTGCGGGACGCGGTGTTAAAGGTCAGGGTGGGCGGATGGGTCTGGGGCGAGGCATGGCGCAGCACTGAGGGGTCTGGAGGAGGCGTGCGGAGCTGCCCGCATGGGTGGGGTGTTGGGATCTCGTTAGGCTGTGTGAGGATGGCAGCCACAGATCTGCTGGCCTTCTGCCGCGGGATTTCGGGGTTGGTGGTGAGGTCATACGGGGTCACACCGTGACTGATGTAGTTTGCCTGAACTTATGAGAAGTATTTGACACTGTGCCACACAAATTCCTTGTCACTAAACTGGGGAGACATGGATTTGACGGTAGATAAGGACCTGGCTGGATGGTCATCCTCAAGGAGCTGCAGTCAGCAGCTCTGTGTCCAAATGGAGACGGGTGACAAGTGACATCCTTGGGGGCTGGGATTGGGACTGGGCCTGTTTAACATCTTAGCTGGGGACATGGACAGTGGGATTGAGTTGTCCTCTGCAAGTTTTTGGATGGCACCAAATTGTGTTGTGCAGTTAGCAAGCTGGAGGGAAGGGATGCCATCCAGAGGGACCTTGACAGGACAGAAATGAGTGTGTGCAAACCTCATGAACCTCAACAAGGCCAAGTCCTGGGTCCTGCAGCTGGGTCATGGCAGTCCCAAGTACAGGATGGATGGAAAATGAATTGAAAACAGCTTTGAGGAGAAGGACTGAGGGCTGTTGGTTGACAAGGAGCTCAATATGAGTCAGCAATGTGCATTTGCAGCCCAGAAAGCCAAAGGTTTTCTGGGCTGCACCAAAAGAAGTGTGGCCAGTGGGTCAGGGGAGGTATTCTGCCCCTCTGCTCTGCTCTCTTCATATACCACCTGCAGGGTTGCACCCAGCTCTGGAATGCCCACCTTAGAAAGGCTGTGAATGTGTTGGAGAGAGTCCAGAGGAGGGATGGAGCACCTGTCCTACTGTGTGCTGAGAGAATTGGGATTGTTTAGCCAGGGGAAGAGAAGGCTTTGGGGAGACCATTAGAGCAGTGTTCCAGGTCCTTAAAGGAGTGACAAGAGAGCTGGAGAAGGACTTACAAGGGCACATAGTGACAGAACAAGGCAGAATGGCATCAAGCTGGAAGAAGGTAGGTTTAGGTTAGGTCTCAGGAAAAAGCTCTTTCCTGTGAGAGTGGTAAGACACTGGCACAGGTTGCCCAGAGGAGTGGTGGGTATCCCATCCTTTTTAGTGTTCAAGGCCAGGTTCGATGGGGCTCTGAGCAACCTGGTTTAGTGGAAGTTGTCACCCAGGTTGAAACTGGGTGATCTTTAAGATCCCTTCCAACCCAAACCATTCTGTGATAAAGACACCAGTATGAGGGGAGTCCTAAACAATTTGTTGTGGTTCATATTATTTCTAGGAAGCAGTAAAAGGATTGGGAAAGCAGATCGACATGAATAAAGTTTGTTGTGACTGGGGGAACGGATGTTGTAAATTTTAGAAAAGGCTCTTGTTAGGAGCAGAGGAAAGCTGAGTTATTAGTAGGAAGAGGACTTTAGTCAATCCTGAAGCCTATGCAATGCACTTTGTTTTGCATGCTGTGCAGTTTCTTTAAATAAAGAAAAACCCAGCTGGCTCACTCAGCCTGTTTTTTTTCTGGCATTTTATCCTGTTCTAACAAATATATTGGGCAAATGCTGGTCAAGAGTGCAAATGTTTAAATAAATTCATAGTGATGTTTACTGATGGGGGTCTAATATTTTTTCAAGTTGAAAAAATATTAGAAAATATGTATTTATTAGGACCAAAGCTGTTACTGTTGCATATTAACATGTGTTTCAAATATGATAATGCTATCTTCCCTCTATAGCTTGCATGTGGAATCTCTTGTTAAACTAGGGAAGCAATGTGCTTGTGTGATGAATGGGAAGAAGAGGGTAAAAGCTGCCAAGGTTAGAGTCGTCAGAGTGTAGAAAACTGCCTAGTTCAAATTCTTAATGTGTCAGAAGTGAATCTCACTTTTGAAAAATGGTAGCAGAGCACTGTTTGAGCAATATACCTGTGATGACCTGCATCTATTCATAGGAATTTCTGGAGACATGTCACAATGGACTTTGTTGCAGTCTGCTTTTGTCCTGGTATCTGCTTAAGAGGCTGGCTTGGGAGGTGATCCTCAGCAACAGCCTAAAAAGATCTTTGGAAATGTTAAAATTCCTTTACCAAAACATCACTACACATTGTACCATAAACCCAGTATTTGTAAGGATTAGAAAAAGGAGCAGCATTGATTTTGTGAGCTGTTAATCTTTTAAAAATCATTTATTAGTCACATGTAAAAATCAGTGATCTGTTTGATCGTGGAAAAGCAGATTACAAATGATGCAATTGATACAAATTTGCTTTTTTGGTATCATTCCATTCTTTGACTACCAGGATTCTTTTCCTTGTTCTCCAAAGAACAAGGAAATCTACCTTAATCTAATAAATCCTGAAAGACAAGAAGAACATGGTTAGAGAATAAAAAAATCTACTTATACCACTGAATCTGTTTCTTAAAAGGGTGCTCTACAGAGAACTTTCCTCAAGGTGTGTGTGTGTATGTATGTATGTATATATATATATATATATATATATATATAAAAGGCTAAAGAGAAAATTGAAATAATGACAGGAAGATTTGAAACTTTTTAAAATAAATAATAGACAAAGAATCTCTTTTTGCTGCTTATAGTGAAACTATGCCGTTTTTGGGCCAAGACTGGAGATCCCCTGGATGGAGATGGGTTAAAACAGAAGATGGATGGAAAAGATGTGAACCCTTTAGTCCTGCACTTGAGGATGGGAATAATCAGCTGAATGATATCAGCCACACTGTGTAAGTTTAAAAAAGAAAGTGATTCTGCATTAATTAATAGCAGGTGGGAAGGCAAAATTGGCTTAATTTCCATTCAGATTGCAATTGTTTGTGTAGCTGGTGTCATCTGTATACAAATGCAGTCATGTGTTTTGTTAGTTAGGCAGACAGGAGACTCCTGTGGAGACTGTCTTTTGTCACTGCTTTGTGAGCTGCTTACTTGAGGCAGCCAGATCCCCTCTTACCCTTTATGTCTTTCAAAATAATAAAACGATAAATACTTTTAAAAAAATCCAAAAACCCTGTCCCCCAATGCCCGTTGAGTACTATTTAAAGATAAAAGTGACACTTGTAAATTGCAAGTGCAACAGGCATATTGAACTGTTACCTGGAAGCGAATGAAGGCTTTCTGCTGAGTGTGTGTTGGATTAGTTTGTGGCAGCCATAAAATGCCTTTGCTCCAAATGTACAATCAGTGGTATCTTCCTGCTCATTCTCTAACACAATATATGACTGTATGTGCTCTTGTAGGACAGGTGAGAAAGAGCTTAGATAAATAAAGTAATACTTGAGGCAAATGCCCACAGACTGGTGTGCTATAAATCGCTTTGTCAAAACAAGTTTCTCCACAAAGAAGTAATTATCAGGAATAGCATTCTTGGTCATAAATTCCAGCATAATGTGCTCATAATGAGGAAAGGGAACATTCAGTGTTTTGTTGTTAGTCCAATAAATGATAACTTATCTGGTTTAGAGAGGGAGTTTACTGGGAAGCTAGGACTTGCTGTAATCACACACCTGTTTTCTAAATTTGTGGAACAATCTTCAAGGGAGTTATCAAGCAGTGAAGCATTATTATTAAACTTAACCTACTGTTTTCTTCATGCCTTTTTTCCTTTTTGTTCGTCTGTCACTGATCTCATTTGGACTTTTTTATCCACACAGTCTGGCCACCGTGGATACAAAACTTTGTCTGGAGGAATGTTCAGTAAGCTTCCAACATAAAAGTTGCCTTAAATACCTTTGAAAAAAAATCTTCTCTCTTTCATATCTTTAATAATATACTTGGAAAATTAAGGGAAATCTAAAAAGTATTTAGCAACTGTGTAAATTGCTTAAAAAAAAAAAGTAACATGTAGGTTGCTTAATTAATACTGTTTGGTAAATATGAAAGGAATTATCAGTCTTTGTGAATACTTAAGACTTTTGCTTGAAATTGTGTGTCTATAAATGTATGTATGTATCTTTTCCCCAAAGAGCAAGGTGAGGTATTTTTATTGCTTCTTTGAGCAAAAATACTGGGTTGCTTTTTTTAAAATTCTTTTTCCTCCTTTGTCTTGGAAGATTCTAGAATTGAACTCTTCTGGAGCCAAAAACTGTGGCTTTAATTTTTGATTCTTAATTTTGCTTCTGTCTAAAATGTATGTTGTTCAAACTCACACTAGAGAATTCAAGTTGGTATGTCTTGGCATAGTAGCACTACTTTGAAGTAATTTCACTGCACTTTTAACTTTAGATCTCTGATTGTAACTTAAACTTTCTATATGCCATTTAAGTTCTGCTGCTGAACTGCAGTTAATGTCTATTTACACAACATTTTGGAACAATTTAGGGTGGAAATGACCTTTAGGCATCATCTGGTTGAAGCACGTACTCAAAGCAAGGCCAGCTGAGGTTGGGTTCTGCAGGGCCTTGCCCAGTTCAGCTTTCCTCTTTTCCAAGAATGGAAGTTCTTCTCTGGGCTCCTGTTTTAAGTTCTGTTACTGTTATTTATGTTATGTTGTTGTTGTTATTGTTGTGCTGTCCTATGTGGTGTCATTTCTCCCTGCCCTCCTCCGTCTAGTAAGAATTTCTCTTATCACAGATTGACCATCACCACTTGACTTTCCACTGCCCACCTCCTCCAACCTTACAGTCTCCATCTAATTTATAGCCCCATATTAGAAACTGACAGTACTCAGATCTCCCTCCAGCACCAGCTCTCAATACTGAGCAAGGTCAGTTCTCTTACCCTTGTGCTCCAGTACCATGGTGACTCCACACTGGAGTTGTTCCAGCGTGGCAATGGTTTCGCTGTATTGGGGAGCCCCAAACTAGATCCTGCAGATGAATACTCGTGCCAAATAAAGATGGATGCTTGCTTCTTTCAGTCTACAGGATACACTTTTGATAGCTTAAACCAGGGTGCAGTTGGCTGAACACAACACAAGGGCACACTGCTGACCTGTTTTCAGCTACTTATCCCCAAGACTCTTGCAAAACTGCTTCCTATCCAGTCTGTAGTCAGCATGTACTCTGGCTTGGGGTTCTTCTATGTCATGGGCAGGGCTGCACATAGTGGTGCAGCAGTGTAAGATGTGTTGCTGGCTGGTTCTCTGTACTATCTTATGCTATTTGGAAATAATTATGGTGCATATTTGAAGATAACTCGGCTTAGGAGATCTGTTAAGATGATGTAGCACTAAAAAAGGAATGAGACTTGATAAAATGCTTCCTTGTAGAAGAAACATGTAGTAAACTGTACAAAAATACCCATTTGTCTCTCTTTAAGCTGCCCTTTGAATAGAGATGGTGGTGTATGCCAGTCTGGCATTTCTAGCAGGGTTTTGTTCATTTACATCCATTGTAAGGAATAGTTCTTTTCACTAAAATATCCTGTAGGAAGGAAGAAAATATTCTTCTGAAGGCAGTACTTTGATGTTGTGTTTAAAGGAGTAATTATAGCCATTTTTCTTTATAAAGAAATAAATTCAAGTTGAATGAAACTCCTTTTACTTTTGCTTCTGTTGTCTTCTGTGAAAGTAGATAAAGTTGCTTGCCAAACTTTGTCCTTTACCCATTGCAGGTACTTTCTCTTCAGAAATTACAAAGATCTAATCGCAAACAGATTCAGAAATAAATCTTAAAGACGCATAAGTTACTTATATTGAAGAATGTGTTCTTTTTAAAATAGAACTTCTGACTTTGCTTGATTAGTCATCCAGTGCCTTGGTGAATCCAGCTGCTGAATTAGTAAAATTGATGGACCTAATGGTAACCATGCTTGAACAAATATAATCATTTGTGCGGGAACAGTTTTTATTATTTGGCATAATGCTTGAAAAGTTAGACTTTAGATCTTTTTATGGAAACTAAGCTAGAAAAAAAAAAACTGAGACCATCGCTTCTGTAGGTCTTAGTTACTTGCATGAGTGCCTTGTGTTGAAGGTGTATAGTAGCTGGAAATGTGGCTTGGGCTGTGTGCATTCTGTGGTGTGAATGCTGGCCATGACAGCCTGTAAATTCAAGCAAAGATAGACACTTCCACTGCTATGCACTGTGTTCTTGAAGTTTGGTGATGGAGAGAACCTTGGTGGGGGTGGAACTGCCTTACAGAATTGTATGCAAGTGGCTTTCAATAGTCTGCAACTTAGGAGTAAGGCTGTCTTATGTGTTCCTTTTGAGGTAAAAGAAAGAGAATTAGACTAATAAGATTTTCATGACGATATTTACTTTTTTGTGTGTTAGGTTCATATGAACTACTTGGGCTAGCAGGGTGGTAATTGCAGTCTGTGGTGTCTCTTTTCTAATTCTGATACAGTGTTCACAAGTGTGACTTTTGGCGCTGGATAGAAGTCCTTTGATTTGAATCTATTAATGGATAACATTACAATATATTTGTCAAATGACAAAATCATTTGGTGCATACACTTAGCTCAGGATTTTCCATGGTCAAGCTGTGAGAGTCACTTCTAAAGTACTCAGTGTGTCTCTGTATATAATTGCATGGCTTGAGGGCCATGTGAAAAGAAACAAGGGGATGTGGGAAAATAGAGCTCAGATAGCCCTGTCACATTTTCCATCATTTTAAGTGTCATACCCAAGAGGTTATTTAAATACCGCTCTGAAATGACTTTTTTTGGAAAAACTGAAATTGTTACATGATTTATCTAAGATATTATAGTTCTAAGAACACCAGGTACTTTGCTTTTAAAAGCTTTAGAATAATTTTTTATGAAGTGCGTCATCAAGACCAGAGAGTAAGAATAGCTGTAAATTGGCAGTATTATGTATGTATTTAAATCCTGCCAGGTGCACTCAAATATCACGTGCAGTATTATAATAAAAACATTAAATTAAGGCTTCTCTTACACCATATGGCACGTGCAGCACTTGATTTGGTTTCTTCTATCTTAGCTTGGTGTTTGAGGGGGCAGGGGTTGCTTTTGGAACAGTAGAACAGCTTTATTGCTTGTCAAGCAGCTCTGCAAGTTTCTGGAAGGAATGCAAGCAGTCACTGGGTAACTCTGTGTTTCTATCCCATTCTTCTGATGACTGTGGGACCCTTGCTTTCATTCATTGCTTTCAGACTAAAGGTTTGTCGAGAAGAGTGGTGTTGTTTACAGATGAATAGGGAAAAACTTTCTATGTGAAGTAGGACAGAACATGAGGAAATAAAGCCCCATATCAGAAGATCCTCAGGGGTAACAGTTCAATTTGTCCTTTCTCTAAAGGGGCTTGAGGAATTCCAATTGTGTCACAGGCAAATTTGAATGCTAGACAAAGATGTTTGAAATAACCACCTTCATCCTCAAAATTCCTTATGTTTATTGACTCCTTAAGCTGCCTTAGTTATTTATATGATGCTGGAGGAAGTGTATCATAGGGGGTGTCAGGAGTGGGTTCAGATCACTTCAGGTATGTTACTGGTCTAAATTACTTTCTAGGGAGACACTTTGATCCAGGAACAAAAGAAGGAATCTTTACACATTAACCTTCTTCTTCTAAGCAGGCCCTCAGGAATGTGGCTTCCCATCCTCTCCCCATTGATTGCCCGGGGTCAAGGGGGATGAGAGAGTTTCTGTGCTGCTTGGGTTATGTTGCAGAATATCAGAACCTATCCCCGTAGTCTTGCATCTGTTTTTAGGATGATAAAGCTCTGGGAGCTTTGGGCTCAATTTCGTTTCTGTAGCAACTCTTCAGCTTCTGCCATAGCTTCTCACATGATGTGGTGATGCAGCCAATATGTTAAATCATAATTAAATTAATTCTAGTGAGTTTAGAGATTTCATCTATGATAGCTTTGGGGGGGAAAAAAGACTACCCAAACAGATGGATTGGAATTTTACATAATCAAATAACTTGTGTTGATGTTTTGCTTTTGTCAGTTGCTTTGCTTTTGTCTCTTGCTGGTTTCTTCCCTCTGAACTCTTTTGCTGTTTGACCAGATGTGATATTTGGCACGTTGCATAGAATATTTAAGTTGTTGAGTCTTTATCCTCTGCTTTAAAAATATTAAGGATTGAACTAAGGCCATCACCTTGGATTGAGCACTATCTAAATGCAGAGGTATGTTACATTTAAATCCTGAAAAAAAGATGAGAACCAACTTTATTTTTCTAAATCATCCTAACTTGTGTATGTTTAAGCTGAGCTTGCCTGTACTGATTGGAGCAACTCAAAAGCCAAAAATTTTTTACAGTGTTAACAGATGGTTCAAACCTGAAAATTTTAATTCTGTAAGCTAGTAGCAATAGACTAAAATAATTTGATTTTTGTCACTTAATGCGCAGATACAGATTATTTTGGAAAAAAACCCTCTGTTTTTCAGTTTACAGTGTTCAGTTGTTTTAATCTGAAGTTCTAACTGGCAGTGATAAAAAGCAATTTAGATTAAAAATAGTAATGAATGTGAGGAGTTTCATATACAACTTTGTTGCCAAAGAGCAGAAATGTAGCAATAAAAATATCCCCCCAGTTAAACTTGCCATATATCCTTTCATTCTTCTTATCTGTCAAGACTGTGGCCTTCATATGAAGTATCTTCCTTCTCAGTGCTAGAAAAGAGAACACCCATTCTTATCTTTGTTGCTGGTCCTTATAGTTATCTGCAAAACTAGAAAGAAAATTTTATGAAGCTGTGTAGATTTCCTGTAGCACAGACAGTTTTTAAATGCATATATGTTTTAGAAATGTTAGCTTATTAAAGAATATTTTCAATAATTTTTGTGTCTTTATTAATATTCACTCTATATGTTCAATATATGTAAACATTTGGTGTAGTCCTCAGTATTGTGTTAGATAGTTACCTGTCAGAAGTGACAAAGGTGTAGTTGAGTCTCTCTGGCAGAAACTGACCACTTGGCTCTTGTTGCTGTACAAATCATGGGTCAAGCAGTGCCATGCCACCTGTAGTATGTGCAGAGTTGTGAATCAAGAGTTTCTTAAAAGAAAGACTGCCCCAGAGATGACAGTAGTAAGAGAGGTGTTCTTTCCTGGCTTTCTGCTTATGCAAGGATGTGCAATAATTCTTCACAGACTTTTTACCTGTGTGCAGTTAAGTCTTGGTCCACTTCAAATAATGGATTTTTGTACACTAGAACTTTACAGAGTTTTAAAGTTGTCCAGCTAGTTCTGTCTCCTTAGTAGTCCTTCCTGAATGTCAGTAATGACTTACAAGATACCTCTTAGGAAGATACTTTTGCGTATTTAATCACTTTGGCACAAAATTCAAACCCTTTGGGAAGAAAAGAAGATATCTCTCCAGATACATGTTGCTATAGACAATGAGGTAGAATGTCTTAAGAATATGATTTCTTTTTCTTTCAGCTGGTAGACTTTAATGCAGAAAATTGTAAGATGTATGCATCTTAAATATTTAATTACCACTATTCTAATTAGATATTTTTATTTCAGTATCATAACTGGGGATGATGAGAGTGAAGAAGTGTACAATACTGAAGACTGTGAGTTTGCAGCCAAGAAAAGGAAAAAAGATCATTTTAGGAATAACACAGACTCACAATGTAAGGCTGGGTATTTTCAATTATTTTAGAAGACTCATGTAGGTTCAGAGAAATGTTATAATAGCCATGTTACAGTCACCTATAAAGTAGCCTTCCAAATTATGTCTATTTCTGTATTGGTAACAAATTCTGCTGTCAAAAGTGGTATGTCTTAATTGAAACTGTGTTACCTGTCATTTATTGTCCTGGATGTTTTTTCAAAGACCCAAAGGTAATTCATTTAAGAATAGTAATTCCTGAGTATTAGGTGTCTTCTGATACTAACCATGGTTATGTTTTGTGGACTAGTTTTAGATTAAATTCTTCTGGATGTTTATGGGAGCTTCTGCTTCACAAAACAGATGGTCTATTTTTGTTTAATTGAAGTTCTAATTAGTCATACAACCCCAGAATCAGTTAATAAATAAATATATTTTGTCATAATCATATCTCTTGATAAAGATTTTATCAGGATTGAATTTCTTGAAGAGAAGTCCCTTTTAAAAAATTAAAATATGGAAGTAATTTTATCAGTTCTCATTTGCAAAAGATCACTTGTACTTTGGACTGCAAATGTGTATGACAGCAAGTAACTTACTGAAGCAGAGACTTTGGTAGAGTAGGTAAAAAAAAGTAAGTTGGTTAACAACCACTTACATTTCTAATGCTTTGATCTTGAAATGATCTGTTATTTGTATATCCCCAAAATTGTTAGAGAGATGGTGTTGCAGAAAGCTGCAAGCCTCTCCAGGCTGGTCTGAGTTTCAGGTATTTCAGAAGATTCAAGGGGCTGTGTGTCTCATTTGACAACTTGTAAAATGGGAGACTTGTAAAAGCTGAAGGTCAGCCTGGTTGCCTTTGTTAGTCCTGTATCCTTGACTTTCCTGCAGTTCTCTGCAGTTAGTTGAACCAAGTGTAGAGCAGGCACCTGTACAGAAGAAAATAGATTAAAGGGGTGAAGTGGTCAGGAACACAAGCATTGTCTATATCTGCTGTACTTTCAAATGCTAAGGAGCCTGTTGTATTAAAAAAAAAAAAGGTCATGAATTATGTAGTACCACTGTTATGTCAGTGATTGATCACAGCTGACAAAAGTTGTCAAAAATCTGCCAATTGTGTGCCAACTCTTGTTTTAAAAAACATTTATGTAATTTTTCTCTTATTTTCATGAAGTCCATAACTTGTGAAAATTTTTAGTTATCTTTTCCAGCCTTTACCAGCTTCCCTCATTAAAACTGTTCTGCTAACCTATGAAGCATTTTATTGAAAATTGTATGTTTAGTTGAGTTTTTCTGGAAGGTATTAACTAATGTGGAACCCTAAAATGCTTGTATTTTGATTTTATTTTAGGTTTTTACCGTGAAAAATGGATTTATGTCCATAAAGAAAGCACCAAGGAAGTAAGTCTGCATGATGTGGGTCAATTCCTAAAATCTTTGTGCTTCTTAATTGACAGATAGTATAGTGGAAAAAAGTATTTTTTGGCCTGTGGTGTTAGGGGCTTTACCTAACTCTCTTCACTGGCAGCACTGGACATCTGCACATGGTGAGGCAAAGGCAGCTGGCAAAGTGACTTCTAGGTAGGTCTTTGTGGCACAGATGTGGGAACTTCTAACGACAGACATACAGTTCTCCACTCTACTTATCCAAGCCCATCTATCTTTCCACTGTCTCTTTGAACTAAAATTGAAAGTAATTGCAAAACGAGACAAATATCCCCAAAGAAGTTGCTTGCAGGCAGCCTCCTGATATTTTGGGATGTTGGTGTAAATTTGAATGGAAGTAAGTAAAACATCAGTTTCAAACTTTACAAAGAAGAAAGTCCACATGCTTTCAGTTTGGGATATAATTTGTATCATGTACACGTAAAAGGAATATCAGTGACCTCTTGGAAAGTCAGGAGTCAAAATACATCCATTGTATATAGGGATTGAACTGTCTAGAAGTGTGAGTTTCATTCCTGTGCTGATTGCCATGGCTATCTGGGATGTGTGGAACTTGAACACCAGTAAGGAGGTTTTACATCCACATGGTAGTGCCAGCCAGGAGAGGGGCAATGAGGTGAGGCTGGTAACTGTAGTCATGCAGGCAAAAGTAGCTTTGCATTTTAGAGCTGAGAGAGACAATACAGAGCTTTTTACTCAGGAAGTGCATGCTGTTGAGGAGAGCTAACATGAAATGTCATACTGCCAGACTTTGCAGCCCTTGTAGACCAGTGACCTAGAGACTGCCTGCATCTGAAGGGTACTTTAAAGCCTTTCACCAGATTCACAGCCCTCTTTTTGCTTTATCTTCTAGATGAGGTTACTTATATTGGTCTGAAAAAGTCTCAAGGATGCTTTTCCCCTTTGTGCTATCTCAAATTAGGGTGAGGAGGAGCTGGGGGACAACAGACTGTCACCAGTCATTGTGGTGCTTTGAATGATTGGGTTAACCTGATGTTTCAAAGTACATTGAGGCCAAAATACAAATAGCCTAAAATCATGCATTGCTGTCCTTCACAACCTATATATATAGAGGTTATTTTTCCCCTACTTGTGCAGAAGTTGGTGTACTAGTGATGTGTGAGTATTTAATTTTGTTCCTTGTCCATTCAGAGAGCAGACTGAATATTTTGGTTACCTTCTAATATTTGGCCATTCATCTTTCAGGTTTGTTTGAGTTTTTAAATATGAAAAAGAAACCAGAGATGGTTAGAATTGAGCACTAATCTTTCAAATAATTCTTTGTGTAAGTTTAAAAGCTTGGAGTAGCAGTTTAAGAAAGTAGCAAGGAATAAGAATGCATGAACCAAGAAATTCAGAGCAACAATTTAAGATAATCTACAACATAAATTACAGGCTTTAGTTTTTCTTAGAGATTCTAATCTTTCTTGATTTTGAAATAGCGATCTCAAAACAAGGAAGCATCTTTCACAAACTGGGTGCTAGTTTTTGGGGCAAAATTACAAGATAGGAAAGTCTTGATAAAAACATGTAAAACATGCTATGGGAGAGCATTGAAATTAAAGAAAACCAAAACAAGTGCATGTGTGTGGCTGAAATGAAATTGGAGATGTTTTTTGAATAACTTTGTCATGATGGTATACTGGGAAAGGTAGACCTGTAGTTTCAGAGAAGTCTGTTCAGGGAAATGTCTCATGTTAATGTTTTAAGCATGAACTAATGATAACTGTTTAGCCAGAGAGCAGCCACAAATATTTAAATTTCAACAGAAGTTTTGTTGACTGTATATATTAACTCATTCCTATTAGCTAAGCTAAGTGTGCATATAATGAAATGTGCAGTGTGCTTGGGTCTTAGGAGTATCAGCTGAATGACAAGAAGTGCAATCCTGAATTTTGTCATTAACCAACAGGCAGTAATTATCACCACCACTCTGCAGTGAATTCTTAACTGTCCAGTCCCACTGGGATACATGCAGGGAAGGCATTCACTGGGTCACAAAAAGGATCATTATTTGTGCTTCAAAATTTGTCACCATCCCATAATTTACCAAGGAAGTCTGTCTAGGAATGAGTTTTAAATAATTATTTATCCCCCTGCTTCCCTGGGCTCATAAACCCATAGTACCACACTGCTCTGCAAGACTCTCTTTTACCAGTTAGAGATTTTCCTAGTCTCAGTATATTTGGTCCTGGGCTCCAGTATGGCTTTGTGGCTCTAAATGTACAGAGTTTACGTAATCCAATGTAATTTTTGGCTGCTACTGCCTCCTTAAGTTGTTCTCAACAGCCTCTGAAACTTCCATTTTCATATTAGGATGAGGAGATGTACCAGAAGAAAAAGCAGTTGCTCTTGCTCTTGGTGCATAAAAAAAAAGTGCCTAAGGTTCTAGCACCTGGAAAATAACTTCTAGATGTTGAGACCATTTTTCTTCTGATCCCAGAAGCAGCTAGCTGTGTTTCACCCTCAAGTGTGAATCAGATAATTCTCAGAATTGTAGGCTCAGACAGCAGTACAAGCAAGCTCTTCCTTGCGTGTGGCAAATGGGGACTGATAGCTGTGAGGGAGTGCCAGCATTGTGGCCATGCAAGAGTGGAGTAGATTCCCAGGGAAATCAAATACCAGTGATGCCAGATTACACATTTAGTATGAATTGAAAGGCCTTGCCTACATACCTGATAGTTACAAATAGTGTATCTGGTTTCATTTAATTTCTTGTGGAACAAATAACTCTTCAGTACGGAAGCACTGTATTTCCAGGGAGCATGGTATCCATTAGCATCAGTTTCATGTCAGAGTGCTTTTCTGAATGTTTTGCTCAATTTTGTCTTTGTCTCCTTCCATTTAAAGTGTATTTTCTCCCTTCTCAGAGACATGGCTATTGCACCTTGGGAGAAGCCTTTAACCGCTTAGACTTTTCAAGTGCAATTCAGGACATCAGGAGGTTCAATTATGTGGTCAAAGTAAGCTCCTTCTTTACATGCATGTTATAGAAATGCATTTGCTGATGTGCCTGGGTGTACAAAAGGAGTATTTTGGCACTGGACAGATTATGATTTGTAATTGTAAAAATACATTGATCATATGTAATTTATAATGCCAGGAGCAACTTTAAACTGATTAAATTTTCTTTGGTGAAAACTTATCATATGGCTGCCTGAAAAGCCTACAGCTTTCAGAGCATGGCCAGTGTGCTGTGTTATTTAGGGGAAAACATTGATGGTAGTTTCAATTGTTGTTTATCAGTCTGGGTAATGAACTCTCTTTAAAGGTAAAATAATTTCTATACTACCAAATATAGCAAGGTGTTATTTATCTTTAAATGTACTTTGCTGCATCTCAAATATGCTTCAAATAGCAGTTTCCAGAAGAATACTTGATGTGTAAATTTTTTGCTATTTATGTTTCTTCTGTTTCTTATGCTTCTTCTTACCACTCCTGTGATTCACTGCAGTTTTTTTAAAATCAAGGACAAGATATCTATGCCTTTATCTTTGTTAACATTCCTTAAAATTGAGACTCCAGCCTTAATTACCTCAATGCCTCACCAGCTGCCCACTTGGAAATGCATGTTTTGGGAGTACTGATTTCTTTCTAGCCCCAGCTTTATTTTATTATCTAACTTGAGGTAGTAATGTGCGTGTCCCAACTCCTAGAGAAGCTCAAAATGTGAGTCATATCAGGACTAGAGTTCTGTTCAGTGGTGAGGCTGTTCACAAGTATTGTATTTCTTGGAATGCATCCAGAACTTGAAAAGACACAAAAATTAAATAAACATACCAGGAGAACACCCTTACCACTAGGCTGTGGACTATTTGGAGAGAAAACACATTCTATCCATCCCTGTGAAGCTGAGGCAATTTACTTTCAGAAAAACAAGAGATGTGGAAACAAAGCAAAAAGGATTTGCTTCCAGGCTAGTGGTTAGGATACTTGCCTGGTTTGCTTCCCTTGCAGGGTTTGGGGTTTTTTTGATATATGTATGTGTTGTGGTTTAGAACATTACTTTTTAATGCTATTTTGGGAGCAGAATCAAGAGCCTTGATCCCCTTCCCCAGCCTTTGCAGCCTTGAACAGTAGGAAGAAGAAAAACCAAAGCACTTAGAAGAGGTGATTTGGTATAAATGGTGTCAGCCTTGGGCACCTCACTTAAACAGCAAGCGGGTAAAAGGAATGCAGATCTAGAATTTTGCATTTGTTTTAGATGCTGCAGGGCCTAAACTGGGTTGCTCAAAACAGTTGATCAACTCAAAAGTGCAAAGTCCAGCATAAGCACCTTGACCAGTTTTTCTTCTGTTCACCAAGAAATATAAAATGTTGGCTTAGTCAGCTATGCTTGAGATCATTGAGGAAGGAGCAGTACTTTAAAATTCAGAACTTGGCTTTGCAATCCAAACCATTATTCTGCTAATAGCAGACCATAAGACATCTGGTTGAATTTAAAATAGTAGAGAGACTTTCAAAACCCTTTAAATATTTTAGAATTTATTTGTAAATTTTAGAGTTGTTTAAAAATTTAGAGTTGTTTTACAAATACAAAACTTTAATCATGTCTTTGCATCAGTTGCCCTGGGGTGTTGGCTATTTGTTGATAGCAAGGTAAAATCAAGAAAACTATTTTTAAAGCCCAGACCCTACTCTAGCTCTTTTTTGATCCCAGACTATCAAGATGATTCTCCAACTAACTAAAAATATGCCATTCATTATTAAAAGTTAATATTGATATCTGTCCAGTACCCTTTTACGATGGGCAGTGAGGGGAAGAAGGTAGGATCAGTTAATTTTTTATATTTCTTGGTGCTATAGTGTATTGATAACTTTGTAGCTGTTAAATTCTGATACATTGAATTTGATATGGGTGGGTTTTGTCCGACTCAACATAAGCCATGTCTCTGCATGCATCAGTGTGTGATACTTGTACTCCCTGCTACCTTGCTTTTGCTAAAATTGTCTTAATCCTTGCATATTAACTTTCACTGGAATTGGAATCTTCATTAAAATCAGGTGGAATTTGTTTCTTTGATTTGATCTTTAGACAGAGCGACATAACTGATTTTTTTTATTTTGTTAATTAATCAAGAGAAATGTACCTGCTTGCTTAAACTGGCAGACTGCCAGAGACCTCTAGGTGTGTTCTAAATTATTAATCAAGCTAATAGGCTTTGAAAAAGCCAACAAAAAAATCCTGATATCTATTTATACAGTTTTTGAGTCTAGAGTGCTTGTATTTAAATATATCCGGACAATGATTTCTTTCTTTCATAGTACATAATGTTTTGTCAGAGATTGTGCAGAGAAGCCAGAAGTAACATTATTAAATCAAGGACAGAACAGGTGTATTCTTTCTTCCTCCTAAGCAAAATTAATGTTGAGTGATGTGTCAAATTGGTGTTTTAGAATTGAAGATACAATATAATTTTTGGCAAGCTTTGTCTTTTTCATCCTCTGTGCCAACGCTTGATGCTACCCTACACCAGAGCACTCTGTAGGAATTGCTGTTTTCTGCTCTGTGCTTTCCCTTTCCACTGTGTTGAGGACCCTTGTTCCGAACTCATTGTTACAAAGTGCAATTGCCAAGCTCAGTGCCACACCTCTAAACGTTGCAGTGGTGTCCCAACATCAGTCTCTCATAATGAGAGACTTTTTTTTTTTTTAAAAGAACTAATGATTCTTATCAGCTATGAAACTTCATCTGGAATGTAAAAGCAAATGTGCCAGAATGGGCAAGGGCTGCCTCTAGTAGCTATAGCTTGGCATTATGTGCAGCAAAAACTTAAGCTGTTGCCTTAGATTTCAATACAGGATGTGACCAAGCCAGGACAGCTGTTTTGATTATTTTGCCCTAAACCATTGCCACCGTTCTTGTCACTTTTTTTCTCACAGTGGTTTCAGAGACAGATGTGTGGATAACTAGGAGATTGTTACTATATTAGTTAAGGGAAAGATACTGATACAGTTTGTACACTGCTCGGTGTAGGTCTAATACAGAAATAGTTTTTTTCCCTAGTTTAGGCAAAACAGGATATTTCCTCTCCATGAGTAGAAGGTAGTGCACTAAATCCATCACACTTCAGTCTGACCAGTATGATACTTTCATTCAGAAGATGTAATTCTCATAGCTGGTACAGTTCAGAGTGATGCTCCTGGCACCAAATCTGTCAGGGACTTCAGGACCCAGCCACATCCAAGTTCACATTTGTATTTGCGACCCCCAGAACAGGCTCTCTCTGTTGCTTCACCGCAGCTCATAAAGTCTGTGTCATGTGCTTTGTCAGAGATAAGCACCAGAGATAGGTATTTGAACAGTACTTTGAAAATGTAAATCCTTCAGAAATTGTTACTAGGATGCCAGTGGGAATGCTTAAAGCTTTCTGCATGTCTTACTTTGTCTTCTGAACATTGTAGTTAAATTTTCACAAAATGCCAATGCAGGCTGTTGTAGGTGAGTATGAGTGCACTAAATGTGCATTTAAAACCATCCTTTACTTTTGTCATTCTTCTGACTTTTAATTTTTTTGTCATAGCTTTTGCAGTTAATTGCAAAATCCCAGTTAACTTCACTGAGTGGTGCAGCACAGAAGAACTACTTTAACATTTTGGACAAAATTGTGCAGAAGGGTAAGACCTAAGGATTTATAATCTCACTGTTCAGATTTAATTGCTGTAACTAAGCTATCAATTGATTTTTTTTTTGTTGTTGTTGTTGTTAGTTTTGTTACCATTTTTACTATAAGGCATAGCAATAGCATACTTAATTAGTGCCAGGTTTGATACTTCCCATCTCATGATTGGAGCAACTTATTTTCTCTTAGTTATTGAATAAAGTCTATTGAAGCGGGTTTGTGAAATTAAGTGACATTTAGATTCTATTCAAAAACTATTGGTTACTGTTAAATTATATTCTTCACAAAATGTAAAAGCTTTTAGGTTAATTAAATTTTTGGGTTTAAGTTTGTATGATGTACTGAGACTCAAACATACATTTTGTTTATTTTAAGAAAAAGCCTTTACATTATATTGATTTTTATTTTTTTCCGGTAATCACACTAAATGGAGATGTTATGCTGTTTGCTTTGAACTGAAGAAATTGGATTTATAACTACCTGTTTAGTATTAACTCTATTAAGTGCATAGCATGAATTTTTGTATCAAATTTGCCTTTGTAATTGTTTATTATTGATCTTGTGTATAAGGAATAGCACCAATGAATATCATGGTGGGAATTAGGGCTGTTATTTGTATACAGACAATTGAGTTGTAATTAACTCATCTTTAAAAAAGTGTTAATTAACTTGGTTTACTCTGTCAACCAAAATTGTATTTGGTTTGTTTTGTTTTCCAGTTATGGAAGACCAATATAATCCACGATTGATCAAAGATCTTCTACAGGATCTGAGTTCTACTCTTTGCATACTGATTAGGGGAGTAGGAAAATCAGTGTTGGTAGGCAACATCAATATTTGGATTTGCCGTTTAGAAACTATCCTTCTGTGGCAACAACAATTAAAAAATCTTCAGATGAACAAGGTATATTATTAAATCATTTTAATTAATATTTGGGGAGAGGAATTGTGTTGACTATTGCATGAGGATTTGTAAGTGAACCAAGTTTCAAATACATTTTAAACTGTTTTACCTCTGCTTTATAAAGAAGTAATGTGAAATTAACTCATCAGCATCAACTTAATTTTCTAATGTTTGAATAGCAATTTTCATTAGAGAAAAGCTACAGTATCTGTACTGCTGCTTTGTAGTAGAGATGTATAGATAATTTTTTTTAAACTTGAGTGAGAAAAAAATTTTCTGGTTTTTTAGATAGACATAGGAAAAATGCCCCAATTTTAGTTCAAAAATAAATTTTCTAGAGCTGAAGAAGTAAAATCTGAAAGACATTTTGGAGGTGTATCAACTCAAGTAACAATTCTACAGATTTATTCATTAGCACATTTGCTTTTGTAAAAAAAAGAAAAAAAAAAAAAAAAAGGTAATTACTTCGGCATCTGGAGTCTCTTCATGTGACTCTGTTCAAAGCGTGTGGTATGCACTGTTCCAGGATTTTACAGTGGAAAGTTCTGATGATAAGCAGACAATTTTTTTTAATCTGACTGGGTTACTCCTGGAAGAAATGCTATGAGATACTGCTCACTGTAAAGTCATACAAGTGTTTTATCTATTGTCTTTCAGCTATGAAAGTTTGAAATTGTCCTTTCTGTGTGAGCTGGTTATCTGAATAAACCAGCTACTTTTGGAATAGAAAGGAGAAATGAGAAACCTGGTCTCAGCAGTTTTCATGTGCCAGGCAACCACAGCACAGACCCTCCTGAGACAGTGCAGTTAGTGCTGCGCTTGTTTCCTTCCAGTGTGACACTTCCCTTGGAGCTGTTTTACACTGGCTGAAGTAGCCCCTGAGAAATCTTGCATGTGTAGTGCTCACATATTCATCCTGAGCAGCGGACAGCCCCAGCAGTGTTTGTACCAGATGACTCTGTGGAAAGCCTGGTCTATAATTTAGCAAGGTGAATGAAACAGAAGCGTGAGCCTGTGGGTGCAGGGCTGCTGTGCTTGCCACCACCTTGTGACAGGGCAGCTCTGCTCTCTGGGGCTATGTCCTGGTTTAGGGCAAATTTGGGAGCAGAAAGCTGCTCATGGTCCTCCCTGCCAGCTGGGACACTGCCTCCAGCCTGCTGGGCCTCTGCCACCTGGCACTGTGGGCTCCAGCTTTAGTCATGCAGGAGCTGTGCTGTAGCTAACCCCACTACAGGTCACAGAGGTGTGCAGTCTGAGTGAAAACTTTCTTAGTGCTCTCATCTGTCACCTCTGCAGATCTTCTCATCTATAAATGAGGGGGAACTTTCTCTAGACTTCAGAAATTATCCTGCTCTCTTCTGCCTCTGACTTAGAAAATGCTTTCATTTTGTATCTCTGGTCTTCAGTCCTGTATTCTGTATTCCATTTTGTACTCTAGTTGTCTTAAGGCAAGTTGACATGTATTTGGTTTGTTAATAAAAATTGAGAAACTGTAGTGATCCAACAAGTTAGAAATAATTGGTTCATGCCTTTCTTATAGTTAAGGCTTTAGCATACTAGAGATGAAATTGACTATATTATAATTTTCAAGACTGCATAATATTATTTTGAGAGAAGTGTTTCAAAAATTATTTGAAATTTAAAGCTTACAGTTTGTTGCTTCTTCTGTACCATTAGTCATTTAGATTTTCAACAGCAGTTAGAGATTAATTGTAGTCAAGCATTAACCGTATATTTTACTCAATGATTTGAAAAAACTAAACTAAGACTTAAGACGCCTCTAAAGTAAAGAATCTTGTTTGTACTTTATACTGTCATGTTTTTGTAGCTAAAAGTCTTCAACTCTTATTTGCAGCAAGTCAACAATGGACTTACACTTAGCGATCTCCCTCTCCATATGCTGAATAACATCTTATACAGGTTCTCTGATGGCTGGGACATTATTACTCTGGGTCAAGTGACCCCAACTTTGTACATGCTTAGTGAAGACAGACAGTTGTGGAAAAAACTCTGCCAGTACCATTTTGCAGAAAAGCAGGTAAGAAACTCTGTTATTTGTATAAATGTAACCTTTTTAATGTCATATACTAATAATGGAGCATGAACTTGCCCTTTTTGAGATAAGTGTATCATTGTGCAGTAATCATGAATATTCTCTCTACCTGGGCTTTGATTCCTCCTAAATATTGCATTCAGCATATCTGTGATATACTGGATGCTTAGGATAACTCCTGGGCTGTTTCCTTGCATTATTTCTAAAAGTGAATACCAGGAAGCAGCCCAGTAGTTATCCTAAACTCAGACACACTGAATGCAATATATAGGAGGAATCAAGCCCCAGGTACAGAGAATACTCACGATTACAGCACAATGATTGCAAGATGTGCTTTTTAAAAAACTGCCTAACCAGTGTTGTAGAGGGTACCTCTCAAGTGTCCCTCTGAAGTAGAGCTTGCTTTACCAACTAAGGTAGGCAGACAAGTTGCTCAAACTTTTAAGCTGCATAAAAATTCTGGAAAAGCCAAATTGAATTTTTGCAAAGAAGACTAGAACAAATGCTTTGAAATTAATAACAGAAACAGTACTTCCCTGTCAGTTCCTTGTAAAGAGCATTACATTAATATAGGAATGACTCCAGAACTGTCTTCATTTTCTGACATTAAAAAATGGTGGGGAAAAATCAGACTAGATGAAAATAAACCTAAGGAAAGCAGAAGGTACTTCATCAGAGCTAGAGGAAGAACTTTTGAAACCTAGTACATTCTGTACTGGAGGAAGCCAGAGTGCCATTCTTAAATCTGGCAGGTTGAATTTTCTTGGTGATTACCAGATTAAGTATTATTGCAATGGGGAAGACAGAAGTGAAGCTCAATTAACTCATGCACCATTGACCCAAATAAGATTTTTTTTTTTTTGTGTGAGATGAAAGGTTTTAGAAATAACTGTGGAAAAACTAGGCAGACAAAAGGCAAACTGAAAACCCCTCTTCAGGAGGCAGCCCAGAAGAATTCCAGGTGAAGTTACAAGGATAACAAATTTAAGCTTACGTAGCAGTTGAGTGGATTTTGAGGATAGATGAGATAAGCTCTGTTGAACAATGACAAAACTTAGTTAGGAACTTTTTATACTAGGGTAATGCAGGGAAAGAGATCCTGAAGGGTGAAATTAGCTGTACCCTGTGCCCCATAAAGTACTCTTGTACACAGTGTTTCCAGTGTGTCCCTGAATGTACTCATTCAATTTCTTATTAAGTTATTATCTAATTGTATTCCCATATCAAATTCTGCTTCTTCTCTTTAAAAGAGTACTGGCTTAGTAAGCCACAGAATCACGTTAGGTTGCTTTTTTCTGTCCTCTGCAGTGTGTTTGTTGAGCCAGCCATGAAAACAAAATTGATATCTGAAGAGCACTTTTGGAAAAAAATGAGAGCCATTATGAAACAAAGTGAAGTGTAGCTGAAACTCAAAAAGGCAGTGCTATTCTCTCCCCATTCAGAAATTGTCTTCTGAATGAAGAAAGCTCTTGATGTATTAGCATTAATCCACACTGAGTGGAACAGAAGTCTTTTATAATGCATACTTAATAAACCTTGTCTGTGTCTCAAGATGGGGAGAAATAGCTGTTGTGGAGCAGCTAATCTGTATATGCAGATTAGGTCCTCAAGAAGTGCATCAATCACTAATAATTGCTTTCCTTCTAGAAAGATCACAACCAAATGTGAAAAATAAATGTTTACATGCTTTTAAAATGAAAATAAGATCTTTATTTAAATCCATAATGCTTTAACATAAAGCCACTATCCATAATGCACAATCATGCTTTTAACTCTCATTCCTGAGTGATTTGGGTTTTTTTGAAGGATAAAATTAATTGCTTACAGCTCTAAATACTGTTTTGTTAAACGCTTCTTGACTATAATTAGAATAATTTTGAGACAGTAGAATTAGATCAGCTGCATATGGCCTAGTTTTTCTTGGCAAATATGCACCCTCCTATTTTTAGTCTTTGCCTTCCATCTTTTTTTGTGGCCAGATCTCTCACTGCTTTGCAGAGATGTATGATGTCATAATATTGACTTCAAAGAATTCTAGTTACAAAACTTCAGTTTAACTATCTTCCCTCCACCTTCTCCTGTCCTTCACCTGAATTGACTACAACAGTTTTAAAGGAAGATATTAATTTTATGTCTAGTTTTGTAGGCATTTGATTCCGTCAGAGAAAGGTCACATTGACTGGAAGCTGATGTACTTTGCACTTCAGAAATATTACCCAATAAAGGAACAGTACGGGGACACCTTGCATTTCTGTCGACACTGTAGTATTCTGTTTTGGAAGGTAAGAGCTTTGAAATAGATAATCTGAAATAAATTTCTAAACAGCTACTGCTGATCATCTGCAAGGAAAAATGTTAAGGTCATCTTATCTTTCTCGTGTGAAAGGTGATTGGATAACTAATATCTAACTTTAAAATAATATATAAAACTTCCATATAAAATCTGTGTTGAAGTCTAAAGTTGTTCTTAATCTTGCCTTCTTATTTGCGGGTATCTGAAAACCTCAATATGTAAATTGCAATGAAAAGTGCCATGTGGAAAGAGTTACTCTGTCTACTTTTATTAATTTGATCTTATGAAAAGTTGTGAGGGACTAGTCTGAAATTAGTATTTTTAATGATGCCATGATAATCAATATGATTGATTGTCTAATGAGAAAAAATGACTATATTTTTTCCTACCACATTGATGTAGAGCTGTGTATTTTTATATTTTTGCTTTTGTCCCATATGAAGCTTGGAAAAATGTTTAAAACATCATCCAGAGTGTGTTTTGCCCTGGTTTTGAGGTCTACCATGAAGCATATGTTGTCTTACAGGATGATTTTAATTTCAGTAGGACATTCATTTCCTTAATCTGTGTGATTACATAATCCTGCTTTTACTGTGTCGCACTGCAACAGAGCCTTCTAGTTAGTGAGACTTCTTTAATTTTACAGCTGAAAGATCAGATATGGGTAGTATTAAGTGGACAGCAAAGAGCAAGAAATGTTTGATAAATCTTGGAAAATACTCATATTGCTCATATTCTAATTAACATAAATTAGTTGCTCTTGTGTTATCTTTGTGATTTTTAGGAGAAGTTGTATGTCAGTGTGAGGCTTTTTAATTTTCCTTTTAAAAACCTAGGCTATTTAGCAGGATTAAGATAAATCCTGCTAGAAATAGCATGTTCCTTAATCATGTTATCTTGAAGTTGAGTATTTTTGATATCACGGGAGCCCTTCCAGATAGTAATGTTTATGCAAAATTAATATTAGGGAAAGCAGGTAGCCAGAATTTGGCTTCTACTGTGAAAAGCCTGAGCATTTTCTGAAGGATCTGTGTAAAGAATGACAGAACTTTACAGTGGAATAAGTCTTTAGCATGCAGCTCAATGTGCAGGGTAAAGCTTCTCTTTGAAAGGGGAAATTTCAAAGGTAAGTACTCAGGTGCATTTAGATGGGCATTTGTGGTATCAGATTTCTCTGGCTTGTCTGCCTTCATTGTGTAGAGTTAATGCTTTCTACACTAAATTTCTCTCATTTTGATCTTAGTATAGTTGAAAGTATAGGTCTCTGATATTAAAGAACTACTTTAAATGTGTTTGTAATTAAATGTTTAGCTTTGGAGATGGTGTGGCAGTAAGAGGCAGGTTACAGTAGAATTCCATTAGTACATGGAATAGAGTAGTATTCCATTAGTAGATTGTAGTAGTCAAGGTGACAAGACACCTGTTCCAATCTACTGCTGGAATAACAGGGCTTGTTTTAGACTTTTAAATTTGAAACACAGCACAGGAAGTTCAAAAGGTACTTCACATTGATGAACAGTACCTCCTAGATCACCATTCAAATCCTGATTGCCTCATCCTAGAGATTTGGGCAGCTCTTAAAGTGACAGTGCAGTTATAGATTGGTTATGTACTTCTGCACAAAAATACTGGAGCAGGTGTTTGGGATGGGCTGTTTTAACAAGAGCACAGTCAGCAGGTTGAGGAAAGCCATTATCCCTTTTCATGCAGCACTCATTAGACCATCTGGGATAGTGCAGCTGGTGAGGCCACAGCACAACAAAGATACTGATAAACTGGATGAAGCTCAGGTGAGGGTCATCTTGTCAGGGAGGCTGGAGGGCTTGCCCTGTGAGGAGTGGCTGGAGAAGACTGCTTCAGGGGAACATAAGAACCTGTCAGGAGGACACCCAAGCAAAGGAGCAGTTTGACCATAGAGCTGATGCACTTTGCATCCTTGGATGTGATCAGGAACTGACTGGATAAAGCTCAGAGCATCCTGGTCTGATCTCCCAGCCCACCCTGCTTTGAGCAGGAGTTGGGCTAGAGACCTCCTCAGGTGCCTCCCAGCCTGATCATTCTGTGAGCCTACATTGCAGTATTCCTTCTCTAGCCTTGGCATCTAAGCCTTGTCTCTGTCTTAAAATAAATGATGATCAGGCTGAAATAGATTGTTAAATGAATTGATTTATGCATAGTTGGAACTCTTATTGGCAGGCACAAGTTAACTGTTCATCTGAAATACTGTCCCTCTTTTTACATGGCAATGTGGGTCAAGTCAGTCTGGTCTCTCAGTTGTATGGGGGAAAAAATGGTGGTTCATCCCCCCCAGACTCTTGTGTCTATATTCTTAAGCTTGCTAAAGAGAGGTGAGAAGTAAAGCAGGGGTGAGGAGCAAAGGGACAGGAAGTCCTTTATTAATTCTAGATAAATTCTGTGCTAGGTGAAAATAGTCCTTAATCAGAACTTTTTTCAGGCTTTGACAATTTATTCAAGCTTCAGTATCATACTTGATTAGAAAGATTGTTAAATTAAATATTCGTATGAGTGCTTGACATACAATGATATCTGTAACGTGTAGCAAGAAACATCCAAAATAAACAAAGCAAAAACCTCACAAGAATACTGCTAACAAATCCAAACTTTAAAAGAGCAATCCCAGTTACTTTACAGAGGAAAAGTAGCAAGTGTTTGAATCTTGAAACAAATAGAAGCACTGTATTCTTCAGATAGCTGATAACATGTAAAAATTTTGTTTCTTCTTTTAATGGTATAATTCAGAAGTCAGGCAAATTTTATTTCCAAGGTTGTTCAGAAGAACTTCAGGCAGAACTGAAGACTTCTTCAGAAGGCATCTATTTTTAGTTTTCTTCCTTCATTAACGAACAAAGCAAAATATTGAAATAGTTGCAGAGGAAAAATGTGCTAAATTGAGCAGGGCCTGAAGAAGACTAGGAATTAATAATTTCTCTTAATTCAGCTGTGTTAAAGCTAACAAGGAATGTGACTGCTCTCCATAAATTGTTTTTGGAGACAGAGAAGTGGTGCATAAGCATGAGACTACTTATGAAATTTATTTACACTAAGGAACATTCTTGATGCAAGTAAATTGTAGTTTTGAGTAAGTGTGCTGAGAGTTAGGAGTTTCTAAGAACCAAAGCCAAAAGTGTCTAAAATAGCCCAAAAGCACCGGCCTAGCTAGTGATGAGAAGAATTTTCAGCAATTTATGAAATTGATAATGTAATGTAATTGCTGACAATGTGAGAGACTACACACAGGGAATTCTTGGAGCCCTCTGTTTTTGTGTTGTTTTTGAAGAAGGCCTGGCAAAAGAAGGGACTGATGGCCGCTGCATTGAATTACCTATTGAACTGTTGAAGTAGGGAAGTTACTTTTCCCTTTGTCAGTATGCTATAATAATCATAGTGGGTTTTTAACAAGTCTTTAGGATTTCTTTAGGAAGAGGCATTTGTATTCCTGTACTTGCCCCGTAGGAGTCTCTTAAGTTCTTTGTTGGGAGTACAGTGACTTTTGTACTCCTTTGTGTTAGGAGGAAGACATAAGAAAATTTTCATATTGAATGTCTGTTTTCAAAGTGACTTGTTGCTAAAGGATTTGTCCACGATGAAACTGAAAAAACATGTAATTTCAGTAGTGCAAAAGTAATGATTAATTATTGTGTGATGCCTCTGTGGGTTCTTTCATGTATACTATTTCTTCTGTTCCACTAGCCACCATTGCAATTGTGGCACATTCTTTTCTTTTATTTTTCCTATTTGCTTACTTAGTAGAACTCTTCACTTATCTCATGGTCACAGAAGTTGAAATACCTTTTCTTCTGTCAGTTTCCAGGGCTTTATGAAAACAGTGTAATCACTTCACATAACACTTGGTTTTAGTCTTCTTGTGACTTGTGCTGATTTTGGTTCTCACAAAGCTGCCTGTGATTCGCCACAAGAATAAAAGACTTTTTCTAAATGGCTTATGAACCTTTGCTTAAACAAACCTTAACTCTGCTTCTTTTACTTTATGGCTCTCCTTCCTGCTTCCTTCTTCACGATCTCAAAGGACTACCACCTTGCTTTGTTACTCCAGGTATTTCCTGTGTCTCATCTGTTTTCATTGCTGACTGTTCCCTAATGTCAAAGTGAATAATGTGTTCCTTTCTAATCTTCTGATGCTCTTTGTTTTGATTTTTGTTTCTGCACATCAGTTTAGCAGCAGGAATAGTTTGTTTCTTGTTCCCTTTTGGATAAAGGTAGTGATGACTTCACATCTCAGCTTTTAATCATTTTCTTTTGTTATTGCTGTATTTCCTCTGAATGCCATTTAAACTAGGAGCCATAATTCAGTTTCTAATGACCATAGGTGTCAGTGAAATCAGACAGATTTTGCTAAGAAATAGGTTTCTCTGCACTCAGTGTTATTATAAACTGTTTTCTGCATTCCCTGATGTATTTAATTCAGTACTTAAATCTGAAGAGTAACATGTACCTCAGATAACTTCCATACAAAGATACTAAAATTGATTTTATTGCACTTGGAATGCTGTAGTTGTATTTACTTTTATGGAGAATTTCTCGGAAAAGAAAATTCCCCAAAACTGGCTGCATGTGACTTGAGATAGTCAAGGGAAGCAATTATATTGTTGCCTTCTGAATGAAGCAATGGTGAAAATACACAGAGCTTCTTAATGTCTAGCTGTGCTGAATTTTGGGGAAAACAACTACATTTGCCAGTAAAAATTTCTCCTGGGGAATTCTCTTCTTACTTTGAAAGAAGTGTGCTTTAGCTTTGAAACATTGAGATCAAATTATTTTAACACTTTATTAAATGTAATTCCAATAAAAATGTATTTCTCTTGAAATGAGGAATACTCATAATTGCAAGAAAGTTGTGATTCTTTTTTTAAGTCCTCATCACTTTTTTCACTGTAAAATTTATGGTGTTTTCAATAACTAAAAACACCAATAACTGATCTCTGATTTATTGCACCTGTAATTCCCAACTGGGTAGAACTTTCAAAAGTGTTTTTATAATGATGTGCAGAGAAGGCAGCATGTTACAGCATGTTACAAACTCAGTCTAAAATATTCAAGAGTACAAATAAGTACTAAAAGAGGATAAACCCTACCTTGTTTTCCAGAATTATAATTCCTGGAAACTAGTAATGACAAGATACTGACATAGCAATGGGTAGAAAAGATAATAGTCCATTAGCAACTGCCTTTGTTTTCTGGTGTGGTGCAGCTCTTCCTTGCAGATGTCATCTCAAGATGGAGGTGTTAAGTTTAACACTTTTGGTCTTGGTCATCTGTTCTTTCTCATCTGCAGATTCCCCCAATAGGCAGTTCTACCTGTGTCTCTTTTTTTTTAATGTGTGTGTTTGTCTTTCCCTCTGTGTCATGAATCTAGCAACTGTTTCTCAGGTGATGTTAAAGCAATTATTAAAAAGAGTGGGAGGATGATGAAGTGATACCACCTTGAACCCCTCCATAGACTTCATAGAAAAACACAGATAATAAATCTATCAATAATAATATTCACTGGAAAAGTTGTGCAGTATTTTGAATGTGTTTCACCTGGTGCACTTGGGTGCTGCATAGATTTTGGGTGGGAATGTGACAGTGAAAAAAAAACCACTTAGAGATTCTTTCCTTCTATTAACTGAATTGCATGTAATTTCATTTCCTGTGGAAACAAAAGCAATGAAGACCATAGTAGTTTGTGATCTATTTGTCATGTATTTATCTAGTTTTCTTGCCTTACATGGTGCATTTACCAACATTGGTGGGAAAGGGGTGGCAACTCCTTAAAGTCTGGTGAGGACAATTCTGAGCCTTACAGCAACACTGACAAATTGTTTAACTTCTCCATTTGAACTGTCTGGGACCTTCTAGTCTTTACACCTCTGCATTTCCCTCATTCAGGGGTGTTAATAAGATGTAAAAAGAACTTTTTTTTTCAAAGAGGAATTTGAATTTTAAATAATTAAACAGTTCTGCTGAGGTCAAATTTCTGTAAGAGGAAAGCAAAGCACTGCAGGCTTAGTCAATTTGTCGTGGCAAAGCCTTTCCACCTTGTCTTAACTTCTCTATTCCTACCTTGCCTAGGTGCCAACTTCTGTTTTGAAGCAGTGCTTTCATTTCCCTTTGGGAAAAGGTAGGAGTGAAAGACAAAAGAAAGATTGGGGGGAAAATGTAGCAAGGTAGGAAATCTTTTAAGACTGGGAATTCAAACACACAGTTCAGGTTTTTTGAGGAAGTAACTGCTGCCCATCATTTTCAAAGCAAGGGACTAATTTTTCCCCCAAAGCAATAGATGACTTCAGGTTTTGATTAAACAGAATTTAGGTTCAACAAAGCAGGAGGCTTTTCCCATTTTTGTTATGCTTATCAAAAAACAATGGATAAGGAAGATGATACTGTTTCAAGGGGGCTCCAACTCAGGTTCTGGTTTTGGTAGGAGACAATTGTTCTTGGGTTTGGCTTTTTTTGTTGTTGTTGTCTTTTAGGTTTTTTTCCTAAAAAGGAGGTGAAGGGAGACTGAATATGGAAAGAGAACTTACTTATTTTTCTCCTTCATTTTTCAGGATACTGGACACCCCTGCACAGCCAGTGATCCAAACACCTGTCTCATGCCAGTATCTCCTCAGCATTTCATTGATCTCTTCAAATTTTGAGATATGCAGTAGCTGTTCTCCTGTGTTTGTGGCCATTTTTGTGAAGAGTCAGGCAGGATGTGCTATGCTTTTTGTGCAATATATTTAAGTGTAATGTTTAACTGTAGTTTAAAAAGTATATGGGGGAGATTATCAGAGAGGTTCATTTGACGTATTGCTTTTTGTGCAGAATAGAGAGGAGGAAAGGAGAAACATTAAGAAAATTTCTTTGTCAGGAAATCTCCAGTGGACTTTTTTTTCAAGTCCAAGAAAGACCATTTTATCTCAACTTTAAATCCATGCTTTTGACGCCTTAATAGTTGGATAAAATTATGTAGGGGAGTTTTGAAAATTTCATGGAAGAATTAAACTACTCTTGCAGGGACCAAAGGAGGGGTATTTTTGTTAATCCTTCTTTCTATAAGCCATGGTTTTCAAAACACCTCCATATAATTTGCACTGTTATAAAGAACAGGCCAATATTCTCAGACTCTTAAGGTGGCATTAATTGTTATGAGCTAGTGAGTAAAATATAGCTGTGGTTATATCTGCTGTTGAACCTATATGAATGAAGGAAATCAACCAATTTTTGTACATACGTTATGCAAAAATATTTATTTTTCTTAAGGACTTTATTAAACATTTAACCTATCTTAGCACATCTTGCAGAACTTGTGAGACCAATCTGGGGCTACTGGAAATCTTTCTGATGGTAGCTACAGCCTTCATTTATACTGTTTGGAAAGTCTACAAGTGCAACTGCATTAATTCATCTTCTAAGAAGAAGACTATTGAAATTTAATGAGGATGGAGTTGCTTGTTTCTAGACTGGTACAGTGGCAGAACACTATGCTACCAACTGGGGTTCTAACCTGACAAGCCATGGGAAAGAAACACTGAAAGTCAGTCTGAGCTGGAGCACCTTCTGCCAAGTTAATCTGCCAGATGATAAATTCTCCAGGAAGCTCTTTTGTTCTATCCTGGAAAACAAAATAAATTGCTTGGCTTAAGCAGGTAAAGGAAAAATTATGGAAGTTTTGGATTTGTCAATGAAACTTAACAGTATGTAATGTACAGAAAAAATAAATCATGTACCATATTCTGCACTTCCTTGTTTTGAATTCAGTTTTGTACAGTGTAATAAATCATGTTTTCATCTGTTATTCCTAGAAGCTTCTGGTGCATAGAGATGAATCAATTTGAATTTTGTAAGATCTTTCTGTAACCTGTTGTCTGTAGTAATTGGTAATGGAATGAGAAGCATACAAGCAGTCCTAGTGCTATTGCTTTACAGTAGTTTGTTGTGTTAGCCCTTTTTGTTATAGCAGAGCTGGGCTGTAAATAGGCTGCACAAGAAGAAGAGAATATTTATGTCCTCAAAAAGCCTTTTATGTTAACCTAAATCTTGATAATTGAATTGCTGATTATTGTAGATTTTTCAATACAGGGTTTTGTCGATTTTTTTTTTTTTTTTTTTTTTTTTTCCTTTTCTTTCAATACAGATGTTGGCTGTGGTGATAGTACTGGTCAAGTATGGCTCCAAGGACCTCCATTCTTATTCCTGTTCATTCAGAGTATTGCTGCAAGCCTTGCTTTCCCACCAAGCACTGCTACAGCCACTGGATTTGTGACTGCCTTTCTTTAACAAAAATTTGTATCACATTTATTTAATTCCTGTAACAGCTGAGATGCTTTCCTGTCTCTGTGACCTCAGTAACCCTGACAGTAGCTGGTGATGGCTGACATCCACAAATCACTCCTTTATCATGGTTACAGTTTTTCTACCCTGCATAAAACTTCCTGTAAATATATGGATGGTTTCTCTGGGAGCTTGAAAGAAAGGGTTTAAGGCCAGCATTTGGTTTAATGCTGCTGTGACCTCTTCCCCCTCGTGCTGAAAGGCCTCTGCTGAGGGACTGTGCAGAACCATCTCTCCTGCAGACAGAGGCCAAAGCTCTTGCACTGTGACCTGAGAGCTGCCCAGTGCTGAAAAGACAAATAAGGTGACAGCTGGGGAAAGGTGTTAAGAGAGCTGAGAAGAAACCTCTCTCCTAGCCACTGAACTGAGGAGAGAGAAAAGACTTTAAGGTCTTATAAGCCATTTTAAGACAGGTTTGGAAAAAATCATTATCTGTAATAACTAATTTTCTGTTCTCTTAGAAATGTCAGGTGACAACAGTCAGGCTTACTCTCCTTTTCCCTTTCACTGCTGGTTGTCTTGCTCTTTCTTCAGTAGCAAAAAAACCCTTTGACAGGCTGGAGGTTAAGTTCTGAGATTTGTTCCTGTCTGTGGATATCCATTTAGGATTACCAGGGTGTCCCACTGGGGTTGAGGTGGCAGGAGCTAAGATGACAAGAAGAAGGACTCTGCCTTGTATTTAAGAGGCTTCATTCTACTTGCACAGGTTGGTTGAGGGTGGAAGGGACCCAGCTGAAGCAGTGTTAGCTAGAGCTCATTGTCTAGGACTTTGCCCAGAACTCTGTCCCAATGGCTTTTGACTATCTCCAAGGAAGGGAGACTCCACAACCTCTCTGGGCAACCTGTGCCAGTGTTTGGTTACCCTCACAGTAACAGAGCATTTCCTGATGTTCATATAACACCTCCTTTGTTCTAATTTGTGCCTCTTGCCTCTGGTCCTTTCTGTGCCCACTGACAAGGGCCTGGGCTCTTTAGGTACTGCTCGATGGTGAGACCCCCAAGCCTTATCTTCTCCAGGTGGAACAGTTCCAGTTCAGCTTTTTCTCGCAGGACAGATGCTGCAGTCATCTCCTTCTCTTTACACCTTTATCATCTTTATGACCCTTCACTGGACTCCCTGCAGTAGGTCCATGTAGCTCACTAAGCTTTTTTGTGTCATGGGCATGTTGCTTGGCTCATGTTCAGGTTGCACCAGTCAGTCCAGTTGACCCCCAGTCATCTTGGTGCCATTATGGTGGCTTTTAATTTTTATTTTTTTTTTTTTAAGAAGAGATGTCTTCAGATGTGTGGAGAAGCATTTCAGTTTAGGACTCTTTTAAAGAAATCTTAAACACTGAGTGCAGAAGCACATTGTCATGAGCAGTGTTATAAGCTTTTAACACTGGCAAAACTGGCAAAACTGAGCTTTGGGAACAGTTCCACAAACTTGTTAAGTATTTAGTGAATACATTGCTTAGATTAGGCAAATAAGAGCTTGATTAAGAGCGACTATGTGATGTGAAGTCATCGAGTGCATAAGAAGATAACTTTCCATTGTGTTACTTAAGAAAAAATACTAAGGCTGTGATTTTGGTTATAGGGTTGGTGGTGGTTGGGTTTTTGTGTTGGTTTGAGGTTTTTTTTTATTCAGTCACATAAAGAGTGGGGAAAAGATTTCGTCTTTAGGATAACAATCTTGTTCATACCTCACCTGACACACAGAACATATTTTGACAGCCTGAATTAATCTCTTTTTCCTTTACTCCACCACCTTCTTGTGTAGCCTAAAGCACTGTAACCATGAGAAGGGTTATGCCTTAATGTGAAACCTCAGCTCTTGGGGTCCTGTGTGCTGCTGTCCCAGGAGGAAAGGCAGGCACCCTCCCCTTCAGCAGAAAGGGTGCCTTGAAACGTGTTCTAAATCTCTGCAGCAGAGGTTCATTTTGCTCTACAGCTTTTGTCCCCAAAACTGGACCTCCTTATAGACAGATTTTGCATTGGCAATGGTAGGAAATCATGTTTTAACTGTGGCCCCTCCATGATCACTTTCTGATCCTGGGTGATTTTGCTTTTAGTGAATTCTAGTCCTGAGAATATCCATTCAAAGGCAATCACAACATTCTCAGCTATTGTCCACAAGGAGCTTGAAATTACAATTTTGAAAACAAGGCCTCCCTTCCAACTCCCCAGTCACTGCCTCCTGAACCTGTTTCTGAGAGAGTCCTGGCCTTTTTTATTACATTCTCTCCCAACGGTTTTGTTCACCCATTTCTGGGAAAAGACACTCTGCCATGGACCTTCTGCCAGAGCACTGTGTGAGCCTTTCTCCTTGGATGTCAGACAGGACTGAGGCTCTTATCTACAGAGGCGTGGGACCTTGCCCCTGTTCCCCAATCCCTGAGAAATGAATTAAGTTACTTTAGGTTAGAAAGAAGGAAGAACCTGAACTTTAAGAAAACACCAGAGTTCTTCACTAGGACTAGCATGAAATGACTCCAGTGGCCTTTTTGCAGTCCAGAAGGCAGAAGCAATGAGGACTAACAGGAAGGAGTGGGTGGGATGGGGGACAGCAGCACAACGTTTTGGATTTCCTGGTGCACAAATTAGCACAGTTACAGCTCCATCATTGGCAAAGAACTTAGAGGAGGCTAGACCCTTAATATGCAACTGGAGTTGCTTGAATTGGCAGATACATACCTGCATTAAATAATATCAAATGTTTGGAGACAGTTAAATTAGAGTTCAGAATATTGAAACATTAGCTAATTATACTATTTGCTTGCCTTGTTTTTATTCTTCCATCTGCAAGGCTCAGGTCCAACCCCTCAAAGACACTGGAGCATAATTCCCAGCAAACATTCCTACAAAGTTCAGTAGGATGAGGATTACCTTTAATGCCTAAAATGTCTCTATTGAAGGGCATGACAGATAACTGGATGAGAACAATTCAGTTCTCACTGGCCACAGACCTGTCCTACCCATCAGACATGCTGGCAATGCTTATTTCCTGCAGGGTTATGTGTACAGTCGTCTACAAATATGAATAAAACATGTTCAGTTTTGGTAGTAGTTGCACTTTACAGTCACTGTGCCTTCAGCTCAAAGTTTTTCTAACAGTTTTCAAGGCCTACACCAACAGCTGCCACTTAATTCTAAAATGTACTTACTTGTTTTTTATATGCTCTTCCCACTTGAATGCTATTTCTCTGTAGAATTTATAGCAAAATAATAATGGAAGAATAATTTGTTTGCTAAAGTCAGTTATCATTCCCACGTAATGCTCAGATATAGAGCAAAGGTCTGCATACCTGAGAGCACCTCTTCCCAATGTTTTGGTCCCCATTATTCTCTTAGGCACAGCCATTATTTTTACCCTTATTCCTACTGAAAATTTTTAAAGCTGCAAACTCGCACTCCCTTCATAACTCAGTGGTATCCCTTCAGAGCTTGGTGAATTTATAAAAGCAGTACTTTGGCAGCACTTTCACTGGAGGCAGATATGCTTGACCACAACGCAGCAGCTCCTGCAGTGGCACGCCCCAGGCTGCAGCTCTGCTATTTTTCCTTACCCAGCTGGATCCTTTGCCCTCTGTGCCCTTCCCCTGCACTCACACTGAAGCCTGGCCATGTTTAAGCAGCCACTGGGCAGAAGTGAGACCACCACTAACCAGGATGGGTGTTGCTCCAGGGCCTAGCTCAGTACATTAATCACACCACACAAACTCTGGGCTGTAAGCTGCCCATAGAGCTTCTGCTGATCCTGTGTTTCTTCTGCCGCCTGCACTCACCTTCTACACTTTTCCTCAACTAAGTCTAATTTATAGGCAGAGTAGTATGGAATAGATCTGGAGAACTGACTGCTGCAAGAACACCAATGCTACAAACAAACAACTTGCTGTTTGTACCTGTGCACAGGGGATGTTTTTTACAGTTGCTCATCAAAATAGGTCTTGAATAGGAACACCATGAAAAACCAGGAGGAAAACACTTGTGTTAGTTCTGACTCTATAAGACCAAAACCCTGGCCTAATACTAAGTATTGGTACTAACAGCCGTAGGAACATTCCCAGATGTTCTGGACTCTTACTTCTCCTTAGAGTGTGCTCCATTCCTCGGTGCCAGACCATCACCTCCTTCCCTGGTCTGGCAAACCCTTTCCAGGGCATGCAGTCCTGCCCTGTGGCTGCAGCTGCTGCTGACGCTGGCCACAGCGGTTTGGCTCTCAGCAGGGAGCACTGAGGCAGCCATGCTGTGCAGAGGGGTTACTGCACTTCAGGATTAGTTTATAAAATGATAAAAAGAGCATGTATATTTTTCAATTAAGTGTCTAACTTTCAAAATAACCCTGTGTGCAGATTTACTCTATCTGTAGTATGACTTCTGGGAATCTTGTGCTTCATCCCATCAAACAATGGTTTACTTCCTAATGGGAAGTGATGCTTGACTTGCTTTCCTTTTTTTGTCCTATCAAATGCTGGTTGCCAAGTTTCTGTCCAAATGCTCACAAGATAAACTGTTCACAGGCACTACCTAAATGGAAGGCATTTCAGCCTAAAAGGGGGTGTTGGTCTTGAAAGAAACACCAGAGAGTAGGTCTTCATGTAATCAGGATGTCTTTGCATGTGTGACCCCTCCTAAAAAGCTGACAGATTACAAGTACAAATATAAAACAAATCACAGAATAATTAATATTAATAATCTTGCATATGAAAAAGCTTTAGCAGAAAAAAAAAAATATTTTGCCAGGTACAGTACTTGGTGTCAAGATACACTGGTCTCCCCTCCTTTCTCCAGCACAAACACCACAGTGTTTCCTCCATCCCTCAAATACCAGAAGAATTTAGCAGGTGTAACCTTGTAGAGAATCCAAGACTCCTGGACAAACAAGATGCTCCTGACCACAGCACTTGGAGGTTTCAAGTGAAAAGGTACAAGATAAAAAAGGGCAAAAGACATTGGTAATTTCTAGAAATATTTCTGTATCAAATCTGATACATATTACTATACAATCTCAATTAAACCAGCCAATTCTCTGAAAAATTATTTAAACTCAACTGTTCAGTCTCCTCAGTACAAGAGGCTGGAGCAAAAATCAGAGAAAGCAAAATATCACATGATTATTTTCAGAAGTGGACAAACCAATCTCAGAAAACACAGCTGTGAACTTTTCTATGCAAAGAATAATAATTTTTCTTTTCCAGTAGCAAACACACAGTTCAAAATGTGTTATTAAGCTTCCAGTAGTGTTATTTGGGTCTCAAGAGCAAAGAAATTTAAATGCCACCCAAGCTTTTACCAGATTGTTATGGCCTCGAAAAGAAGATTCTCACCTTCTTGCATCTTTCAGTAATTGCTAGACACAGGATAGGAAAAATTTCTTCCTAAGTACAGAGTACAGGTATTTTTTTCATTACCAGTGATAACAGTCAGTAGATACCATGTGAAAAACCATTATCTCCCTACACTTTGTTTACTATTATATATTTAATATAAATTCCTATTATTTATTTTTTTTTTATTGTTTTCATATTCTTTATTTCTTTGTAACTACAGAAGCAGCATTATTTTTTGCTATGATGCTGGTGGCTCTTACAATAAATGGAACTCTCTTCTTTTTTTGTCTCTAAACTGGCTTTTTTGCCTATATGTTTGATTCCCTGTCTTGTATGGTACAAACCAGTAATGCTACAAGAAATTTTTGAGATTGACAGTATCTAATAATACACACCTTTGCCAACTGTCACTGGTGATAAACCTTATAGGAAATTACTTTTCTTCTTCACAGTACTGGTTTTATTTCCCAGATACATCAGAAACAAAGCAGCAGGCACTCAGAGGAAAAGAATCAAACAAACCAACACAAATTAGCACAAACAGGCTGGATATGCAAGAAACAGCTAAATAACATGCACATTCATGTTTTCAGATTGCACATGACCTACAGTTTGTCATCCAAGATTCCCATACAATGACAAGCATTTTGAAAAGTTTCAGAAATTGAAACAGATGCCAGGCCAAGTTCACCTGGGCTATCTATGCTCAAAATTTGGCAGGGTCCTTGTTTGCCCAGGGTGTGGAAATGCAGGTCCTTTCACTTCCTTTCACCTGCCTGGCTGTGCATCTGACCCACCTGTGTCTAGTCAGAGGCATCTCAATACAGCCTTTTATTTACCCCCCAAGGATACAACTTGTATGAATGAAATTTTCTGGTTTAGCTACTTCACTCACTATGGCAAGAAACATCTTGCCTAAATGTTCCCTGCTGAGTCTGTGTAGACAACCACAAAGCCAGCAGACTGGAGTGGAAGAAGGAGAGACTGACAATAAATTTCCTTCTGCAGCTGCTCACTGGAAGCAGTGGCTGCTGTTCATGTATCACAGCCAGGCCATGCAGGTCTCACCTTCTTATGGGGCCAGTGTGTGCAAAAGTGTTTCAGGTCCTCCACTCTACACGTAGCTGGGAAATCTTCAGGGAAAGAATACTGCTCTGCCCAAGCTTTAACAACAGCCAGCAAGTCAAAAAAACCAACAAAACAAAACAACAAAAACTCTTTACATTTTAAACCAAAAAAACCACCAATGAAGCAAAATTATTTTGTTGAAACAAATGAATTCTTGCCACTGTAAAAGCAGCGTGTGATGCTTTAAATCTAGGATGCTGCAAGTTCCGAGCTGGCATGATTCACAGTTTGGGCAAACGCTGCCATCACTTCCTTGGCCATGCTCTACAATGATGCAAGTAACATCACAAAATCACAGAATCAGCCGAGTTGGAAGGGACCCACAAGGATCACCGAGTCCAGTTCCTGTCCCTGCACAGCAGCATCCCCTAGAATCACTCCATGTGCTCTAGAGCACCATCCAAGCACTCCTTGAGCTCTGTCAGGCTTGGGGCTGTGACCACTGCCCTGGGGAGCTGTTCCAGTGCCCAAACACCCTCTGGGTGAAGAACCTTTTCCTGATATCCAACCTAAACCTCCCCTGGCACAGCCTCAGGTCCTGTCAGTGTCAGCACAGAGCAGAGATCAGGGTCTGCCCCTCCTCTTCCTCTCACAAGAATCTGTAACTGCAGTGAGGTCTCCCCTCAGTCTCCTCCAGGCTGAGAACAAACCAGCTCCTCATGCAGCTTCCCCTCAAGGACCTTCACCATCTTTGTCACCTTTGGACATTTTCTAATAGTTTAATTATCTTTCTTATATCTGGTGCCAAAACCTGTCCAAGCAAATAAATATATTCACACGACAAACAAAGTGGGACCAAAAAAAGCCAAAGAATAAGGTATTTCAGTTCAAACTAAATCTTTATTCATATGGAAAATACTACTTTTCTTTTTGCAAATGATGCTAATAAATAAAAATACTCAGAAAGAACTTTGCTCAGAGCTAAGTGACCAGTAACAGCCACGCAAAGCTTTTAATTCCCGTTAAAACCACGCCAACGATCATGCAGATTGGCTACGAGAAAGCAATATAAACTATATTTTATTTTGTGCAATCTTATCATACAATCTTAATGCTACCTTCTTCTAAAACATTTCACATAGATTGAAATGCAATTTCAAAACAAATATTAAGGGACATACTCTACACTTATTCCTCATATGGAGCTGTGTATAGCTTAAGCTCATAACATTTAATGTAGTTAAGCATCTAACAAAGGTAAAAGATTAAAGGACCCCATTCTGAAAATTCAGACACATTTATAAACATGAGAGAAGGAAAGCTCACACCAGTGAGTTCTCAACAGACAAATACATTATTAAAGCATAACAATAAATTATAATAAATTTAAGAATGTTGATCCTTAAAATGTTTTTTTTTCTGAGGAAATATCACTTAAAAAGCGCACCAAAACTTTCATCACTAGGAGTGAAACTGGAATTTTACATATCTCAAATTCCCACTTTTGTTTTATAATAGGCTTCAGATTTGTGAGCATATTCTTTACCATACATCTAAAAACAAATTGAAAAAGGTTGCAGTTAAGCTGTGCATCAAACACATCATCAAGGTGAGAAACAGGCACTTGACAGTATAATGTGCAAGGCAAAACCCTTACTGGTCACAGTATAAATAGTTTCTTCAGGAGTGAAATTAAAAGTTCTCATCCCATCTTTGAGAGCAAAATATCAAGGGCTGCTAACAGATCTTTTTCTGTTCTTTCAGATCAGCATCACCAACCAAATTAAATAAACTAGTTCATGCCTTAGAGGGTATTCCATAAACTATAAAATGCAGCACACTTTACCCAAGAATACAAATCCTTTCTATAATTAACCTCAGCATACATATTTGCCCAAGGTAAAAACAGTTTACTCACAGACTGAACAATGCAATATAAATGCTAACCTTTTCTCCACATTAATACTTTTTAATATCTAATGCAAATTTTACAAGTGTATTTGCCAGTTGCAAGATTGTGTTTTGTAGCACAAAACTTCACTGTTCTTTTTTGTAAACTTAAGAACAATGTATTTTAGCATCCTATCAATATTAGGAAAAAAAACCCCAACCAACTAAAACCATTTTGCTACAGTTTCCCTCCAGGCACATCTCAGCAGGAATCTCCAAAAAACAGCTATGCAGGAACTGCAAGCCAGAAAACTATACATGAATTGGAATAGAGAGGAGAAAAAGAGAGCTAAGGGAAGAGAATTGTGGCAGGAACAGAAAAGAGCTTAGAAAAAAAACTGCATGCATCCCTTTTCATCAGCATAAGCTTCTTGCAAAAATATGTTTGTAAGACATCTGTATATAAAGGTCTATACTTTCTTGTACAAATGCTGATTTTTCATGCTAGCTTCATCTTCCAACTGCACTGGCCATATTGCTAGACAGTCAAATCTCAGTTCTGTTCCACCAGTTTAGCAATCAGGAGAGAAAAGGCCCACTGATCACTTCTTACAAAACTTTTGGTTTGATTTTTACTCATGAATGTTAAAGTAGTCTTTGTGTGGGTCATATAAACAAAACAGAAACTAACTTTGGATCTGACATCAGCTGCACCACTAGTGAGAGACAATATGCTAAAAAGAGGCACTTTTATTAATCATATATACATTTCAAATCTCAAGTTTAACATTCCACCTTCTTTTACCAAAAAAAATCAAAGTATCAGTAGCTAATAAGATGGAACTTTTTAACAAAAATGCTTCAGAAGTTGTGTGCATGCACATACTTGCAATGGCTCAGTTACTCAGCTACCCTGAAAATGCCAGAGTATAATTCAATCATTGCTTATGCAGTGGGAAGGAAGGAAAAACAGTCAAAACCAAAAAAGTTGTTTGTAGAACAAGGATCAGCTATTGTAAAAAATGAAAGCCTATGCCCTTCCATAGAAAGCAACTTATTCCAATATCCAGATTCAATGTTACCCCAGAATATCGAGATCATTTTACACTTTACTCAATGCTGTTTTCCAAATTTTCAATCATTTCTATTTTTGGCGTAACATGCATCTTAAAAACTGAGAAGCCTAGCTTTGTCAAAAAAAGTTCAATATTAAAAAAAAATTAAATAATCAAATAAAACCAAAATAAAACAAAAATAACAACCCCTCCTCCAAAAACAAAACAAAACAAAACAAAACAAAAAAAAAAACCCACAGGAGAAAAAAGATCCAATACACAAAAAGACCCAAACTATGAACTCCCCATTTGACCCGACTGTTGGTGAGAATCCTGTACTGGAAGGAATTACATCAGAATAGTATTTCCATGTCACACAGAGTACAGCACAATGAGAGAGTAAGCATCTTGTATGCAAATGCTGAAGCATAAGCTGGGCTGAAGATTTGGAAAACAGTACCAAGTACAAGCACTCTCCCTGCAAGTGGCAGATTGGTATTCTTAGTTAAAAAGGGACAGCATCAAAATGAAATTTTGAATGGCCCTCAAATACCAGAAAAGAAGCAGGACCTCAAGCTAGGGGCAGTTCCTTCATAAGGCAGTCAAACTTACAAACAGTGTATACATTCACTAAGGAATTACTTTTTTTTTTGGTAAAACCAACTATCTGACATACTGCAGAGTCTGAATGTGAAATATAGGCACAAAATAGATTCTCTACTTTTTTCTGTGTGGAAAACATAGCTATTAACAATGTAATAAGAAAATTTATTATCAGGTGAGCAAAAATTTTTAACAATTTTAATTAAAACAAAGTACGGTATAAAGGTGCAATATTGAGCAGATCTGATTTTGGTTTAAACATGTGAGTAAATCATGGAACTTTCTCTTTTTACTTATAAAGTGTCTCACATTACCAGTGTCATTCTAGTTCTTCCCAGTTGTCAGTAAGATTACCTTTGCTTTGACGTCTAATACTAACCAGCTTTCCAGCTGATTTGATACTCCACCTGGAGCTGTTTCCTGAGCTGGCCAGGTTTGTGTATTTTGTGGAGCCTTTGGTTTCATCTTCCCAGCCTGACCAGGCTGTATAGTCACTTAAAGGAGTTGCTGCATCACTGGTAGAGTCAGCAGTGGTAATCTGTGGTGGTTCCCATCCCTCAATCTCATCTGGCTTCCTAGATGGAACATTCTGTTTTATCACCAAACTGTCCCAAAAACCTGGCTTCTTTTCAGACTTCATCTCTTCCTTTAATTTTAGGTTTGTTCTAGAAAACAACAATGATGTAGTGATTAATTCCTTCATTTAACAATGTAGTTATTAATAAACATTCAATTAAATTATGTTTTACAGTAAGGAGTACTAATCATTGTCAGCCTGTGGCAGCATATCCATTGCTGTCAGCTTCAGGAAAAACACCCTCACATACACATAAACCTAAACACAGCATAATCTTGCAGTGATAAATCAGAAGAGGATTATGGTCATTTTCTATCAAAAGAGAATTGACACAGCACCATCTCCACCTCATTCCAGCAGGATGAATTCCACAGAGCAGCCTTTGGAAATGTATGAAGTATTTTAGGATGCATTTGAACAATTTATTACTTTAACCAAACAAAACAAACAAACAAAACCAAATTATAAAAAAAAACTAGGGGTATGATAGTAGAAGGAATACGAAAATGTTCTGACACCAGATTTAACACTCACTATGTTACTCAGTTTCATATACCTGTTACCACCTTCCCAGTTAAACCTTATACCCTAAAATAGTTGATGTATACAGTATTAGGACTTTAAAGATACCAGGCTTTTTATGAATATTTTCATAAGGATCCACACAATAACGTGAAAACAGCTGTTTTGTATTTCTGGTATGAACTCTCAAAATCCCCCTCCCAAATCCAAAAAATAACTGTAACTTCTCTCTCAGATATTTGAAAGGCTACTCATATTATTACTTTTCCTATCCCATTAACAACATTCAACCTGAACAATTCTGCAGCATGAAATATTTAAATTACAGAATGTCAAATTTTTATGCATAACTTTATATGCAGGATTATGTATATAATCAAATAATGGGCCACATGGAAAGGCTGAACACCAGGGGTGAAAGATACAACCTTTAGGAATCAATGAGCTAAAAAGCAAATTGACAACATTATCTGTAGTAGCAGATAAATTCCTTAGCAACAACTAAACCCACCACTGAATCCCTCTTTAACACATTTGTATTAAAAAAGCTTTGTTTCATTAATGAAAGCTTAGTTCTGTCATATTTAACAGAAGCAACTTAACCAATACCCTTAAAAATCACCTTTCCTTTACTGAATTTTGAATTTATGATTCCTCAGAATTTTCATCTTCCTAAAACCAGCCACAGATTCCAAAGACCTTGTATTTTGTTAACAGCACACTTAAAACTTGCACATGTCTTTAAAAGCAAAATAAAAATTGTGGTATATAATTAAAGAAAAGTATCCTGAACTTAAAAAACAGGCAGTTCTCATACTAATACCCAAACAGCTTTCTACATAGGTGGAAACTCTGTTACCATACTTCTGCTCTCTTCACTGTGTTTGCAAAGCATTGTTACAGGAGCCTAGCATCTTAATTACACCCATGAAACTGCACAGGGATAGTAGCTGAGAACTTTTGGGAAGCTTTATGGAACAGGCTCCTATGGAAATAAAATATATGGATTTATATTTTAAATTGTTTATTTATATTCATACACCCCCTACATGCATATATATATATGCTAGCATTCTGAAACACATTTATTTCAAGGTAAACTGGAAACAAAACCTGCTACAGCAAGTCTTATCACAGCTCATATTTGGCAGGAACAGATCTACTGCTATGTGTATATTTGGTTTGCAAACAAGGTAGTGAGGTAGCACATGTAGGTAAAGCCTACAGACACTTTTAACAGGAAGATGGTCGTCCTGGAAATGTGTTCTGTCCAGAGAGCTGCTCTCACCAAACCAGCACACAACTGTGCCAAGCGCAGCTCAGTGCCAAGGGAACACTTACAGATCCTAGTACAGCCAGGATCTAGTACTCCACTTAACCTTTCTAGGTGTAGTAAGACTTCAAAAGAGACAGCAAGGCATGTAAAAAAGGGAATTTGTAAACTCAACCATAATTAATCCCTAAGAGGAAAGTGGAAGTGTGAGAATGATCCTTTTACTCATAAGCCTTTGCTACTTTTCTACAGCAAAAAAATTACTATGCAGCTAAATTCCTTTTCCTTCCTGGCAAACCTAAAAATCATCATCTGTCCTTTCCTAATACAGTAGGGCTTATTCACTGTAGCCTTAATGTATATATAGCTTGCCCATAAACCTTTCTGTGTTGATTTGACTTCCATCAGTTGGACACTGCTGTTTCTCAGCATCCAGCTCCATTACTTTGCACTGCTATTTTCTGTTCCAGTGAGTGTATTTTAATAGCAGATAGACCCAAATGGTTTTACTCACCCTTTGGATTTTGGAGACTTGCATCCTGCTAGCAATTGCTGCTCATCATCTTTATTGAACATGGATGTCACTTCCTTCCAGCCCCGGAAGCTTGCACCTTGAACCTGCACAGAGAAGTAAATGCTCATCAGTGTGAGTGGCAGAGTGGGAGGTGGGACTGCCACTGTTGATGCTGGGGCTGCAATTGCTGTCTCCTGCATGTGGAGCTGCTGGCAATGAGTGATTCCACACACTGCAGAGGATGGCTGTGCTTGGGAAAAGAGCTGGTCCAGTTACTGCAGCAAGAGCTCTTCCTTGCTGAGCAAACAATGCAAACCCTGGGTGGTTTTGTGATGTCACTGAGTACACTGGCTCCATTTCATGTGTCACAGTAAGAAGGGAATCCAGACCTTTTTGGGAAGGAACCTTTGCTACCATAGGCCAAAAACACAGCTACAAGCTGCACTTAAAAGCTCTTTTGCCCTTTAAACTGGATAATACAATTCATAGATAAGCTGTCTTCTTACAAAAATGATGTTCCATCAAGTCATTTCCACCTAATGAATTTGCTGATTATAAAAAAAATAATCACCTTGTTACTAGTTTTCAAATAATTTAAGATATGGAACAGGCTTAATTGAAATTATGTGTGCCTTTACAGGACAACATTGATTAAATGCTTGGGAAGAAAGCATTTATACAAACAATTTCAATGTAACACCAAGGATATTCCTGTACATACAATTTATTTAATCTAGAACATCACACATACCTCACCAATGCAATCCCAACCTTTGGTGCACCGTCTGGATAACCAAGCAAGCCTCCAAACAAACAAACAAAAAGTACCTATATCTAGCCAGAGCTTTCCAGACTTTTTAACCTTTAGATTTTTAAAAACTCCATTCCATTTGTCCAATTCTGATTCACAGATATCTTTAAAAACAATAATGAGAAAATTTCTATTCATTGACAAGTAGATAGCACGTGCAGTTCTTCGGATAAACCTTTACAAGCTCTGCACTCTTTGTACCTGTATGTAAATCACTATCTCTGTACACATTGTACCATTCCTTCCATACTTTCATGTCCATGGCATTTGGTAGGTACACACAAGACTAATAACCAGACTGTAACTGATTTATTCTTCTCTCAACTAGTCCTTAGGAGAAATGTACACTAAACATTTAAGATACACTTCCACTACTTACTTATTTGGGGTTTCTGAAGGAAACACTCTCAGGATAATCCGCATAAGAAAACCAATGTCCAAGTAAACTGCATTTTGCCAATATGTGACATAACTCATGGCACAAAGCCTACCACACATTAAACAGACTAGGCTGAAAGAAACCAGGAAGTGCAAGAAAAAAACAGAACCTCTGCTTACCACGCCTAAGCCTTCTCCTCTACACCTGCCTACAACTGGAACTGATCTCCTGAAACATCTTTTCACTCCACCAACCAGCAGCAAACAGCTCCCCCTTCATTGTCTTTTCAGTGGTAGCATTCTCCAGAATTTAAACCTTAGTGAAGGAGGAGGTCAGATACACACACACACACACATACAAATACATAAACAAATACACACTTCAGAAGGTTTTTTGTAACTACAGAACTGTTATAAGACAGCAATCTTGTTTTTTGAGTACTGCCATGTAGCTGACACATAATAACAAAATTCCTCAGAACAGCCTGCTGCATTTTCTTGTTTCTTTTTTCAGAGCTTTTTAAAGATTTTTAACCAACTGACAAGCATAGCTGGAACAACTACAACTGTATCAGCTCTGGAAGGAGATCTTTGAAGTTACCATTCCCAGAACCATCATTTTGACATGCTGCAGCTGTATAGCCAAAAAAGTGCTGGGAGCCATCACAAGAAGAATTAGACAAACTCAGACAGGAGATGCATAAATGAATACCTCCTATTTAAAGGGGTGTACCCTCTAATAACTCTCAACAAGGATTCTTGATGTTAGGGGAAGAGGCCCTACACACCAGCCACGCTCTCCCTGAACATCTCCCGTTGCCACAGTCACGGACTGCCAGAATCTAAATCAGCTGGGAATCACTTACAGTCTCACAGAGCACCTGGAGAAAGACCCATATCCCAGAACAATTAGCTTCCTTGCAATGGATGGCAAAGGAAGGTCAGTAAGTAAAGACGACACTTCAGTAATCTGACTCCTCACCACACAGAGACTTGTTTATGTGAAACTATTAAAGTTATGCAAAGTATGAAAACACAGGACTGATATGGTCTTAAAGCATCAAGTTACCAGCAGAAGCTCTGTATTTCATTTTTATGATGTAACATTCTACACAAAAGTACTACTCCTAAAATTTTCTAGAAGGTTTATAAATGTAACTGAACTGATTATATTCTCAAATCTTTAAACTACTTTTCCCTGTGTCATTGGAAAAAGAAGTAATTCAACATCCAGAATTCACAGAATTACACAGCCTTTACAGCTGGAAACAACCTCTGGAGACATCTAGTCCAACCCCACTGCTCAGGGTCACCCTCAGCAAATTGCTAAGGATCATGGACAGCCAGGTTTTGAGTATCTCCACACGTGGAGAATCCACAGCCTCTCCAGAAAACTGTTCCAGGGCTTGACCACCCTCATGGTGAAAACCATTTTTCTTATTTTAAAATTATATTTCTTCTAAATGAGTTTGTGCCCATTGCTTCTTGCCCATTCACTGAGCATCCTGAGAAGAGTCAGGCTCCATCTTCTTCACACTCTCTGCTGCTGGTGTACAAGCAGAAACCTTTCTTGTTGCTCACCAGATTTCACTCTAGGTGGGTTTAATCCTTCCTAACCCCATCCCTGCATACTCAAAGAGTGTATCTATACTCCCCTCAGGTCACTTGACCCTGCTTCCACCTCTAGTATGCCTCCCTTTAATGCTTGAGGTTTTTCAGGAATATCATGTTCATGCCTCCTGCCACCTTTGCTTCTTTCTCTGCTTGATGGGTTGGGCTTGAGCTTGGAGTAGGTGATTTTTGAAAATCAAAGTTGACTGACAGAATCAGGTGTACACTCAAAACTAGGTTAAGAAAAAAAATCAGTAAAAGGCTCATGAGACAACTAAAAAAAAAAAGAGACCACTATTAAGGAAGAGAGCACTATTGCTGACTACAAATGCAACATCAAATGATAGAATTAGAGGACCATGTTGGATGCTGCAGTCTACTATTTTTCAAAAATGTCAATGAGAAACAAAGCAGAAACTTCTCAAAATGCCATTTCATTATTCTCTAAAGTAGAAATACAAACTGCTCTCATAGCAGTTTGACTATGACAACAAAGAGTACACCTATCAGAACAACAATTAATAAATTTTCTCCTTTATCTTCCACTTTAGGTTGTGAAATCCTGTGCAGCAATGCCCTGTGCAACCTGCTAAAAGAATCAGTAAAAAGTGAAATTAAACATACATATTAATCCATCAACTGGCAAACCACTGAAAAGCCATCATGGTCTGTTCCAACTGGTATCTTAAGAGCTCCAGCCCAGAGCACAGATTCTTTTCCTTTAGTTCCTTCTAGCTTATGAAGCTGTTTTTGTTTTTTTTTCCCACCATGAGAAAGCTGCCATTTAATTAGTGTATCTTCTAAAACTGGTAGTACAAGCAGTCCCTCCTAGAACATATGCAAAGGATGTGATCTGTATCCTGGTCAAGCTGTCTGCAGTTTCTCCTGCTCGCTCCTCTCCCCTCTGCTTTGCCAGTGCTTCAGTATTGGTGCCCATCTGTCAGACAGATCCCAGAGAGGGGATCACAAGGTGGCAGCTCTGCTTTATCAGATCCTGCTGCTGAAAAGGGTCAGCCCAGCCCGCTGCCTGCTCACTGACACTGCCTCCCTTATGGTTTTGTACCTGCCTGATGCTGGGGAAAATGGGTTCAACTACTTAAGCTGGCAGAAATCTAACTCCCTCATTTTTTTGCATTCTATTAGGTTAGTGCTAAGACTCAATTCCTTAAAAATAAAGCATGTGGAATTTAGGGACAACAGCACCTTTTCTGCAGCAGCAACTATTATAACATCTGAAGCACCCTCAGAAAACTGAAGTAATCTATCAGCTTTCTTCCATAATCAGAGCTTTGTACATGCAATATGGCTCCCCCCAAACCCCTAAGCTTCACTCTAATCTCAACCTTCACAGTAAGACTTCAGCTGTTATCTGTATTGATTCAAGTGAATTAACAGTATTCAAATTGTACATGTTGACTTCAATTTATCTTTCTTTAGATTAAACAGGGAACAAATGTCTACTGACAGTTAACTTTATAAAATTCCCAGAATGGGTCAGGACCCCTTAAATTGGAAGTCTCCCACAAAAACTACTTTAAGGACACCATTTTTCATCACATCAATGAACTCTGATGTTTACATGACTCCTATCTTCCCATAATAGGTAAACAGGCAAAAACTAATAAATTAACAACCAAAGAGTCTACAGGGAAACAGTAGAGCATCGCTATGAAGACTTTTCAGTTAATTTTACTGTCAAAGGTAAATAGTTAATAATTAGAGCTCTGCTAGAGGGCAAGAAAGTTCATGAAATATTAGGGTAAAAGGCAACAAACCAGGAATACTAACAGCTGGATATAAACTAAAGTAGTTCAGCCCTAAAAGCAAATTTCAAAAGTTTATTGCACCCAAAAGAAGTATGCAGATACAGATGAATATATACTAAAGAGGAAGATGATGTAAATTTAACTGAAAGCAGCTAAACTTGTGCATCAGATGGATGTGGTTAATACAGATTAACGTTTTATAATCAGAGAGATAAAAAAGCACAGAATTCAATCAAGTCAAAGAATAATAACAAGATTTGGGTCACAGAGTTAGAGGTACAAGACAAGCAGTTTGCAAAGCAAGAGATTCAAGTATGTTTGAGCTTTACCCTGACTGCATTAGGAGTGGGTACTGGTACTTTCAGTATATTCCTGTTAGACTCTTCTACTTCCCCACAGCCAGGCCAGCGGGGCTCTGGAGCACAGAAATCACTCTCTGCGGGCTAGAACAAGCCACATGACAGAGTCTTAGCAAGCAAAATGAGCAATTACAGAGCATTCTTGCTGGACACCTGCAGTGAGAACCAGCACTTTCAATACCATTGTGTAGTTAAGCAGCTAATCCCTAAAAAGTCACTGCCCAGCATGTATGAGATTTCCATAAATTTATATTTGGACCATGTTTCAGCAGATCTTCACAATTACCTTCACAGAGGACTGACAACTGGTGAATCAAAATTCTCCAGCTAAGTAGAGGCACTTCACAAAACACTTGCAGAAATATTTTATAAATATAAACAAAAAAACGGATTTTCCTCTTGACGTTGACTGAGAAGAAACAATTGTTTTTCTGCAGTTTCCCTCACTCCTCCCCTTAAAAAAAATGAAGCTAGAACAAAAAGCTAGAGATAGAATTTTCCATTAAGTACCTTACAATTCAATAAAATTACAATAGGTGTTCAACAGTCAAAAAAACACCAATCACCTTTAATTAAAGAAGCATTATTCCCACACGACAGGAAATCTCTTCGAAACAAGCAAGAAGACGGATAACTGAAATTCAAAAACCAACTCCCCTCCAAATTTGTCTTACAGATATTAAGGCATTGGTGGTGTTGGGGATTTTCTCAAGTCAGCCAGCCTGACGTGCAGACCAATGGCTCTTGTTGTGTACCAACATCCCTGAATCCTTCTCAGCTGGGCTGTTCTCAATCCTTCTCCACCCATCCTGTACTTGTACTTGGGACTGCCAGGACACAGCTGCAGGACCTAGCACGTGGCCTCGCTGAGCTTCATGAGGTTCACACAGCCCCACCTCTGTCCTGTCAAACTTGCAGAGTGTGAACTCAATCCCACTGCCCATGTCCCAGCAAGGATGGTAAACAGGCCTGGTCCCAATATCTCACTCAATTGTCACGAGCCTCCACTCGGACATCAATGCACCGACCCTGGTTCTTTGCATGTGACTATACAGCCAATTTCTTATCTACTGAATGATCCACCTGTCAAATCCACATCTCTCCCGTTTAAAGACATGGATATAGTGCAAATTCTTTGCACAAGTCCACACAGATGACATCAGTTGCTCTTCCCTCACTCACCAATGCTGTAACACTGTCACAGAAGGTCATCAAATCTGTCAGGCATGATTTGCCCATAGTGAAGCCATGTTGGCTGTCACCAATTCCCTCCTTATTTTTCATTAGCCTTAGTATAGTTTCCAAGAAGACTGGCTTCATGACCCTGCCTGGCACAGCGAGGAGACTGACCAGTCTGCAGTTCCCTGGTCTTCTTTACTTCCTTTTTGTGAAAATGGGGGTCACGTTTTCCATTTTCCAGTGGGTGGGAACTCCACCAGCTTGCCACAACTTCTCAAGTATGCTGGATAGTGGCTTAGCCACTTCTTCCAGCTCCCTCAGAACATACAAATGTATCTCATCAGGTTCCATAGATTTTCATGCAATAGCATTCTTGATCTATTTTGTTTCTCAAAACTGTCTCTTTTCAAAATCTGGCCTAAAAACAACTGCAAATGAAGTTTCTACTGTACTTTTAATTCAGAAGCTGAACAGGGCAGTGGGACTCCCAAAGACTAAGGCCAAATCATAGAATCATTTAGGCTGGAAAAGACCTCTGAGATGATTGAGTCCAACCTGTGACTGAGCACCAGGTGTTTAACCAGACCATGGGACTGAGTGCCACATTCAGTCATTTCTTGAACACCTCCAGGAATGGTGACTCTACCACCACTCTGGCCAGCCCATTTCAATGCCTAACCACACATTCAGTGAAGAAATTCCTCTTGATGTCCAACTTGAACCTCCCCTGGTGCAGTTTGAGGCCATTTCCTCTTGTCCTGTTACTGGCTAACTGGAAGAAAAAGATCACCACCAGCTGGCTAGGACCTCCACTCAAGTAGTTGTAAAGGTCTGCCCTGAGCCTCCTCTTCTCCAAGCTAAACACCCCCAGATCCCTCAGTCACTCCTTATAGGACTTACTCTCTAATTCACACATCCAGGAAGAGTGCAAACACAGGATCCAGATTTCTGCACTTGGCAGAGCACCACTGCAGCATTCCTGGCTCCCTTGCTTTGAGATGTCATGAGGTGGCTTTTTAAACACCTATACCTGCCTTTCAAGAGAGCTGTGATGAGAGAACTAGAAAAACTCAGCACTGTAATCAGCCTGTCCTCAGTGCTCGGCAGGCAGCTTCCTGCAAGAGCAGGATCTAAGATCATTTTCCAAGTTCCACCTGCAGCCTTTAGGGCTAGCTCCCACTTTTAGACCTCCAAACTCAGGCCAAAGGCTTTCCTCTGCAAATGTGCATCAGCACTGTATTAAAAGTGAGGCTTTAAAGACCAGGAAGGCTGTCTCCCCAAGGAGCACACACACTACTCATCCACTACATTCTTCTTCAAGAACTTTGTTGCTCTTCACCATATGTTTCAACATGGAGACTATTTTATCCACAATATGTGCGCACTGGAAATGCCACATGTGCAATTCATCAGCCTTTTATTAACATATTAAAATTTTAGAACTTCTGGAATATCACTGTACTGACAGCTTCTAAGACAACAGAACAACCAAATAAAATGCAGAATTGCTTCTAGAAAGAGAATATAAGAAGGATAAGGCACTTTTTTGAGAATGCATTTTTAAGACAAGAGGGTTTTACTTTAAAAGACAAAAACACTGCAGTTCAATGGTTTACCTGGTGACATTTCTGTTTCTTTAAGTCAGAACACACACTTGGCAAGCCTTCCTGAACGACTAAGAAAGGGGCAAAAACTGTTTCAATAGAAAATAGATTTGTTGTAAGATTTTCTCCCTAAACTTTTATCATCTGGTCTAAAATATATGGTAATTTATGTTTTCATAAAAAAGAATATATTTCTTCAAAAGGGTATAAAAAGGTATAGTACAATCTGACTTCTATTTTCAAGGAAAATCATGCTGCATCTGAAGTAGAACAAAAAGAAGTAAGAGAGACAGATGTTCAGTTTATACATATTAATGTAAAGTATCCTATTACACTAATGAACCTATTTTAAAATAATTTTCTTTATACCTATGGAATTTCAAAACAAGCTCTAGCTTATCATAACAATTTCCACTTCTTTCATCTTCTACTAATGTATTTTAAAAACATTAAAGAAGATTCTTGGACACATATCAAGGCAAAAAAATTTAACTTGCATGCCTACTTCTCTTTCCTGAAAGAGATACAAAATAAAATCCTTAACCTCTTGTGATCAGAGAGCCAGTGGAGCTACACATAATGGAATAAACAACCCCAAACTCTTCTACTTTTCATGTTTTTATTCCCAGTTGCAGCTAGAATTTAGTGCTTCTTTAGATTTCAGTTATTCCTGTGGCTTCTTATTTTCATCTAGCATTTTAATAGCCATCATTGGGAGGAAAAAAAAAATCAGGATGCCTTCCCCTTCCCATTAATGAATGCAAATAAGGGAGTTTTCCAACTAATCCTGCACTACTAATATTTCTTCAATGAGAACCCCACGACCAAGGATCATAATTATAAAATCATCAATGAGCTATATAAATTCCTTGGTCAGCTGTCCATGAAAGACTGGCAGCTTTCTAACATACATGGACTGAAATATATATATATGTGATATTAAATGTGACATTTTCAAAGAACGGTTATTTACCTTTGTCGCAAGATGTGACACTGAAGATGAAACTTCATCATGAAGAAACTGGTCTTTATTCTCAAAAGAAGGATAAAGATAAAAAAGGCCCATAGTCAGTTTTGGTTAGACAATTAGCACTGACATTTTAGATTATTCACAAACGCTTTTACTCTATTTGGCACATTACAAAAGAAAATTGACAAAACTTGATTTCAACACAAAACTAAGTGAACACCCACTACTAAAATACAAATCTACATTTAGAATCATGAAAAATCAAACCCTTACAGAACCAAAAACCTCATACCAGAAAGGGAAAAATACCCTGACATCATAAAAAAATTAGTACAATTAGTTAGATTTTATCTAAATGGCAGTTATCTTAATTTTTTAGATCTGCACTTAGTTTCTAAATACTGTAATAGATGATGGTTTATGAACTGTCTGTGGGCTGGAGGGAGAGGAATGTCCCAGGATTTTTTCCTCTTTCACATTAAAAAGCTTTACATTTCCTTAATTCAAAGAAAAAGTTCGTCCACATTCCTTTTCCCTCTATGCACAATTGTAGATTTCAGAAGAAAACTAGAGCACTAAAGATGCCTGTGAAGGTTATTCAGTAAGAAAGCATTTCTGTCCATCTCTGAATTAAACTGCTATGTTAGTATTGTCAGGCCCTCCTGCTACTATCAGTGCTCTCTTCAAGACACGGTAATAAGATCATTGCTGGGAGTACTTCAGAGGACAAAGATGAAGGAAGTGGGACACAGAATTCAGGAAATCTGCAATTTTCAATTTCTTCATTATGCATTTTAAAGAGAAAAATGTTGCCTTTTTTCCCCTCTGCGTATGACTCCAAAAACAGCTACATATCGCCAAAAATATTTAACCCCAGTTTCAGGAAAAAAAAAAAACAGAATTAAAACAAAAAGTGGAAAGTGCTTTTGAAGCAGCAGTTTCACAAAATCTCCAGTTTTCACTCGGGTCCAGATTTTGATTACATCAGCTACTTACTGTTACAAAAATCAAATTCACCAACTCCTTTCTTTTCAACTAAAGTAAATGCTGAAGAGTTGATATGAACCCCACATGCACATGTCCCAAGACACCTAAATCACTCATTATCCTAACTCCTATGCATTTCCAAAGGCCTCCTTGACTTTGCTAATGGCATCAGAAAGAGGTGAGAAAACCAGCACAGAAGTGTTATGTGTTTCTAGTCATGTGGGGACCCAGATGCATCAGCTTCATTTTGACAGATCAGCTTCAAATCTCATGCTTTTTTTTTTAGATTATTTACTTATTTATATTTCTTTATATATATTTATTTACATACTAATTTTCCCACTTACTTTATATTATACAAGGGACAAGGACAGAACATTTCTAGAATAGAATATGAAGACCATTGCTCTATACTTCAATAGTATTTTTATGTTGGAATACAATGAGCTGTAGATAGCCAGATTTACTTGCTGAGGCAGAACACGAATTCAGGAACTCTTATTATCATTCAAAATGAGACTATTACTTCCTGTGGATTGCAACAAGTTATTTAACTTCTGAATTCAGTTAGCTGTCTAACACAAGAGGGTTGTAGATGGGATACCAGAAACAAAAACATTAAGACTTGTGCAGCTCTCTGAAATTAAATTCAACTATTTCCACTCCTCTCAGCTTTTTCATTTCTCTACTTCTAAAAGAAACATTGGGAGTGTTTTAAATGGAAACAGTTCACACATACTATTCAGAACTCTCCCCCTTTCCCCTCAACACTCTCAGCTCTCAAACTTGTGGATGAGGTTGCAAAGTCCTAAACTTAACGTGATGGAGCCTTGCTAGGACACAGGGTATGAGCTAGAGAATACATCACCTGTTTTATCCAAATTTTTCCAAGGGGAAAAAAAAAAAAATCAACAAGAACTAGGAAAGCTCCAAGGGGAAATATGGTAAGAGAAGAAATTCTCAGACATCCAGAGCTGGCAGAACTATCAGTTTGAACAACCAACAATAGTACCTCCAGAACAAACAAGTCACTGTTAGTACCTTCCAAAGGTACTAACTCATTTTAATTCTTCCAGCTCTCCAAATATCTTAGGAAGGAAAATAAAAATACAGAAGTGCATAGAGACATCATGTTCTAGAAGAGAGAAAAGATGGAGTGTGAAGGTATACAGCCTCTAGCAAGGCTAAGCACAAGGAAGCAAGGGTGCAAGGCATTTTCACTGTGAAAACCACGAGATGCAAAGAGCATTATAGGGTTAGGGAGTCAGCATAATAAAATATGAATACCATTGTAAACAAAAGATGCAATTAACAATAAATGGTAGACAAGAAGGGGTATTAATTTGCTTCTTTTAAAAAGGTATAACTATGACTGTGTTGCTGTATTAATACAGCGTTACTGCTCATGATTATACAAAGTGGTACCTCCTAAGGAATGAGACATGCATTTGCAGCAACTACACTCATGCAACCCAGGCTGGTGGCAAGTGGGTAACACAGAGTTTAAAGAGATGAAATACAAAGACTAAAGTGCATTAAACCCTCAAAAAAACCTGGTGAGAAGTCAATCCCTAAAATACAGTTTTTGGGGCAGTAGACAGATCAAGTATTCATAGTACCCTTTTAAATACACTGCTGAAGAAAAAGGAGACTTGGATAATGGCAGAGTGCTTGTGATGTCCATCCACACATCCCAAGCATTGCTTGGAAACAGCCTGTAGGTTTGAATTCAGCCGTCTCCAACAGGCTAGATGAAAATGTTTTGTGGAAAATCCATCCTTAGGGAAAGCAGAGAGAAGCAGACTAATGCCACACAGCAAGAACAGAGTGGAAGAGGAGCAGGTACAGGGGTTCAGAGCCAGTGATGGCCCACACGGCAGGGAGGGACCTGTGCACCTTGCAGGAGGGATGGGCTTTGTATTATAAAAAAAAAGTGAGGGAAACAGCAGAGGGAGGGAGGGGATCTGTGCCACCACTGAGAAGAACCCAGGAGGAAAGATGAGATACCACTACAACTCATCTTCCCTAGTTACCCACAGAATAATTGGTATTTTTAAGTGATACACATTAGTACACCCTTCTCCTGATACACATTCCCTGCTTTTGTTAGTATTCTGAGATAAGGGAGCCTATGATTTGATTTATCAGTTTTCTTTAGAGGACAATCTACTGTGCAGCTACATGCAAAAAAAGCTCATCTTCACTCTTTATCATGCTGCATAACACATAGTGATGCTGAACACTTATAAATTATTTCAGTATGTTTTAGTCTGGTTGGCTTACAGTTATGACAATTCACTGTTTTACTTTTTAAAAAGAAATTTAAAACAAAACCCTGGGCTAGGTTACAGTACTTAGATATTTCTAGGTGAAAATGCTAACACTAGTGGGAAATGCTGAACAGCAACTTGAATAGCCCTCCAGTTCAGGCAGGGGAAGGTTGGTATGCACAGTGTGTTTTTATAAGGAAACAAGTGCCCTTTTGTTGGACATACTGCAAACCATAAGGTACTCAAGGGACTAATTCAACTAGCACACAAACCTTTTTGTACAGAGATCAAAACTGTAATCTGCTTCCCTCAGCTTCCTTTGTGGTAAAGTAATTAATTAGTCTCTTTAGATCATTCACTTTCACAATTCAGGCCAAGATGAAGAATGCTGAACATCAAAGAGTTAAGGGAAATAATAACATTTTGTCCTGCATGCCCTTCTTGTGCTCTAGTAAGTAAAATGGTATATTATCGATTTTCTCTACCCAATTGTGGGAGTTTCCTATCATAGACACACACACACATACACATTAGCTGTGCAAACATAAGAGTAAACAAGCTATTGTTAAAAGAGTAGGTCCTTTTGGAACAAATTCTCACCCTTCTATTGACTGGTTGCATCCCCTCTGCCTACCATCACATCTCATCAAGGACTGAGTGCAATATAAAGTCCAGGTTGTCATGCCTGAAAAATGTATCATTTAAGTGGAAAAAAATCCCAAAACACACAGAACCTGAAGAGATACTCTCCAGGGAAGAATTTAACATAATTTCCAGTACTCCACAAACCCTACTAAATAATTTAGTGATAGGAAAAGGGAAGGTTTAAAAAAAAAAAATTAAAAATCACTCAGGAAATCACAAACCTGAAAGTCAACCTCTGATGTTGGAAAGATTCCCAAAACACTGATTACAAACCAAACAGTAGAACAACTACATATACACAGCCTGACCAGAAACAACACAGATTGGGAAGAGGAGATCAGACAGCCAGATCACCATCTTAAAATACAGCTAGCAAAAGAAAATATTTCCTTGGGTTTGAGAAGCATCTTAATATAATGTAAGAAGAAATAAAAGCAAGACTAAAGCTGATTATTAATGCAAAAGTCACTCTGCTTATCTAAGTTTAGAACTGAATCAAAACCAATGTAAAATACACTCAAACACTGAGTAAGAAGAAAGTTATCAGTAGAAGATCAGTGGCATTTGGCCTCATATTTTTTTTTTGCTGCACCTGTAACATACACCTGGAAAAATTCAATGCATGGATATATGCTTTCTGAGTCAGGAAATTGATGCAACAGTGATCAAATGTAAATGGGCACTGAAATAACTCTAGTACTTTCAACATTCCTTTAACACGGCTGAAAAACAAAGCTGAACTGTACCTGAACACCCACACAAAACTGAACATGCCTTTAAGGAAAAACAAGGCTTTCAATTTTTACAAATAAAGGCTTTATTACTCAGTCACACATAGCTTTCTTCTTGGACATAAGGCTATGTGTTCAGCAGAAAAACTCCAGTGCTCAACTGTGAATTGTCTCCGCTCCTTTCTGGCAGAGACAGCCTAGACTGAAATCAAGATAATGTGATCAGCCTCATCCACATTTCACCTACTCCTAGATCTCAATCTTTCATTTGTATGTCCCTAAAGCAATGAGTGAATCAAACCAGCCATCTGGGCAGGTGGTGTAAATTGAAAATTTCCTCTTAATGTCACCAATGAAAACTATAAACCTAGGCATTTCTAAAGTCATGCTGAAGAGTAATTTGGTATTTTAAATTAATTTTTTTCTCTTCCATAAACAATACTTTTCCACACCAGATTGCTCCCTACACTTAGAAAAAACATCTTTATTATGACAATAAACTATCTAAATGGTGACAGTGACTCCTATGCTGCAAGTTTCCTCCGCCAGTCTTCAGCAAAACTGAAAATACTACTGTTGATAAAGAAAAAGAATATGTAAAATATAAGCGTGTTGCAGAATATACTTTAATTTTGGCATATATTTCATAGACAACACTAATTTGGAAACATACTTTTAAAATGTAATTCATCAGATCGTTTCTAAAAGAGCTTATTTCACACCACTAACTTTAAAAAGTCTGGGTGACTTATTCAGATCAGGGAGAAAACCCATCCAACATAATTAAAAATAATTCTTCTAGACTCTAGTCTCTCATAACTGCCTACTATTCACCAGATCAGCTGAGAGCTGAAAACATAGGGAAACTGGTTTTCATCTTTCAAGTAATTTTAATTTATTCAGTATTAATAATAAAGATGATGCTCTTTTCTTTAGCATCTACAACTGTTAGGAACTTGCTTAGCATTTTCCAACTCAGTTTCATTCAATCACTTCAGTTATTGTTTCACATTCCATTACATTTTAAAACAGAATATCTAAACTATTTCCATATTTTTACTGTCAATTGATATAAATGGCCAAGTGTACCAGAGAAGATTAATTTCAGAATGTAAGTATTTACACAAGAATACTTCTGTAGTTCTGAATTTTATTGGCATTACAAAGAGAAACATTGGAACACCAGATTCCTATGCTCTCTGTTTTTACATCAATACACAAGATTACACTATTAAGTGTTCACATTACTTTGCATCTCTGTAGTAAGAGGTTATAATACATCTTACTCAGACTTAGCTTCTCTGAAATATTTTTGGAAGAATATTAAAGATTGATCACCTTAGAATATTTTAAAAGTTCATATGTCATTAAGAATTTAGTTTTATCTAATTTATAATATTTCAAATATGCTTCATTAAATGGAATCAGATGTATTTAAGATTTAAAAAAAAACAGTGTCAAAGTTGAAACAAATGAGGTCAGATAATCAATTTAAATTCGATTTCTGTAACAATTCAACTATTCTAGTGAAGTCTTCAATTTTGATGAAATTTCCAGTTGAAAATCTGTCAATTATTTTTAGCAACTTAGCCATAGCAGAAACTCATATTTGCTCTTTCCTTATCCAGAAAACAAACCAATAAATGCTAATTCAAAAGACAGTAGCTGACATACAACCCTTATTGTCATGGAATTTGCCATTAAACTACATGTCTCCAATAAAGGTCTTGGATGACTAATGGCCATATCTTTCCTAGTACAGTTTCTGCAAAACGGGCTGAATGCATAATTTTTTGTTACAGTGTTCAGCAGCACACGTACAGCTTCCTTTTGATATGTGGCTTTTATCACACTTGCATCAATCACACACATTTTCCTGGAGCTCCTCATAGAGAACCAGCAGCAAAGCTTGTTGGAAATACACCTTTGATGATGACAGAGCTGAAAGAAAGTCTACCTAAGTAAAGTGTTCAGCATCCTCTAGTAACCCTACTTACATTATGGATGCCCTCACACAGTTTGGTAAATAGTTTCTATAAAAGTGAGAAAAACATTATACACCTAACTTAACAGTAAAGAATTAAAATTATTCATTCATTCTCAAAATCCATTACATTTTACTTTGTATATTGATGGTAGGAAGTCTAGCAGTGGCAGAAGAGTACGGCTCCAGAAACCTCACAAAACCCCACAAAGGTGCAACAAATAACCTAGGGAAAGCAGATCTCAAGCAAAGCTGTAGAGGAGATGATGGCGGTTTGTGGCTCAGCAGGACTGGATAATTCTGTGTTAGGCTGGAGGGGAGGAGGGCAGACATGGCTGCTGCTGGCAAACCCAGGCAATCAGAGCCAGTAAAGCAGAACGGGCTGGAGGAAAGACACAAATGATAAAAATGACAAATAGGGCAGAGGAAGGGGATGTATTAAGAAAAACCCTGAAAGCAAGGACAGAGATTTAAATGCAAATTTCCTGAAACAAAGGGAGGCGAGCTGAAGAAATGGAATCAGAAGGATGAGGAGGACTTAAACTTTATGCCATAAGCAACAACATTAATATCAGCAATGGAATTTGCAGGAACTAGGGGATGGGAAACCACAGCATAGGTATTAGAAGCTGCAGAGGAAGTAATCACCATCAGTATGGGAAGAAAGGGTCTGCACAAGAATTTCAGCTGTCTAGACAGCAAGGGGGAAAAAAAAGAGAGAGAGAGAGAGAGAAAGCAGACTTGACCTGGAATTCATGGAGGAAACAACAATAAAGTCTAGGACACAAATTCTCTTTCACACAATAGATAAAAACCCCCGACAACCTGCAGGTTACAGGCTTGGCTGAAAGAAAAAAATATATACTGATGGTGTCTGTACTAGGAGACCAATCAGACAATATGTGCTTTGTGGACTTCTAAGAGAATAAGCCAACAGAGAGGGGATAAGAAGTGAGAAACAGCCAACTGTGTAAAAAACCACAGTATAAATTAAGAAGTGAAGCACCTCAAAAACGAAAAGTATTTAAAACTTAGAAAACCTAAAGCCCCAAAAGACACTGTCAGCTCTGTAGAGCTCCAGAAAGACTGTGAGAAAGAGAGGACCCACTCGAGAAACTGCTGAAAGATTGTTTATGACAAGAAGAAGGAAAAGCGTGAAAGGCAGGCCAAGGAAGGCTCAGGAAGTCTTCACTGACAGTACCACAATCTAATGTTCAAGAATGATGACAGAATATAGGTGATGGATTTTAGCCAGGAAAATGCCACTGAAATGTCACAAGAACAACTCCAATAAAGACGAAAAAAACAGGCTAGCAGAGGAGAAGGTATGATGAGATTGCTGGAGTACTGAAGGCAAAGCCTGAGACACACAGAAATGGCTAGAAAGTGAAGGAAAGGCATTATCTTGATTTAACATTTTCCACTTCATTTTTTAAATTTAAAAATGCCCTTATTCAATGTATTAGTAAAACATAAATGCTGCTCAGCTCCCACCCATTTCTGCAGGGTTTATCCAAGTTCAACTCATTCCAACATGAAAGCCAGTATTAAAATTGTACCAGACACTTAAACATCTTCATTAAAAAAGATAACTAAAATTCTGTATAGCCAACCTTCAAACATCCTGAGCAAGTCTAAACAAAACTCAGCATTAAAGATGTTTTTGCACACATTCTCTTTGATGGGGAGAACAGATCAAGGCTAGGGTTCTGAAATATTTTTACATGAAAGTCAGGATTTCGTTAGGTAATATAGGTCAGCCTGACACCCATCCCCTCCCCTAATATACAGATGTATTTTAATGTGGAGTGCCATTTTACATCAGAGTTACACGTGATATTGACACAGCATTGACATCTGAGTACTGATTAGACGGTAGGATGGCATCAAGAACTTAGCACAACTGCCAAATCAATGCCTTCCAGAAATCAAAACCAGCAGTTTTCCCTTTCCAAAAATACAACTACAGTTTGAAACATAATGACTATATTCCAAACTGAACACAAGTTTGGCATGCACCGCTGTACATTTCTAGCATATTTTCAGAGAGACACACAAAAAGCACATTAATTTTATCTCATATGTGTATACTATTTATGCATGTCAAGTTAGCTTCATGCATTAATTATAACTTAAATGAATAAAGCACCTTCATTGCATAAATTAAAAATACTTATGCTTCAAAGTATAAATTAAAATTAACTTCTAAGACACAGTCTAAAACTGTCTGGTCTAAAAAAACTTCACAATAATCCACACATTTATTTACACAAGTACTGTTTCAAAATTTACTTGTCTTTCTTATCTCAGGAAACACCTTACTATTTTAAAAAAGTGTTAACAATTCAAAGTACTTGAATGTATGCAGAAACTTTTGCTAAAAAGTGGCCAGAGGCTGACAGTTCCCTCCCTTGCAATTTTCATGTCCTAAAATTTGTTTTTGTTCTCCCCTGGAACAAAATCAAACCATTCTGCATAACACAAAACCAGAACTGTCAAAACTTTTTTTAAGATCAAACTAGGCTTTTCTATTTAAGAACTATAAATGTCTACAAATTCAAATGTCTGCTTAAGCCCAGATCAGGCTTCCACATCTAAATAGGATGATTAAAATTGCTCTAGAGTAACAAAGGAGTTTTTTGTGTTGGGCTTTTTTTTTAAACTTATAGTAGACTAATTCTTTGTTGCTGTCTGCTACTGCAATGTCTTAATTATTAGGTTGCACAGTGAGAACTCCTTCACTCTTTCTCACCTTTGAAGAAGCAATATACAGCACCAACATTTCATTATACTGGAATACTTTCAATGTGGTTTGCTATAATGACATAGATGTGACTACCAATTTTTTTCCTTTGAAGTAAAAAGTTTCAGCCTTATTTATAGCATGAATGGTAGAAGCTTAAAGATTTTCTTCCCACTTGCTTATTAAAAATGAAAATAAAGACAAAAGATGGTTGTTGGGAAAACAACATATAAATCAAAGTCAAAACACAATGACTCTAGTTAATCCACTCTTTTACCAAATGATGTATCAGAAAAGGAAATTAAATCTAACAGTCAACTTCTGCATGAGATCTAAAGCTGGGCTTCTTAATTTACTAAAAAGCACTCACACTAATTATCTGGATTTTGGCTCTAACGATAAAAAATTAGGGAAGTCCTGGATTCTTGTCATCTTGATGAAGTAATCCTTCATTCACAGCAGGCTGTACTGTAACAACTTACACACACACTGAGGCATCCTCATGAACAGCTAAGCTACCACAAGAACTGCCCCCACAACTCCTCCAAGGTTTCATGGTGCTACTGTCCTCCAAAGCCAGGGGGTTGGCTGATGCAGGTCAGGATGCAGCAGCAAAGAGTGCAGATCATTATCAAATCCCTCTACACACTGGATTTCACTCCCTTACAATCATACTATTGGGAGAAGAAAATCAGGATCTGATGAAACATCAAATATTTCAAATACTAAAAGCAAGGAACATGGACCAGATCAGCTAGAACAAGCTGAACAAGTGCATTTGGTTCCCTTGACACCTGTCCCAGCCATGGTTTAAATACCTTGTACCTATGGCTGGCCTAAAAGCTGCTCTGGTTGTGACAGTGTCAATCAAGTGGTCAGAGCTTTCTATATAGTCTCTACCTAAGTTCCTACAGATTCTTCCTTAAAGTGTACATAAACTCTAAAATGACTATTGCTAAATATTTTGGGCAGGATGTTGCATTCCTTTCAAAAGATTTTAACAGGCAAAATAACTAACAGCTTATAATCTGCACTCCAGCTTCTGTGCCAAGCTACACTACAGTTGTGCTAACTTTACTGAACCCTTTATTTTCAAGAATATTTCATTTAGTGACTTAGAGTAATTTATTTTTCTCCTGCCACCCCCCCAACACTAAAATCAGCATTCCAGTTCTACTGGGAGTCAAAAAGGAATTTTCTTAAAATTCATGAAAATGCAAGCCTTTTGCACAAGAAATCACTGTCATCACCATTATAACTTGAGACTTCAACTAATGGAACAGAGGCCCAGAACAGTAAAAGACAATTGGATTGGACAAAACAAAACAAACAAATTCCAGCCTGTTGCTAAAGTAGAGGGCTGGAAGAATTGTCTGGGCAGAAGTCTAAAGAATCCTCTCCCAACTGGGAGGCTACGGTCAGGAGCCTCAGAGAGGGCTCGGACCATCAGTGGCAGAGAACAGGAGCAGTGAAGAGTCGGTGGGATTCACTGGAAGCTTTCGGTGACCTTTGGTGTTCGAGGAGGGTTTCTGGAGGTGAGCAAGTCTACGAGGGCTATGACAGTATAAGCCAGTAGCTCAGCAATAAAACTGTGGAAGCTTAAAAGCACCTGAGAATAGAACTGTAGGAGGCAGAGGTTAGATGTTGTGTGAGAGGTTGGAGGAGATACTTGATGTTATCTCAAGCCCCACAGTTTTCCTTCCTCCTCTGAAGGGGGGGGGGCGGTCTCCAAAATGAGCGTCCATTCTTCTGCAAGAGATCCTAGTCACCCACATGACTCCCCACAGCTATGCCAAAGGAAGTAGCAAGGGCTATGGCTCTACTGTTCACTGTGCAGGAGCATGGGCAAGGCAAGGCTAAACTGGTGATTGTGGCTATTGGAAGATGGAGAGAATAACTGCTGTGACTGGGAGGGGCTGCTCTTCAGCAGTTGCCCCAGGTGTTGACAACCCACAGCACCTGTCAACCAGAAACTCAAGGTGAGACTAATTTATCCAGACACACTCCAGCTCTTTCAGCAAGATAGGCAAGATAAATATGGGGTGGAAAGCTGCGAAGGCTTTATAGTGTCTTTTGAAAAGAAACCTCACTGGTTTGCAACCCTGGGCAACTGCTTACTTCAGAACCCCTAATTCAATATCTAAAGTAACTCTGTGGCAAGAGAAGATCATCAACGAAGCTGTACCGGGCAGAGTAACAGGCTTCTGAGCTGAATGGATACCTAATTGCTACCAAGTTTTTGAAAGCGAGTCAACAAACGTTTTTTTAGTTGTTTTCCCCGATACTCAACTGACACCCTTCCTTTCAGGTTATATTTGTTGAGAAAGTCTCTGTTGGTATTTAAGTTAACACATAAAAACAAAAGCTTTCAAACAAGATTGCAGCTATTTAAAGATCGTGAACTACCATTACTGAAACCATAGAAAAAAGCAACCTGCGAAAACATCGGTGCTCTACACAAACGCACAAATAAAGTTACATTCTTAAACACCCTTGTTTAATGTATTGTGCCTAACAGATGGGTTGCAGTGCCTCTGCCTAGGGCTGGGAGAGAAAGTACCCTGCGGTACGAAGCCACTGGAATGAAGGACAGCAAGTTCCAGGTACGCCTGAGGCCGGCTGCTGAAGGAAACAGGGCTGGGTAGGCCAGTCAGCACCTCAAAAACCGGGTGACAGTCGCACGATCCGCTCAAACACTCCCAGCTCCGACCAGGGCCAGCCTGCCGGCACATCAGGGTGGGAAAAGTGATTACTCATGCCGCCGGAGAGCGGGCAGCGGCAGCGGGGCCGAGCCTCACGACCCCTCCGAGGCGGCTCCGGCTCCTACCTGAGGGGCCGCGAAGGCGGCGGCGGGCGGCGGCCCGCGGGGACGCGTCTCCTCCTCCTCGGGCGAGTCGTCCAGCAGAACTTTGCTGCTCTTGTTGAGCTTCCACATGGCGGGCGCAGGGCGGCCCCGCTGCGTCCCGGCAGCGAGCGGGCCGAGGCGGGAGCGGGCGCTGCTCCGCAGCCCCGGCCGGGGCGGCTGCGCTCGGCAGGGCTGTCACCCCGCCGGGGGCTCCCGGCCGGCAGGCAGCGAGGGAGCGAGGGAGAGAGGGAGGAGCTGCCTGGCGGCGCCGGGAGCCCGCCCCCCGCCGCCGCCTCGCCCACCGGCCTGCGGATGGAGCCGGGGACGGGCGGCCCGAGGCGCGGGGCGGGCCGGGCAGGGCAGGGCCGGGAGCCGGCGCCTCCCGCCGCTCCTCACCTGCCGCCGCGCCCCGCCGGAGCCGCTGCCGCTGCCATGTTTGTGAGGCGGGCACGGGCCGGGGGGTGCCCGGCATCACCGCGGCAACAGCGCCGGGCCGCCGCCTCCCGCAGGCACGGCAGGACAAGGGGGATAAGGACTGGCCAGCGGTGGCAGCAGGATGTCTGTGGGGTAACGCGGGCACTCGGAGGTGAAGCTGGACCCGTCTGGGTAGCGGGAGTAGCGGCACCCGCAGAGCGCCACAGATGGCCCGACAACTCTGCAAATGGTCCTGGCGCACCCAGCCGCGTATCTGCCAAGCGTACCCACCTGTGCATCCATCCGCCCGCGTACCTGCTGCTTCACCACCCCTGTGCGTGTGCCCGCCCGTGTCCCCGGCGGTGCCTCTGAGGCCTCCCCTGCACCCGGAGCCCTGAGCCAGGGTGGAGAAGCCTGGTGCATCCAGCCGGAGTCCAGTGAGCGCCAGGAGCTCCCAGTTTGATGGCTGAATGATCCAGGTTTAATGCCCTGCGTACCAGCTGGTATTTTCATTGATTGTTAGTTCTCAGACAGGTTTGCTAGGATACTTTATACATTAGTTTGCTCTGTGAATTAGGGTCAGATGTCCTAAGAACTGGGAAACTACTCTAAAACGACCATTTTGGTTGTTCTCTTGCTTAATGCTGCTCTGATTTCACTAGTGAAAGGCCGTAATACTCGAGGATCCCTCATGACAACTTGCAAGTCTTGCTGTGGCTGCCCGGTGCCTCGGGGGCTGAGCAGCAGGGCTCTGCTGAGGCTGTTTTTGGCTGCAATGTGCCCCTACCTGCCCAACCGGAGCCGGGCTCACCCCGGGGCAGGAACGCCCAGCTCCGTGCGCTGCCTGCTGCCTTTAGCTCCCATCCGTGGCAGAAGGACACCCACGGATTCGAGTTTTGCAAATCAATGAGAAAAGGACTTGTTCTGTCATTAAAATGTCCTGTGTACTAAGCTAACCTCAGAGGCGTCACAGTTTTAACTGTAAATTCTCTTTCGCACTGGTTCAGGATTTCTGTAATATGACTTAGGAATGCTGTGTAGCTAACTATAATTTGTAGCTGACTCCACAAAAGATACATTCGCTTCATTTGGACCTGTAGCCACAGAATTTACACCAGTGCAGTTTTAACCCTCTGTCTTGGAAATGAACTTCACAAAATTATACAAATCAGCATAAAGCAAGTGCACAAGTGTTTGAAGGACTCTGAAAGCCTTTAGGTTTACAGTAAGTTTTCAAACAAAGTCTTCTTTATCTCATTTTCAATCCCTTCTCTTGTGAGACTAAAAACTACTAAAAAGTGAAGCACAGAATTTCCTTTCACATCTTGCTTGCATTAATATGAACCGAATCTCAAGAGGGTAGGAGACAAAACACATTCTCGGTTATTAAAGACAGATCAGGTTTAGCATAGATTTCCTCTAGAAGGCCAAGTCAATTTATAACTCGTTCTTTAACCTCACACTCCTTCAAATTTATAAACAAAATATTTCTAAGTTATATTGGCACATGTTTGTGTAAATCTGAGTAGAAAACAACTATTTTATTTGATTTGAATTGTGTATTTAGACCTTGAAAAGATCAAATAAGTTATTTGTCACCATGTGACCCTACTATTTTAATCCAATGCCTTCCTTATGCTATTTTTCTTATGGCTGCCTGAAACACCAATTCTACCATTAGGCTTAAATTCTGCAAATACTTATGACTCTGCTCAGTTATGGTCTCACTAAGAAATTCACACAGCATTCCCAATACACACAAAATTAACTACATGCCTTTGGGTTTTTTAAATTTTTATTAATTTTTTTTCCCCCTTTGATTTTCTTCTAAGAGCTTGAACTTCAGTGTGAAAACTTGGCTTTACTTTGGTCACTGAAAATCAATCCGGTTGACTTTAGAGAGGTAAGAATCTCAGTTCACATTTTCTATTTACCTTCAAGACTCCAGGGTATGGCTAAATGCTATCTCATTTTCTTCTGAGAAGAACATTATTTTCTGCTGATTTGTTCTACAGATTTGGGCCTATAAATTTATTATTTCCTGTTAAAATTAATTAAATACAACTAATCGAATTTGGATTTCCTGAACAAGAAGCTGGCATCTACCAACTGGATCTGCTTAGACTGAAAAAGAATACAAAACAGTTAAATACAAAGTTTCTTCCTCTAAAAAACTATATTGTCATGTGTCCCTAAATTGTATTCAGGGGAAAGCTGTGGAATCCTGTTTGAGAAGCTTCCTGCATGGTGTTTAAAATGCCATGAACATCTTTATAGATATCATTATGAGAAAAAATTAATGATTCCTCTTCTGAACTCTGATCCTGTCTCCCTTAAGGGAGCACAGATCTAGGGGCATAAAAAGTGAGAGAAGTAACAGAAAATGCAGCCTTTGTCTCTGACTCCCAAGGAGCACTGAGCTGTTTCGAAAGCAAAGCCAGACAACATGGTTTTAGCAGCCACTTCATGACCTGGCAAAACATTATGCTGCTGAAAAATATGTTTCTCCTTTCCTCTTTTACTCCAGGCTATGACCCAGGAGAGAAAAGGATGGAGTTCTTTTGCTGGCCTAAACCAGACTCTCAGGAGACAGAGAGCAAAAATGTGAACAGTGAAGAGCAGAAAGGAGGTGATCCCCTGTACCATACCAAGTAACTCCATGGCACTTAGTGGCTTTAGCATACTTTGGTGACTCCAGGCTGCAGGACCTTTGGATATCACCAGACTTTCAGGTACATGCACAATGGTTTCAGGCACTGGATCCATCCCAACAGGTCTCAGCCTTTCAAATCCCAGTTACTGTTCATGGCACCTCTCACTCATCTGTGCCACAATCAGCATCTCAGGTGAGGGGTCTGTCACCCTTCCTGACACACTGACCTTGATGTGGCTGCCTGAACATGGCTGCAGTGCTGCTGTTCCAGGCAAGATGTAAAAACAAACCCAAGGTTTGCAAGAGATGACAAATCCACTGCTGCTGCCACCACTGCCAACCTTTTCAGCTGCACCTGGTACTCAGACCTTAGCCAGGCTGTTGGAGACTACTCTAGCAAGGTGAGATTTGCCACTTCCCAGCAGTATTAGGTGCACACCACAAGCCTTAGGGGACATCCCTCTCCCCCTGCAGGGGCCCATTTTTGGCCATCTCATGGTGAAAACTGTCTTTGTAGCACTGTGCCAGAATACAGCGTAGGCACTGGAGTATCTGTATATCCTTTCCTAGATTCCTACCTGTGGAGATCCAAAATAAGTTTTCCCAGCTAAGAACTGTAACCCCTGTTCTCTTCCCTAAGCCCTCTCACTGTCTGTTAACCCTTAGGTCACTCCCACCCTAATTCCCTGTTGGTCTTTTACTCTAGCCCATCCCTGTAGCACCCTGTGTAATTTAGTAATTGGTCCCTGGGGCTTTCCCCGCCCTGCTTATCCCATGTACTTTAGCCTGGACCCTCCGGAGCTCCGGGGCCTTTGTTCCCTGAAACCCAAACCATGCGTGGCTGAAATAAACATCTTTAAAACCCTGCAAAGGCCTTCCTGCTCTTTCACCCCAAGCAACATCATAAAAGCATCACCTACCCCCATGTGTTTTTCACTTTCTGGACACTAATAGTGCTAGAGTCCCAGCCTTGAATTTCTCTCATGGAAGTTTTAATGACCAGATGTCATATCTTTGTTATTTTCCCTTTCTAACTTGTAGAGAGCAACAGTGTGTTGTTTTGCCTTTTTCATCTTAGCTTTCTGAAGTGTTTACAGTGGACATCTACCTACAACTGTATCAAAGTTCACAAAAATAAGCAATGCCAGGGCTATATCTTCTGAATGGCAGAAAAGGAGGAAGGTTCAGCAAGTAGTAATACCAGAGTTCAGGGCAAAACTTCCTTCTTCATGTTTTCCCCCATGCTTCCTAGCAGTTCCCTAGCCAACTTCAAGCTAAAACATATGTGATATGTATGAGAAAATACATATTGTGTGATATAATATACAATTTTTAGGAATGTGATTTCTGGATGACTGCAGTACATGAGTTCTGCAAGTCATCGCAAAGTCCAAGCTCATTCAAATGCAATACTTACATTTCACTTGTATGTACATAGGTGTGTATGTCACATTTATTACAAAAAAGCTGCTCTAGACAGTTTGAAAAAGGTTGTATTCTACTCTTTTGGGACTGTAGTATAATTCTCATTTAAAACAAAACATAAATATAGCTGTTTTAAGGAGTCAGAAAACACCCCAAGATAGTCTAACTTTCCTTTCTAAACTCTCAAGGCTTACCAATAGAAAGGGGAGGGCCAAACCTACAAGGGAAAGTAAATATTCTGTCTCTAGCCAGACTCCATTCTTATTGATAGCAAACCCACTTTGATTTGAAATACTGTCATGTATAGAAAAGCTGTTTGTGGCTTGGCATGTAAGTTAGTCAATGTAGATCTTTGTCCAAAGAAAACAGGTAAGAGAGAAAAACAAAATACTTTTGGAAAATAGACTTATTTTAAAAATTGACAGCTGGTTGAATCAACTGTAAGTCAGTTCAGGAAATACCAAGAGTCCTAGAGGAAGCAGCTTATTGCGTGCAAATGCATGCTAAATTAATTTATACTTTGTCATTACGATTTATTATAGAGATTTTATGTCCCCAGGGATGACATAGCAAAAAATAGAAGAAGGCCAGAACTGATGACAAAGTCTCTTAGACTTGGAAAAATACTGTTATGAAGATAGATGAACACTATGCTTTAAACCAGAAATAAATACAAGGAAATGGAATAAATGTACACAGAAAAAGACTGGAAAGGGGGATAGAGCTAATAGAATTGCTTCTTCTCATCAGATATAAACAAGGAAGCATCCATTTAGACAAAAGATAATGCATTTATAACTGAAAAAAGAAATATATTATTTTCAACAATGTAATTGCACACTGTGCAAATTCATTTCCGAAGAATGTAATTGAAGTTGTATTCAAGAAACAGGAACTTCATGAGGATAACAAGAACATCAGGTAGCACAAGTAAGCCCAAAAAAGTTAATAGTATTGGGCTCAGATTTCAAGTGTTATGCTAATTTTCACAAGCTAGATTTTAATAAAATGAAAATATATTCCATTATTTTCCACTGCAGGATTTCTTGCTGTAATGTATATCAAATGGGTAGTGACCTCTACAGGAAATAGAATATTACATAAAGCACACCACAACCTAACCTCTCTGCTCTTACATCCCTTTTCTTTTTCATAAGTCTTTTCAAAAATTTTTCATGGACCCAAAAAAGTTAAAATAAGGTGACCTGAAACAGTGCTGTTCTCTGCAATATCAACACTGGGTAGAAGTGCACTCAGAAGATTGCTAGTACTAAGATTCCATTGTCTGCAGGAAACAAATGTCATAATACAAAGTGGATGAAATTCTCTGTTCTTTGAGGTATGCTGTATTTTGTATTATGTCAATCCCAAATTGTTTGTCAAGAAATCTAGTGCATTTCCAACTTTTAATTACCAGAATCTAATGAAAATGAAAAACTGGGAGATTAACTTTTGAATATTTAAGCCACAGAGTATATGGTTCAACTCATAGGAATACTCTCATGAGTTTGCCCAGACTCACTCAAGAAGAGTAAATGTAGTCAAACATGGATTATCCTCTAGAATACTTGTTGATCTGTTTTGCAGTAGTTAAGAGTTGCACCTAATGAAACCTCCCCATCATTTTTTAAGTCAACAGTAGAACTTTACTTGCAGATTCAGGCCTTCTCTGCCTGGTGAACTGGCAATCTCATCCTGAGATATTTTCATGGATTTACCAGCATTCCAGTCAGACGAAGATCTCCTGGTGGGGCCTTTTGCTTTGTAGTTCCACAATTATCTGAGGAAAACACATTGTGCTGAGGGGAAAAAGGGGACTGATTTGCCCCCCACACAGCTAACTACCAGAGCAGCAGCTCTGACCACAAGTCACATCTCTGGACTGCAGGAGTCTGCCAGGCTATGGTAGACATGGCCTCAGTTTTCTTTGGAGATCTAATTCTTACCTGTAGTTTTGATCCAAATTTACAGCACAAGGACACTGAGGAGCACAAGGCTCACCTCCAAGTTCTCTTCTTGCTCAGAACATTGTGAGGCCATTAGTCACAAAAAAAAAATCTCAAAAAAGATGGAAAGAAAAAGGAGATTTTTTCTGAAAAAGAAAAATATGACAGAAACATTCCAGTTCAGTGCTTATTCTGCTGGTTAACATCAGAAGTGGGAAGATAACAAAGGAAAGTGCTCAGTGTGAAGGGGGAATCTCAAGGCACCGGCATATGACTCTCCTGGGACCAATTATTCTTCGAGTATTTCTCAGTGATGCAGTGAGCACATAAGCTCTCACTAGACCCTGAAGAAAGGAGCAAAAAATTTAATTAAGTTCTGTTTAAACCATGTTAGCTGTCTTTCTCCCTTTTAGAGCCAGGTGCTAGCCCAACCGTAACCAACCCTTCAAGCCCTTTGAGCAGAAGGAGCTAGAGGAAAAAAAGAAATAGGAGAACAAGAAGTGATGCCAGGGGACAAAAAAAGATTAAAAGGAAAATGTGTGAATGTGTCAGACTCAAAAGTAGATTGATGGGCACTGGAGGAGGGCAGCCCCCAACATCAGTCACTCCTGGAATGTGTCCAGGGAAGCCATGGCTGCTGCCCACCAACGCTCTCTTTGTCAGTATGAGAAGATGAGGGACTGGAAGCAGATGATGCAGTTGGCAGGATACCCTCATTTATGTCTCATGGTGGTGTGAAAGGCCACTTTGGCTGTAACCAGGAGAAGACTGATGAATAGGTCTTATGTTTACTGCCCATTGTGTTATAAACATCTCAAGTGATCATTAATGAAAATGTGTTGGAAGAATAAATACTCTTTAATTTAGGCAAAAATGAAATACTGTTCTGCAGTGAGCAAGCCTGCTTTTTTATATGTCATGTATGATTTAAGACAGAATTTTGTTTATTTGTAACTTCTATTCTTCCCTGACATTTAAAATGTTCTTTATTTGTTATACTAATAATGGGCTTCAGATGTGAAAAAACAAATTACATACTTCCTTTGTAGTGCAACTTCAGTGCAATGATCTGAAAGTACTCACTTACATATTAGTGAATTAGTCCTGACAACATATTAGTCAAAAAAAATCTTCATAGCTGAAAACTCCAGCTTACCTTTTTTTTGCCTCTTTTTCAAAGTTTGCTATTACTGGAATAAAACAACAAATCAGGATTAATAATAAAGCACTATGTATGCTTGAAGCCAAAATACACAGACTTTCTAGCAAGCGCTGTCAGATCTTTTACTAAACAAGCAGCAACATCCTGACTTTACGTTCTTGCTGTTTATCCACTAGCCCACTTTCTTTTCCAATTCCACATCTACACTAACAAGCACTATTGCAGAACTGTCACGAAGTAGTCACGGGTTGTTTACCTATACAAATACATTTTTTTAAGTGATCAAAACCTCAAAATAATCTCATCCGAGTGATACAACCTTTCCAAAGCCACAGAAGCTTTTATCAAGCCTACAGAAAAATAGGAACATGGATGTTTCCTCATTTATATATTTCTTAACAATTTTCCAGTTCCACAATGCCCTGTTCCCTCAAAGCAATTGTCCCATTCTGGTTTTGTTTTCTATTGCTTTGCATTGATCAATGTGATATGAAAACTTCCCATCTGAGAAAGACATTTTATTTTCTCCACTGCTAGCCCAAATCGCAGGCAGGCAGTCATTGCCTCACATAAATTGTGAAGACAGCTAAATACCATAACTCTGTCTGCAGAGAAAGAGTGTGAATATCCTCGTGCTGGAGAGAAGGTGTAAGGCTGTTTATCATGCAGCTGCAGCAATAGCCAGGTTTGTGAGGAATACAGAAGAGATGCAAACCTGGCAATGAGAAGCGCTATTGCCAAAAGACAAACATCCTCCAGGAACAGTAAAGGGATATTTCTTTCAGTATGGCTGAATCAGGCCAAAAGTCCATTGACCCCAGCATCCTGTCTCTGAAAATGATGTTTAAGAAAAGAAACAAGGCATGAAGTAAATCCAGTGTGGTACTTTCCAGGGCACCTCCTGCCAGCATCAGCTTCCTATTCTAGAGACCATATCAGCATATTTGCATTTGAAAAGCCTGATGGACTTCTATTCCATGAGTTTTCACTACAGATTCAACTTTTCTCCATATAATGTATTTTCTTTTATCTTTTTCTTCTTTTTAAATGTAATAAGAAAGAAAACCACACAGAAAACTTTGCTTTTATGCAGCAGTATTTAGGAATTTTAATAGCATGATGGGAAACCTAATGTGGGTCACCTGGTCATATTCCTATCAGTGGAACAGTGCCATCCACTGCAAAACCTCCCCCTGTATGTCACCACAGGGCAGACCTGTGCCCCTCTGAGCATCCCCTTACTTTCTTTGCCCACAGCCAGGGTACCCAGCACTCAGGTGTTCTTTTGCTCAAGCCTAGACCTTCAGGGGATGATGGAATATAAAGTAATTTAACTTTATCTTGCTGGCAAAGGATAAAGGTCAAGTCCAAACTGTCCATTAAGCATCTGAAGTGTTATTGTTATTATATGATACAGACACATAATCTGCTGCCCTTTTAAACATTTGGCTATCTATAATCTGTGACTATGAGAATGCCAGTGCAGTCCAGAGTCTGAGAAATGTACTTGGTTTCTATTGCAAGGAAATATGCAATTATACATAGGATGGAAGCACGTTATGTGATCGGTGCCCGATCCAAGACAGAGACACAAGCACTCTGTGACCATGTGATAAAAAACCCTTTAATGTTCTCAACTGCTCCTTAAATAACCTCCTTAATGTTCCTTGGCAAGCACTTGTGATTGGTTCAAAGTTCAGTCTCTGACCAATAGCCTCCACAGCCCAGGCAGGAACCCATAAGTCCAAATCCCTGTCTGTTTCCAAATTTGTCCTGTCACTGTTCCCTGGAGGACTGCTTGTCCCATCAGGCTGCTTCTCTCTATATGGAGAACCATTTGCCCAGTAACAGGCAAGCTCGTACTGTGACAGAACCATACTCTGGATAGTGCAATCAAAGGCACTGAGAAAATGAAAAGATTGAATGGTTTTGGAAAAAGTATAAATACTAGCTAAGCAACAAAACTGTCCCAAGTACCTAACAGATGAAGTTAGGGTTATGGTTCATGTAATTGTGACCACATATTTTCCATAGAATTCTGTAGAAAAAACCTTGTTATACATGAAAGTTGAAAATTTAAAATAATTTTAATGCAAGTTATTTTCATCTCAATAAAACTGCATTCAGAATAAAACATTTTGCAATTAAAAATTTTGCTTACTGTACTTTGGAAGTCATTAAAATGTGGATTTACTCCTTACACATATAGTTTTACTGTTGATTTTACCTTGATTTCAGTTTGTTTACTTTGCTTCTGATACATTCAAAATTAAATTAAAAATGCTTTAATTCTGAAGCTATGTCCACGTAGGAGTAAAGGCAGTTTTACTAATACACTTCCAAGTCACACCTCTAGGTGGTTCAGATAATTTTCCTTAATGTTTCTACATAATCAAGGCTGGTGTGACATGCTAATATGGAAGACTGCTGTAGTCCTGGATAATGAGAGTCAGGAAGAGAGCTATAAATATTTCTACAGAATTTATTACTCAGTTTTGATTATTAATTAGTTTTCTAATAAAGTATGCAGGAGTCATGGTATTTGCCCAGATTTGCCTGGAGTATTTGCCATTCCTATTAATTTTCTTCAGTGTGAAAAAAAAAAGGTTCCCATGCACTGGCTAATGATGCAAGATGGAGTTGTGTTTTTCTTTCTATGCTTAGACTAAGTTGCTGAAACTTTGACCTCATTGATGTCATTGATAAAGTTTTCCCTCACTTTAGCAGAAGTATATTTTAATTCAAAATAACTTCATACAGAAGGGATAGGAAAAAACCTGTGTACGTGCAGTGTAGAAATACCAATGTAATCTAAAGAGGTATTTTATCAGATTAGCTCTTGGTTTTTCTCTTATGCCTTTGGGATCAGTATTAAAAAGAGATTTTGTTAGCCATTAAATTTCACAAGAGATTCACTTCAGTTGGTTCAGATCCTATCTAAAGGAGTGAATTTTTTCCTGTCTTTTTCCTCTTGATCATAGTAGTACCTAACCTGAAAGGAGACCTTGGATTGCCCCATTTCCTCTGACAGAGACTTATCTAAAATGTTGCTGAACAATTATTTGAAATTACAGGCATAAAATAATCTAGTGGAATTTGTAGCAGGGTGTTAAATTGTTTTTTGGTATTATTTATCCAATTGTGTTGATGATTTAAATTTAGAAAATCTGTTTACAGAAATTTAGAAAACAGTTTATGTGGCTGAGTCTTTTCCGTTTTCATAGAATCATGGAATCTTTAAAGTTTTCTTGTCTCTAATCTCAGCTTCAATGACAATAGTTTTCTCAGCATTTGGCTGTTCCAAAAGCAGCACTCAAAACCAAAGTGCTTCCAAAATCATCAAGTTTTCACCAATCAGTTGCTGCTTTCTGCTGTTCTCAAGGTAATATCAGGTAAAGCCTGTGTGGATCCCCAGAGAATCTGGCAGCTTGCTACTTTACAATTTCCTTCATGTATCCCAAGTGAGATGTAAATCTACAATAATCTAGATTTTCCACCTTTTTTACAGCGCCTTAAATTTTAGATCCAACCAAATTTTTGTCCAGGTGCTCTCTAATAACATGCTCAGTTTTACTTAACAGAAAGGTCTGCTGTAGAGCAGATACAGGTGGGAGTTGCTTTCTGAAAGCTTACATTGCTGTGTGTTATGCTTAGTGCAGGCCAGGTAACAGAGACTGTTTCCCTTATGTTTGGCAGTAAGGGAATATAAAGATTGCTTTAGCCACACGGGGCTTACACCAACACAGGAATTCAGTTTAGGCTAAAGCTAGAGAGATTTGTACTGGCTGAGAATTTGCTTATGCTTTAAGGAGCTTACTTTTATTTAGAGAGTTCAGAGATTTTAGGAAAGGCTTCAATTAGAAGAGTTTATCTTTTGTAGATACATTTGCATACAGTACTTATTTCTCATAAGAATTTTGTAACTTAAATTTGCACAGCTTTTATTTAGATTTAAAATAATGTAATTAAATTTTTTCCGTAGCTTTCCCTGCCTTTATTTCATCCCTGTTGATGAGTTTACATGTTCATGTATTACAGTTGTACTGTAAAATCACTAATGTTTTTGAAAATCCACTGTATCTTCCTCCTGACTTCAGTAACCTCAATACTTTATACAAATCCTTTTGCTTTTAACACCATAATAGTTTACTATGTAATTGTCCATTTGGTTAGGAATTCATATTTATTTCAAACAACAAAAAGAAAAAAGTATCAATTACTTGGAACCAAGAAATTCATGTGCTTCAGAAAAGGTGAAGATTGATATAAAAAAGAATAAACATACATTTAGTATGAGGGAAAATGTTGAGATTCCAAAATAGCATTGCCTGCTGTGTCTTGTATTGTGTCTGTTGTGCTGTTGTATAGTGCTGTAATCTTATCATTCTGCTTCTGCAAAACTGTTTTTAGAACTTCATCTGTGATTTGGCAATTCCACAATATTGATTTTGAAGGTAAGCAGCCATTATGTGTGTGTGCAAAGTCAGTCATCCTGTATTTTGCTTAAGAACTACCTAGTAAGTAAAATTTCCTTTGAATTTCAGAGCAAATAACGTCAGGTTTACCTGTCCTGTGCAAGTTTCTGGATGAGTTCAGTAGCATAGGAGCCTGCAGTTGAGCAGTTTGTCACTGCCTTCAAAGGCAGATATTGAACTGTCTCAGATGGTACATGATAACTCAGCTAAGCCACCAAATTAATCTATTTGTACATGATAAAGTTTAATGGTCCTCTTTTGTGTTCTTTCCAAAGAAAGGCTTGGCATCTTGATGTAGTATCCACATCTTTCATGTGTACACTGATGAAAACCTATCAGCAAGGTAATTTCAGAGGGAAGGCAGCACATGCCATTAAGCTGTGCTGGGATCTGGTTCCCTGGTGTTCTGTTAAATCCTAGTGTGCAATCCAGAAAGACTGCTTTCATCACATTTTAAACTAAACCACCAGCTCCCTAAGTACAGGGCCTGCAGGTTCCCTGCTCTGCAGCATCCCTGGGTGTCGCAGCGCCTGGTTGCTGGGAGATGGGAAGCTGAGCCCCTCATCAGCTCAGTATTAACAAGAAAACATTCTCATTTTTGCTAGTCTCCTTCAAAGAGCTTTTGATTGCCTGGCCCTCAGTAAGTCTTTTGAGTCTGCAGAGATGCAGCAAGGGTGATGCCCTCTGATGGGTGACTAAGCACAGAGACCCAGCGGTGGCACATCTATTTCCAGTTTTTTCAGTGACCTGTGTGCCCATCTTACAAGTAAGTATTCATCATACTACTGAGAAAAGTTCCACAACTGGCAGGACCTGAGCCCACAAAAATTAGAAATTCCTTTCATGATGCTTTCTATAAACATCTGGTTTCTGCCTAGCAGAGGTCATATGCCTCTTCACCACCACTGCAAGAAAGAATGAGATTTTTTTAGGTGGTAGGTACTTGAATGTATAAAATGTTACATATTTTTCTTTAATTACTTCATCCTTGTGTTCTTTAGAGATTTGGAAGCATAATTTTACTGTGTAATTTTTGAAGACTTGGACATTACAATATCTCTGACAATAACTGTAACAACAACTAGACAATAAAATTGAAAGTTTTTAACCTAATTACATAAAAGTCCAAAGAAATTTTGCAGGTCATACATATATGCATATTTTCTCCATTAAACAAGCCTGCAGGGAAATGCCTAAGTAAAGTTGTGAATTACATTAGCATAAGAATCAATCAATTCACTCAATAAAAATACCCATCCTAGTGCTGACCCCCTTCTATGAAAAAAGCCATTGACATTTTTCCTGAGGGCCTGTGGAAACATTAATGTAACATTAATAAAATCTAGTTTTTGTCTTTCAGTAGTATCCCAAGCAGGGGTTTTGATGCGTATGAGTCGGGGAACAGCTTACAGAAACCTCATGCCCAAAAGAGATTTGAGGTTTTTTGTTCGTTGATGGGGGTTTTTAATTGCTTTTTGAAAGCAGGAGAAGTTAATAATGTTGCATAATCTTAGATGAGAAGCACCATGTCTAAATTGTACAAACACAGCTGGAGGCTGACTTAGATGGTGACTATTCCTTATCCATCCATATTGGTGGGGCAGCTGCACTTCCCACGGGTAATTCCTAGGTATGCTTACAGGGAAGATGCAGATTATGATCAATTGCCCTCCAGAAATCCAGCATGCCCTAATGAATATAAGTTCCTTTTCGTTCCACAGCCCACATTTTTGTATGGAGGAGTTAGTCACTATTCCTGTAGAATTACATCTTTCCAGGTATACAGGCTTTTCTCTGCAGGCAGACATTGCTCACAAATCAGCAACAGAAAATATCTTACATATCTTGAATGCAGAGTAAGTGGTCATTTTTACCAGTTTAACTGGTAAAAAAAAGTGACTTTGTCAGTAAATTTGCTTACCTTGAGAAAGTGAAACAGGGCAGGGTAATCCAATGCAGTGGTTAACAGCATGAGGGCCACCTCTAGCACCAGTGGTAGTACCAGGAGAAGACAATTCAGTTTCATTTCCTAACCCAACTCTGCAACTGCAGGATAATGAAGGAGATCCATGATTGCAGTCATCTGTAATTTCAACCACAGAATGAACAAAACTACCATTCAGTCAAAAGAAGTGGCATATTCTATTTAATTGAAAATTTATTAGTTTTTTATGCATTTGTCAAAATGACTGTAAGTGTGATATTGTGCTATAAATCTGTATGCTATTAAGTGTAAAATAATCTGTAAGAAATTTGTCATGCTTATTACTATCACTCTTTTAGTTATCTGGTATTTTATATTTCCCACCAGTGAATAACCAAGATATCTATGAGTAAGCAGTGTTATAAAATGCATAAATATTCAAAGAAGATGGTTTTGTGCTGTCTTACAGTAATATTTGTCTGCTAGAAAGTGCAGTTTTAACTCTGATATAGAAGATTTACAGTGCCTGAAAAAATGCAGTTCTTCATCACAGAAAAACACTGATATTCAAAACGTCCTTGCTGACTCCCTCAGCCATGTCTCTCATTAGACATTTCATTGTAAGCTATTGTACAGAAATCTAAAGCTCATGACTTAGCACTGCCAGTGCCTATGCTTGTGTTACCAGGCTGCTGCAACATAGCATTTGAGTCCCTTAGGGAGGTGTGCAAGTTGTGACTTGAGGATGTTACAGTGTGGATGAAAACTGAATTGAAGTTTAGTGAGCTCTTATTGAACTGGCATTGCTGAAAAGACTGTGGCTAATAAGAATTTAACCTATGACACAGTGAAACAAAAGAAATAAGTGTGGTACTAAGGTTGTAATATGACCTAAAGAAAGCAAAAATGTGCAGAGGTAAATTTTATATTCAGTCCAAAATTGCTGTGTGTGGTGTAAAATGTGACATCCAGAGTAGCCATATTTACTCAATGAGCTAAAAATTTTGTTATATCCAGGTGCAGTGTAACAGAGCAAGGTGGAAATGTTAAAATTGTAGATCCCAGAGCTTTGTGCAGCCCCATTTTTCCTTTAATGCTGGTGTGTGGAATGGCACAGGATTATATGGGGGAAAAGGAAACCTCATTAAAAACCCCCACATGGATGAGCAATTCTTCTGTACATTTTTTTCTGTAGAATCACTCAATTAGTAAAAATACTTTTATTTCTGGTGATACAATCTACTTCATTAGTCTCTTTTATTTGTTTATTTGTTTGGTTGCTTTTTTCAACCTTGTAAATACTAAAAGGACAGGTAATCTGTTCTTTTAAAGGTCTACAGGTCTAGGTCTGCAAAGCAGAGCTCCTGACCTCCCCAAGACTTTGTAGTGGACCTGAGCTGCTCATTGCAGAGTTGTGCTCTGAACATGCCTTCCCTACATTTCGGTTTGCACAGAAAGCACCCCAATCATGCAGTCTGTAAGAGTCACAGCACAGCCCAGGAGAATTCCCCACACTGTACCCCCCAGCACGGCTGCACCTGGCAGCACAGGGAGACATAGCCTTCCAGAGGCTAAGCACAAGTGAGAAGAGTTAAAAAGGAGCTGAAAAAAATGGGCAATTGAAACCAAGGCTGGAGAAAAGCAGTGCAATCAGATCCTGAGTATTATAAAGCACCTCATTTTGCTTCCTTACAAAGCTGGAACAAGAGAGAGATCTAAATCTAATCAAGGCTAGAAGAATGCTTGCCTTAGTCCTGGGAAGAAAGCAAATCAAATAAACAAACATCAGAGATTGAAAATTTCAGGTGACAAAAACAAAATACAAAGTGTTTATTTATTACTGCAGTAATTTATCTCCATTTTAAATTTTGGGTTTGTTTTGTGACTCTTCCCAAACCTCAGTTCAGTCACTTGCAAAGCTGGTATATTACTTACCTAGCAGAAGCCTTCCAAATATGAATAGATGTGTTACATTCTTTACTTGGCTCAGTGTTTCAGAAATGCTTTTTGAGATTCCTGAGAAACAGGCACAAACTATAAAGTATTGTTACTATTACTCTGAGCTTTGTATTAAGGACCTGACATAATGAAAATAATGACAGTGACCCACTTCAATCAAAGTGTATTTCTTCTGAAAACTTCCTGGGTTTATCCATAAATGTGTGCACAAAGAAGTACTGCTTTAGCATATTTAAGGAAGGAAAAAAGTATAGTCAGAGGTACATACTATTTATTTTTAATCCGTGTTTAAACACCTAAAGGGGATGGAATTAAAAGCTGCTGAATAATTCCAGATGTCACCATTTTGAAAGAGTGCTGGGAAGACTTCTGTCCCTCAGCACCAGGAAAGAACTGGCCTGATTCTTAACTATTGATTCATGTAATCCCACTTATTCAGTTTTGAAGATGCTGTCTAAAACCTCTGGATATCTGAAACACCCAAATCCTCTATTAGTAGCAGTTAGCCTTTTCTATACCTTGGAAGATCCACGGGACAGCTTTCAGTAAATAATAGTAAAACCATGGGGTTTTTTGGTTTGGGGTTTTTTTTTTTCTATGTGGAGAAATAACTCCCTGAATCTCATTCATTCAGATCAACTGTAGGCAGCAGTGGCAGAAATACAGGCTTCCAACGTAAAATGTTGAGCTGCAATCAGCAGACTCATCACACTCTAAATATTGTAGCTTGTGGACAGAAATGCAGTGTGGGAGTAACCTTTTACTCCCTTCTACATACTTGTGGGGGCTTTCTGGCCTTTTGCACAGTTGTAAATGATTGAATGCAAAGCAAAGCACTGCAGGGGGCTGTGGAGCACTGCTGGAAGCAGAGCAGAGCAGGTGACTCCATTGCCTTCCTGCCAAATAGTTTAAAGGGTACCTTTAGCCCCAGTGTGTGGGGTGGGCATTAAATGAGGTCTCTGTCTGCCCTGCCCAGGACATGGCTGGGTGAGGATGCTCAGTGACTAATGATGCATGGAGGAGGATTTTCTGCCCTCAGGAGACCCCATTCCAGCCTTTAACCAGAGCTGGGACTGCCTGGGCTAGGGCACACATCCATGCTGGGTCAGGCAGAGGCACCCAAATTAGCTTTCAGAAAATCATGTGGACAGGAGGCATCCAGCTAGTGCAAACATCAGAACAGACACTCCCTGGGATTTATATACCAATAAACAGAGAATGCTCTCCTGCCTCACAGGTTTGTCTGAGGTTTAGTCCTTTGCTTCAAGGCTTAATAGTCAATAGGGAACAAAAGAGCCAGTGAAGTGCTTACTGCTTTCTAGTCCTGAGAGCTGGTGAGTGAAGAGGATGACACTACCTAAGTGAGCCCATTTTAACTCCATTTACAGACTGAATTAACAGCAGTAATAATACATCACACACGTTCATTTCCTGCCTGCTCAATGAGGAAATTATATGCATTTGTTGTAGGTTAAAATACCACAGCAAGCCAAGGGGATCACCAAATTATCCCAAACACCACTACGATATTTCCTCCTTGTCCTGTCAGATCCCCCTGGGCTTAGCCTTTCCATTTTGGGGGGATTTGTTGGTAGAGCTTAATATAATTTCCCAAACTACAAAAAGATGGGAAAAAAAGGATCACGTTTTTTGTCAGTATAATTTGTTAATAACTGTGTTAAGTCATCAAAACACTCCTAGCCAATACTACCAGAGCAGTGTTTTCTAGGCTCCTATTTAGCCTTTTTTTTGGCAATTGAGAAACAAAAGCAGGTTTGGTCACCCTGGCATTTCTGCTGCTCCATATTGGGTATTCCTGCAGGAATAAGATATCCATCCTCTTGCAGTGCCAGCCAATTGCAATGCCAGCCAACTGAGCCATTCTGGTGTCTTTGAACATATGCCAAGAGAGGACTGAAATCTCCAAAGTGAGTAAGTTTGATGATACAAACCAACAAGGTAGGTTACTCCTTTGTGTGAAGCTAGTAAAAGTTTCAGTGGAGGTATGGAAGTACATTGTAGATATTATGTAGATTGAAAAGCAAAAACAACTTTAAAAGAATTTATATTGGGTTTGCATGGCCATGCTTTGGTAGTTGAGGGGTGGCTTCTGTGAGCAGCTGCCAGAAGCTTCCTCCGTGTCCAGCAGAGCCCATGCCAGACAGCTCCAGGATGGATGTGCTGGGCCAATGAGAAATGGTAACACCTATGGGGATAACACAGTTGAGAAGGGAAAAGTTATTGCACAGTTGAAACTGCAGCCAGAAAAGAGCTGGGTGAGAAGGTGAGAGGAACAGCTCTGCAGACACCACAGTCAGTACAGAAGGAGGGGCAGGAGGTGCTCCAGGCACCAGAGCTGAGATTCCCCTGCAGCCCCTGGTGCAGCCCCTGGTGAGGCAGCTGTGCCCCTGCAGCCCAGGGAGAACCACAGGGATGCAGAGATCCACCTGCAGCCCAGGGAGATCCACAGGGATGCAGAGATCCACCCACAGCCCGTGGAGAGCCACAGGGATGCAGAGATCCACCCACAGCCCATGGAGAGCCACAGGGATGCAGAGATCCACCCACAGCCCAGGGAGAGCCACAGGGGTGCAGAGATCCACCCACAGCCCAGGGAGAGCCACAGGGGTGCAGAGATCCACCCACAGCCCAGGGAGAGCCACAGGGATGCAGAGATCCACCCACAGCCCATGGGGATCCACAGGGATGCAGAGATCCACCCACAGCCCAGGGAGAGCCACAGGGGTGCAGAGATCCACCCACAGCCCGTGGAGGAGGCCATGCTGGAGCAGTGTATGGCTGAGAGGAGGCTGTGACCCATGGGAGACCCGTGCTGGAGCAGGGTCCTGGCAGGGACCTGCAGACCTGGGGAGAGAGGAGCTCACCCTGGAGCAGGTTTGCTGGTGGGACTTGTGACCCTGTGGGGGACCCAGGCTGGAGCAGGCTGTGCCTGAGGGACTGCACCCTGTGCAAGAGTGACCCACACTGCAGCAGGCTGGGGAGGACTGATCTCTATCTGTTCTGAAATCAACCCATGAACTCTTTGCTGTATTTTTCTCTCTCCTTTCTGGGAGCAGAAAGGAGAATGTCCACCCAGGGTCAACCTACTATAAACTGTAAACAATAAGCTTGTTTTGGTTTTAGGTTATGCAAATACACTTCGTGTTGCATTCATAGCTATGAGGAACATGAAGTTACTTATATATATACCTACTTGTTAACATTTGTCTGCAATAATAAGAAAATAGTAGGAACAGTTAGATCAAGGCATGGCTGTTGACTCACTAGCAAAAAGGAAGACTATGATTGTATATGTAAATAGGCTGCAATGCAATAGAGGGGGGAAATTGTGTTTCCATAAAAGAAACTAGGGGAAAGAATATGCACATATTTTATATTCTCATTTATACATTTGTTATATAGTAAATGTAACTCAAAAAATTATCTCACTTTTCAGTGTAACAAAAATTGTTTCACATGAAAATTTTATTTCAATCTTTCTTGAGTAGTGACGAGAAGTTCCCAAACTGAATTTTAATCTTCATAAAAGGGATACAAAGAGTTCTTTATATGTTAAACATTTTAGAGCAAATGTGAAGCAGAAATTGAAATACATATTTTCAGTATATTCAGTATGTATTTGGGCTAACTCTATAAAAATAACTTCGGGTCTGCCAAAGTACAAGAGAGACAGAGAGGAGGTCAAGCTAAAATATCCTGGCAGGACTGATGGACACAGGCCTGTTTGGCATCACGTGTACTCACATCTGTGAGCTGGGGATGTGTGTTCAAGGACAGGATCTGTTTCTCTGCAAGAAACTCTGCACACCAAACTTCTCCAGGACTGGTAGTGGCAGCTTTCCCTGCTCCGCCCAAGATTTCACAGCAGTCCAAAACTTGGCCACCCTGATGCTGCTGGAAGACCTCAGATTGCCTGCCCTCAGGGCTCCTCAGTGCTTGGAAAGTTTCTGAAGTAGTTATTCCAGAAGGTTATTTGGGCGTACATCTTCTCTGGATGCTCCTATTTCAGAGTACAAATGCTTTTTTGGTCTGACTCTAATCCTTATTCAGAGCTAATTCAGAAACTGGGTGGCTGCATAGAAAAAAGGTATTAAAAATTTATTCGGGAAGAATAGTCCCAGCTCTCATTTCTGCATCAGACACAGTTACTGGGGAATGTCTCTTCCAGTGCATTTCCACATGGAGGTGAGCCCTGAGTGTTCCACCACCTGTGTTTTTCCCAATCAGATAAAGAGAAATCCATATGCCACCGTCCTGAGAAATAAAGGAAAACCCTTTGAAATTAAATGCTGCTTAAAACTGAAGTTATTTTGACAATAGATCAATCAAAGGTATCACGCTTTACTTATGGTGCCTGAGAGTTGGATTCTGAGCTGTAATTTCTGTTGCATCACTGAGTTACTCATTGTCCTAAACTTAACTGAAGATGATTCATGGGCAATTAAAAAATGTCAAGAGAGAGAAAAGCCACCCTGGTGTGATCCAGCAGGTAGGTGTTGTCAGGTGCAGAAACTCAGGCAGCAGATAGGAGTTGTCTCAAACTCAGTCTCACCAGCAAGGCAGCGTGGATGCAACCAGTTTGAACCACAGGGAACAGCTCTTGTCCCCATGCTTGGGAACAATGCACTGGGTCTCTGTAGCAGTCTCCAGGCAGTGCAAAGCTGATGGAGTCAGCTCTGCACCCTTGTGCCTGAAGGACACTGCCCAGGAGTCCCTTTATAGCCTTTGCTCACCATGTTTGCCTCACGCAGCTCCAGCTGAGATGCCAGCTGGAACTGAAATGCTGAAGGACTGAAGCAGCTAACCAGGTTTTTGCTGTATATATTACATTAAGAACCACTATCAATTTAATACCTTTTCTAAAAAACAGCTTTAGATTGGATATTAGGAGAAATTTCTTCACTGAAAGGGTGGTCAAACTTGGAACAGGTTTCCCAGGGAAATAGAGGAACCATCATCCCTGGAAGTGTTCAGAAAACATGCAGATGCAGTGCTTAGAGACATGTTTTTGTGGTGGGCTTGGCAGTGTAAGGTTAGTGATTGGATTCAATGATCTTAGAGGCCTTTCCCAATCTTAATAATTCTATGATTCCAGGTGTCAAAAAGTGGAAGGAAAGGCATTGATGCTGTGAGCTTGGGCAGCTACCCTTTCTCCACTGTCAGCAGTCTCTTGGTCAAGGATCAAGACCTGAGCTGAGGTGGTCTGAAGTGCTTTCTAGAAGAGAAAGAAGTGCTTTCTCTCCACTGCCCTCACAGGGAGACACCACTGGCTCTCAAACAGCTGCTCTTACAGCATGTGATGTTAGCAGCTCTATGAACACTTAGGTCTGTAGTAAAATGATAGCATAGAGCAACAGTGGCAAGGCTGAGCTTTCTCTAAATCTGAGCTCAAGATGAAAAATGCAAGATCTACACCTGTCACAAGACAGATGTCAGGCTGTTGGGACTCTCACAGTTACTGGTAGAAGGCCAACAAATAATACATAACCACAAAGTCAGTCTATTTATTTCTTTGCTAGGGCTGCCCAAAAATAAGCCACTGCTATTTGTGGCAGAGAGAGAAATACTGGATGGGTACAGAGGAATAAATTGCTGTTATGAATTATAAGTTAATGGCCATTGAAAATGCTAAATTATAGATATTAAGTAATTATGCAAATTACATTCCTTCATCTAATCATTTATTTAGAGGAAGCACTTATATAGTATTTTCACAGAATGACTGCAGTGGCAGAAACAGTCCTATTGATGTATAACCTGACGTATTAGAAGTAAACAAACTTCTGTTATAAATGGTATTGTCTTCTTTTCAGGAACCTCAAAGCTTTTCATAATGTTTAACAATGTCTTAAGGTGATCCTCAGAAATATAGGGATGGGCAATCTGAGGCACAAAACTGGTAAGTGAAATAAGATGCAGGCTTTTGCTCTTCCTTCGTGTACCAGTTGCACTGCAGATGGCAATGCTTGGCTTAACGTGTTCCCATGCCCATCACCCAAGCCCAGGCTACCCAGTGCCCCCAGCCTGGCTGTGCTCCTCAGATAGAGCTGCATGATTGCTCACTGGGCTACTTCCACACAGCAGATTATCCCATTTCAAATAAAAAATAGTAAGAGCTTGAAATAGTGTTTAAAAACATTTATTCTTTTTTAAATTACACAGTTGCCTTGGCAGGAATACATGGTGGTGGGAGCAAGCAGCAGCAGTAGTGGAGCTGGGGATAATGCCAGCCCCAGGTGGGGCAGGGGTCTGTGCTCTCACCCAAGAGACTCAGGGAGCCTCCCCTCAGCCTGTGAAGAGGCAGTTTGCCTCTTCATGCACTGCTGAGCATTGTTTTCCAGGAGGTTGGGTGAAATCCAGCAAATACATCTTTGTTTTTCAATCTGGTCACATACAATTCTCTCTGGGTTTTATGGTTATGCTGGCTGCTCTCTCTTCAGACTAAATGAGCAAACAATTAAGTGTCCCACTGCTCAGCCAGACCTAAAGCAATGGAGGTGACTGCCAAGGACTAGACTGACTATAAACACTAACACTGGGAATTAATTAATTCAGGGTTTGTATGTGTATGCAACTTATAGAACAGGCAGAATTTCAGCAGAAAGCCATGCAGACAGGAAAAATCATGTTTGTAAGTCAGAAAGAAAAGCAGAAAACCACTTTTTGGACAGAATGCTAGCTGAACACCAGGGCTAAAATATGAAAAGGGAAATTGGCTCTGTATGATTTTCGTGCTTAGGAGAATATTATTTGCCAATGAGCATATCCAAGAAATAGCTGACTGTCATCATTTTCTCCTATGGAGTAGGGTGCACAGATCACTGCACACAAGGCAAATTCTTGTGATGAAAGGAATGAAAATATGAGATCTGATCTGATGCATTTGAGGCCTCTACTCGGGTATTTCTAAGTTGCCCGTTAATTCTAAAATTGGAAAACTTTGTTATCCAAACTGTGAGTTCTGCTGAAAGTGCCTGTAGCCTTGCCAAAGCCTGGCAGTGGTGACACAGCCCCCAGTGCAGCCCAGGCCAAGGCTCAGACTTACTCACCATGTGTCCACAGGAACTCTTAAACTCTTCTTTTGCTGGACATGCAGCATGGAGAATCTGTGGCCACTACATGAGTATTTCTTGCTTGTTGAAATGAAACCATAATTCATACCAAAAGCTTTCATTAGAAACTGGGATGAGACAATTTGAAAATAGGATGATTTCACTGTCTTACCATATATCCTTCCAACCCTTGTGAGGGACTGGCCATGCACTGGCACATGCTACTAACCATGTAAAAGTTAATGGGGATGGATGTGTAGGTAACTTAGGACTTCACCAGCTGTAAGGGACAGGAGCACCCCCCACAGCCTGAAGGAAAGTGAAGAACCATCTGCCCAGATCTTATCACCAGAATGAATGATGCCCAACTATTGGCTTTTTTTGATCCATTTAAAATCTTAAATGTGGTAAATATGAAGTAAATCATATAGTAATCCCTGGAGCAAGTACTGGCATGCAGAGGCTTTTCTCTTTCATACTCTCAAATCTAATTATTTTTCTAATTTTCCTCACTTGTTTTTCCCAATTCCTGCTCTGTTTCCTCTCTCCATTCTCATTCCTGTTTAAAACTTTCTGCTTCTTTGCACTTTTTCTTTCAACATAGAGGAAAGAAATCGTGTGTTCCTTCATTTTACTGTCCTTTTGTAGAAAAATATCAGAAGGAGAAAATACAGCAGAGAAGAGAAGAGAAGCATATTTACATTTCTGCTAGCTATTGCTATTGCTGACATTTATATTTATTTGATTTACACACATTCTAATTAATACAAGTAGTAAAGGGGAGAGCTCAGTGGTGAAGCTACAAAAGTTTACAAGTTGCTTTCACATGTTTATTGCTTTGCTAAACCCCAGATCCCTAATCAGCTTAACAGATTATTCCCTGCATTCATAATGCTCTGCTGACAATGAAATGTAAACAATCTGCTGCAATGGGAGAGGTAAGATCTATGGGGAAGATCTCAGTGTTAACTTATGTCTCTGTTCCTGGTGTCAGGAAAAAAAAAAAGTAATACAAGCCTCAAGTGAGTAGTTTTTCTGCAAGTAAAAACAATCTCACTGATCAAAAATTATATGAGTATATATCCAAGGAACATGTTATCCCACAGTTATTAATTGTTGAGTACAGTAGCCAGCAGTCACTCAAGTGAATGGAAACAATTTCTCCAAAAAGAAAAAGAGAAAAAGATAATGTGTAAAGTTAGTCACAAAAAACCTGCCCAAAACCAAACACTGTAGTTTGAGGAAAAGTAAATATCAAAGCATTAAAAAGTATAAAAATATATTAGCATAAGGAACAGGAGTCCAGAAGAGCTCTTTACTGCCTCTTGCGTGGCCTGGCAGCTTTTAGGGAGGTACACTCATAATATAAGAAAGAAGGAACTCCACTAATGACATTTCCCTTCTGTGATTAGAAGTGGGGATTCTTTTTCTTTTTACTCCAAGAAAGATGGGATTCAGAAAAGCTGGGGTTTTTTTCAGCTTGTAATCTAAATGAATTTTTCCCCTATTTGCTAGTCATGACAAACTCACAGTATTTTTGTGTCTCTGCATAACACACTGCATCTTCAGAGAGTGCTGAGCACCACAGGGAAGATGATCCTCCTGTCACCTGGACAGTGTGCAGGTTAGACCTTACCTCAAATTACATCCTATACTCCTGTGATTGGGCCCCACTATGAGCTGGTTTTGGGTTGCATTCACCCATAGAAACTTGATTTTCTAGCCTAGAGCTGACCTCTCTTCAGTCAGCATCTGTAGGAATCAAACCAAAGCTGTCAGAGAGACTCCAGGGCTTCCAGGCAAATGAGCACACACAGTTGGCCAGGCTGCACCTACATGTGCTCTGCTGTGTATTCAATTACACACACACAAAAAGTTGCATTTTTCTCTGCTCTTATCAGTTCATACCACAATCACAACTTTTTAAATAAATAGGCACCCCTCAGTAACTTTCAGCTGTGAGAAATGCATCTCGGAAGGACAGGACCATCTATTCTGGGCTCTGGACTCTTGAGTTTAATTTGTTACACATCACATTAGACTGCAAGGGAATCCAGGTTGCTATAGGGAATTCCATAACAAAAAGAATTTATATGTATTCAAATAAAAACATCTTTAGTCTACTGTGCAGTCAAGAAAGGCAAAGCCTGTTCATAGTCTTCTAACACTAGTCCAAAAAACATCACTTTACAGACAGAAACATACAGCTTGTTTTCTCATTACCGCCTGCCAACAGCGATGACAGCCTGACTGACAGACAATTTCAGTGTTCCCCCAAGCCCTCCATCCTCAAACCAGTATTTCACAGGTTCAGCACATCTATTACAGCAGGAAATACCCAGTTTGTTCAAGGGCATTTGCAGTGCTGGCCATTTTGTTCCAAACACGGTCCCAGCACGGGGTGTCTCACAGCAGCTTTCCCATCAGTGGGAGCAGTAGCTGCAGCTTTCTCACTGAGCTTTTCCCCAAAGGCATGTGAGCAATCAGGGAGGTGCAGCCCATCTGATCTCTGTAGCCCCGTGTCAGAGGAGGTGACAGTGGTTCACACAGCTCCTCTGGTGTCTAACCTAACCTGTGATTAGGTACAATTGGTCTAATGTGATTGGGAAAATTAGATGAGATTAGATCACTCCTGCACTCCCAAGGAACCGTGCTGCAGAAGGAGAGCCAGAGTGTTCATCTGGATCTGATGATCTTCCAGTAGACAGCACAGTGCTGGCTCAGGGAAGCACTCCCTGGGAATTTAAGACATCTATTGCAAGGTGGGAATGGTGACTCTAACTGGAAGAGAACCTCAGCCTTGGCCACTCAGTGGAAGGTTTCATGTTCCATATATCCTGTGTTATGTTCTGATCCTAGAATTTTCTTGGAGTGTATGTAGGCCTATAGTTGCAGGTATTTTCTGAAATTATCCTCCAGTGTGACACTTCTTTATGGAGTGCTGTTGTACTAAAAAGCAGAGTGCAGGCCAAACCACTGGGCCACATAGGAAGGCTTAAGCAGGAATTAATTTAGAGTACTATTTGGATCTAATCCCAAATGCAGGAGTTCAGGTATTTAATTGCAGTGCAGCTGTTCACACCACTGTGCCAGAAGAAAAAAAAAGCATCAAGGAGGCTGGGAAAGCAAGGGCAGTACAGCCTCATGGGGTAGCACAAGGAAGAGGGGAATGTATCTGGAAACCATTTGTATATTCCTTCTGTAATCAGAAAAATAAGAATTTGTAGGGGTCACTCCTGCACTGAATCACTTTTTCCTTCTTCACTGCAAAAGTCAAGGAAAGGGACCCCTCATGCAGACAGTGCACCTCCCTCCTCTTGTGTCTGCTTGCTGGAAACAAGAACAGCACTGAAGCAGCTTCCAGTTCACATCCTGGCAACAGCAAGGGCTTGCCTGAATACTTCAGCTCAGGGCAAGCACAACAGGATGCTCTGAGGCAGCAAGATACAAGTGCTTCTCTTCAGAACAGACTGTGCTCCTCAGAGGTGGATGTCACCCATCATCCTCAGGGGAGCTAGTCCTGAGTGACCCCGGTGCAGCTGAGCACATCAACACCCCAGGGACTGACAAGCTACTTCCATTCAGCTGCTTAACACTAATTGCCCAGTAATTACTTAGCAGTAGCACAGGTCTCTTACCGATGGGAAACAGGGTAGCTCCTGATGTGCTGCTGCTCTCTGCTGAGAGTTGGACGTGGAGTAAAACTTTTCAGCTTATCTGTTCCTGGGCTGTAGCTAACACACAATAAATTCAGAGGATATGGTGCCTACAGGTCCATAATCCTGAGAGCAGCATCCAGCTCAAAGGCCTGAGAAAACAATAGGAATAACTTATCCAATAATTAATTTTAATTAGTATTCCAAGATAATTGGACAAAGGAAATACACAACTAACAGTCTTATCCTAAAGAATCAGGATAATTACATTTGCATTTGTTTATATTTGCTTAGAAGACCTCTGCAGCTGTGTCAGGTTAGCATGTTCTCTTGCATGAACTCATTAGTTTAAGAAAAGCCATACCTTGAAATAATTTTTTACCAGATAGATGTAGAAATTGCTGATGGATCCAGACAGCTCTGTGATGCAAATGTTTTCCTGCTGAAAGCAAGAATAACAGACAAGAAAGCAAAGGTTCCCAGATTCCTTCCCTGCTGGGCTGTGCCTGAAAGTTTCTTTTATTTCTTCCTCTTAAGTCTTACTCTAGTTCCTGTTTTGACTTCAGTTTGTCTAGGCTCTGTGTGCTGGTGTTTTTTCCTGTTTCCCTTTGGAAAGGAGCAGTTCACTGGCTCCCCCACAAATGACAGCCCTGCCTGTGCCTTGGAGCTGTGGGCTCTGCTGAGGCTGCTCTCATAGCTGCCACACCAGCCCAGAAAATACTCTTGTCTGTCTCACAACTACTTCAAGCACAAGAGAGCTGCAGCTCTAGCACATCTGGGTGTTGGGCAGGTTCATGGCATTTTGAGGGGGATTGCTTTTCTGTTTTTATTGGTAGCTCCAAATCCCTGTCACATGGCATCTCACTTGCATTTCTGGAGACAATCTTAGCAAGAAACTGAGCTCACATTTTGAGATTTTATATATAGATATATAGATATCTAGATCTATCTATCTATCTAGATAGATAGATACATCTATCTATCTATATAGATAGATGGATATATAGATATACCCCCAAATAATTATCTGTTCACATAGGGATGTGTGTGCCTGTGTATACATTTTCCAGGAGCTGCATGTCAGAGCTGTTGTTGAGGTTCTGGATAAGTAGCACATGGATAGTGCATATGTATTATCATGTAAATAATACATTTATATAACAACAGCTATGTAATGACATATTCATATATAAAGATATACTATAGTATATGGTATATAATATATATGCAATGTAAGTTTGTATAGCATAAGTAACATATATAGTATTTTTATACATATGTAATATAATAGACATATAGTGGTATGTTTTATATTACTAGATTTTATATTTATGCATTTTACATTATGACACATACATATAATATATAGTATATAGTATGCATTACATGTATTGTATGCACATAATACAATATTTGTATTGTTATTTTTAGACACAATGTTATATTATGAAATACATTAGTGGATCTGTCAGGTTTGGCTTGTGCCTTTGCAGTTTTGTTACTGTCTGGAAAAACTGCAGAGTGACTCCTGAAGAGGAAGCACAAGGAGAGCAGAGGTGCCCTAATGTGCCTTTTTATAAAACTTCACAAAGAGAATTAACACTGTGGCGTCCAGCTCTTGCATCTCTTCATTTTAGTACTGATTTTCAATAGATTGCATTTTCAACCTAAATATATAGGTGGCAATGACAGCATTATGTAGCAGCTCTTTTAGTATTACCCCACTGCTGCAGGATGTCCCTGCCTGATATATTTGCCCAGATGTTTATTTTTTTCTTTTTACGGATTGTGTTTAACTCCCAGGAAGTAATTCAGACAAAAACGAAATATTGAGTAAAGGTTTTCTGAATATGGCTCCTTCCCTGAGAGTGCTGGCTGGTAGGAGACTTCCCAGAGAGTGGTGAGATTTATGTCCTGGGATAAAGATGATACACATCATCCTCAGAGCTGCCTCAACACAAACGTCTGACAAGCTGATTATCTGAAGTGCTCAGAAGGTATTTCTTGTGCAAATGTGCTCTTGCAGACTTTCAAGATAGCACCTACCACTGCAGTTGCCTCTTACAGGAAGAAATTGTTGAGAATTCTCTAGAAAAAAGAGATAGTTATTATGCAAAGGGTGGTGTAGGGGTGGCAGAGACTTTGGTTGGGAATTTGAGAAATAGCTTTGGGCAACTGGGCATGGGATGAAATGTGCAGAGGCAGCCAAGAGCAGTGATTGATTTCCCAGTCTCCAACAGCACCAGCATTCATCTGATCCACTGGTCTTTTTTTATGATGATTTATTTATTTATTTAGGGTGTGTATTTTCCACTGTGCTGATCCACAGAACTGCTTTTAGGTGAGTTTATGACAGAACTTTCAGTTTCTTCATTTAAATTGGAAGGAGTCTTTTTTTTTTTTTTTTTTTTTTTTCCTTTTTAAGTATTTCTAAAGTTCATGCTCTTAGAAGGGTCAGGAAACTGGAGAACACAAGAGTTAAACACAAAATTACAGGGTTTGTAATGTTGATTTGATGGCAGATTTGCATGAATTTTGACCCTAATCCAAACCCAAAATGTCAACACCAAGACAGTCATGGTGAGCAGACCTTCCTTGCTGCCTGTGGAGTGCTGAGGGGCAAGTGAGGAAAACTTTTAAATCAGTTTTGATGCTGCAGGACTGCCTTGTCTAATCCTTCCCTCTGGTACCCTCTGCAGGGTGCTGCCAAATTCAGTGGGGTTGAATCAGTGTGAGTAGCACTTGAATATTTCAAAACTGATAGAGCAGTGCTGAGGCTATTTGGGTTTGGGATATTTTGAGATGCCCTGTAGTGTTCACCCCACAAACTGAACTGCCTCCTGCTTTGGATTCTGTGACGTCAGTCAGCTCTTCCTTTGAAAAAGGAGCCTTTGAAGGGATCTTATTAACAGACTCCCACCCCCAAACTGTGATGCCTCATAGAGTCACACTTCATTTTAGTGTTCCTCTGACAATCTGCCACTAAAGAGAGTTGTCATATGCTTATAGGCTAATTACAGTGTATTCCCATATATTCCCCTGCCCTACCCTGAAGGGTAAAACTGAGTGTAAAACAAGCCCTTCTTAATGGGTCATATATAGAGTTAAATACTTACTACAGCACTGAGTATAGGAAAACTTGGTGATGGGTTTTTGTTTCCTTGAATCCTTGCTGTAGTACCCACCCATCCACAGGCTGCCAGTGGTTTGGTTTATGACATGGGGTGGATCTTGGCTCACAGTGCTGCTCTGGGGCACCCCAGAGGGGTGTTCCAGCTGTGGGGTCGTGGTGGGTGCTGTGCTGGCTCCCCCTGAGCACACCCCAACCCTCCCAGTGATGCTGTAGGGTGTCTGTGACAGGGGGACACTTCTCTGGCAGCAGGACCAGCCCAGGTGAGCATGTGGTCAACCCTGGACACACAGGGAGGGGGTGTGTGTGTTTGTGGGCAGTCCCAGCCATAACACAGCAGGAAACCTCTCATCTGGTGCTGTAACAGCAGGAGTTTGGCACACAGGTGCCACTGAGTCTTACTGGGGACTGCCATTCTAATGGATGGTGCACAGTGTGGTTCTGACAAGAGAAGGCTCCTCGTAGGGAAAACTTTACTGGAGATATGGTGTCTCACTGCAGGACCTGAGACTTTTTGTGTTATCCCAACTAATCTCTTTTTAGTGTATGGGTTGTTTCAATACAGAGGAATTTCATAAGACTTGTGTTTCCATGGGGGATGCTACAGAGGAAGATACCTGAACTGTTAGAAATATTGAAGCAGTTAAAGAACTTTGTTGATGACATAAGGATATGCACTTAAATCAGAACCTAGCTAGATATACTAAATCCAAATGTCCAAAATTGGAATGAAGGCCAAGTGTGAAGCAATAAATCAACACACACCCTCTCCTTTTGTTCACAGAAGAGCTTCAAGCACAAATCCAGCACAGAGATCCCCATCCCACCCACTGTAGGGAGCAGGATTTGGTCTATGGCACCTGTGTATGGATGAGATTTGCAAAGCTGCTCCCCACACCTCTAACCTTGGTGCAATTTCTGATTCTGTATATTGTAAAGGAGCAAACTGGAGCACCACAAAAAGCCTGGCCCTCATGTTTGTCCCCCAGCATTTTCTAGGGCTGCAGAGCTCCACGTGCTCCTCCATCCCCTCTCCACAGGCACATTAGCCAGCAGGATGTGTTATGTGCAGAAGTGGAGTGGGAGACCACAGCACACCAGAGGGAGCCTCACCCAGGAGCTTTTGCATCAATTTGATAGCCTCTGACTTCCTTAAAGACATTTAGAGTTGTTTCAAAGTGACAAAGATTACCTTATTCCCCATAAGGTGTTCCACAGATGAGGCAGTTTTTTGGCATTGACAGAAAGATGATTCATTTGTCTGAACCACTCAGCCTCGTTGTGTGCTCAGCTGGTAAATGGGAGTCACACCCAGGCAGGCTCCCAAAGAAGAACATACCTCATCCCTTGTCAAAAGGAGGAAAAGTTAAATTTGCTAACACTATAGTTTTCATAGGACTTAGAAGGACAAGCAGCTGGGGCTAAGAGGTGGTTTATTTGCATTTGCAGGACTCTGCTCTCTTCCACTTCTTTGTTTATCTTATAAGCACAGATGCAAGGGGTGGACCAAATCCTCTCTTGCTCTTGCCTTGGGAAAGTTTCCTGATTTGGCAAAAATAATTGTACATTTAAAAAAAAAAAGTTTTAAAAATGGAGGAATTTGCACAGGTGGATTTGTGAACACGTGTGTTACAGGGATGGTTTAGGACCTCGTCTGGAAACCTGCCCTCAAAAACTTTTCAGTGATAGATATTCAGATTGAGTTGTTTCAAAGAACAAGGTTATGAGGCACCAGAGATTACTTAAAATGAACCATGAACATAGTTTTTCAGAAGAGCCTCACTAGAGCAACATGGAAAAATGATGTACAGGGAATCAAAATAGATCCTAAGGACATGCTGAGCTCTAGACCCCTTCCTTTTTTTCCTAGCATGCTGCTGGCTGCAGGGTGGCTGTGCTCACTCAGAGAGCTCATTTATACTGACTTTATGTTTTGGTGAGGGCTTGCACAGAGGAAATTACATTCACCAGGGCAAGGGCATTGACTGGATTTTGCAGATGCAATAAAATCATGCCAGTTCTGACAGCAACTGCTGCAACCCCCCGGCATGTCCTACTGCAAAAGCTGGCCAATATGTTCAGAATGATGTCAAAAATAGTTTTGGTCTGATGTTTGCCCAATCCATTGAGTTCTTCTAGAGCTGGTCAAAAGAAGAGCTATATTTCAACAGGAGATAAACAGAAAAATGGAACTTTTCACTAAGTATTCTTATCCTTTTTTTACTTGCATGTAAATTTGTAAAAGAAATATAATTTCTCTTCTTTATTCATCTTTATGCTTCCCCCACACTGGTGCTATAGGAACAGTTCAGAGGAAACCTGCATTAACATTCTGTCTGTTGATGATCAATAGGATATGAAATAAAAGCTCCAGTCCCAAAAAGAAACCTGGGATTTATGCTACAGAATTAACTTTACCTTAGGCATATAAACTATTATTTGGGTTGCATGACATTGAAGAGTTGATGCAGAAAAATAAACCAGGCTACTGAATTGGACCATGTGAAACAATGAGAGTAACAAAAGAAATCACATGTATTTCCAATCAAACACCAGAATTGGGTGTAAGATGGACAAGATGGTAAAAGTGAAAATTCCAGAATGGGAAGAAAAAAAGTACTGAAAAGAATGGATATTTACATAAAATTATTATGCTTTTACCTGAAAAATAACATCTGGTGCACGATTTATGAAGTTTCAGGGCACAGAGGTTATGCTAAGAATCAGAAAGAGCTTTGGTCCTCCCACTTGGTGTGTTAAATGTCAGAAGTATGAACATCCTATGTACCCAAAGCTGGGCTCCTGCACCAAGACTGGGCCATCTTCACCCTCCATCCACAGGCAGAGCAGGGCTCACACCATGGAGATCTGCCTGAAGTGGGGATGGGCAGCTGTGACCTCTGAGACCAGATGTGCAAAGCTAAAGATTTGCCATGGGTCCAGCAGCCCACGTGTCTGGGACAGGGGGAGGGAGTGTAGGCATGACCTGTGCCTCCGTGCACCTGGCCAAGCTGAGCAGTCCTGCTGTGTGAGCCTTGCTTGGCTGTGTGACAGGGCATGGCACCAGAGATGATGGAGGATGTTTACCACTGCAAACAATTTTCTACAGAGCAATGACAAGATCATGTCTCTGTCTCAGAAATGATGATGGGAAGGAGAATTGATGACATTTGAGACAGTGTTTATGCTGAAGTTCAGTCAGTTTGGTTGGGGAGCCACAGGAAGAGCAGGGCAGATGCTGGAAGAGCTGTGGTTTAAAGATTTTGTCCACCTTTCCTGCTCCTGCTCCTGCTCCTCAGTGTCCCACAGCAGGGACCTGCCTCCTCCCCAGGCCTGGGTCCCCTTTTGGGGCTGGGATGTATCCAGGGCTGGGGACACATCCAGACACACAGCTGAGACAGGTGCTTTGACTACTGGACTCTTGGGGATGAGCAAATGAGCAAATCATCTGCTCCCTCCAGCTGAGCTTCCAGAGGCACCAGCTGTTGAGGGATGCATGTGTTGGGAGAGGTTTCCACTGGCGGGTCCTGAGTGACCAGGACTGTCCAAGTGCTGATGGAAGTTCAGATATTTTGGAGCAGCTGCCTCAGCTGGAGATGGTATCCTGCAGACCCACTGGGCTGCTCTGCAGTCTCTTTTCTTCCCCCAGTGCTGTGGGGAGCAGAGGTTACTCTCCTGGCAGGGTACAGCTCATTTCCATGAGGTCAGGCTTTGTGGTACCTGAAGGGCACCTGAAGAAAGGAGTAAGTCATGACTTTGGCCTCAGTGTCTTTGCAAATAAAAGTCAATTTTGCTGGAACATCTTTTACTAAATAAAATTGGAAAAAAACAAAAAAAACATTTCCAGACAACCCTTGAAAGCACCTCTGCACATCTGTGTTCCTGAATGCCAACCTGTGGGGCAGGAAACTTTTGGGATGACTCATCCCTACTTGCATGTTTGGTGGCATGCTCCCTCTGGTGCTCCTGCAGAATCAAGGGCTGGTTGCTGTGTTGGCAGGTTCCAGGATAACAGAGCAGCCCTGAGCTCCCTGTCCAAACCAGCTGTCTCCAGCATAATTCTGTGGCACAGAGTGTGTATTGTGCATCCACAAAGGCATTGCCAAGCATGGCCTTGGCTTTGCACAGTGCTGTGACACAGAGCATCACAAGGTCAGCAGGAGACAACACCTGCTTTCTGTGGCTCAGCAGAGGTGCCTTCTAGGGGCACAGTGCCCACTGACAGGGCTGATGGTCAGGTCCATCCTCCCCTTTCCAAGCCACCAGTTTGTTCACATTTTCTGCACTTCTTACTGTTGTAACTTTCTTCTGAGCTCTCTTCACTTGGTGCACATGTTCCTTGAACTGCTCACCTTAGAGTGCTTGGCAGGTTTCAGATCATTCTGAATTCTGCTCCTGTCCCTCGGCACGGAGCCCTTCCCAGGTGATGTTTAATGCATTCCCACTCACACACCATGAGTCATCAGTAAAATACCAGGCAGCCCGTTCACAGCAGCGTGCAGCAGCCCATTCTTCCTGGACACTCAAAGAATGCTCTTCATTCTTTGTAGGTTTGTGAACAAGGCTGTAATCTCATTACTGAGGCTCCTTTGAGGGTGTTTTCCCCCAGCTTGCACGTGAGAATGGCATTTGCCACCTACGTTGGGATGCTTGCTCACCTTGCAGTGTTGTCTGAGAAGGAAACTGGGTTGGTTGCACACGATTTATTCCTGATAAACATGTTTGCTGCTTTTTATCCTCTTATTTTTCTGTGGGATTACAGTTAGCTCTGATTATTTTTTGAGTACTGTTGAGTGGTTTTTGAGCAGAACTGAGTGGTGATCCTAGGCTTTGCCATCTGAAAGATTTTTGCCCTATTTTCAGTCTTCTGGGACCTCCCTCATTCGTCAAGAACCTCAGCTATAACCTCTAATGGCTCTGAGTCTCCTTCAGTCAGGTCCTAAAGTACTCCTGAGGCAATTTCCTCAGGCATCAGGGAGGGCTGTGGTCCATCAGAGTCTGGCACCCAGAGAACTCATTGCCTGGGTGGAAAGGGCAGCCTCTCCTGCTGCCATGGGCAGAGCAGAAAAGTGAGAAAAAGGAAATATTGTTACCTGCCTGCTGCAGCTGAGGAACTGAAGCAACTGCTGGAGCCCCTAATTGGACTCTAATGTAAAAAACTTCAGCCTTATTATCCATTTACTCTCTCCTTTCCTCATCCTCTCTCAGGAAAATGGATGAGTTCAAGTCCTTGGCACCAGTTTGGATCTGAGAGTGCAAAGCACACACAGTACTCTATTCACAGTGCAACAGAGATCTGCAGATAATTCAGCCTCAGCAATATTACACAATTACTTATAGAGTGTTGAAAAGAAATGAAAATTATTATTTATTGAGAACTTCTCAGCAGTCCCTGGGATTAAAGAATGTAATAACATTCTATGTTAAACATTGTGTTTGGGGAAATAATACTTTAATACAGGTATTGGCAAAAGAATGCTTAATTTAAAGGGCTGTTAGACCACAATGAATACAGGAAGTCCAGCCTTAAAGGAACCATGGCAACTGAGGGACAGCACAACTCACCTTTCAATCAAATTTCAGGGGTGACAGTGAAGCTCTAACTCTGAAGGTCCCTCCCCACCCAAACCCTTCTGTGGTTCTGTGATTCTGTGATGCTGCTCATGACTGACTGTGACTATGTTGCTTGGGAAAAGCAAGTGTTAAGAGCCATGAATTTCATTTGCTGGAAGAGCAGGTTGTTTGACCTTTGGCAGTGGGAGATTTGACACTTAAGTGGATTGATTTTGGCTTGGATTCATCCTAGCTAGCTATGGAAACATAAAGGAGATGCCTGAATTAGGAGCACAGACACAGTAGGCTCCCTCCATAATCAGTGGAAAGAAATGTGTACCTCTGGAGAGTGGGCTGTCTCACCCAAGAACTGAGTAGCATTTATTTCTCTCCAGTGTCAATGGGAAGAACCTAAACTAATTGCAATCCTAGTTTAAATACCTCAGATATTTTATGTTATGTCAGTTTGTGTACAAGCTGCTCAGGTAGCAAAATAATGATGAACCAAATAAGACTCAAGACAGTATTTGAAGCATATTTTACACAAAGCTGCACAGTTTTGAGCTACACTTTCCTTTTTGTTTGTTTGTTTGAGATTTGTTGGGTTTTTTTTTGTTTGCAGATTACAGTTCTCACCCAGAAATGATTAATTGTCTGCTGTTCCCTCCTAGCTTACATAAGTGATTGGGAAACTTGTTAAATTGCATTTGTATTCCAGTTGAAATCAATCAATTAAATGGCCTTGCTGCAGTGCATAGGCACCTCCTGATTTGGGCACAGCTCATGTCCCAGGGCCAGCAGATGGCTCTGGTGGCCACCAGGCTTCACCCTCAGCCCACCTCCAGCCTGCAGCCTGCAGGCAGTGGCCACCCCTTCCTTGCAGGGGCAGAAAGGGAGCCCTCTCTCATGAACTCGTTGCAGATGAGGGTCATTTCCCTGGCAGGCCCACCAGGACAGTGGTTCTGGAAGGAACAGGAGTCCCCAGGCTGGGTCCCTGTTCCTGTAATGGAGATGGAGGGCAGGAGCTGTGGGGCTGTGAATGGGCTCATGCTGCATCCTTCAGTGCTGTTGCAGTTTTCTGGGTGCTGGAAGCTGCTCTCTCTGCAGAAGGCATGCTGCCATTTTCAGGGAGGATGCTCTGTAGATGTGTGCCAAACTCCTCTCTAGCAGCTGCTGCTGCTGCTCAAGGCATGCACACTTGGTGCCAAGGGCTGCATCCAAAGGAAATACAGAATGCCCTTTGTGACCTTCTACTTCCCATGAGGTTGCTGAGATGTGGCATCTTCACTGCCCCTTTCAGGGATGCTGGCCAGCCCTGGGACCTGCAGGCTCCTACAGCTTGCTCCTGCTCAGTGCTGCTGCAGCTCTCTGAATGAGAGCTGAGGCACAGTGGGGCTGGCCAGTTCCCAGGCTCTGCTTTCCTGGTCCCTGAAACAGCATCCTGCAGCTCAGTGACTCCCTCTGAAAGCTGGAGCCTGGAAATTGGGAATGAATTCCCTCTCTGTCTCAGTGTCTGTCTTCAATGGGAAACTGCTATCACTGGAACAGAATGTTTTTGTAGAGATAGGGAAGATTTGTCTCTGCTGCCTTGAGCTTTCTGACACTGAGATGTCCAGTCCTTTGTCAGTACAGAGAGAGGCACTCTTTAGATGGGAAGTGGGCCCACCTCTTCTAGATGCCCCCTGAAGGGGATGAATTTTTTCTGGAGGTCAGGTTAATTTTTTCCACTCACTGTGGACAGAACCTATGGAAATAACTCAGGCTGAATATTTAATATGTAATGACAAAAGTTTAGTAAAATAAAGGTGCAAAATCATACTCCAGTGTTGATATAATATGGCAAACTCTGGGCTTTTTAGTGCACTGCTCAGCAAGGAACTAATTAATGTGGAAGAGCAACGATGATGTGGAATTCAGACTGTATGATTTAAAAAAGAAACAGCCAAAAAGTCTGCTAGTGACCCACTGAAAGTGGGCTTCTTTACATTCATCCTCCTGTCACTTAAACACAAACCTGGACTGAGACAGCTGCACAGCTAACCCACAGCTGACCCACAGCTGACCCACAGCTGCCCAGAGTGTGAGTGAGTTGCCAGGTTTGCTCAGTGGCTGTGGGAGCTCTGCATGGCCCACGGAGGAGATTTACAGCCCCTCTCCCCCAGTGGGAGGGATGCTGCTCCTGCTTCTCTTGTTCTTTGCTGAGTGATGCCTCTCATCCCTCCCCATGCTGTTCTGCAAGATGGGGTCAGCTGAGGTCTCAGGGCCTTTTTGCTTGGCAAGGGAAAGCAGGAAGATGCAGGGACACACATGCAACAGAAGAATTGTTATGGGAAAATTGAAAAAAAAGGTGAAAAGTGGCAAAAACCATTGTAGATACCTTCTCAGGGCAAACATTCACAGTGTTTGTTTAGTTCCTCCTCTTGATTCTATGCTATCAAATTAACAGCTGAATTCAGCTGGGGATATTGCATGACAAATAATCCCTCAGGTGAGCTCTGGGGCTAATGAACAGGATGTAACTGGCAAGTGACTGAAAAGGGGACTCTGACTTACCTGATGAAAGAGCTTCTTGCCTGTGCTGTGCTGCAGATGAAAGCTCAGTGGGAGGCTGGAGGTTACTCAGCACAGAGCCAGGGACTTGCACAAAACACTGATGCTGTGAGGCATCACTCCTCACACTGCTTCAGGGCTCACCACCTGCATCTGAGCACAGGAGCCTGCTCCTTATGTGCACAGACAGACAGACAGACAGGCCCTGGGTCAGTCACAGCTCCACAAGCTTCAGAGCAGCTCTGGGAGCAGCAGACAGCAGTTGGGATGGAGCTGTGGACCCTGGCTGAAGGCTCAGCCATCCTCTGGCTGTCCTGGCCCAAAGCAGCAGCCAAGGGGCTCTTCTGCCTTTGGAGGGCCATAGTGATGCAAAATCTATCACAGTGCAGCTGAATAACACCTGGAGCAGAGTGCAGCCTCATGTGCTTCCTTTTCCCCTGGGGCAGAGCTCACTTTTAAAAAGAGCTATGGCTCAGCTATGACAGGGAAGGCACACAGTGTTTGAGCTATTCCTAGCCAGTGATGACTCTGTTCAAGCTTTCAGCAATTTTGGATTCACGTGACCCCATTCCTTTTGGGCCAAGAGTTCCAAGTTCCTGTTATCCATTACTGAAGAACAGAGAGTGAAGGACAAAACAATTTGTCATTTGCTTTAAAAAAAAAAAAAAAGATTTAGAATCTTTCTCAGCAGCAGAGTAACTCTGCCTTGGCATTTCTTTCTTACTCTGGTTTAAATAACATCAATGAGATACAGCCCTTTCACCTAGTCAGGAAAATTACATAAAAATTAGACAATGCTCAAAACACTAGGTACTTTGCAATGTAAGAAAACCATTCCCTCCCTTCAGCTCATCACAAAGCACCTCCAGGCTGCTGCCAGGTGCCAAGGAAGCAGTGGCCTCCCTAGGACCCATCTCTGCTCTCTGTATGGTGAGCTAAGGGTGTGGGCAGATTTGGCCAAACTTTCCATTGCTCATGTCAGCTGAGCTGGATGTCACCTGTTGTTTCTTATTGGAAACACATGGAAGCACCCACTAAGAGCTAATTCCTTACTCTGCTTGGCATCAGACACCTCCTTTGACTGCTCTGACTCGTGTCCCCCTTGTCCCACCTCATCAGTGGCGTGCTGTGGACTACATGAAATTCCTAAACCTTTCTAAAAGTTCTGGATTAATGGTTTTTAGAAAGGTCACTTGCAAGAATGATGCTAAGGAGGGTAAGAAATCACTCTTTCTGGGCCCTTTGGGGCTGTTTTTCATACTTACAAACACACCCACTGCAGAGACAGGGGCACTGATTAAAAGTCAGTGACACTCCATAGCTCATGATTACACACAAAGTTGAAAGCTGAAGTGAATGTAGCCTTAGGAACCTTATTAATCTACTGTTTGATTAAACTACCTTTCAGCCTCCTTATTAAACTGTGATAGTTCTAGAAGAATAACAACAAAGTCATATGAAAGGCAAGACTGCTGGAGGGTGTTTTGTGTTGTCATTGACTACTCATAACTAAGGGGGGTAAAATGCATTTTATCCAAGAAGAAAAGATGTGACAAGCATTAATATCTCTGTTTGTTTTATCTCTAATATATCCATAGGGAAGCACCATTGCACTGCACAGGTAAAACAATTTCTCAGTTAAGTGTCAGTGGCCGTGTTGGAGTGGAGCCAGGGAAGGGAATGAACACTAACACACAGCTTTTCCACTGACAAACCCACTGCACTCCCTGCCATTGGAAATGCAATGCAAACACAGAATGTTTCAGCAAGGAAGCTCCCACACAGCATCAATGCCCTAGTTTTATTTATTAATTTATTAATTTGTCAATTACCACTACAGCAGCATCTGAAACCTCAGCTGAGGCCAGACTCCCTTGAATCTGGCACTAGCAAAAATGCATGGTCTAAAATGAAGGGTTTCTAAGTTTGTTTGCATTCTGTTCTCAGTCAGACACACGAATTAGGGGCTCAGCCCCATGATGACATTACCACTGCCTCATAAGAAATGGAGCACCCACTGGTGGGTAAGGCAAACTCAACTTCTGCTGGATCTGTGCTATATTGGAGATACACCACCTGCCATCCTGACTTCAGACATAAATAATGGTCTAGAGCAGCAGTTCTGATCAGAAGCATAATTTCCAGAAGGTGCACCAAAATATGTCAGACACTCCCTTTATTTTATAGTTCCCTTAGTAGTAGATGAGTGCTTCCTTGAGTGACTGCCCTTAGTTGCCTGACCTGATGGAAGGAGACAGAAACCCTGCTTTAGATAACTGAGTACATATATGTGAAAGAGCTTGAATGCTCTGTGATATTCACTAGCAGTGCCACTTATCACAAACAAATCTCCAATCTATGCTACATCTATTTGAAGAGAGTAACAACCATGTTTGAGTTTCTGATTATTTAATACTTTCATTTCTCTTGCCTTTAGGAGGTGGACTCAGGCATACAAATCAAACAGCTACAAAATCTCCTGTGATTCCTCCTCAAAGAATAAAATAATTAAGTTGATATATCAAGACATAATTTGGACTAGAAAAGTTACTGCTGTTAGAAGTGGATTAGTTGAGTTACAATTGTTCAGTATCAGGAGATATTAACCTATATTTGCCTGATATTAGAAGTAAAATCAATCCAATAAATTTTATGAGATGGTTTTTAAAGTGTATTTGTAAAGAAGGTCTAATATTTACTAGCTCAAATAGTACTTCCATTTAAATATTTTTAGAAGCTAGGGAAAGTACAAGTGATTCCTGGAGGGTAAGTCCTCAAACATAACAATTTATATGCCAAATGAAATCCACTGCTTGGTGTTTCTTAAAACTAGGTAATGCAGCATTAACCTCCCCAAGCTCACCAGGCTCCTGACTTTCATCAGCATTCAATTGTTGATGAATTGCCAACACTTTTGAAGTAAAACCATATAAACAAAAGTACAAATATATTTAAAATGTAAATGCTTCTTTGGTGGAGATCAAGGAAAAGATTAAATACCTCAGTCTGGCAAAGGATGTAAGGATGTTCCTTAAACCCCCTTTGACTTCTATAGGACATAAACATATGCTTGAAGTTTGGTATGCTTAGAGCTTTGAAGAGAAAATTCACAGGCAGGTTTGAGAATTGCAGCATGGAGCAGTATCCTACTCAGGTTTTGGGAGCCCAGCCACACACTGAGCCTGCAGACTTCAGTTAGATATCTACAAACATGGCAAACATAAGAAAGGTCCAAATCCATGGCACACTGTGCAGGGAGTGGGCAAACTTAGCTAACAGGCACTTAGGAGGAAAAGGTTTTAGCTTGTCCTAACTGGCCTGTTTGTGGTGGGTGCAGAGCAGCGACAGGCTCATCCAGCCAGCTCCTCTGGGAGCCAGGATCCCCTGGGGCTTCAGGAGAGCAGGAGGGAAGGCACAGTGCCTCCTCCACGGGAGCACCTGGGCAGGTGCCTTTCCTTCCTCTGCCAAAGAGTGCTTGCTCTAACAAGCAGCAGGACAAAAAGGGACACGGGATTTTAGCTTCCAGGGCAAGTTCCAGCCCACAGCTGGGCTTCCAGACACAGGAAAGATGAGAAGACAGGAATGCTGCTGCCACTTCCACGAGGTGTCAGTGCCTTGGTGCTCAGCACAGCCCAGTCCCACCTGGCTGAGGGGAAATCTGAAAGGTCTTCCAGGGATCCACTGCAGTGAAAGAGAAGGGCACACGGCTGTCTGCTGTGCCTGGCACGAGGTGGTAGATGCACTTCAGAAAATGGACATTTGGGTGTAGATTTCTACAGGAACAGATAGGTTATCTACCAATGCCTACATCTGCTGGAAGCAGTCCCAACTTTTCACATAAAGGTGATTTTCTGCCCTGGCCCTATTCTTCAGAAGCAAGTTAAAACATGCCTGTTTCGTAAATAATTTCAATTACAGCTCCCTGGTGCTTCACTGTGTATTTCTGAGGCTCCTATGGCCTCTACTTTTATAAAATCTCTCCACACTTAGTGTGCCTATTGCCTGTGTTGTCCTCCTGTCATTTTCACAGGCACTAAATAAAGCTTTCAAAACTACTCAAAACAATTCTCATGGAAAAGTACACATTCTGCATGGGCATCATTTCCAATGGGAACATCTCAGTGGCCAACTCATCATTTATTTTTTTTCTAGTATATCTTGTTAAAATGATGTTATTGCACATAGTCTTCATCTAACAAAAGAGCTTGCATTAGCATAGTAATGGCCCTGAATACAGCTAATGGTCTTACATTCATGTTGAATGGGAGCAGGAAATCAATTAACAAAAATGCAGCAGCCAAAAATCCTGTAATAGATTAAAAAGCCATAATTATGGCATACTGAGGGTGGTGGTGGGGACCACTCTATATTGTGTCATCTCTGTGACTGAATGCTTTCCAGAGGTCTCATTCTTAATTTTGCCAAGGAGTTCAAGTATTTTGTTTCATGTCTTGTAGGTGAAGTCAGAAGATGGAATATTTCATTATATGATTTTTTTTTTAAATATAAACAGAAGTCTATATAAGATGGAAGTAATTTGTGACCTGGCACATTGAAAAAAAAAAAACCGACCTTGTAAACACTAATTTTCTCATCGTCTTCTAACAAAACTTGTGGGGGGAGGAGAAGCATTTCTTAGAGAGGGTGAGCAAAAGGCAAACAGGGACAAGAACAATTAAAAAATAAAAAAGTAAAAATTTCAGCCTGATTCAATTTGAGGTTTGTCATGTTGGAATGAGTAATCTTGAGTTCAAAATATTCATCTGTGTAGGATGCCCCTTAGTGGTTGAATTTAAACACTGTTGACAGACAAAATCATTTTAGACACTGAAAAAGACCCCAAAATAATATTTGTATTTAATAACCAAGAACAAAGGATTTTAAATGCTAACATATGCACAGAAGAGCCTACAAAGCCATGTTTACATAAAACATAAGAAACAGTTAGAAAAGTGCAAACCAATAGTAAGAGAACTTTCCTGAATAAGCCATTGTACCACATGAGAAGCAAATTAGGGAGAAGTAGGGGGAAAAGGTCAAACTCTATTTCTATTTTAATCAGAATGTATATTATGAGATGAGCTGACTTTGCAGAAGAATACAGCCAGATATTGAACTCTGCAATGGAACCCAACCCAATATTTTTACTGACACTTTCTAGAGCAGAGAGTTTCTGCACAGCAATGAAGTTATCTGCTCTGGAGCCATGGGCCCTTCCCAGCACCATATGGCTGGTGCAGCCTGTGGCCACCTCTGCTGTGACAGAAGGCTACCAGCTCCTGTTACCACACACAAACATTGCTACTCAAAAGGCATCAAGAAATGTTTAAGATTCCATAGAAAAAGCTAGAGTGCAATTGTGTAATACCCAAATGTACAGTGCAAAGAGTCTATGGGAAATTAATTTCATTTGTTCTAACCCTTGCCAGGAGGAATATATTACTTCTAACTTCTTTGCAAAAACAGTCTTTGCACTGGAGTCATTTGCAAAAGCTGCATCGCAGCGACACGGCCAGAGCCCAGCACCCAGCACTGGTCTGTTTACAGCTACTCTGAATGTATCTGCATTTTGTACCTTTAGATCTCCAGGTACTCACTGAATAACAAAAGAAGTCCATAGTATTTACACAAAGTTTGTCTTATTTGAAAATCCGATGCCTCTGGTAGCAGTTATCTTTATTCTTTCTTGAAGAAGTCTGCAGTTCTTCCACCTATTTAACTTTGCATGTAGAAATCACGGCTGCAGTCTCATCACCTCCCCGCGGCGAGCGGCAGAAAAGCCTCTCATCAGCAGTACTGGCACCAGGCGGCTCCGCTCCTCACAGGGCCGGGGTGGCCAGGGGCAGTCTCTTGGCCTGGGCGAGCTGGTGCGTGCTGTAGCTGGAGATGCTGATCCCGAACACGCCCAGGAGCAGCGCCGCCCGCTGCAGCGCCGCGTCCGACGGGCTCAGCACCGCCTTGGCCGCAGCCTGGGTCTGCGGGAGAAACGGGGCAGCTGACGGGCGCGTTCAGCTCAGGGCAGCACCAAACAAGGTCTTTGGAACCTACAAAGCACTTTTTTTCCCCCAGCCATTTAACAGGGTGTGACTGCTTTCCACTGAAGAGCATTTCACACAGTGTTTTGGAAACCCTCCCTTTATATCAGTTTGTAAAAGATAGGACACATTTCTGATATGATTTTCCTTTCAGTTGCTGCTCATTGATTTTGGTCACTTTAATGGGGTTCCCTCTGGCTACCTGAGAGGCAGAGCTGAATCAAGTGTGGAGGCTTAGGCATAAAGGAGAAAGAGCTTCCTTATTCTGTAAAGAACAAAGATCTCTTCCTTCCAACAGCACAGGATGTTACCCTGAACGTTAGATATTAATTCAGGAAAGCAAGCCTAGAAGGGATCACTAGCAAAACTTCTATACATACTGGCACTTTGAGTTAAAATACAACATCTGTCTTTCTTGGTGATGCATTTGGTTTCTTTAAGTGAAATAATTACTTGGCCACAAATAATGATGGTGTCTTTTCTTTTTTTTTTCTTTTGTTTTTTGTTTCTTTTCTCTTTTTTTGGTATTTTTAAAATGCTTTCCCTTGCAATCCATGGATGAAAAGCATGGCATCACTGACAGAAACAACAGATTCCAAGGGGCCTCTTTTTCACTTCCAGATTCTAGGTTTTTTATTGAGCTTAAAGAATTAGAGCTCAGTGCTCTGACCTTGATAAATGTGTCTGACTGTGACTACTTCAGCTGCAAAATAAATAAAGACAAAAGAAATTACTATGTAAGGTGATATCAAAAGATATGCAGGGAAGTGTGAAAGAAATTCATGGTTAGGACTGAAACACAGCACCTTTAGCTCAGCCTCTCAACCACTCAACTATCCCCTCTCAGCTGCTACAGTCTATGATTCAGGATGCAGTGCTAAGAGATGTGATATTTTCCAGAGAAAAGATGCATACTCTGTAAATGTCAAAATATGGAATACAATAAGGAATTCTTCTGTATTCTTTGGTGTATATATATATGTATATATATTTACAGCTTTTTATTTACAGCTATATTACTGCTTTAGTCTCAGTTATTCAGCTGATTTAAAATGTTTTCTACACATGCTTTTATTTGTTTTCTTCATATAATGATTGATAGGCTGACTTCCCAATGTTCCAGAGGTCAATACTGCTTGAGGTTTCCTTATCATGGCCACGAGGCTGGCTGAAGTGTTTCACTGATGGGTCAGCTGAGTTGCATCCTTCTTACCATTAGCAGTTTCACACTGCCCCAAACACACAAAGCCATTGCAAGAGAAAATTATGGAGAAGCAGCTTCTGTTTAAGCACTGCAGAAGAACTAACTCCTTTCACATATCCTGCATTTGCTATTCCATGATACCAATTATCAAGAAATGTCATAATTCATTTGCTTTTCAGCAGAGGATTAATTATTTTGAGTTTTGTGAGTTAAACCACAAGAAACCAGTGTTCCCTTGGGTTGGTCATTGAATAATTTGAAATAAAATCGACCTGATCTCTTGACCAGGTTGATTAAAAATAATCTTAATTATTTTTAAGATTAATTGAAAGCAGGAAAAAAAAAATCATACCTGCAGCAATCTTATGTACCCAGGTGTCATTCTCCGGAGAGGAATAACCATGATTTCTGAGTCTTTGTAGAATTTCAGCCCCTACAATTCTAGAACACACAAAACATTATTAAACTCCAGAACATTTTACAAGCTGACCTCTTCATGAAACATAAGATTAAGCCTGATGCAGTTTGCTACAGTGCCAAAAGCACCCCAAGAAGCACAGTATGCAAACATTTCTTGCTCACCTGATGCTCTTTTCCCTCGAGCCCTTTCCATGCTCCAGGGCCCGGGTATATAAAGCCCTGCTCCATTGCATAACCAACCTGTCACATGGGATCTGTCTGCACTGCTTAGGTGTTGGCAGGGTTGCAACCTCCTGCCTGGGGCCAGGTATGTCTTGCAATATTGGAAAACTCTCTGGGAATGCCTAAAGCTCATTAAGAGAGCTGACCTCCTTAATAAGAAAAGGACCTAAGCCTGCTTTATAGATAGCACTGGACACAGGAAAAGGAGGTCATTATAGCATTTTGTGTCCAGAGTGACAATGCAAATAGGATTGGATGGTGTTTATATAACTTAAAGCATGTATTTATGCCCACAGGATGACCTGACTGAGTAGGAAGCTTAATGCAGCCCTGACCCAAGTTGAAAGGATGTGCTAATGTAACACTGTATTAGCTAGCTATTTGGAGGCACATTTAAAAATAAGTGCTTTCTTTTCTGATAGCATTCCCTTTTACTCAGCATTATGCATGGTCTTGTGCATTTTTCTACTGCTAGTTCTTTACAACTAAAAATACCTAATCTGATACTTACTGATATTACTACTTTTTGTTAACAGTGATCTCTTTTCACTGTAGTGAGCTTGAATTCAGTTCTATTCCTGCAGTCATATAGCACACTGTGTGAAAAATGGTGGTAAAATATAACCTACAAAATTAATTTCTCCAACTCTTAGTATGGTCCATTGATAGACCATGCTAAGAAAGCTCTTTTTTCCTATTTTCAATATATGCAACCTTGCATATAAGTAGCAAGGCAGAATTTGACTCCAGTTGCAGTCCTACTTCTAAACATGCAGGGCAAGAATCTTCAGGTGTTGTAAGTCAGTAGAGCAACAATGTGCACATTAAGCCCACACCAGTTTTCATGACAAGTGTTCCAAGAGATCAGCGTTGACTTGCACCTCTATAAATCTCTGCTATGGCAGCTTAAAGATCTCTGAGGAATATTCCTGCTGTAAAAGAGCAGAACATGATTCTGCTTGGAGAAATAATCCATTCCAGGTATTCCACATGTATTCCACAATGATACCACTTCCTCATTTTACTTTCAGCAGATGCCTAATTAATGCTACATAAAGGAATGCTTCTCTTTTATTGCAAGATTCTTGCTTACATAGCACATAGTGGGCAGTTCTCATTTTCCTTTCCCTGCACCATGTTTGTAGCACACCATGGCATCAACTGAGCAATGTCTCATTAAAAAAAGGGGCAATAAAAGCAAGAGACTGGGAACCTGTCAGTCTGTTTGTTCTTTTTTTTTATGATATGCAATTTTCACAGTGACCCTGTGCTAAATGTTTTGCACTGTATCCCTTAACTATAGGAAATACCGTATTCACAGGAAGTAATCAACATAAAATTGGGAACTGACTGAAGTTACCAGAAGGCCTATCAGTACCTGCCCAAATGCATTTGGGATGAAAACCTATAATATGAAAAGTCAAAGGCCTTTTTCTTGTTTCTCACTGTATCCCCCATGCCAGCTTTCCCAAACAGTCAGGAGAGTGCTAGCTGCCCAGAGCAGGACAAGGATAATGAGGCAGTCTGCCCTTCTCTGGAAATACACAGAATACTGAGATTTTCCTTTAAATTTGCAGCCTTTTAAAGGAAAACCTCCTTACTGAAGTATCAGAGTTTCAGGAGCTGCAAAATTTCTGCTATTTTGTGTGTAACTCTTTCTATTCAGAGAAGGGCAGTGAGATTCCAGTGACATGGTGTTCAGAAAGGGAGAGCTTTGCAAACACGTTTCTTTGTGTGGAAAATAAAAGAAAAAGGAAAGAATATGCTTTGGCTGACATAAGTGTCTTTAAAAATGATCTCTTGGCCATGTGCAACACAGCTGAACTGTAGAATATTTTCTAATTGTGAATGTTACCAAAATCTGAATTAGATGCCCAAGGTCTCTGAGAGAATAACCATCTTAGGCTGTTTCAGGAGCTTTGATCAAACAAGGGATTGCCTCCATTCCTTTAGAAGTCCAAGCCTCTGAGAATTGAGTCCTGACTGCCAGGATGCAGAGATGAACCAGGGACTGGACAACAAGACACAAAGACCTCTCTTGGCACAACCACAGGGATCCCACATGCTGTTCAGACTGCTCACTTCATTCCTCTACTAATGCCTTCCCTGCCTGATGGAGGCACTGTTTTTTAATAGGCTTCAAATAGCTAAGAGTGCAAGTGATATGCTGACATCATCCCCAATATTAAGACAAGGGATACTTTGAACTCAGCTGTCAATATTCACCACCTTGTGCTCTATTTACGTTAGGAGGGAAAATCAATAATGAAATTTCCAGTTCCTTTGCTGTAATCCAGTGCCTTTGGGACCAGCAAGGGCTGCTTTCCCCAAATGCAGCAGGAATCAACCAACAGAAATAAATTCTTTTCACACTCTTAAAAGGCCCTTTTTGACTGGCACTCCCCTAAAAGCTTTCCATGCTGTCCATGACCATGTCCCTGCCTCTCCAGAGTGTGGAGCAGGGACTCTCATGACAGCATCACCCACGTCAGCTCAGTGCAAGCAGCAGGGTACTGCACATGGGGCTCTGGCCCCTGCTTTTCTGGCAGATTTTGGAGCCTGTGCTGTTGACCACCCTCAGACAAATGCCTCAAGTACTTAGACAGTAATCATTCATGGACGTGTCACTTTCCCTATGTGCCTCAGACTTTGTGAGGTTCTCTTTCACAGGCAGCTGATTCTCTTGACAGCTGGACTTTATGACCTTAGAGGTCTTTCCCAGCTTTAATGGTTATATGATTCCCGCACCATAAGAATCCTCTTTCAGATCCTTAAAAACATTTTATCTTAAAATCAGACTCATCTTCCCAATTTTCCTTGTTTCCTGTGCTCCATACAATGATTCTTATTTACTAGCTCATTTTACCACATACTTCCTAGCATATTTATTTTTATCCTGACAAAAGGTCAGCTACATCGACATTTCCCTCTATACCAGCTCTAGCACCAGAAATTCCTCTTCAGGAGAGGGTTCTATACTCCTTTCTTCTGCTCATCAGTTTCTGCCATTGCAGAACCTTGTGGAATCTGGAGTAGCAATGGCCTATGGCACTTGAGACTCTGGATGCTAGCAGGCCCTGATTGCCATACACACAGGAGTCCTTTGCCTGCATCTACCTCTGCTTTTTTTCCCTTCATTGCTTTTTGGTTTTTGTTTTTTTTTCCCCATCTATTTCTGAAAAAAAACTTTAGCCATCCTTCAGCAGGGGGAATGAAGAGTGAGGCAAGCTCAGGTGCATGAGTTAAACCACAGGAAGAGGTGGTGGAGGTGCCCAGGTGAGAGCCCCTCAGGCCTCCCCTCCAGTGCAGCCAGATGACCAATCACCACAGAAAGTCCCCTGCAGAAAGGACACAAGCCTCACTGCTCAAGCTGCTGCTGGTGGCTCCTGCAGGTGATGCTGATACTGCTGAGCTGTGTGTGCTGGCTGGGGCTGCCATGTGCACTGACTGCCACAGCCTGCACACAGGTATGGCCTGGGCCCTAAAGCAGTGGGAAAAGCAGGGACAAGGCAGGTGATCCTGCTGCCACACTCAGTCCCCAAGGGAACCTGCCACAGTCACACTACTGGCTTTGCTGGGGCAAGGTCACCAGCCTGACAGCACGAGAGCAAGAATGTGACTGCAAGGAGGGGACAGTGCTGTCCCAGGGTGGCTGGGCTGAGCAGCCCTCCCTGCCAGGGGATGGGGCTGCACACCTGCAGACTGGAGGAGGCTCTGGGCAGCCCCAAGGCACCTCAGGCAGGTGCACATGTGCAGGGCATCAGTTTCTTGTTACCCACCATTTGCTCAGGGGCTTGGGGCTGATGTCTCACTGTTACTGCTCCTACCTGATGGGTACAGATAGCAGGCAGAACACTGCAGGGCACTGCCTACGTGCAGCCACAATTCTGAACAATAAACTGGTTTAAAGCAAGACTCTCTGCTGGCTTTGAGGGCCATTAAGCTTGATTTACTCAAGGCTCTCTGTACTGACACAGGGACAGAATTTTAAAAGAGGATTTTCCATAAAGTGTATTCCATTTGCATTCTATGCCTGGTGAACAATATGACATTTGGAAGTCATAATTTTGAAAACAATCCAGATATTTAACTAAAGAAGTAGTTTCCAAAATTCATCATCCTTAAAGAGTCCAGGCTGCAGGAATACATGTCAGAATTCTGAACCTATCTCCAGCTTCCACTAACACCCCTGTGTGCAGGATAGGAGTAAGCATAAAGTGCTGTCACTGCAGGCAAATCAATAAAATAAACCATATAAAGAAAACACACCACCAAATCTTTCTCAACACACATCTGTATGACTAATGCTAGGCTTTTTGACTTGAACAGTTATTAGATCTGAAGCATGTCCTTTCAAATCATTATGTGCATTACTCAAAAATTAGAGCTAAGCTAAAAGTAGTTTTGCCTTAAAAAAATGTAACTAAACTGCCAGCTCTGTTGGGGTAACAGGACTGGGCACAGAGACAGTCCTGCCCCAAAGAGCCTAGAATCTGTGGGGAGGCAGAAGATTGTCACTAGCTGAAGGAGCACAGGGAAACAAAGAGAATGTATAGCTTGGCATGTGAAGCAATGTTCTCAGCTCACTTACAGTCAGACTGTTTCCAAATTTTTGTAGGCAATGCAGCAAAACACAGTGTAAAGGAAGGATGTGAAGAAGGTAAATGAATTTTAAGATGATATGGGAGGCAAGGAAGAGGAACAATGTTAGTTGTATTGTTGCATTACACAGTAGTATCTTCACAAAGCACAAGATTAAGGAGATGTATTGGAATATGTTGATGACAGAAGTAGGAAACACCATCAATAAAAGAAGACTGCAATGCTGTGTAGATGAGCTATAGACTGCAGAGTTCAGTACTCAATGTCATCTAAGGTTACAGATACACAGCAGCAAGAGATTTGTGTTGCTGAGGTTTACGGAGTTACCATTGAAGCAGCTTAAACTATTCATTTATTTCCTGCTGAGCATTGACTCCTGCACTTCCCACAGCTCCACTGCCAAGCAGTTACTCTTGTGTTTGCAGCCTGCCTGCCCACAGTGCTTTGATGCCATTGAGGAACAAAAGAATAGAAACTGACAAAAATGCAATAATAGCAAAATACCAAAAACTCTAATTCATTATAGCTATGGAGAAAGGAAAAATTCTTTAATAGAAGCAAATTTTATCAGAAAATGCTGAAATTTGTATGCGTGAGAAACTACAGGGGGGAAAAATCTGGAAGTATTTCCTAAGCAAAGGTAGGTAAGCATTATTGTCACTGGAAAAGCACAAAAGTACAGCTCCAGAGCTTACCTGGAACCCAGTTCTGTCAAGCAGGGCTGGTTCTCTCTCACCTAACTCCAGATAAGGCTCAACAGATGCCTGCCTTGGAACTAGTTGCTCTAAATTCCCATTCTAATTTACCTGTTTCAAATGTTTATGTTAAGATCAGGGCAGGAAGTGACAATAGTACAGTGAGTTGGTGTGAACTGCACCCCACTGACTACAGCAGGACAACTCAAAATGCAAACTGTTATGAAGAATGGCTTTTAACATGACCAAAGCAGATTAAAGGCATAAATTACAAGAAGAAGCTATGCTTAACCTCACAAAAAGAGGATGATGAAACCCTTCCTCTCAGATACTGACAAGCAGTGAGGATGTCCTTGAGCACTGATTTTTGCCTCAGGCCCCAAGATGTGGTCAACAGCCAAGCTTCAACTCCCCTCACTCAGTAGAGGTCTGCATAGAGGGAAAGCAACACCAGTAACATTAAGTGGCCATAGAAAAGCCAACGTATGAGAAGGCTGAATAGAAGGCTTTGCATAAACAATTACTATCTGACCTGATATGCAACTACAGCATCTTTGGGGGGATGATCTCCAATGTCCCAGAACAGTCACTGCTCTACAGAACTGACAGCTACTGATCCATGAGCCAGCAGCTGGATGAGCAAACTTGCTGTCATCTTTTCTCTAGCTCAGATGTGTACTAGTATAGATGAATTTATTCTTTTCACAACTGAAAAACAAAATGAAAAAAAACAAACCAAACACAAAACAACCCAACCCAAACCCATAAATAGAAACAATGGGCATTTCTTGAAGGTCTGAAGACCTTAATAGAAGCTAGCACGTTTTGAAGAGATGCTGCTACACTCACACCAACCACTGGCAACTCTTATGTTAGGGTCTATCTCAATCCATTGAACAATTTTGCAGAATCTGTAGGCTGGACAGCAACAGAAAACTGTTCTAGCAGGTATGGGCAGGGAGAAGCTTGCCTGCCTCTGCTATCAAGACACTGCACCAGAGGCACCTTCCTCTTGTCTCACTTACTACACACTCCTGGACAGCTGGTCCAGTTCAGAATGCATAGCAGAATTACAAATGTCTTTTTGGAGGAACAATTTTATGTCTTGATGCTTCTGTGGTGGGTTCAGAGGTCAACCAGCACAACATGCTATGAGAGAAGCTGGAGCACTTGGCCTGAGAGCTGTGCCCACTGACCTGAGAATCGTCTGGGTGCATACTGCTGGACAGACTCATCTATAGCCATTATTCTGGAAAGGCTCATATCTGGCAGGCAGTGGACAGACTTCCAGCAGAGGTCCAGAGTCCCAGTTAACCCTGGAAGCAGTGAGTAGCAGAGTTCCCAGTTTCTCACAAGTGCAATGCCCTGTCCTGCCATGTCCCAGTATTCAGTGCACGTACTCTGTAAGCAAGGAAGTGCATTGAAGGACATGCAGTGCAGTACTGACAGCAGGACCTTGTGAAGAAGGTGGGGACCATCCTTTCCCATAAAGCCATTTTTCAGCTACCAAGGCACTGCTGATCTGATGTGGGAAGCCTATGGCACTCCTGTGGATACATCTGGTTACACGAGTCGCAAGACACATCAATACTTAAGAGCACATGCACTTCTCTGACTGTGTGTACCACTTTGCTGTTTTTAATCCATGACAGCAGATTATTTCTTGCTCTAAAGGAATGACATAAAATGGCTGCTATTTTGCACAGAAACAAAGCATTAGGCTCTTTCCTGTGAACAGCCTGCAATTTCCCATCTGTTTTGGAGCAAAGAGGGGCAAGCTTGTTAAGGAGCAAGGCATGTTCTCTCATTCTGCTCTATTCCCCAAAGTCCACTAAAATGGGTATCTGCATCAAGACACCCACTAAATACTGGCTCCCATGCCAGAATGAGCAAGTGTTCCTGGCTGGCCATCCATAGTGGGTGTTTTTCACTGTGAGAGCTGGTATGAGAAATTTTTTTACAATCTGAGATGAGAACACTTCATGTCATGTCCTTTGCTGCTGCTGCGGCTGACAAAACTAAAAGCTGGACTGTCATACTCCATGTCCACATGAGCATTCCTTTATTCCATCTTCAGGGGGTTCCAGGTCATGCCAGATTTCATCACAGCACCCCAGATATCTTCTGCCCCTCGACAGACAGTGTATAGATACGGACCTGTGTAACCACTGTAACCTGCCCACCACACACACACAGCCCAGGTCTTTGGAATTTGAATATGTTTGTAAAAAGCTGGACAGATCATTCCCAAAAGTGCTGTATTGCTTCTGAGAAATTTCCTCATGAGGAAAACTCTGCCCATGAGCAGATGCATATGTAACCAACTATTGCACAGGGTTCTTTCTCCTGCGGATCTCCCACACTGCAGCCCTGTTACACACACGCCAAGAACCCCCAGGGTCACACAAGTGAGAGAGCTTAGGAAGCAGCCTTCTGACTTGTAATTCCAGGTATTTGGGTATGGCAAATACAGCTGTGAGATCTACAATGCCTATTTAATGACTGAACGGCTTGCAAAGAACTCCCATATTTTGTGTGTGTGAACAATCCTAACACACAGCATGCTGCGCTTTTCTGTAGCTTAGGGACAAGTTTCATCTGTTTCAGAGCACAGCCACAGTGTGAAATAATGGATGCAGGGGGGATATCTGGGGTACCAGGACTCTGGAATAGAAAATGATGAATTCTAAGAAGACAGATACATTCAAAGCATGACCACAATTTTGGTTCTAATTCTAAAGCACTGAATTACAACAGAAGTACACAACTTCAGCCAGTCATTTAATTGGTACCTCTCTGTGCCTTTCAAACAAAATTTGCAGACAATCAAAATGTCTAAGTTACTATATTCCACATGGCTTTATAAATTGTGAGTAATTAATTCTACAAAAGCACCCGTTCCACCTTCTAAACAACCCTGAACAATCGTTTTGGAGGGGCTGGAACTTTTTCTACATGTGATCACAGTTAAAATGAATGTACAGCTATTATGAAAATGTAGGATTTTACTGCCATTCACAATTCCTGAATTAGAACATGTGTCTAAACATCCAGAGGTTGTAAAATCTTCCATAGTGGTCTCCTAGGAAAGTTTCTTACATTTAGTGGCAATGGATATCTAGGTCTGTAACATTAAAAAATGGTTTCTGATTTAGAAACTGTAAGTGCTTTGATTCATCCTGAATATATTTTGTAGAACATTGTGTGTCTCCTATGCAACAGGCTAGTGAATTAGTCCACCAAAACCACAAAAGGTCTGTAAATTCCCTTGTAAGACTTTAAACTGAAATATAAGAAGATCTAAATTACTTGAGCTTTCCAAGCACGACAGAAAATCTTTCAAAGCTTTAAATTACATCACATAGCTTTAGTGGGAACCTTTCTAAATGGAATTTTTGTTCTTGCTTGCTTTCTGGTATGTTCCCTTGTTTTGGTTCCTTGCAATTGCCTTCACATTGCTGATTACACATGGTTCCCATTCCTTACCTGTCTGTTGTCCAATTTAAATGTTCTAATCCCTTAAATAGACATCTATTAGTTCTGGCATGGCATTGTACCACCATAAATGTGGCTATTTAACACTATTGGTACTCTATTTTTAGGCATAATCCTGGTAAAGGTACATGTCTCATGTTGTGAAGCCTCTAGCTGAACACTGCAAGATTCTTTCATCAACTTAAGAAGAGGGTAAAAAAAAATAAATCTATGCAATAATAAGAAATAAAGCATGACAAATACATTAATCCAAAGAGTACCATTTCTATAATATTTTTTTCAGTAGGTGGTCTTTATTCTGATGTTGTGAATGTCTGACTGTGAGGCCAAGCAGAAATTATTAGAACTGAATTCAAATTACCTGGGAGTGGAAAACAAAATGAGGGCCAGAGCACAGAGAATTTGCACTTAAGTACGATCTACTGAACTTAGTCTGGAGTTCTCTCTTCAGAGATCAGATTTCCCAGGGCATAACACAGCTCACTAGGACCAGATGGAATTCACCCTAAGATCTCTAAACCAGCCGAAGGGTGAAATAACACCACTGCAAGCTGCAGCGTGTAACCTCTCCCTGGGAATCGTCTGTGTCAGGGGATGGGAAGGTGGGGAAAGACCAATTCTTACAAAGGGTCCCAGGGGTGATCTGAGGAACCACAGATGAGTGAACATGATGTCCTTGTTCTGCAAATCAGTAGAAGCCACTGCAAGGAACAGAATGAGCAGACACGTGGAAAATATATTGGGGAGCACTCCATTAAGCATCCGTAAAAGGAAGAAACACTTCACAAGCCTACTGGCATTTTTCTTTTTTGAGGAATTGGCTAATAAGCAAACAAAGTGTATTAAAGTGCATTTTTACAATTACATGGAGAAAAAGAAAGCCCTTAAAAAGGAAGTCTCATGAGCTAAGAAGGTCCTAATTTAAATGAATAAGCAATTAAAAATATATTTAAAAAAAAAGGTAGGAATGAAATTTTCCCACTGGAAGGAAATCACCAACACAGTCCTTTGGGACTTTTTGCCAGGATCTGTGCTGCTCAGCAAAGTCTTAAATGACCTGGAAAAGTGATGAATAATGGGAGAAGAGAGACTGCTGATTCTATACAGTTATCACAGGGATTAAAATCAAAAGCTGACTGTGCAAAGCTGCAGAAAAGCACTACGATCATGCACAACTTGAGATAAAATGGCAGATAAAATTCTACATAGAATATCACAAAATGGTGGACATAATTACTTAAATTAATAAGATCTGTTCATAAATTAAAAAACCAAACCATGAAGATGTCAGCTCCATACCCAGTAAGGGGTTCAATAAAGCAACCAAATTATTTGAAAAGGACTAGAAAACAAACCAGAGTATACTTCAACAAATGTGTGGAGAACCAGCATTTTTAATAACATGGGCAGTTTTTGTTCTCTAATCTTTGAAAAAATGAAACAGACTTAGAAAAGTTACAGGAAAGGGCAAAGAAGGTACAAAGAAAATTAAGAAAGTTTCTTTATGAAGAATCTGCAAACAGGCCTATTCAAGCTTTGTGTCCTTCTACTCTTCCCTGCTTCCCTTCTTCCTCTGTATGGAGTCCTCTCCCTCTGTTACTCTGCTGTCACCAAAGTTTACAGCCTTCTCAGACAAATCAGGGATCAAAATACAAGCTGTTGGGATTTTTTCTTCTAACTCAGAGTTAGAGAGAGGGCTTATTCCATCTTTCCATATTCCTTCCCCAAAGCAGAAAGTGAATGTGGATTCAATGTACTAAGATACAAAGATTAAAAAAAAGAAAAAAAAATCCTTTAAGTTTTTTACCTCTTTCTTACATCACAGCCTTGTCAACGAGATTTTACTGATTATCAGACATTGACTGCTCCAGTTTGGATGCAGAGACTGCATTCAGTGCATGAGTTAAGAACTGCAGTGGCAGACTCCCACCAGGAAGCTACCTTCAGAGCTGACTATAAACTCCTCCCACTTCACAGCTTAAAGAAATCTTAGTCCTCTGCTTTTCCCTGATGGTGAGGTGGAACTACTCTTTAAGCAGGTTTCACCCTTACCTCTCATGTATGGGAAACTAGAGTCAACTTCATTTGAAAACTGGAGCACAGATACTACATTTGCCAAGGGGTGCCATGCCCTGATTGCCTCATCTTAAAACTTACCTCTCGACCAGTTTTGAGTCAGATGGAAAATCACTCCAACTTAAGAGATGTGTTCACGGATTCCCACTCATTTGAGTGAGAACAGACACTCAGTTACTGAGAAACCCACTGCTTCAGTCCTTGGATCATACCTATTCAAAGACCTGTGCATTTCAGTTCAGGAGGAATGGGACTTATGGGCTGTGGGTGGGAAGCTGCCCTTTGTATAGGCTCCACAAAGACTTTCCATGAGGTGCAGATCAATACCTTCCTATGAACTTATATGCAAAAGGCTTTCCCTGCTAGAGATGATTTGCTTTTTACACTGTCTGTAGAAGAGTCCAATTACACAGATTACACAAATTTCTCCTTTGCTTGGTTCCCTACAGCCTGAAGCACTCATCTTCATTAACTTAGTGTCACATATTTTTGAGATCATCAGAAAACCAATGGAGGGCTGAGTGTAGCACTGTAGAAACCAGATTGCTAGTCACTATAAAAATGCAAAGCACAACCAAGAGAGGGTGCTTTAATTTCAGATAGACAGCTGTAAAATTGCTTAGCAAAGATAGTTGGAAATTTGCTTGTACTTCTTCCCAATTGCAATGCAGAGGTGAATGGCTGTGTACTGATAAAGCCATCTGTCTTGTGGGTGCCTGGAGGAAGCCTCTGCACCAAAGCAATATTGCCAGTTTTACATTTAATATCCTGGTGCACAATACTCCTGAGCTGGGAGCTGGATTGCAGACATTTCAGCCTTAGGGCATCCCAGAGCACAGCATGCCCCGTTGTAATGACTCTTGTTCAAAAGCTCAGGCTGCTGGGATTGGGAAGGGGATGAGGAATGCTGCAGGGCATAATGCATTGCCAGCACAGCATTCCATGCACTGAGATAATATTCAGGTCCATTGACTCAGATTTGAACCCAAAGAAGAGAAAGAGCAACTGTCAGTAGAACGCTTTGGTTGGGTAGGTTTTTCAGGTGGCATGCACATCCTGGAGTGCTGGTTTTGACTGGGGTAGGGTTAATTCCCAATAGATGCTGTGGGGCTCTTTTGGATTTGGGCTGAAAAAAGGGTTGATAATTGTATTGGGTTTGCATGGCCATGTGCAGGGGCTACAGCAGTGGCTTCTGTGAGGAGCTGCCAGAAGCTTCCTCCATGTCCAGCAAAGCCAATGCCAGACAGCTCCAAAAGGGACCCACTGCTGGCCAAAGCAGAGCCAATCAGGAATGATAGTAACACTTCTGTGATAACATAAGAAGGCAAAAAAAGTTATTCCAAAGCTATAATAACCACAGAAGAGCAGAGTGAGAATGAGAGGAACAGTTCTGCAGACACCACAGTCAGTACAGAAGGAGGGGCAGGAGGTGCTCCAGGCACCAGAGCTGATTCCCCTGCAGCCCCTGGTGCAGCCCATGGTGAGGCAGCTGTGCCCCTGCAGCCCATGGAGAACCACAGGGATGCAGAGATCCACCCACAGCCCAGGGAGAGCCATAGGGATGCAGAGATCCACCCACAGCCCATGGAGAGCCACAGGGATGCAGAGATCCACCCACAGCCCAGGGAGAGCCACAGGGATGCAGAGATCCACCCACAGCCCATGGAGAGCCACAGGGATGCAGAGATCCACCCAGAGCCCATGGAGAGCCACAGGGATGCAGAGATCCACCCACAGCCCGTGGAGAGCCACAGGGGTGCAGAGATCCACCCACAGCCCATGGGAGAGCCACAGGGATGCAGAGATCCACCCACAGCCCGTGGAGAGCCACAGGGATGCAGAGATCCACCCAGAGCCCAGGGAGAGCCACAGGGATGCAGAGATCCACCCACAGCCCGTGGAGGAGGCCATGCTGGAGCAGTGCATGGCTGAGAGGAGGCTGTGACCCATGGGAGACCCGTGCTGGAGCAGGGTCCTGGCAGGGACCTGCAGACCTGGGGAGAGAGGAGCTCACCCTGGAGCAGGTTTGCTGGTGGGACTTGTGACCCTGTGGGGGACCCAGGCTGGAGCAGGCTGTGCCTGAGGGACTGCACCCTGTGCAAGAGTGACCCACACTGCAGCAGGCTGGGGAGGACTGATGCCTGTGGGATGGACTCAGGTTGGGGAAGTTCATGGAGAGCTATTTCCAGTGGAGGGACCCCAAGCTGAACAGGGGAAGGACTCCTTCCCTGAGCAGGAGCAGAAACAACCTGTGAACTGACCATAACCCCTATTCCTATCTCCCTGCACTGCTGGGGGAGAAGGTAGAGCTGGGAAGGAGGAAGGGGTGTGGGGAAAGTGCTTTTAAGAATTATTTTACTTCTCATCCTGCTTATTTATAAATTCATTTAATATCCCCAAGTTGAGTCTGTTTTGCCTGTGATGGTATTTGATGAGTGATCTCTCCCTGTGTCCTTATCTGAACCCATGAACCCTTTGTTATATTTTCTGTCCCCTGTTCAACTGTGGAAGGGAGCAAGAAGGAGGCTTTGCTGGGTGCCTGGAATCCAGCTGGGATCAATCCACTAGAGTAATACAAGGATATTTACACTGTTGCTGAGTGTTGCTCCAACACTCAAGGCCTTTTCTGTTCCTCATCCCACCAGTGAGGTGGTTGGAGGTGCACAGAGTATTGGAAAGGGATAGCTGACCCCAACTCATGCAGGGGTTAAGGGGTCATGGTCAGTATGTAAAGCTGGAAGAAGAAGGAGGGACTTTGGAGCGATGGTGTTTGCCACTGTTACATAGGAGGGAGCCCTGCTTCCCTGGGGATAGCTGAACCCCTGCCTGTGTTAAGTGATGAAATTATTTATTCTTTTATTTTCCATGTGGGATTTTGCTTTACCTATTAAACTATTTAAACTGTCACTTTTGCTCTTTTGATTCTTTTCCCTGTCCTGCTATCAGAGACAGTGAGTAGTTGTGTGGTGACTAGGTGCTGAATGTTTTTAAACCACAACACCTGGATATTCACAAAGAATGACAACTACAATTTATGGGCTCAGCAAGAAAAAAAAAAGTGGCAAAGTCTGGCCTAGTTTGGATTTCTAAAACAACCATTTCATGGTTTTTGCATAATTTTAGACTTTTTTTCTTTGGTCAGCTTCAAGCTAAGTACCATTCAAAAGATTGCTGAACAAAGCAACCATGATTTCAGAACCAGTGCTTCCAATGATCAGCCTTGCAAAACTGGAGCTGCACCAAGGTTGACAGAGAAGACCCATAGCTGCTTCTCAAAATACTAATGATCCTCTTGGAAATACTTGCTCAATGTCATCTCATCTTTGTTACTTTTACCTCCCAAGTTTTCCACTGCTCTCATTTGAAAATAAAAGTCTCAGGTTACCCACAAGAACGCTGTCAAGCAGAGCAGAATGGGCCTGTGGGTCACCATCACAACCTACAAGGGAAAAGCTACACTTGTGTCTCCTTCCCTCCTGTTCACACCACCTCAGTAAGCCACTGTTGCCAGCTGTTTCCCAGGATCTGCCCACGTTCAAATTCTCACCCTTTGGTGAGAATTTGGTACCTGCCAGGTTGCTTGAGATCACTTTTCACTTTGTGAGGCCTGGAAAAAGTAGATGGAGAGGGGTCTTGAATCCTTGTATTGATCTTATCTTCGGGTTTAGATAGCCAATACTGATGCTGACACTTAACATGCCTGTGCTGCAGCCTAGAAATCTGCTCAGAGAACTGCTTCTGTAAGGAACTGAAAATTTACATATCCCACTACAAAACTGAATGCGAATTTGCAATCAAACTTCTACATCTCAAATCTGTTTTATTCATCAGCAGTTAATGAATTTGTTGCAAGGATCTTTCTTCAATTACCAGCCAGAAGAAATGCAACACAACAGGTAATAAAAACAATAGACATCTTTGTAACTAAAACTAGAGATCACATCTTGCAGGAAAAAAAAAAGAATTTTCCCTTGCTGTTTTAAAGTAAAGAATATTACACAACAATCATTCTTAACTAATGCAAATCATTCTCTCTAGAGCAAAAAATTGAAAACACCTAGGATAAATTTGAGAAGCTATTTACTTTGAATACTTTTCAATTGTTTTGCCTCCCCCTATACATTTTTTAAAACACAATTTCAGAGGTTTTCTTTATGTACTGTGTCTTTAGTTTGTATTCTTATCCTTATCTGAAAAACATTAAAGCTTGTTGTGGTAGAAAAGTGAAGAAATACTTGTTGACAACTATTACAACTAGTGCCATATGACCTTCTGAGCAAAACAAAAAGAGCATATAATATAATAAATATATATTACATACATTAGAAATCCACTAGATTATTTCAGTTTTCTGTTTCCAAAAATAAAGTACAAATAGGGAATCATGACTGAATAATGTTATTTTTCTTTGAATCATATAAAGATTAATACTAGAAATTAACATGTTCAGCATTTTTACTGATGATATGGAAGAAAGTTTAATCATTGCTGGTAAAATTTGTAGATGTCACCAAAATTAGCAGATGGTCAATACTAATGATAGTGGCACAGGCACACAAAATATGACCCATCATTTACTAATATAGATATAGTAAAAAAAATTGAAGTTAATATAGCCAAACAGAAAGACCAAACATTTACAAACATGAAGTATGGAACCAAGGACTAAATCCTGAATAGCAATAAATTTCAAGAGTTCTTGTCTACTATTAAAAATAATTTAATGTGGACTTCCTATACAATCCTATGTCAAGAAGTTGATCCAAAACCAATGAAACAGCAAGTACAAAAGCTGTTGCTTCTGAGATTTTAAATGAATGCTAAGTTTCTACACTCAGTTCCAGCAGGCTTGTTTCCTAAATGGTGGGATAAAAAAATGGAGGCAATGTATGAGTGAGCCACAAAACCAAGTTGGAAGCTATAGAAGATGCCTTAAATCAAATAGTTTAAAGAGAGAGTGCTTACAGTGTCAAAAGAAGATTGTCTTGTAGCTTGATTACAGTGTTCAAAAACTTTCACAGAAAATAGTAGCTAGTGAGGGACTACTTAATCTAGTGAAGAAAAACATACCAAGAACTAGTGGCTGAAAGTCAAATCTAGACAAATTTAAATTTAAATAAGGCACATGATTCTAAGCATGAAAGTGTTTGAGTACTGGAATAAATGACTAAAGAAGGGGCGAAGTCTTCATTCCTTAATGTCCGTAAATCAAGCTGGCCTGTCTCTGTACATGACTTGCTTTAGCAAAAACCACAAATTGTGCTTTTGCAAGACTGGTCTTCGCCCTGAAGTAGTGAAAATTTATGACCAGGGATCTAGATGGGGTCAGAGAAGATAATCTCATGCCCTTTTCAGTCTTACCTTCCACAAATTTATTAATTTACTGAATGAGTATAAAGAAAAATCTTTCTGACTGACTTTTGCTATCTGAATTACAGTGTAATCCATAGCAAATTGTAAAACATACAGTAATAAATGTATGTCAGAAGACATCAAGATGAATATATTCTTGCAATGCCTTCTAATTTAGAAATTTAGAGTTACTTAATATTTTACACATTAATTTTATTCTGGGTAATTGAATTAAGGTGAAAGGGTTAAGCAGACAGGCAAAATGAAACACTGTGCCATGTACTTAGTTTAATGTGGTTGGAAAAATCAATGAACTTTGGTCTGTCAGTTTCCAATCACAGATTTAATTGAATAACATGTCAAATATTTTAAACTGTTTACTAATGTAAATAGAATCCCAGCACTATAGTCATGGTAATAAGCCAAGCAGCTTTCCCTGAATTCCAATCAGATTTGAACATGACCTTCATTTTAAGCTCCAGCATGCCAGACAGAGATCAAATAGTTATCATTATGTCTACAGAGTTTAGCGATTAAACCTGTGATTCTCAAAAAAACATATTTGGTATTGATTCCTTCTGTTGAATCCAGGTAATGGCTGATCAGTTTGATATTCCTAGCAATGCTTACCCTTTCTTTGAGCACTTGTAGTTACTTCCACTTGATTATTGTCACTGGGAAGAGGAATGAATCACACAACAAACATTTCCTGAGAAATGGTGGAGGCTGCTTTGTGCACAGTCACATGCACAAAGGAAACAAGAAAAGCAGGAGAAACATTTCCTCAGTTTGTTTTGAGTGAACTTCAGGCACAGCTATACAATACCTCCTTAGTCTTCTCCCTTTCCCCTTTTAATCACTCCCAGGCAGTAGCTTCCCACAAGAAGACACGAAAGCATCAAGGAGAGGGGGTCACAGCCCTGTCCAAGCTGAGCTTGCCATTGCCAGACCAGCGTCAGGAGTAAGTGGTGTTTTGGCCATGCAACATGCACATTCCTGTCCTTTTCTCAGATGCAGTAGATGATCTTTTTTTCATTCCTTTTTTCTTTTTTTTTTTTAAAAACAAGATCCAGATGTCTGCAATGAAGATGTTTTCATTACTTACCTATTTATGCTTTCATACCAGTCAACATAAAGCACTAAGTTCTCCCATTGGTATCATTGTTCCAATTCTAAAATAGATACCTAGCAGCAGTCAGTTGTATCAGGCTATTTAAGCCCAGTGATTAGGAAGTTCTTTTGGATAGGCAGCTCAGACGGTAAAAGCTACACTGTAGACATCTGAAGTCAGGAGAAAGGACTGCATGCCTCCAAGCTCTCCTTAGCAATCTGCAAAAGAACACTGCCTCCAAAGTGCCTGCTGGGGAGAACCAGGCTCCCATTTTACCAGACTGATCACGTGTTCAAGGTGAAATTACGAAGCCACTTTAAAGTATCAGCAGTCTTGCCCATAGGTTCAAGCATGTTCTCCATTGTAGATAGGTCTATTACATTTCCTGAGCACACTGTCATCTCAGACATGATAGAATTGGCTGTGCTGGTGCTGTGCAGCAGAGCAAACCCTGCATCAAACTGCTCCTCATTTAGGAAAGGAGAAAACAGAGAGAGTGATGTGAGAGTACACAGACAGTAAGACATTAGTCAACACAGTAGGCAGTTGTCCTAGCACCATACTGACCAGGCTTCGGGTTTGGCCAAGGTTTTGGACAGGATCACAGCAAAAGGGAGCTTTAAAGAAGGAAAGGAAGATAATGGAAAGATTGCACTGTAGAGTTGTGGAAAGCACTGGAGGGAAAAAGCACAAATGTGTAAATCTGAAAGTATGGCAAATAGGTGATGGAAGAACAGAGGCTGACAGGGATGATTCCTCCATCATCTGTGCACTGAATGAAGGATGGAGAGGACTGGCAAAGATCTTGAAAGGGAAGAAAAGCAGCCCCCACTTGATGCAATCTACAGAAGCCTAGAGTTGATGCAAAGAAAAATTCCTTCTGTTTTTGTGTACCCCTCTTCAACCTTAGGATATATAATGGACCAAAAATAAGCGTAGTCTAAAACAAGATGTAGCCTTGCAGTAATAATGTAAAAGAGAACTACAGCTTGCTTATACACTTTACCAGAATATGGAGATCATTAAAATTACTACAGACTATTAATTATACAAAATTAAGCACTCAACTTAGAGAATAGCCTTATGAAACCTATATATTTGACCTTCACTGACTATGGTGCATATGTAGTTTCAAATAATCATAGAATATATATTTTCCTTGATTCTTAGAGATAGTAAACAAATACAACATCTACATTTCTGCTTTTCTAAAATACCTGTCCCCCCATTAGGCCTGCATACATCTAATAGTTTAAAACAACAAACAAAATTTACTCAGATGCAATGCAGAGAATAAAGCAGCAAAGAGTGAAGCTTAAGTAGCTGCATAAACACATGCAATACAGCCCTCCTTAGAAACAATCCAGGGCTGAAGCAATTAACTACAAAACCTGCATAGCTAGAACCTGAGCTTTCCCTAAATATTAAATATAAGAGATTTTCCCAATCCTACAGATTGCCATCTTTTGCACTAGCACTCTCTAGGATTATGCACAATATGTAGCACAGTGTACATGCATAACACACACCTCTTTCCACTCAATGTCTGTGGACTGGTTTTATGATATACATGGTATTACTAGGTGAAATAAGTTTTCTTTGGTGAAAGACAGGTTAAACATCTTTTGTCTTCATGATGCCATTCACTACTTTATTCCTTCCTTGGTTTTTTTTTGTTTTTTTATAGTTATTTTTCCCCTAGATGTCATTTCTGACATTCAGCCTATTGAGTAGTAACTCCCTACACTGGTGCAGGAGAGAAGAGTCAGCTGTCATATAAAACATATTATGGAATTTATACCTCTACATGATTGTAAAGTACTACCTAAAATATTGCACCAATTACAAAGCAGTAAAAATCTGTAACATTAGAGATTGATTCCCATATTACATATCCACAAAGGAGAAAAATTAAGGTCTTAAGAATAAAACATACCTACATATAGAGATAATGGCTTTGAACTCAAACCCTTGCACACAAGTGCAGTGACCAGCTTATCCACTACTACAAATGTCTCAAATGACTTCAGCCTCTGTGGTCTTCCTTGTACATGCTGGTAAGGGACCACTGCCCAGAGCAGATTTCTCTCCACTGTGCTGCTGCTCCTTACTTACTGTGCACTGTTTAACAATGTAAACCAGAAAGTTAACCTGTGAAGACACATGCAGGTTACTTTCCAGCTGATCCTTAATTTCCTCTTACTTTTGGAGTCCATGTAGGTTTAAAACCCAAAATTTAAAGTTCTGTCTTCATGAAAGTTTGAAATATGCTAATAATAGTGTATGTACAGTTTAGCCAGAAGTATTCTGACACAAAATCCACTTTAAAAACTCTTCCATGTTTCAGTAACTCCACATGATGTAGCACACTCATTACACTGAATGATGCTGAAGAAGCAAAAATTAAAGGCCATCTCCTTTGCCATTTTTAAGTTTAGCATGAAAATCTAAAGGGATAAATGTTTCACTACTGTGTTGAAGGAGCCATGCATAGTGAAAGGAAAAACAGTGTTCACTGGTGGATGTTAATTTAAATTTTTCAGTTTTCTTATCTCTGCCACATTGAGATACCACTGCTCAAATAAACCTGAAAAGGTGTAAGGAGATTTAGCACCATTTCTTTAGAGAAGCAGTGCAGAGAAGTGACCAGGTATTAAAATTGCTGACTGCAAACAGAATGTCAAATACGGACCCTTGCCATTTTTAGCACACTGCTTAATTGAAATTACAAGTAACATCCATTTATTTTGCTTTTAAACTAGATTTTTCTGCTGTGTTCTTTTCTGCATTGCTTTTAAGTGTCTTCATGCATGTTGCAGTTCAGCACACTACTGTCTGGCACATTTGTTTCAGAAACAAATACACTCCTGTGAAACTGCATTTATCTACAATGATGATCTACAATTTATCTGCTTGACTTTGGTCCAATTTTCTAAACTCTTTAGCATACTTTATCCTCTTCATAATCCCTGTTAGTGCAATGGTGGCAGGTTTGGTAAGTGTAAGATTCAGCTCCTATCCCAGGTCATTTGCAAAGACATCAGATATCACTGACTAACTGGCTATGCTCAGAAACTGCTCCTGGGCTTGCATATCTGGGGCCAGCTGATTTCTGCACAGAATATAAGGCTCTTACAGTGGTAAACGTAGAGGGAAAAAAAGAGAGACTGAAAATTTTATCCATTATTACCTGGTTCAAGCAAAGTATATTTTTGACCTGTGAACTTTTATTCACTGGAATAGTACAAAATTTTACCCTGCTTTAGCAGTGAGGCTGCACCAGATGATCCCACTGTAGGGATGCCTTCCAATCCTACCCATTCTGTGATTCTGTGAAAATATTTCAGTATGGCAAAGATATCAAAACCTCCTCATCTATATGCAGCTATTCAAAATTCAGTTGAATTTGAAAAATCATTTTAATATTGAACAATCTGGTCCAGTGGAAAGTGTTCCTGAATATGGCAAGGGGGCTGGAACTTTATGATCTTTATGTCCTTTCCAATTCTGTTATTATGAGAAATGGCCAATTATAAGAAGAGAAATTAAAGCAATAAACAAGGCTGTGACAGGAGTGCACGAGTGCTTTTTAGATGTGTGTGAGGGTGTGGTAGTGTGTTCCAGGCTGGGCTAGCTGGTGTGCAGGAGAGCCATAGGAGCAGGCACGGGCCTGGGGTCTGGCAGGGACAGGAGAGTGGCTGTCCTGCTGTTCATGGGATCAAAGGGCTGTGTAGTCAGCATATGAGTGTTGTGTGAGTATGTCCCTGAGCTGTGTGCTTAAGCATTGCTAGTCTGAACCTGGAAACGTGGAAACTGGAGTCACCTACACTGACATCCAGATCTCCAGCTACAGTAACACGGAATCCAGAAGACAAGGAGAAAGAATTGCCAGATCCTGGGGTCTACTCAAGGCAGCAGACCTATAACCTCCCTCAGCACAGTCACTCAAGTATCAGGAAATGCAGACACAACAGTTATTTTCGTGGTCCTAATTTGATTTCTTTTGTACTTGTGTTTCAAAAGTCTGTCTTTGATTATATGACTTTGTTTTTTTCTTTCATATTCAGTGTTTAGGACAGATGATGTTTACTTAATGAGTTGCTGTGTATCCGTTTTTGCAGTTCCTAGGCCTCATTTAGTGTGTGACATTCAAATCTTAAAGTGAGGATGAAGTGATTAATTTCCCGTGAGTCAGTTAAGAAAGGTATCTAGGTGGTTCACAGTCAAGTGATGTTTTCTGCTTTCTCCAAATGTGGGACTGAGGCACAGAGGATCTCAGTGAAAAGTCACAGATACAGTTCAATTCCTATGTGTTAATAATTCAGGAACAAAACAACCAGGGAACACACCACTAGTTTCTCTTCTGCAGAGTCTGGTTTATACACCTTTCCTATCAGATACAGACCCCAAACTCAAGTTCTTCAGAGCTGCACAAAGCTCCCTTAGCCTTAAGTGTGGTTTTTCTGTACCTGCAATATTTGGTGTATTACCAAACCCCTTTTAATTTCAACAATTAATGAGAAAGAGTTATGATTTTATTTTTATTACAAATTTTGAGCATCACTAAAACAATGCTTTGCAATGGGATATATCAGGCAATGCTATGAAACAGAAAAAACAAAGCAAAAAACCCTATGTACAGTCTCATCAGTGTTGTATCTCCAAGCACATGTTGGCAGAGTTAAATGTTTCCTTATCTTACTGATGACAAAGCTAACACACCTAGATATAAGATATGGTTTGCTCTGTATTACCTGTCAGATGACTGATACAGCAGAGAGAAGAGCCTCTCACAAAGCACTTTTTTCTTCATTATTCCAAAACATTTTACAACCATTGTTATTACTTACTGTAGTATCCACACTTGGATAAATTCAATTGTAGAAATATCACACAGCAGTAGACAGATTACACAGTAATCAGAGAGAGAGAAACCCAGTCTCATAACTCTGAAATCCACTGGATTGTAACAGGATGAGCCATGGAGTAATTCTGAAAATGCCATCCAAGTTTCTGCATAACTCCAAACAGGATCTACATGACCCACATATAAAAACGTATCTATGTCCACAATTTACTAGTTTATTCAGCAAAAATACATTCCCCAGACATACTTAGGTTTAAATATAAAAAAATATAGTTCTGTTTTTCCAGGCAAGCAGATATACAAAAAGTCAAGAAATATGACTTCCAGAAAGGAATGATAAATTTACAAACAAAAAAGAAAATATTATACTTCTTAAACAAAATACCAGGTAGAGCCTTTATCATTCCAGTTAAGTCCTTTGTCCTAAAGTGAAATGTACATATCAATGCAGCTGAAGACTCAGGCCATACTCTTGACCAACCCATCACAAAAGTCACATTGTAGTTATACCTTTATTGTATTCTGGAGTTTGTAACACAGAAAAGTAATTAATTTACCTGAAGGTGTAGAATGTATATTGATATTGCTCTTCCTGAATAATTGCTAAAGAGTTCCTGAATTGGTTAAGGGCTTTGTATATTAAATTTTAATCCTGTGCATATGGACACAGGTCTAAGGCTTTATTTCCTGTTCTTCACAGGAAGGATATCTGTAATCCAGTAGTGAAACAGAGATGTGGCTACCTTGGCATGATCTGAAACAAAGAAAACACATTTCTCCTGAAATACCTCCATTACATTTCTGAACACTAAGAAAAAGACTCATGCAAACATCTGTTTCCATTCAATATTAACATTTCAGTAAAACCAGTGCAGAAACTGGAGCTTGAAGACTAATATCTATGAATTTCCATATAAGCAGGTGCATTTTATTTTAGGAGGTCAGTCACTTGTATGAAACACAGTTTTGCTCACACAGTTTGAAATGTCCTATTTGTTATGATTCAATAATTCAGAAAATATGAGATTGAAATGACATGATCATATGGGCAAAGCTTCTTTCTGTCTGGAGAATAATTTCACACATCATTATTTAACTTACAGTAGTACCTAGAAGCCCCAGTTGAGAATGAGTCATATAGTACAGACAGCTGCACTAAAGCCTCAAAATGCTATGACTTCTGTCTTAATTCAGAGATTACCTATGTGCCTTTATGAATTTTTAATGATAGGCTTTTCTGCAATACTTATCATGCAATAATCACATTTAAGATGATTCTATAAGATAATGCTTATACAGTTTTCAAATTTCCTTTTCTTTGAATGCTCATCCATTAAAAAAAAAGAAGTGTCAATTTCATCATTTTAAGGCCTCTGTATATCCAGCCCATTGTTGGCACATAGTAACTGTATTAATTCTGGTGTCCAAAATGTACCTTCCCCTGCAATGAAGACTTATATAAATGGCAATTCTCCAAAAAAGACAGTTAAAAGAAGCTTCTAGCTCTGCCATGAGTGATAATTTCCTAGGCAACAAGGAAAGAGTATGTTTGAGATTTGAAACTAACCAACAAAGGGAAAATGTTAATAGATAATAGAATGAAGTTGATGAGCAGAAGTTCATAAATGAGTTCATAAATTAGGAGATAATGACTTTATTTTTAATTAGGAGATCACCTATGCTTTAATAATTGATGTGAAATGGGCATTAAGTAGCTCTCATTTCCAAAGCTAGTTTCCAACCAGCAAAGGGAGCATTACTTCCAGTCACAGCTCTCCTCCTTGGCCCACTGCACTGTAGATGATCATGAAAGTCTCTGGCTTCCTTTTGCTAATGGCCATGGACGTTCTAACAGAGATCAGCAAAGCCCCATCATGAGAAATCCATGTCTTTGCGACTTCTAAACATTCTCTTCCCTGCACTTACAGAAGATTTTGGGTACAGGTAAGTACTTTTTGTTCAAGACTACCAATAACAGAACAAGTAATAGGGCATTTTGTTCTCTTTTACAGACTGAGAACCATGACACTCTAAATAACCATGTTCACATGAACACTCTTGACCAACCTCAACTTTGATCATTCACCTACAAGGTCAAAGGCAACTTGATGGAGTACTTGAAGAACAAAGTACAAGGTAAGCTGATGGAGGTTAACAACTAAACAGAACAACCAGTACCTCTGAACCACAGAGATTTTCTCATTTAAGTATTTTTTCTCATTTAAATGAAGGGTTAAAAGATAATATCTACTGTTGATATTTTTTGTGTCTGAATGTCCTTAGTATTTCCTTTTCCTGCAAAATTTTTCAAACCCTACCATCACCCTTATTAGGACTCTCTTCAATATGACTTCAAATATTAGAATCTAAGAGCTTAAGATAAAACAGAAATTTATTTCTTGTTTCTTTTTTCTTTTGGATGCATTGTGATTTTCAATCTGAGTAACAGGCTAAGAGATGCAAAGGCAATACCAAATCACAGTTTTGAATTTGTAATCTGCAGACCTGGAGCAGCCCATGGCTTTACTGTAAAGCACATTTATCATCAGTAGGCATAAGCTTGCAAAGAGAGATTTGGTAGCCCCAGTGGAAAGCTGGATGAAACCATAATGTCCATATATGAGGAAATAAAAGATATAATGGTATGGATAATTTGTAACTTTCACTAGTGGAGAATGTGCACTTATATGAAGAGATGCATCACTTCTCTTTTTTTTCTTACGCTTTGCTTCCTGGAACTTGAGATGAAACTGAACAAAACATAGCACCCATCTTTACTTCCTTGATGGTGGCATCTTAAGTGGAATCATAACCACGGGAGAAAGGGTTAACATACTATTTCTTGAACTAAAGGGAATAAAATGTTTATTTTGTAAAAATAATACACCTTCCTGAAATCAAGATTTTTTTTTTATCATGTTAATATGGAATGACCTTTCTTTATAGTATTTCGCATCCCCATAAAAATAAAGAGAGAAAAGATAATAAGACAAAGTCATAAAGTATTAGAGATTACTATTATGCACTGTACATTTTTGCCTTCATAAACTCTATTTAGTCTTTCTATAACAAGAACTTGAATTTGTACCTTTGTTTTACTAAGAAATTCAAGTTCTTATTATAGGAAGGTATTATATTACAAAGGTCTTTGTAAAACCTCTTAACTTTTATCACCTCCTCATTGGGAGTGAAAACTAAAATGTAAAAAACCCACACTGGACAAGATGACCTGATTTTGAGCCAAATGTATTTTTTAAAGTCTGCTGAGGAAAATGAATGACTAGCAGGTGCTTAATTATCCTTTAATAATTTATAAGAATGTATTTTTCCTCTTTCTTATGTTGTTGTACCTCATGAATATCAAATAAACTACTATGGTTGCACCATGTGGAATGAGATTAGAATTGAGCCCAGAGTAACAGCAGTTACTAGGGGAAAAAAATCAACTGGAAGAGTAAACAATTCCAGGCTGTACCTGCAGAAACATTACTGAATTTTAAAAATCACTCAGAAAATTGTTTTTTGCTTTTTCAAGTCATGAATACATACATTGGAAAATTAGGGGTTTTAATTTGCTTCTGTTTTATCTCTTCATTTTGACATTGCTGCTATAAAAAAGTAAACAGAGCAACTTGTCTCAAGGCTGCAAAACCCAACAGAATTCCAACTGTATTGTATAAAAGTTATATAAGGCCTGTAAAGAATACCCTGAATGATGTCACTTCAATTCCATTTGGATTTAATAAAGAAAACCTGAATTGGTTCATCCAATAAAGGGTAATACAATTTCCATGATTCCTGCTGAGTTCTACTTGGTTTGCACATGTATTGCATCCAGTGAAACCATGTGATTATGCAAGATCAGAGACTGTAGGCTTGAAATGCACAGAAGGATTTTATTCCATGTATATGTGGATACTTCACATCCATCAGGACTTTAAGGGTTGTCATACTGCATACCTACCCTTAAAAGAATACATATGTAGTTCCCTAAGAGCATCCTTTTCAGATCTGAACTAGACAGGCAGGAATTCTCTGTTTTCTCTGTCCAACACACAGCATTCAGTGGGGTCCAGTCTTGATGAGGATCTTTAGCCACTATCATGCTGTACATTATTAAATGAAGTTACAAGCAGATGCCTCTTCTTTGAATGCTGTTGCTAAGCCTCCAATGGCTATGATCTTAATTACACTGTTACCACACTGCTGCCATCTCTGCTGTTACTCTTTGAAAGACTTACAGTACAATCTAAAATGGGTGAGATGCTCTTATGCTGTAGCCAAGTTCTCTCAACTCTAATTAAATTCTTTGGGATGCAAGAAAATTCAGCATATCTTGTAGATTTTTATCTGATGCTGCAACACAAGTTCTAATGACTAGTAGCAATGACTGTTTAAATGAAGACTACATGGAAAATGAATCATTATACCTCATGTGGACTACATGCATCCTACACTCACTTGAAGAACTATTAACTGTACAAGAAGAGATTCTACTAAAATTATAGGAGTTATAATAGAGAACAGAAAGAGCCTGTGCCTCAGGCATGAAAAAATATAGTAACACAGTAATTTTTCTTTTTATGAATGACTTCAGAATATAATCTGTTATAAAGAGTAACTTTAAATTTTTACATTATCAGCAGTATTTTTTAGAAACTTAAACCAGATGTTTATATTTAAACAAAACCAAAACTGTAAATCAAAATTTATATTGCAAAGTCTGTGTATTAAAGAAGCCATGTTGTGAACGGGAAGAAATAAAATAATGGGGTTTTTTGATTCTTATGCATGTAAAATTAGTCCTTAGCTGGAGGGGTGAAATCTCCAAGATAAACAAGTTAATTCCTGCTATTTAAAAAGTCTACCATGGGAATGTATTAAAAACATGCCTTAAATATGATTAAATCTTAAAACACTTCAGATTTTAAAAATATTGGTTTAAACCTCTGAATATCTTGTATTCTGTAGTTGCTGCAAAGTGAGAAAAGCTTCTATATTGATTGTAGACAAATGGGAAATAGGGATATCACTGTATTTTTTTGGTGGGAGTTGTGCTTTCATATCACTTATAAACATATATCTACTATTACATCATTATTTACTGATTCCTAATTAAAAAAAAATTAAATGGTGTGCATTTTAATTCACACAAAAATATCAGTGTACGAACATGTGAATAGTACCTACCAGGAGACATCATATATTGTTCTTGGAATTGTTTCAAAGCATCCTTCAATCTCTCAATATCCTGTAGCAATACAAGGGATTTCAGCCGATGCAGATGAGTCACATCTGAGGAAGAGATGGTGCGAAATTCAAGACATTGTAAGAGCTCTTGGGCAGTTGCTGAATTCACAGCAGCATCTCTGCATTCTGATTTCTCTGCAAAAACAGTTAGAAAATTATGTTAAAAATATTCAGTGAACTCAGAGAATTTTCCTAATTATAATTTTCTCTTCCTAAGACAGCATCTTCCTTTTTAATACAGATGACAATCAAATATCAGGCACTCAAGAGTAGCTTGTTAATAATTTTTTGTTAAATATTAAAACAATGGTAAAGCAAAAACTACAAAAATCAGTAAGCAAAAAGGACAATAGGATTCATAATGACAGGAATCCAAGAAGAATCAAATTTTCAAAGTTAGCAGAGAAAGAAGGTGTGAAGAACAACTTGTAGTGTGGCCAAAGCACTGTGTTTTTGCTACCTACACATTATATGTTATAAACTGCACACACATTTGGAAAAGGGAACAACTCTCTGCAAAGCACTTCTGGAGGCAATTACTTTGGTATTGCACCTTTATGTTTTTATTTAAAAAGCAAGTATTACAGCATGCAAGACAGCATAGAAAGACGTACATTGCTGTAATGGGTTGACTTGGCTGGATGCCAGATGCCCACCAAGATGTTCCATCACTTGTCTGTCCCTTTAACCAGACTTCCTTTAATTCTGTTTTTTACCAGCAAGACACCTGAGAATTTTCCCCATTCAGATTTTTAACACATGTACTAGAAGTATAATCCAATGTGACCATTTGAAAATGCAGCTAAAAGCAATGGATTCAAATTTTATCTAAAATAAATAGGAAGTGTTAAAGTCATTCAACTGGAAAAGGCAAAATAGCATAATGTCAGATCTATATACAAATTGGGATTTGCCTCAGAAGAAAGTCAGTCACACTGATTTATAGATGTTGTATCTCATCTGCAGATGAAATTCCTTTCATCTAAGAATTCCTCTCTGTGGATTCTAAGGTCCTTACTGGCTCAACACTCCAATCTGCTGGTTTTAAACTAGAGCTAGTTAGACTGTCAAAAACTGCCAAAACCTGAACTTGACTTGCAGGAAAGCTGGAAATTCAACGACACTCTTTCTTAAAAGTGAACATGCAACACAGCTCTGGACAATTCATCAGGTTTCTGTTCTGGGTCATATATTAACAGCAGAACTTGAAGAATTTGCAATCTTGCTCAGTCACTGTGGAGTTCCACTACAGCAAATGCAAGTAGCTTAGCTTGCATTTACTTAGCCATATGGTAAAGCAGTAAAATTCTTAACTTTGGTGATGGAAATACCTTAGCCAGAAAGTAGGATAGATTTGAAATTCTAGGCTTAGTATGAAGACCTGATGCAGCAGGAAAATTTAACATTAAGCAAAAAAATTCTATGTATAAATCTTGAAAAAGTTAACATGAAATCCCTGATGTCACCTTAACAAGGATTTTCCAGTAATTCTATAACCAAAAGATGAATTTTATGGCACTGAAGCTGACAAGTCTGCCTTAAGATGGACTAATAGAGGTAGTTAAGCTGTTTAATATTCTCCATTCAGCTCCACAGTGACCAGTGAACATTGGATAGGCCATTAGGGATAAATCCATGCCATTCTTTTAAAAGTATTAGGGAATGTGCACTGAGCATCAGTTCCCATTCATCTTTTTCACAATCATTTTATGCCAATATACTTTCCCAGTGCCAATAGTATTTTCCCTGTTCCTTTACATGCTGTCTGTCTAGATTTCCTTATAGAATACAAATAAATCTCCTCCTAGGAAGTGGAACATTCTGAAAAGTAGATTGGTTCAGAGATACTAAGCATGAAAGCAGTTTATAAGATAGCAATTGCCTGTATTTGAAGTTCTCTGAAAGCAAGTAATCCTTCTGGGTGTTTGCTTGCAGAGAGAAAAATAATTTTAAACACTTGTCCCAAGTGCATTAGAATGTTTAAGGGAAGAGCAAGGAACATCATGTTTATTATTAAAGAAAGAGGACCACAGTTTTTTCTATTGATGTGAATTCTTACATATTCATGTACACATCAGAAAGTGGGACAAATACTAGGTACTCACATGCCTTACTACTTCTCACATGTCTCTCTTCAAGAGAAACACTTTTTTAATAGATTTGTCCCGTTGTACAGCAGTAACAAATGCATATCCATCTTCCCCTGCATGGTAATACCCATAAAAAGAAAGAAGAAAGAAAGAAGAAAGAGTGGTACATACTGTCAGCAAAATAAATTTGTTGTGTTGCCTGCAGGAAGTCCAGAATGCTATCTGCCTTTTCACCTATGTCTTTTAAGCCTGCTGCTTCTTCTTTGTTGTTTTTGTCAGGCTGATATGTAAAATCCACACTGGTAGTTTTTGTTACTAAGCCAGCTGCTCTCTTTTTTTCTTTCTGCCGCTTCTTTTTCATTTTCCTTTTTTTGTTTTTGCTTAATTTGGGACCGTCTGTTTGCTGCAGCTGTAAATTATCTTGAACAACAGTCTCTTGCATTCCCAGATCTGTTTGTTCTCCATGTAAATTACTAGAGATTTGTAAACTGCTTTTTTGTTTCTTCCTTCGAATGCGCTTTCTCTTGGTTTGCCCTTGATATTCCTCTTCTGTGGATTCAAAAGAGACATGAGAGCTGTAAATAAGAAGATCTGTAATAAGCATTTTAGAACTGCATACAATGAAATATGACACCCTTCAAATTCTGGGATACTTGAGTGGCTCTAACCTTACTTTTATGCTTACAATGTCTTTCAGTACTACAATGTCAAAGTCAACTTTTCTGAATGCATTAAAAAGACAAGCTTTTTTCCCTTCTGCTTTCAATGAAGACTGTATTCTCCTTCATGCTTTATACTTTACATCTAATTTACTTCCTTAAGGCAGGTAATATGGTCCTATACAGAGCAAGGTCAAAAGAATCCCCAGAGCAAAAAACAGTATGGGCAGACTGGGCGACATGACATGAGAGAGTTCCCCAAAGAGTCTCACATCACCAGTTGGTAGACTTGACCAAGAACACAAGTAAAATGTACCTAATTTACAATGAAAGATGATAGTGTTTATATTGATTATATCCATTCATGACAGTGCTGTGCTTTAAAAACACCAGGCATCTGTTTCTGACTCATCTCTTTTCTCCTCCTTCAACATTCTCCTCCTTTCGGGTATCTTACTGCTAGTTCACTTTCGGACATCAACTTTATAGGAAAAGCAGGCAAGGCAACAGTGACCTTGGTAAGTAATCTCTAATATCTTTAACAGCCTGCCTTGCTTCTGCTGTTCCCTTGCTATGTTATAATTTCCTTACTACCTAATTGTTCAAAAGCCTCAGATGTCACAGGAAGTAAGCCCCTCTTGCTCTTCAAGACAGTTTTCGCACTTCTTTACTCAGATCTTATCCCTGCACACAAGGCCCAAGTTGTAAAGTAATTTCTGACCCTGAATTGATTGCTCCTCCCACACACTCACTTCTGAGGATTAGTCCCTCTAGCACTAGCCAAGGAAGATTTGACTAAAAGCCAAAACCCATCTTCCCTCTGAGCGCACAGCGACTGAAGTCCATATTCATGTCTATAGTAATTGCTGTCTAACTAACTGGATTCCCTCATTCATGGTCTAACAAAATCCTCACACATTTAAACATCACTGATTGCAGAATGCCAGTTTTGTACAGACTTTGCAAGACAAGACTTTGGTCACAAGGGCTACAGGGGTGACTTCAGTGAAAAGTTGCCAGAAGCTTCCCCTATGTCCAGCAGAGCTCCAAGATGGACCTGCTGCTGGCCAAGGCTGAGTCATCAGTGATGGTGGTAATGCCTATGGGATAACATAGTAATCCATATATATATATATGTACGTGTATGTATCTCAATCATACAATTAAGAAGGGGAAAAAGTTATTGTGCAGAAGAAATTGCAACTAGAGAAGAACAGGGTGATTCTAGGTGAGACAAACAACTCTGCAGACACTGAGGTCAATGGAGAAGGAAGTGCTCCAGATGCCAGAGCAGTTTCCCCTGCAGTCTGTGGTGAAGACCAAGGTGAAGTAGCTGTGCCCCTGCAGCCCAGGTAGGCTCAGGGTGGAGCAGAGTGCCTCCTGTGAAGGCCCCTCCACCAGAGCAAGTGCAAGTCTGAGGTAGGCTGTGACCTCACTGGAAGCCCATGCTGGAGCAGGCTCCTGGCAGGATCTGTGGCCCTGTGGAGATAGGAGCCCACACTGGAGCAGGTTTGCTGGCAGGACTTGTGACCCCATGGGGGCCCACACTGGAGGAAACTGCTTCTGAAGGACTGCTGTGGAAAAGGACTAATTCTGGACCAGGTCATAAAGAGTTGCAGTCTGTGGGGTGGACCCCATGCTGGAGAAGGCAAAGGACTCCTTTCCCTGAGGAGATGAAGACTCAGAGTGCTGCTGGTGGGGAGGAGGTAGAGAACTGTGAATAAAGTTAAGCCTGGGAAGATGGAGGGATAGGGGAGGAGAACAGAAGGGTGCTTTTAAGATTTGATTTTACTTTTCACTATTCTGCTCTAACTTTAATTGTTAATAAATTCAATTAGTTTCCCCAAGCTGAGTCTGTTTTGTCCATGACTGTAATTGGTGAGTGATCTCTCCCAGCCCTTATCTTGTGAACCTTTAGTAATATCTTCTATCTCCTGTCCAGCTGAGGAGGACAGTAATAGAATAGCTTTGGTGGGTGCCTGGCATTCAGCCAAGGTGAAAACACCACATTCTAATATTTTGCTCTAGAAAGTTAAGACATTAATCCTTCTCTCAACCCCTACCTGCATGCTTCTAAATTCCTTACAGTGCCCTGAGCTTAGTTCTCTTATTTATCTGGATTTACACCATTCTCTTAGGGTCAAAGCAACCTTACTTGGCTAAGGCTGGTGTGATACAGGAGAGACATCTGAAGCCTAATACTTGTCTCAGAATGATATGCATAATCTCCTGAACTGTCTCAGACATTCTCAGCATGTTTGGCTTTCTCATCACTCCTCCCCCTAACCAGTCTTTGTCGCTATTTTCTCCATGGTTGGAGGCCCTCTCTTTAATTTCTGTTTCTTTTTCTGTCTTGAACTCTGTCAGCTCTGAGCCACTTTCTCTTTAAATATCACTACAGACTTTTAGTTCTTTAGCTGTCAGATGACTCACTGCAAACTAATTTTCCATACTTTCAATGAAGAAGGCTGCATAAAAATAAATCTGCTGTATTGTAATTGAACATCACAGCACATTAAAGACACACCAAACGTCACCCTGGACCCACAGTGTGGAGTGTTTCGCACCCATGGTATTTGAGCTAAGTATCTTTATATGTGATTTGGACATATGGGATGTGGGAAAAATAACATCTGTGTCATCCTGAAGGAATAAAATACCAGAACTGAAGGCAGATCTGAATGGTGAAAGATGCTATAAACAAAACATCAGTGTTTCATCTTGTGATCTAATTTGGATTTTCATGGAAGTATTTGTGTTAAAATAGGTGAATTTCACTGCAAATATATATATATCATTTTGCAAAATTCCTCAGCCCACTGCAAACCTGAATAGCATTGTTTGCTAATAACACTCCTTTAATCTATGCTCTCAGCAAGCAGTCTAACTTTAAACATCTGAGACCCCCAAATCTCAGTGAAACTACAGCATGGTGTGCAGCCAAGCACCCTTCTTTGGTTTGAAATTACTTGATCAAAAACAGGGCAGAAACCAAGACGGGGCTTAAGATAACCAATGTTTTGAGTCAAATCCAAAAGTTTCCTTATCCTAAGTAACTCAGGACAGCAGAAGGTCTGAAGAGACCACGGTGAAGCTGTCAAAAGGCAGAAGGAATATATTCTTCCCATGTGTAGGTATTAAGATAAATGCCTGACTGAAAGAAAACCAGAACTGTGTTGACTTTCCTCCAACACAGGAAATAAACACAAGACTCTGCCTAGTTCTCTTGAGGAACTAAAAGTGGCAGCCCTTCAGCAGTATCTGTGTAGTATCTACTGCTCCATGTGTGGGATCTACCAGTGATTCAACAGCAGGAACAAATACAATTAGATACTTATGAATGCAAAGCAATGCACACAAAAGGGATTAATTCGAACAGCTCACTGGTTGGGGTAAAGTGAGCTGTTACAGCTCAGGAAAAACAAAAGCTATCTATCCCTGTGCATCAGCATGGAAAGCTCAATGAAAACATTTGCTCCGCTGGTATCAGTGATTATAACAGCTAACACCTTGTTTGCATACATAAGAAAAGAGATGGAAAATAACTGGAAAAATATTTCAGAGCTATTATATAAAGCTATTGTACTGTTCAAGCTTGTAATGCTGTGTTTCTTAGCGTAATTCCAGAACACTAAGATTTTGGCAAGCAAAAGGAGGACTCTCACAGAAATTAGCAGAGAAAGAAACTCCAAAAAAGATTTATATGATTTGACTTGAAGGAGTAACAAAATAGACTTAATTTCTGCCTCAAGATGACATGCAATTGATATCATCTGTTTTACAAGCTAATAGAAGAAAGTAAAACCTATTTTTTTCACCAATGGCACAGTTTGCTATAGATTTCATGAGGCATGCAGAGGAGCCAAGAGAACTGCCTGTTCATAAAGCCAGCAAGGCTACAACAGCCATGCAAAAATATAAATGAAAGTTATACAAGAAATATACACCACAAAAGTTTATGTCACGGCCCACACAATGACCTTAACAAATGACATATTCAGTGGGATCTGCCTCCCACAGCTTTAGCTGCCTGAAAATACTTAGTGCATACTTAGACCTATGCTCCTTTTGATAACCCAAAAGACACTTTCTTCTTCAGAAAGCAGTTTATCTCATCCTAAACCAGCAGGGATGGAAATGCAACCCGAAGGACTTCATCTCTCTCCCTCTCCCCTTCCATTAAGGAAACACACACAGGAAACATTAAGGAAACCACGAAGGAAATCAAGATGATGAGTTCTGACTAGATGCTTGCAACACCTGAGAAGCAACAGTCTCTTTTACACGGAAAATATTGGTACGCAGGAAGGTTTATTTAACATGAATCTGCTCATCAGATGATTTCAAATCCACTGTTCTATAAAAAACCCAAACAAGACCCAACTTTTGAATGATTCCTTTACATTTCAAGCCAGTAGGGAGGCCTGATAAAATTTCAGTAGATACAAATTTGGTTCTAGTAATTTTTCCCACTGACAGAAAAGATTTGTTATGTCAAAGCTAAGTCATTCTAAAAATGCAGGGAATATACACTATGTAAGCAATCTCAATGTGTTGAGCATTTAAGCAACAATGATAGGAGTAACATTAACTCTAGCCACAACTATAGCTACAAGCTATAGATTGCTCTTATTCCACAAGAGCTGATGATTCTTCTCCTGTTCCATATTGGTCTGTCACCTCTCTACCTCCTAAGACCTATCTTTGCTCCACAAGTTGCTTAACTGATCAAATAATCCAATTATCCAGTAGCAATTGACTCTAACCTGTTTAGTCTGCACATGGTGCTCTTTTAGACTGAGTTAACTGTCTTCCAGATGGAACACCCATATACATTTTCCAGTCACAGTCATTTCATAGGTGTTTCTTTCAGCCTTTATAGGAACCCATTCCTTAGGAATGTTGAGTTCATTTTTTTTTGCACAGATTCCTTTTTGGATGCAGTTTACCATGCAGGTGCACGCTCACACTACCCTGACTGACAGTATGACATGGAAGTAGGAATGAGTAGACTCAGAATGTAAGTCAGCACTGAAAGAAAAAAGTAATTTTCTAACAGCCTATTTTATCTTGTCTGAAAGATTTAAGTGTTTTCTCCATTCTAACGGCATGTTTCTTTAACAGAACAGACGTAGAAATATATAAAAAAGAGACTTTAAATGAAATAAGAGGACTCACTTTATGCATACAGCTTACTAAACTGTGATAATGAAAAGTCAGTGCTGCCAGTTTCTACCTTCAAGGAAAAACAGAAAACAACGAAAAATACAAAAAAAATATTGGCAGGGAGATTCCCAATAAGATAACTTTATTCATCATCAGAGCAGCTGGAGACACAAAGAGATCAAATATGAAGCTTAACATAGGCTAAGAGCAATAGCTGACTTCCTCCTGTCCAGACTAACTATCAGAATGAACACACTGGCAACTCCATGATGGAAAAATACATGCTTTCTTAAGTTTATCTTTACTATTTCAGTTCCTTCAGACAATGCCAGATGGAAACATTGTGAAACAGCACCCTATAAGACAATGAAAAATGGGAGGCTGATTACTTAGGTGTCTGTAAGTCTAAGGGATATGAAGTTCCACAGTATGCAAAATGAAGTTTGGCTATGAGAATAAGCTGGGATTTTTGAATGATAGTGATTTTTCAAACCAGGTCCCTGAATATTATTAGAACAAACTTTTAGAACAGGGGAAAGAAAAAGAGAGAAAAAAAAAAACCTGTAAAGCATACTGAGGAAAACAGAGTCAAAGATTATCCACTGAGCTTTAGGAATCCACATAGTGCACTCATCATGACTCAAGTATGGCAACTTGCTCTCTTGTTCAAGTCCCACAGTTGGTTGTCTGGATGATGCTCTTGGTAATTCTGTTGGTTTTTTGGCTTGGTTTCTTTTTTTCAGATGAAAGGACATATGCCCTCCTGATTTTTCAGCCAGTTTTCTTCTTGTTACTGGATGAATCTTCCATGGTGTACCATGCAGTCAAAGCAGAGGAGTTTAATTTTGGTTTAGGATCTTGTAAGGGAAAAACTGAATGTTATTTTTAGTGCCAATTAAAATATTTGTAGCTGCAACTTGACCAAGAGTGAAAAGCTATGGCTGGTGAATGCAATAAAATGGAATGGTTCATTAGAATAAAAGCAATACTGGTAGGATCTCAGGCACAAAATGATGTTACTATGTTTTCACTGTTTTTTGGGAAAACTGCAAATAATGTGAAATCAGAGAAAGAAAACCCATTCAAAAACTTTAAAACTTCTATTAATTTGCAACACTTGTAGAAAACTGCAAAAGACTGGAAGCTGTTTACTACAGGGATTGTCTTTTATATTTCATTCATACTATGTTTGTGTGCTGACAAATAAAACTGGCAAATGCTGCGTAAGTGCTGCCTACCACAAAGTAGTATGACCTTCTGGACTTTTAAGCAAATCCAATTAATGCTAATGTCAATAATCAGTTAAAGTCAGATATCACTTTCTACACAAGTCTTCAATCATAAATGTGCACCTGACTGTATATACAGATTAATTTCTCTTACTCATAAGTCAAATTCCTGCCATAGGACGAGCTGTACTTGGTCACATCAACCAACCACGTACTTCTGTATCTTGTGTCAAACAGGAGCCATACACTGCATTCAGGAAAATGTGAACTCTGAACTTACACAGAGGTAGCTCTTTTGCACTTTTTACCGTAATAATTGCCATTATTTTGCTTTTTGATTGCTGCTGAGTGCTAAAATGTTGTTTTCGTTGTTATTTGTCGTATTGTAAAATCTCACTCCTGCTTGGTAACAGTCAGTTCTGAGCTCACCATTTTGCAGGTGAATTTGGACTGGTTATTTTTCCCTAAGTACATCACTTGTCAACTGTCTAAGATGTGTTTTTGACAAACCACTCAATCTGGGATTACACTGCACTCAACTCTTTAGTGCAGTCGATATCCATGTAGCCATCAGGAAGCCTTGTGATATCACTTTATTCTTCTTACCTGACCATCTCTTGAACACAAAGCCTCCAGCTGAGACCTCTGTTTAGAGAGCTGCTGCATTCTCTTCATCTATCTGGGGCTTCATCCTTCATGTTATGTCTATGTGCCCTCTTTGGAGAGGGGCTTTATCAAAAGCTTGGTGGAAATGCAAGGAAACCACATCAGATGTAGCATGATCCTTATTCATGTTACTTCCTACGTCTTCAAAGATTCCAAGATGTTGGTATACTTCTTCTTTGCAAACCTTCTGTTGATCTGTCCCATTCAGATCACGTGTTATCAAGCATCCATAAATATTATTTTGCATCATAATTTGTACTGAACTGCCTAAAACAAACAACAGGATAACAGGCTTGCAGTTCCCTGGATGAATTAAGAACTGTTTTAAAATCTGCCTTCAGCCCATCTAATCTCAAAGTCTTTGACACCAAGGCAATTTGAAAAGCAAGTAGCTAGCATCATTATCAGTAATATGAGGAATTTTTTTTTCCTTAAATTCTCTTAGAAAGTTTAGGTGAATAAAATCTGATACTTGTGATTTTATTTTATAAATCTATTTCATTGCATGACCGTTAAATCACTTCAATTTCACCTACCCTTTCAGAAAAGCCAGGAAGAAGTGCTGCATCGGGATTTTCCATAGCATTTTTTCCACAGCTAACATCAATGCAAAGGATCTATTTAACTTCTACGAAACAGGACCCTCTGAATACTCATTCTACACCAAGATCATTGGCTCAAAAAAGTGGCAGACACATTGCTCCTGGTGCATCAAAAGTAAGACCTATTCAGTTTTAACTCCACAGAACATTTGCTCAAACACTCCTTCGCCTGTCTCACCACGTTCTTATATTTAAATATGTTTAATACATCATTTGGGTGTGAATTCAGTTTTTCAAAAGACACCTACTTCTTCCTAGCAACTTCCTTTACTCTGTTGTCTGGCTCTGCTTTCTTTCTCTTGCTTTTTCTCAAGCCTTTCATGACAGGTGGTGGGCGCTGGCCTTGAATATCACATATGGTGTCCTTAAGTAGCTTCCATACCACCTGGTACAGCTTCCTTCTCTTAGCTGACCTTTTTAAGGTTCTTTTTAGTAAGTATCTTTATTTTTGTGTAGTGTTCATTCTTGAATTGTTGTGGATAGTTGTTTGTTTCCTGTTGTTTTTTCAGCATGTTGAATCCAATGGTTGTTGTTATGATGTGCCTCTTGTGAACCAAACTACGTGGGATAAAGTCAAGGGTCTCATTTCCTCTCACAGCCCCACTAACCAATGTCTTGTTTATTTTATTGACTGTGTCTAAAATTCACAACATCCTGATGAGATATTAACGGAGAAATAATGTGAAGAACACATTATTGCACTCTCTGCTGCTTCTCTGATCTTTCAGCAGTGAGTGTTCCCAATCCCAGCTGGATACATGATGAAACAGACTCTAAGCTTGCTTTGCTTTTTTGTATGTGCCACAGTCCAAACACACACTGATCGAAGGCATCCAGGAGACATATGAAACTATATAATAAATTTTAGCAGTAATGTTTTGGGCCTTCTGTCACTTTATACAAAAACTATACTTGATGAAGCCCCCAGTCTTTCTTAAATAGAAGTATTTCCGATACAAATTCTGTACCATTCAATTACTTAATTTTTAAACAAAAGCAAGTATTTTGACCTTTTAGTGATCCTTTACTGTTTTAAATTTCAAACTCAGTGTCTTCATTCATTTTGGCACATTTTGGGATGATGTACAAACAATCAGATTCAGTTGCCATTATTTAGAGGCATCATATAGCACTTTCCAAATGGGCTCAGTTGTGGTCCCCAAAAACACTACAAATTATGTTGACTCAGTAAGGAAAATAGAGTAAAATCACAAAAATTACCATATTCACATACAAGAAAAAAGAGAGATTCAATGACAACCAGTAACTGTTTTGAAGGCTACTTAATGAGAAATGCTCAAGAACCTTAAGCAGACATGAAGACTAATTGCTACTAAATAGAGAAATCTTCTTAGTCTTTGGCTAAATAAGATTACATCTCTGTATTAGAATAGATAGCATCACTGTGAATGGGATGGGAGAGATCTGTAACATTTATATTAAAAAAACTGGAAACATTTTAAACACCTGATGTCATATTTCCATTTTAAATATTTGTTCTGTCTTTTAATTTTCAGGACACAAACACATGTTAAGAGTTTTCTTCAAAACCGTTTTTTCCCAGAGATGGTTTTCAACCAAGGGTTAATTTGAAGAATCAAAAGCTCTCCCTTTGCTCAAAACAACACTAGAAATTATAACACTAAAATCTTAAAATCCTGTGCTGCATTTAAAATGATCTTTCCAAATATACCAGCTAAAATAGCACAAAATGTTTAGATGTTATTAAAAGTATAGGAACACCGACTGGAAAATGGGAAATACTGAAAAAACAGGTTATCTGCTGGAAAATAGATATGTAGTTTTCCCCTGTGATAAAAAAGCATCTAAGAGCAGATCTAAACTAAAGTATAATCTTTAGCACAAAAGAGCTACATAAAAGTACACAGACACTGACACAGCAAAATGAAGATATTCAGCAACAACTCCCCAACTTATGTCAGTTATCGCCCCAATATTTCAGTTTACACCTCAATTCTACTTTTTGCAATATTTAGCAATATTTTGTAGCTTTTTACAAAGCATCTAATAAACAACTATATTTAACCTCATATATGAAAGAGCTGCCACAACCGAAAATTATTACATGGTTCTTCCAGTAAACTCTATTTCAAAACACTCTGGAAAAATGAAGTCTGAAAGAATGCAGGACTTCCACATGTTTTATTTTAAACTATTTCTTTCATCCACTTATCTTTGGATCTTAAACTAGATTAGAATTAAATTTACTTACACAGTTTCCAAGCAGCTTTGCAAAAACAAAGATGTTTTAGGAGATGGATTAAGCTTACTTTCATTAATCACATTCTAAATTAATTGTGTATTGAAGTAGTAAGTAATTTCTTAACAACCAAGTGCTCTATGTATGAACTAATCATACATATAAACATGCAGGCAGGTATGCTGGAAAAATGAGCAACACTCCAGGGAAAAATCCAGAACAGCGGTAATTTGGCAATTTGTCAGTTTGTAATAGAGGTGAACCTGGTGCCACAATCTTCCCTGGTATGCAGGTTTGTTCTTGACTGCATTTTGTGCTGCAGCAGTCCCTGCCCTGCCCAGAGCTGGGCAGTCACACTGCTCAAATTTTTTTTATAGTGAACATTCTAAACCAGCTTTTTAATAGGAAAGCTAGATTTTATTAAAACAGACACTAGAACAGCTGGTTTCTTTTCTGGGGGGTGGAGAAAACTCAAAATGAGGAAAATCAAAACAAAACTATACATACATAACTTTATCTCCACCTTGCCCACTGCATCCTCATAAATCAATCCTCTTTTCTTAGGCTTGTTCTCAGTTCAGCACACCAGATACTTCCAGAGTTGAGAACAGTCTGCACAGTGCTCTCTGGGTCTCTAGGGAACATCCCTCTGAAGCCTGGGTTCTCACTGTTCTCAGCAGACTGGTCTCTGCTGTGCAGAGCATTTACTCCTTGGCCATCATTCCTCTACACCTGTGTGTCCCTCATATTCTATAAAGTTATTCCCTCTCAGTGGGTGTTTCCTCATCTCCTAAGGGCACCATCTTTGTTTCTGTACTAAGCAGCTACAGATTTTCAAAGACTGAAATATGATATATGACATAAACATTTACTTTCCCATGATAATAAATTTTAACCCCCCCACAATTTAAAATTTAAAAACCCCACAAAATCCAGCTGAAAGCATCTATTAAAAAACTAAATATTTGGAAAGTGACTGAATTTTGCCACATGTTCTTAACAAGAGATCATGTAATATGCATACTCTACTTTCCTAGGTATTGAATCCATTCCACATCATCTTTACACTTT